>OU015750.1:65717232-65734136 GCA_907169655.1 Acomys percivali
TGTGTATGTGTGTATGTGTGTGTAGATGGGTGTGTGTGTATGTGTGTGTAGATGTGTGTGTGTATATGTGTGTGTATAGATGTGTGTATGTGTGTGTGTGTGTGTGTAAATAAGTGTGATAATGGGAAAACCTACTAGCTATAGCAAATCTACCAAGAACCCAGAAGTGCATCCACTATTCTTCGGCACACCATCCTCCCTTTTGACTAGTGTACCCATTTTCTGGGCAGCAGTCTGGATTGGGGTGGCAGCCTTGAAGATTCTGGTAATGTCCCAGGAACATGTGTCTACTTTCTTCATCGTCCTCCCCAGCTGTGCACTTTACTCCAGCCCATCACCCGTAAGGCACATTCACTTTTGATCTACGCCAGATAGAAGTGGTACAGATTAATTTAATATTTCCCCTCTGTTTTTTGTGTGTGCTACAATCATCTAGCTGTGTCGGCCGGCGTACCCGGGGGCAAGGACAGGATCATTAAGCAAGCCTGCCAGAAGTCCATTGACATACACGCTAAGAAACACGTTTTCATGATATTACCCCACAAAGCCCACTGCAGCTTGACACCAAATCTATTCCGTCTCTGTCCATCTGCATCCCTCTTCTGTGCAGGGAGTCCTGCTTTCTTCACATCCCAGTTTAGAAATTAAGGTTTAAATTTTATGTCCTACACATGAACATTTGGCTTCCATGCATGCATACCTCAAGTGTTCTTGGTACCTGTGGAAGCCAGGAGAGAGAGCTAGCATCTCTAGACCTGGAGTTACAGGTTGTTGGGAGCCTCCCTGTGTGTGCTGGGAACCAAAAACCATGTCCTCTGTAACACTAGCAAGTAGTTTTAACTGTTGAGCCATCTCTCAAGCACCCCACTCTCTCCCTGGCTTTGTGTTTGGTTTGGTTTCCATACACTACCGTTGAGCTACATTCTAGGACGCCCTGGATCCTATTTCTTTTGTTTCGTTTGCTTTTTCACTTCGGTTGGATGGTTTGCTTGAAGTGCATGCCTCAGTCTGCTGAACTGCGTGGTTCAGGGAACCAAACCCAGGTTGCCAAGCTTCGCGGCAAGCTCCTCTGCTTACTGAAGCCAGCTTGCTGGCTGAGATCCTGTCTTAGAAGAAGCAAGCACGTTGTGTTTACCTTAAAACCAAATATTCAGATGACCTCACGAGGATCTGTTTATTTGCTTGTATCTTTGGTTTAGCTCATATTAAGATAGCTCAACTCTTCCCTTGTTTTAGAATATTGAGAAAGAAGTTTGAACTGCCTGGCTCAGCTGGTAACACCATAGCATGAGGGGAAGCGTTGTATAATAGTAAGACAATGCAAACTTTGTCTTCAGACCTAGACGAGTTTCTGGTCCTGGTGCCCATCAGGATGTGCTGTGAGCCCATCCACATGCAGCTTTGTCTCATCATTCTGAGATGCATTCTAGAACACAGAGGGCATGTTCTAGCTTTGGGGTTTGTTGGGGGAATTAAAGATGATATATGGAAAACTTCTCACCCAGCGTCTGGCTTACAATTGATACCACTTACCAAAAACTCTTTCACATTTAGTCCAAATGTGAGCCAATTGCTTTCCAGTAAGGGACAAGTTTGTCCTTGAAGATGAAATATAGGGAGTAGTGGGTGTTTCTGTTCAAGAGGAACTACCCATGAATGTGAAGTCACTGGTGACTGGGTCCCGTTTCACACAGTGGCTGCACACACTCCCTCCAGTCTTCGGGGTTCTTGTGATTAGAACCAGCCACATACCCAACCTGAAATCCACGCCTATGTGCAACGACAGTGTCCATTACCAGCTGGCACCTTTCCAACATCAGCACAGCTTTGTCTATGTCCTGACGCTCCGAACGTAGATGACACCTGGCTGTAAGTGCAGCATTCAAATATCTTCACCAGAAAAGGATGTCCTAAAATGAGGCTCTCCAATATACTTCCATTTTTATATTGATATTGCAATGCCTGTAAATTATGTAAATATGTAGGTGTCTTTCCCCTCATGAGTGTAACATCCCTACCATGTCAGCCCTTCACATATGCTCTAGAGTGCACACAGTGTGCCAGGGGCCAAGTGGTGAGAGCCTTAATGGGACTTTAAAAGGAGATTTGGCAAAAGTGGAGACAATGTGGGAACAGAATGCCTTCTCACATTGTCTTTAGCTCTTTGGGGCTGCCCCTTAAATCAGTGTTATATCAATAAAGGGTGTTGTAAAGTATTAAGGGCAAGTCTGAGAGATCTTATGAAAGGATTATTAAATATTATAAAGTGATTTATTCATTTATTTACTTTATGCTAAAAAAAAAAGTTTGCTGGGCAATCCCTTCCCTGGTGCCATCAGGTCCCAAGAAGGACCAGGATGATTGGGTTTAAAAGCATTTCATTCTTCACACAGTATGGCAGACACACCCTATATATGAGAGCACTATCAAGTGCATCCTGATTTTCCCTTGCATGCATTTTTCCAGATGTCCTCCAAATTCTCAACATCACTTATCTTTAAAGAGACTTACAATGAGCCTGGACACAGCCCTTCCATGCACACTTCTGCATCCCTTCTTAAAGGTGAAGCTGAATAATTGCCAGGCCTTTACCCTAACTCTGAACATCCCTCTCCAGGACCCTACCCAACTAATTTGCCTTCTGTTCAAAAGAACAACGCCATGATATTGTGTGTTTTTGTGTATATAAATAAAACATTATGTAATGATGAATCAACAATAGTAATAAGTTCTATAACAACAAAATAAAACAATAGCAGCCACATCCTGGAACAGATGGTGAGGAATCATGCCCAGAAATCAGAAACAGCCTTTGTGCTGAATCAAGGAAAGAGAGGCACACTGGGTACTCCATGAGAAACCCTGTTGGACTCCTATAGCTTGGCCAGTAGGAGGTCTGCTCTCTGTACAGCAAACAAGCAGTCAAAGAGACATGGTGTTAGCTTGAGACTTTGTTTGTGTCAACTTATTCCAGTTTGGCCAGCTGTACTTTGGGGAACATCCTCCCAAACCAACCTGTGTGTAGACTCTGAAACCATCAAAGACACCAGCAAGTGCCACAGAGCACATAGTTGTGCTCCTCTGCAGGCCTTAGCTGAGGTATTTCCAGACATCTAGGTTGGTCCCATGCTGCTGCCTGTGTGCCGAGGTAAGCACCACAGCATAGAATACCCATGGCATGATAGCCTATCCAAGATCATCCACGCCAGAATGCCACACCCCAGTTCTTCTTTACAAATGGACTTAAGATAACAAGGAAATGGATCTCTTTGGATATTTATATGAGAGGAGGATCCTTGGATTGCATATTATAGATAAGATCAGTTAGGTCTGAAAGGGTTGAAGAGTAGAGATTCCCTACCATTCTTAATGAGACACCTGCCTGTAAAGGAGCCTACCCACAGGATGTGGCCATCACAGATGCAGTCACAAAGGACATCGCTTTCTTCATTTGGTGTACTTTAGCACATTTTAAGGCAAGTACAGGGACAGATTTATGTTAGATGAATTTAATACTACCAAAAACAAACTTTCGTGGCTGGGCGTGACGGTGGCGCATGACTTTATTCCAGCATGCAGGAGGAAGAAACAGGTGGGTGTATGAATTTGAGGCCAGTCTGGGCTACATGGTTCCAGATCAGCCTAGGCTACTTAGTGGGACCCTAACTCAAAACAGTTCTTCAGCAAAAAGGAAAAGAATTGATTATGTGAGCACTTGATGAATATGACTAAACCCTTTGTTGACATCTTAAAGACATTTATATTTCATCTGCTGAGATACTAAATAAGCAAAACATTTCATTACTCAACAATTCTAGTAAGTTTTAAAACAGTATATTTGTGCATAGACAAACAAGAAGACAGCATTCTCAAGAGGAATGTCTAAAACTCCTTTGCCTACAAAATAATAGTGACAAGAGTAACAACTTAGGCTGACTGCTGAGGACAGAAGGAGCGGAGTCCACTGGGCAATACCCTGTGCATGTACCAGGGCTGGGATGTGAAGACGGAGGAAGAATTACAAGACTCTGACGCCAAGGACAAAAATCTTTTCTACCAATAGTAGACCTGGGAGTTCCTAACATAGCCAGTTTCTTTCCTCCTTCCCCCACTCCAGGCTTCTCTGGGTCATTAGAGTCATGTAGCCTATTATATAAACAGCACGGTGGTCTTTGGCCTTAAAATAGATCCTCCTCCTATCAAGGAAAGTGGAGCTGGCCACGTGGTCATAATAACTGTCAGCAGCACTTACTAGAATGAGTTAATAGGAACTATGGGCTGCCTACATCTGTTGGCATCTGTCAGGACACACTTGGAGGAGGAAAGGAAGAGAGGCGGGAGACATGGTGTTCCAAACCTGTGTTCTATTTGGTCTTAACCAAAACCAAACAAACCAATCCAGGAAATTCTCCTTTAAATGAGATCTTCAAGTAAATTGAAATGTCCCCTCCCTTGTCTCTCTTTCCTTTTCCTTCTTTTTGTTTTCCTGTTGGCTTTGTTTTGCTTTGTTCGAGGTAAAGTCTTACTATGAAAGCAAAGATGGTATGACTGTAGCTGTATAGTCCAGGATGGCCCAAAATTCACTGCAAACCTCTTCATGTATAAAAAGAAAATGAT
The DNA here is from genome assembly GCA_907169655.1 of Acomys percivali. Classification (NCBI taxonomy): domain Eukaryota; kingdom Metazoa; phylum Chordata; class Mammalia; order Rodentia; family Muridae; genus Acomys; species Acomys percivali. The sequence continues at coordinate 65,721,850 of OU015750.1, forward strand.
AGTTTTTTAAAGAACAAGAATGATATGAAAGTGCTACATTTGTCAATCATTGCATGGTGCATTCCCACTCGGGATAAGCAGGTCTATTGGCACACCTTAGACTGGCCTATTATGTAGATTGGTACAACCAGTGCAAGGTTGGGCTACAGAACATCAGCACATAGCAAAAGAATAGGAGCATACAAACAAAAATATATACAGACTGTAGCAGGAAAAAAAAAAAGAATGACATGAAAATCTAAGAACAGTAGCATCTTATTATGACCCAGAAGAAACAAAAGTGGCTGAGGATAACTAACAGGGTCCACCAGACCTTGAGAGTTGAGGCCACCTACTCTGAGTGACAGGGTTTTCAGTGACACAGCATTACCTTCAAATGGGCCCAGTCAAGTGACTTTCTGTTTGGAAAATTTTAACATAAAGAACATTTGTATAGAGAAATAATGGAAGGGTTTAATTTTATTAAAGGAGAAAACGTAAGTCACATGAACCGAAACAATCTAGAAGTGATAAAGATCAGAAATTGAAGCCCCTGTGATGCTTACCATTCCTCACGTGGTTCATGGACCAGCATGTGACAAAGCAGGGCAGTGTTCTAGTGCGAGGGTTTGAAATGAAATGACACTTTTTTTTTTTCATCAAAATGGTCAAATGAAAACATATCTGTCTCTTCTCCTCCAATGTGGTAAAACATACAGAAAAATGAAAAGGTATAAACCAATAAAGCCACAGAGCACTCACTGGAGGGAAGCTGCAGAGCAAAACAGATTTCACAAGGCTTCTGGACAAGGGGTGGAGAAGTGACTAGTAACCCAGACTGAAGGGTGCTTCAAGCTAGAGTTCATGACGAGGATGCACAGGTTGGGATGAGGAAATGGTAGCCTCCTCTTCTACATCCCACTCTCTGCCCTGCTCCTAGACTGACAGACAACCATGCATCACTACCCAGCTCCCGCCCCACACAAAATCATGGGGGCTTCTGCTGAAGAAATCACATCAAGTCTCTGAAGAGAACGAGGAAGATAAGGTGACATCTCCCTCACTCTGATACAGGAGAAATGTCTGCAGAAAGAGAGGCTCCCTGTCTGTCTGTCTAAACCAACCAAGTCCCTTAATCTGTAGAACCACCAGCCTTTCTCTACTGGCCGATGCTCCAACAGTAGGTAAGAGAAAGATCAAAGGGACTTGGGAACTGAATCCCAGGGGAAATAGATTATTCAAACAGACATTTATGACTTTAATAGTGTCTCCAATAGGTAGTCTCACATTTCTAATGTTTAATGCTTTGCTGAAGCAAAAGAATGCAAACAGAAAAATGGAGAGGTTATAAGCACATGGCTTGATGTAGCAGCATAAAATACCATGTACACCACCTGAATTTAAAAAAAAAAAAAAAAGATAGCTCAATCCCTTCGGAACACATTTCAGCCACCATTCCCCATAAAAGCTGACTCCCAATGCAATAGATGTGTTGATATGTGCTTGGATTTTACAGGAGTGGGGGCAGATTGTCGGTCATTGTGCATGTTTGTGGCTGCTTTCACTCCATGACACTCCTCTCTTCTGCCATGTGTAATGAAGGTTCATTAATTATTATTACAGCATAGTTCTCCATTGTATGAATGTGCTGCAATTTTCTGATCTCCATTGCTGGTCATTTAGTTGTCTCTAGTTATCATCTTTTACAAACAGTGCTATAAGGACATCAGTGTCTAGATGCACATGTAATAAACTTTTGTTGGAATTAGAAATAGAAAGTTTTGGGTCACACAATATGCTGAATTCAAGTTTAGTAGACAATAGTAAATATTATCCCCAAAAAGTCTTACTACTGTATACTCACGCCAGCAGCATATACTATTCTAGTTGCTCTTACATCCTTATCCACCCTTGGTGAAAAAAATATTTTTATTATTTTAGCCAGGCATAGTGGTGCATGCCTCTAATCACAGCACTTGGGAGGCAGAGGCTGCATAGTGAGATCCTGTCTCAAAAAAACAATTTTTTTCATTATTTTAAACATTTTGATGGTTATCTAATGATGGCTGTTCTGTATTCCTCAACGACTAAGGAAGGCAAATATGTTTATATACTTGTTGCATGTTTATATAGAAATAAAAACATGGATGCATAAATATAAAAGTTTCTTTAAATAAACTGTCTTCTTTTGTACAATAGTTGTTCCATTTTTCTGCCCATTTTTATTTGTGTTGGTTGTCCTGTTATTGTTATGATGTACATGTGTTATGAAGAGAAAGAGAAGTTCTTCATATATATGTGTGTGTGTGTGTGTGTGTGTATGTGTGTGTGTGTGTGTGTATACATACATACACACACCCCTCAGGTAGGAACTATCTAACTTGTATATATTATAGTATTAATACATTATATATTATGTAGGAACTGTATTCATTATTTATATATTATATGTTTAGTAAATACTTTTACCATTCTGATTTAAACACACTAGATCATAGAAAGAGCAAGATGCTAGGGGCCAGTGGATGTGCAGCATCCATGCCTCACACAGAAGGAACAACTCCCAGAGGTGACTTTACCTTCTGACTACTTAGGAAACCTTTGTAAGACACCTAAAAAGAGTTTATCTAAAACCTGAACCATGTCAGACCATTAAATAAGTTGACATCTAATCAGGACAGATTGTAGCAAAATTTTTACTCAGAACATGGCTACTCTGGCAAGAGATCACATCCAAGAGATCACATGACAAGAGATCTGGGTAGAATGCGGATGTACACACCTTTAATCCCAGCACTCAGGAGACAGAGGCATACAGATCTCTGCGTTCTAGTCAGTGCTGTTCAGGCAGCTCAGTTGAAACGGTGAGCTGAGAGGCAGTGCAGTGGAGCTGAGTTCATGGCAGTTCAGCTCATAGAATTCAGAGGCAGTTTTTACCTGAAGAATTTTACACGTTGAAGAGAGAATAAGCTAGACACAGTGAGGAAAGAACAAGCCAGAGAATGAGAAGGAGCCAGAAAATTACAACAGATTTCTGGAGTTAGTTTGAGGCCGAGAAGAGCAATCCAGTGAGAAGCTGAGAGACGCCAGATCAAATCAGTTAGTGTAGAGAGGAGTTTGAGCAAGAAGAGCTGAGTTGAACCAGCTAGCCAGAGTTGAGAAAGAGCTAGAAAGGGTGAGTTTATTCAGCATAAGTCTCAGAGGCCAAAAACATTCTGGGCCTAGATTAGATTATACGGAGGCTAGGTTCCAGGACTAGTCCTAAATTAGCAGACAGAGGCAGTAAGCCTCCAAGACAATAATTACATAGGCAAATAAAAGTTACCTTAACAATAGACAGTGCCCAGCTGATATACCCTTAGTATGGAAAAGTGGGTGAAAGACTGTACGTCATTTATGGCCTTTAACTGAGAAAGACAGACCCACACTGAATATGGGAGCTGCCATCCCATGGGCTAAGAAGAATAAAAAGAAGAAAGCAAGCTAAATATGAGCATTCAGTTTTCTCTGCTTCCCGACTTCAAACACGATATGACCACCTGTGTTGCCATGACTTTTGCTGCCGTGACTTCCACGCCATCATAGATTTGCACCTGCAAACCATGGGCTAAAATGAGCACTGTTCCCTTAAGCTGCTTTTGTCTTGAATTTTGTCCCAGCAGTCAGAAAAGTAACTAATAGGAGGTGCCTTGGTAAGGCTCTGTTTGCCACAAGACAACACGGCAGAGGGTGTAATGTGGCAGAAGAGCATGTGAGAGAGGGGCAGGAGGAAGAGCCAGCCAGGAAGCTCAGGCCGCTTCCTCATAGCCCACCCTTGTGATAACTAACCCGTCTCTGAAGTTTTAGCCTCCGTCTGCTATGAGGCAAGAACCTTCATAGCTTAATCACCTCTTCCAGTTCCCACTAAGACCCAAGTACCACTACAGCGGTGGTTAAACTCCAGCATGAATTTGGGGCAGCATCCAAGCCATACCATGACCACAGTGAAGTGGAACTCAAATTTTAGTTCTCTGCTCCAATGGCATCTGTGCTCAAAATAAAAGTCAATCTCTGCTTTGAAGCTTTGTTAGCTCTGGTTTCGTTGTCACCTCATGCCTCTCACTTTACTCTCTAGTCTCCCATTGCTGGCCTTCTTTCTGTCTCCAAGGTCCTAACATGGGACCTCACCTAACTTCTCTTCGACTAGACAGTCTCTCCCCAACATGCCTGGCTCTTTCTTGTCACATTCTCAGAGGGGATTTCTGACTGCACACAAGAGCTCCATCAGTCCTGTCGACCACAAACTTAACCCTGTTGGCACTAAGCTGCTATGTGAGGGCAGTACCTCTACCACAGTAAGTATCTGTGAGTGAAGAAATGAAGATTCATCATTGACCACAGGAGATCCCTGGGGGAAGGGTGTCTACGGAAATGTAATGTTTGGTGTACATTGTATAAGGGGATAATTCCACATAATATTTCAATCACATTAAGTTAAAAAGTCATTTGTCTAGGTGAGAGAATCAAGGGAGAATGGGGAAATAGAAGGACCCAGAGGGTCCTAGAAACCTACAAGTAGATCATTATGACGGTGGATCTGGGCCCGGGGGTCCTGCTCAAACTATGGCACCAGCCAAGGACAATATATGCAGTAAACTTCAAACCCCTACCCAGATCTACCCAATGGACAGGACATTCTTCACAGTTGAGTGGAGAGTGGGGTCGGACTTTCACATGAACTCTGGTGCCCCATATTTGACCACGTCCCCTGGATGGGGAGGCCTGGTGGCACTCAGAGGAAGGATAGCAGGCTACCAAGAAGAGACTTGATACCCTATGAGCATATACAGGGGGAAGAGGTCCCCCTCAGTCACAGTCATAGGGGAGAAGAGTAAGGGGAAAATGGGAGGGAGGGAGGAATGGGAGGATACAAGGGATGGGATAACAATTGAGATGTAATATGAATAAATTAATAAACTATATTTTAAAAAGTCATTTGTCTGTTTTTTAACTCTAGTTAGTTGTTAAGTCTTCATGGTTGCATAAATAGCTTGCTCTTTCTAGACAAGAATGAATCCAAGTTAGATTTCCCTGGTTTGGACTTACTGTTGGAAACGTCTCACAACTCGGCTTAGAAGAATGCTCATAGGCCTTTCAAGTCAGGTGACCTAACAATTGAGGAAGTTCTTACTTCCACAAGACACTCTTTTCTCCTAAACTTTATTCTTTGTTTTTGTGGGAAGCAAACAGTGTTATACACATTAAGGATTAGAGTAAATTCAAAGAAATAAGTATCCCAGGAAAGACACCTTGGGAATAGACTGAAATGAAATTAGCTATTAAGTAAGTGGCATCACCTACTGGCCCTTTGACTATGGATAGCTGTATAACTCACACATATATACAATTCCAATACAAATGTTTACCAGCTATGACATATTAACATTTTATTATGTGCCAGCCAGTATGCTAATGCTTACCTGGTAAAGAGAATAAATTTATCTTATTAGGGAATTGAAAATGACCACTTTCTTCTTGTCCCTGCTAAAATTCCATTTTCATGGAAACGGCTACTGTGAGTTTGTAGGATAATGATATCCTCAAGAATCCCAGGAGATGCAATTTGAATATAAAATACTACGCCTGCTTCTCAGGTATTTGCCTTCCTATGTGGGGAAAACAAATAGATGGATTCAGCCCAGAATTCCAAGGTAAAGAGAAAGCAGAGTTGTTTAAACCGAGTCTCTGAAGGAATCAGAGTTATAAGGAAACGTCTTATGGAGAGGAAGACCAGCACATTGCGACAAGTAACTGTGGGAAAGAATGTTGCTCATTACAGGAACTGAAAGTAATTCAACACAGGCCAGAGAAGAACACGTATGTGGATATTGCAAAATGTGTTGTCAACAAGTGGCCATAAAATCTGTAAGCCACAGAGCAGTTCAGACATGGAGTGTCACTGAACAATGGAAAAGCAGGGTGTGACTGATCATATCTATGTTTACAAAAATAACCTTTTATGGGTATGGCTGAAGGTACATATGGGTATTGGGTACACAGAGACCATGGTGATAGTGTCATAAGTCAGGTTAGAAACAGTAGAAAAGAGTGAAGGACAACAGTACCTTATACAAGAGATAATGCTCCTGTAAGAAGCCACTGAATGCCAAATAAGAAGCCCAGGCCCAGTTGTGGGCTTCCTTCCCTTGAGCTGTTGGTGAAGAGTATCTCAGGGACTGTTCCCTCAATAAAATCTATTGCTGTTGTTCTTGGTTACCTACTAGGACTTTATGGTAAGTCCCTACTGCTGAAGATAGAACTCACTTTGGTCCCAGAAAATGGAAAAAAATCAAGTTGGTACTGATCAGGAAACTTCCTTCCTATTGACTGACTTTCTCAGTAGCAGAACACGCTGTGCAGACTACTAGCACAGCAGAGCAAGAGCCACAACAGCCTTACCCCATGATGATCCTTGTAAGCTACAGCAATAACCACCTTGGCAAGATACACGCACGGCTGCAGTAGTGGCATGGTTGTTACAGAGGTAACCAACCTTTAAATAGATGCCAGGTACTGAAAATTTGACCCTAAAGGGAAAAGTCTACTGCTGCTATTTTGCTAGATGGAAATAGTATGAAATTACCTTCTGAATTTGTATTTCTGTACCATAGATGAGTGCAACTTTCAGACCTCTTCATAGAAGTTTCTTTGTGTAGTGGACATCAATTAATGCAGAAACTCACACTTGGTCTAAGTGCAGAGAATAAATGTCCATGGAATGTTCAGCCACAAATGGGGCATCTATATCACACAACTGTCCCTCCAAAGCTCAGAGACTATCTCTGGGAGTAGGGTATTTTAAGAGGGAGCATCAGAAAGGAAATACTGTCCCCTAGACATGACAGCACTACTGCATTCATGAACTCACATCATGAACTTACAGCATCTGTGATTGCGTGCATAAACACCTACACAACACCAAATCAGACAGCATTCCAGCATAGAGTTCAGGGAGCGGCTCATGAGTCCCTCAACTGCAGCTGAGGAGCAATTGAGAGCTGATGGCTTCTGGGGAAGAGGGTGTCAGTTTTCTTTAAGGGGGTGGCCCCTGGTAGGCTGACCATGCTCCTGTGGGTAGACTCATACCCATGAATATATTGACAGCACAAATTGGAACCAGTGGATTAATTTAAAAAAAAAAAAAAAGACACAAAATTGGGAGGGGTGGATTGGATGTGGGAGGAGTTAGCAAGAAGGGTGTCAGTGGTATGCTCAAAACACATTATATACATGCAAAAATAATAAAAAAAACAATATACTTAAAAAGAAGAGAAGAGAATGGGAACTTAAAGATGACTCTTTGGTTTCCAGATGAATATTCAGAAGTGAGTGCCAAAATTCATGATATATGACCAAGACAATTCTAAGTCAGGAAAGGCATGTTCATTCATTCCTGGGGAGCCATTTGTTTCTTGGAATTTTGCTGATCCACAATTACAATGCTGCTAATACTGGCAGAGCAGTGAGTCGGTTTCTCGTACTGGGGGAACTCATTTCATCTAGGGATGAGGAGTACTTACAAGAAAGTTAGCTAGATTCTCCAGCTGTTTAGAGTCTAAGAAGAGGACCCTAGAGAGGAAAAATTAGATACTGGTCAAGCTAAGAAACAGAGCCTCTGGCCGGGCGTGGTGGCACACGCCTATAATCCCAGCACTTGGGAGGCAGAGGCAGGAGGATCGCTGTGAGTTTGAGGCCAGCCTGGTCTACAAAGCAGGTCCAGGACAGCCAAGGCTACACAGAGAAACCCTGTCTCGAAAAACAAAAGAAAAGAAAAGAAAGAAATAGAGCCTCCTAGGTGGCAAGAAAGGTAAGAGAAATTGCATAAAACAGAATGCTTAGTGCTAGTGTGAGGCAGTCTATATGGGTAAGATGCCCAAAACAGCCGTGAGCCGCAGACAGCGTCACACGTGACAGGGTGGACTGGCAGGCTGAGAAAGCTGTCACGCACAGGAGTGACGAGGACAGGGGTAAAACTTAGACCATTAGCTGATGGCTGATGGCGTGATCACAACTGCTTCCTGCTCATTGCCGCCTTATAAACTGGGAAGGCCAGACCCTCTTCCACCACCTTAAGAACTCACCGAGGCCTCCAGTAAGCTGAGCCCCTTTGCGTCAGCAGCAACTTAACCAGGCCTAAGAACTCTGCGTCATGAACCAGGATGACCTTACAAGAAGTTAACTGGGAGATGGAGGGGAGAAAGGCAGCGCCAGATGCTCGGCACTCCACAGGCTCCCGTCTAATGTGTCTTACTGATAAAGTGCGCGGTGAAAGGGTGCCTCAGAGTGGTTCCCTGAGGGCTGAGTTCCCTTGTTGGCCTCCAGAAATCTCTGGGGTCTGATGACGACTCAGAAAGGTCTTAAAGTTCTCCACAGGAGGTTTTTAATAGCCTGCTTCTACTTCAATGATGCCGTAAAGTCAATAGAAACATACTTTGAATTGCCTTCCTGACTCCTTGAAGTCCCTGCCCTGTAAAGTCACTGATGCCTTTTTTTTTTTTTTTTTTTTGGCAATTCAGTTGCATTTGTGGCAGGTAGTACTTTGCTGTTATGGACTAACAATGTGGGGAAACCAAAAAGTAATATCCCTTCCAGTGTAACTCTGCACGTAAAATACTAAGTGCTGGAGTAACACGGAGCACCAAGACACCGGGTGAAGCACGCGAAGTAGCTAAACATTTAATACTTAAGATTCTAAAGAAGGTTTAAAGTCATACTAAGGTGACAGTCAGGAAGAAAAAAAAAAGGACATCCTGCTTCAGTAAGTGACAGCAACATCCTCTGGCTTGGTTAGAAAAGCCCCAGGGGATAGTGGGTCACGCAAGCAAAGCTAGCAGGGGGAAAGGTTGAGAGCACAGCAAGGGGGCTGCTGGGCCCTGGCTGAAAGTTCAGAGGCTCATGGGTGCCGTCATGGCAAAGACTCCTGGGAATACGTTAAGGAAGGAAGTTCAGTGAACTTGCTTCTCCATCTCCTGGGCCTCTTCTACTTTGGCTCTGATGTACATCCAACAATGGCAGGGCTTAAGTTACACTTCTTAGTGTGACTCCCTAAAGGCCGGAGGAAGCTTCCTTCTATTTGTATGATGAGAGAAGGCATGTGGCTAAATGGTAGCCTAGGCCAACATCAAATGCAGACTCAACAACAACTTACTGAGAATGGATTCTGTGCTTGTTACTCAGGATACCTGAGAGAACAGATTTGGGTCAGTTTGTGCCTACAGGCATTGTTCCACAGTCTGGTAATGTAAGGAATGGTCCAAATTGTTGGACCATGATGAAACTATAAAGGCTCCTAAATAAACAGCAGTGTTATTGTGTTCCCTGCACCGCTCTATGAAGGGTGTGGCTTACATTCTATCAGGAACAGCAAAGCCAAAGAAATGCAGGATCCAGGCACCAGACTGGCATCCAACCACATGCCACTGGTATTTGAGAAGTCTCCTTCCCTCAAAAAATTAAGACAATCTAAAAATTAAGAGAAGCAGTTATGTTTTACCTCTAAGAACAAAAATGCCAATATATCATATGTATTAATTGTAAAAGATAATTTAGATTTTTCTTACAGTTTCTCTGGATGAGCACTTATTTCAAGAGGTTTAGAGTTGGCCAAGAAAAGTCTGTCTGGCTAATAACCTAAAAATAAATTCTCAAGTTCCCTTTATAACTTCTGTATTTCTCATACTTCATTTTTAACTTTTACTTCCAAATGTATTGAAAAGGGAAAAGCCTCGATTGCTTCGGCTTCTCTTAGGAATATTGTGAAATCCTTGATTGTGTAACTCACTTATTTAGAATATTTAGGATTTTTAAAATAAAATCACAAATCTAATCACCTACTAATAATGAAATGCCAGTTTTAATCTTAAATAATGCAACTGACACAAAAGTTTTCCACCCATTAGAGTGAAAATATATAGTCCCTGCTGCCAGCTACAAAGGAGCACAAGGAAGTGTGATGCTTTACACTTGTTCCTGTGTACAACGCTTGTGTAGGGGTGTGCGCAGAAAGGAAGAATACTTTGCACGTTGCGTTAAAGTATGCCACGTCTCCGTCCTTGTTGCACACATAACAACTCAAGTGGAGACTGTTTGGGAAACGCTATCAGCTCTAATCCTGTCACAACTTCCTCACTCCACTCTGTGCCCTCGGGGCTCTGCCACTGCACTTCCCCTCACCTGTCAAACCTCTATCCTCGTGGTCCATCTAGATCTCCAGTCATCCCAGGTGTCCTTCCCCTCATCCCTTGACAACTGCAGCGCTCACCCAGAGCATCCCTTCATCGCCTCTTTTATGCGCGCACTCTCTTGTGGTTTTCATTTAAGCTCTCTAAAGAGAACCTACACTCTACATCTATAATAAAAATCCGGATCACAAAGAAGCTGCTTAACAAATCCTTGTCAACTGATCTCCTATCGGAAACTATATTCTGCCAAATAGAATAACAAGGATAAGAAATGTCTTCATAGCCGGGTGTGGTGGCGCACGCCTTTAATCCTGGCACTCGGGAGACAGAGGCAGGTGGATCGCTGTGAGTTTGAGGCCAGCCTGGTCTACAAAGTGAGTCCAGGATGGCCAAGGCTACACAGAAAGACTCTGACTTGGAAAAAAAAGAGAGAGATGTCTTTGTGTTACTTAATTTAAATAAGGCTAAAAATGATTAGAATTGATAAGGTTTGCCAGACACCTGGCCTAAGCACAGAAATTTAGGGGTTTCACAATATTTGGTTACTCTTTTTTTGTTGTTGTTCAGTTTCCCCTTCTTCTTAGCCGAAGAACTAAAAACACATAAAAGGTTCTTTGCAGGGTGTTTCTGAACCCACAGAATTTATCGTTATTAGTAACAATTTACTGAGCACAATCAAATGGGAGCTATAAATAAAGGCCACGTGGTCTAATAAGAATTCAGAGGCACATGTCTGTCCTTTAAGAAGATCAAGCTCAATTTGAAACTGAGTCTGCACATGACTCCAGGACTGGCCCTCAGGAAACCCAGAATGAACTGTAAAATTCCCCACCTTCTGTTGACATTTTTTCTAAATTTTATCCTATCTTCAAAATCCACTACACATTCCTTCTCTTCCGTAAAGCTTTCTTCTGTAGCTACAGAGAGCCTCCCCTCCTCTTTTCTAGAAACTGCAATTAAAATGAGACTCCAAACTATAGGAGAGCATATCCGTTCCCATCCTCGCTTCGTGTTTGTACCTTATCTTCTCCGCCAGGTTAGACTTGCTGCTCTGCCTCTCCCAAGCTAGTGCACAGAGAGATGGGGAGAAACTGCTGAGCCAACAGAATAATTCTAGCTACTACATAAGATGATTCTATTACTCAATATTAGCATAATTGAAAGCTGTAGAAGTGAATTCATGTGCTTTAGGAGACAGGTGAATGGTTGAAGAGCATTACATTAAAATGACCAAGTAAACCAAAAATGTTAAGGCCCACAGATTTTTCTTAAACTATTTTTTATTATATTTGTGTGTATGTGTGTGTGTGTGTGTGTGTGTGTGTGTGTGTGTGTGTGTCACAGCATTTGTGCAGATGTCAGTGTTAGAAACAGCTCTCTCATTCCACTATAGGGCCATGAAGAATGCACTCTGATTGTCAGGTTTGGTGGCAAGACATTTTGCCCACCAATCCATCCCACTAGCCCTGAAAACATTGTAATTTAAGATATAGACACTTATGAACATGTCATCAGCCATACTGAAGCATCAACTCATAAGAAACATGTTATCTCTGCTCACATCAGCCTCGGAAACTCTAATAAGTTCAGCTCAGTTTGTTTTCCAAAACAAAATGCCAAATCTTTTAACACTGGCCAGTCCTCATAAACCATAAAACAGCCGTCAGTCTATCAAATATAATGGCAGGATTTTAAAAGTTCCTGGAATAAATGTCATCCGAGTACATTTTTTCCCTTGCCCTATAGGAAAATAATAGAAACCTCAATTTTATTAGAAAACTGTAACACTCCAAATGGCGTCACAGTCGACTCACCCACCCGCCCCCCTACCCAGGTCGGATCCATATGCTTGGGCCCTCCCACCCGCACACCATAGTTCCCAAAGATAGGAGAGAGAGAGAGAGAGAGAGAGAGAGAGAGAGAGAGAGAGAGAGAGAGAGAGAGAGAGAGAGAGAGAGAAAGAGAAAGAGAGAGAGCAAGTAAGTCATGGAGGACCTGACAGTGCTTCAAAGTATGTCCTTCAACTACAAGTCTGCGTTCTGACCTTGTCAGTCCTAAACTTCATACTGATGGCTAACAGTGCCACAT
>OU015750.1:65734236-65744450 GCA_907169655.1 Acomys percivali
AAAAAAAAAAAAAAAGAACTTCACACAAGATCTGCTGATGTCAACAGAGTGTTTGCGTGCAAAGAGAGCCTTGGTTAAAGACAGTGTGTTGTAACTTTTCTTAAGGCCTCAATTATTCAAGAAGACCTCACTTCTAAAGGGACGGGGAGGGGGTGGAGTGGGTTGCAGCACTCTCTTTCACGAAGAGAAAGAGAGAGAGAGAGAGAGAGAGAGAGAGAGAGAGAGAGAGAGAGAGAGAAAGAGAAAGAGAGAGAGCAAGTAAGTCATGGAGGACCTGACAGTGCTTCAAAGTATGTCCTTCAACTACAAGTCTGCGTTCTGACCTTGTCAGTCCTAAACTTCATACTGATGGCTAACAGTGCCACATGTCCTGAGGACAGAAATACGGACAGGGAAAGAATAGAATGACAAGACCTACAATTCCTGGAACTTACAGCCTTTATTTCTTTTTTTTTTTTTCTTTGTTTCTTCCATATTTTTACTGATGCAAAATATCACCAAGGAATTTAAGTTCTTAGTTTTCTGATCATACGATGAATATTACAAAGCATACAGCAAGTTACTGGCCCAACACAAAAAAAAGAAGTGATATATATATAGATAGATATAGATATAGATATGTATATATAATTTTGTGCTATGTAGTAGAGAACAGTGAGAAATAAGTAAATAAGTAGGCAAGTAAGTAAATAAATAAATAAATAAATAAATAAATAAGCACACTAAATCAAAGAGAGCTTGCCTGGCTCTTGAACATCTATAATCAAGGGAGGTTAACCAGTTCTATCACTCTTCTTAATGTAACAAAACTTGCTCATAACTTGATATACATGTGAAGCAATTTAATAAAGCTTTAAAGAACACTCATAAAAGACAGGAGGGTTCCTGTGTCCTATTCCAGTACATCTGAAGACTAAAGTCTAAGGTAGCGAGTACATTGGGACACAGTGAGTTGCCCCTAAGGAAAGGGTTTGTTTGTCTAGCCTTCAAGATGATCTATTTCCTGTAGTACGCTTCTTCCTCCCAGACAGCAGTCTGGGAAAAGATCTCCATGACAATGAGAGCTGTTCTTGTTTATAAAGCCGTATCAATTATAAGTTTAAAATAAGGGCAGACTCCTCTTTCAATATCTATACAAAAAGAATTTCTTTCCTTCCAGGAAAGAAGGTATCCCCCCAAATGAATCACAAAACTGTTCTTTTGACACACTTCAGACTGTGGCTGTTAAAAGCAGCATTCAGAGAGAAGACACTGTCAACTGTCAAGAAGCTAATTCTCCTGTGCCTTTTATGAAGTGATGGGGACTGATCAGCTGACAAGTTATTTTGAACTCTTTCAGTTCCATAAACCATGTATGCAGGACTGTTCTCAGGGCTGAGTGATAAAAAAAAAAAAAAAATGAAGGCAACAAACTCTCTACTGCACTTCCCTAGAAAACTGCCATAAAATCACTTTAATACCCCAGAGCAACAGACCAGAGCACACTGGATCTGGTCATCTCAGCCCTTGTTGCTTGTTTTGGTTTTGGTTGTTGGGTTTCGTTGTTGTGGTTTTTTTTTTTTTTTTTTTTAATGTATGATATTGAGGGATTTTTATTCTACAATTTAAATTTTGCTACTCTTATCTTTCTGTCAGGTTTTACCTTTTCTTTGAACTCCCAGAAGTAATCTCGGCCTCCCATAAGGTGCTTACATTCCCTTCCCATCAGATACTGGTTTTCAGGTAAATAATATGCTTGTGTGCTCATAACAAGCATAGAATTAGATACATACAAAGAGATGAAGACGGCTATTTCTTTTTCAGAAGAGGAAAAAAGAAAACATAACTTGTTTGCCTTCACATACATATGCGTGCATGCAAGCACATATACACACTCATGCAGACATATATATGTGCATGCAAATATATGCAGTCATATTTGGCCTATTATGTATTTAAAGTCATGATCCACCAAAACACACACACACACACACACACAGAGGCATGAGTAGTAGTCTCTTGGAACAGCAAGCACCTCTCATACTCTGTTTTACTTGTCTCATTTCCCACTTGGCCCAGAGCAATAGGTAGGACTGTGAGGAAAATGTGGCCTCTCTCTTTGTTCTGGTCACAGCTGTGTCTGAATGCGCTTTCCAAGGGCCCAGGGTAACGGTCTTGACCATAACTGCTCATGAGAAGCCATGAAAGGCTAAGCAGGCAGCCACATGAACACGATGCTCTTTAATTATGAGGTCCTATCATGGAAGGAAGGCTGGCAGACAGGCAGACACATTCCAATTACACTAATACACCTTGTAAACATCAAATATTTTTAATCTGAGATTAAAGAGAGCCTGTATCCTCACAACGCTCCCAAGACTGCATCTCAGGGCTGCTGCCCGTGCTGCTGGTGAAACAGGATTTCCTTTGGTCAAAATAGACTTTCACAAAAATAACAGCCTCTAGTCTGGAGGAGGTCACATGCAGCTTCCAACGCAAGCTGTCCAAATTATCAAACGCAATTCTTAAAAAGCTTTGGGAAAGACAGAGTTCCATTTTTCAGAGGAAACTGATTAATGTCTGTATTTTCCTCCAGAGACTGTGGTCAGTTTTGTGCCCTTGGTTAGGGCTCCGTGGTTGGAGGCCTTGATCTTAAATTTGGTTCCTGTGTGGGTTACCTGCCTTCACTTGGTGCCAGCCCCTGGGCTACCGACTGAGACAGACTGTCCCAGCTACATACACTCACTCCCTCAGCTATGGAGAGTGAGTCCAAGCCAAACTGAGGGGGAACAGAGATTAAATTGAATAAAACCACAAATGTGCCATCAAACTGTAGGCCTTCTGGTAGGCTATCATGACATGGAACACACACACACACACACACACACACACACACACACACCTAACCCTGAGTTGTTAAATTCCACTGGGATAAAAGTCTTCCTTTAAATCACTAAAGCATTTGTTTAAGCTCAAAACTCTGTGTGTTTTAGTAACTCAAGGCTGGGTAGCTTTTAACAATAGAAGTACACTTCTCACTGTTCAAGCAGCTGGGGGTTTAACATAATGGTACAAGTGAGTCTCTGTGAGAGCCCACTTTGAATGCACAACCTTATCTTTATCTCTTCACTTGGTAGACAGGGTAAGAATGTCTATATGGCCTCTTGTTAGAATACTAGTGCTATGAGTGAAGGCTCCACCCTCATGACCAGCTTAGCCCCTAACAGCTTCACCATAGGAGTTGAGATTTCAACCTAAGACTTTGGGAGAAGGGCTACCTCAGTTGCTAAGAGCATTTGCTGTTCTTGCAAAGGACCTGAGTTCAGTTCCCAATACCCATACACTGTCTGACAACCATCCCCAATTCCAAACAAATACTCACACATCTAGCATAAAACAAACCAATCTAAAATAAAATAAACTCCAGGATAGTCAGAGTAAATTAAAAAATAAATTAAAAAAAAAAAAGGTACTGTGATGTGTGATGAGTGCTTGGGATAGAAACACAATGCCCCCAAGCTCAGACTGTTGGTGTCTCAGTACAGGAGACCAGTTAACATAAATCAAACACACCAAACACCAACACAAACAGAAACATAAGCAATAATCACACTGTAATAAAAACAGACCTCACAGTACAGAACCAGCACAAAGGAAGAAATGATGACCTTTACCCAGACAGAAGTATTGGTGGGGAGGTGTGGCAGGGTCAGGCCGCCTTGGCTTTAGTGACATTAGCCAGGTCTTTTTAATGCACCGTGGTGAATGCACTTGCTGTACAAGCAAGAGAAAGCTTGCTTGTAATTCTAGGCCCAGACGCAGACATAGAGGATCTCTGCTGGCTGATGAGAGTCGCCATGTTGGTAAGGTGAACTCTGGATCTGATTGACAAACTTGGCCTCAGAGGATAAACTAGAAGGACTAATGCATAATGGAAGGAAGATCCCAGACATCAACACCAGGCCTCAACATGTATGCAGTACACATGTGCACTAACACACATGCCTACATATATACACATATGCATGCACATGTTTTATGTTCAATAATAAGAAAATCAGATAACAAGAGGTTTACTAAGTGAGCATGGGGATGGGTAGGAGGGGGGAGGGGCACCCCAGAGAGACAGAGACAGAGAGACAGAGAAAGGAGGGGAGAGTAGGAGAGAGAGCCACAAGGAGGGTCTGTCCTTCTGTATAGCCCTGGGCAGGGCCAATCCCCCGTAGCAGGTAGGCAATGACATCACAGGTAGGCAGTGACATCACAGGTAGGCAATGACATCACAGGTAGGCAGACCGGAGCAGAATCCTAACAATAGGCACATACAGGGAAAGAAGAAAATTGCTTTAAGAAGAAATTCATCAAAAAAAGTGAAAAGCTATTCTAAGCAGATAGATTGATCAATGAAACATCAGACAGTGAGAAAATGACATAGATTAATAGGTAATCCTGGAGATTTAAGGTGGCTAGAGATGCCAAAGAAAAGAGCAGGAAGCCAGACCACATGGGGGACTCAACAAACACAGTGTTAAGGAATTTCTACTCTATCCCATGCTTTTGTGGAATCGCGGGAACTTGGAAGACGACGCAGTCACCTAAGGCAAAACGTGCTTCAGAAATATGTGCCTGAAGAGGAGCAGATGGCTGACACAAGGAAAGGCAAACAAGAAGCAGAGAGACTAAGTAGAAGGTGACGGCCTGAGTGCAGGACAGACCTAGGGGAATTACCATGGAAATGCAAAAGACAGAGCCGGAGCTAGGCTTCTAAGGTTGAACCTCAATAGGTGCTTAAGGAAAGAAGAGGCCAGGTGTATAGGGTGCTGGGCGAAGACCTGCGGAGATAACTTTAGGGTTGGCCTGTGGTGTTGAGCTGAGGTTAGGGCAGCTGTTGCACATTCAAGTGTAAGGTATCGGGGGTGGGGGGGCAAGGAGAGAGAGGGGAAGGTTGGTGAGGAATAAATACATCTCAGGTTCCTTGGGTCTAAAACATGGAGAGAAAGTGAGGTCAGCCAGGAAAAAAAAAAGACATGAAAAGAGAAAGAAGACAGATGCAAGAGTTAGGGGTTGTGGGTAGAGACAGGGCAGAGTCACCTCTCATCACAGTGTACAGCCTCACACCCGATATGGTTTTTATTTTTTTAAAAAAATGGTCTGGTGAGAATTAGGAATGAGAATATTAAAGGAATGTTTTGAGTAGTGAAATTGCGTTAGAATAAGCATAGTAAAGTTTGGTTAAAATTTACTGTATTTGACTATAAGTAACGAAATTCCCACTCTCATAAAGCTGATGACGTTCTTCTGGTTTAAACCTGCCCCCTTTGCTGAAACCTTCTGTGAGAACTGCTGCATCGTAAGTGACCTCATTCCCAACCCCAAGACTGTTTTGGCTTTTCATAAGATGAGAAAGTAAGTGATGCATCAGAGCAGAGATGGATGTCTTTAAAGATCATAATCTTTTAAGGATATCAAATCTCTATTAAACTTTTTTTTCACTAGAATTACTAATGCACCACAAAAATCAACATTTCTTTAAATAGAAATGAAAAATCCACTTTCCCATAACTTAGATCAGAAAGCCCGCTTCTCTTTTGCTAGGGACTTTTTATCATTGCAGATTAAATTCAGCATGAGTTTTACAAGGCGAAGATGTCACTCCTTCTACAAAAGAGGAACTTTCACAATAAGCAAAAACCAAGAGTGCTGACAGGAGAGACTTGCAGGGAAAGGACCTTACCACAGCTCCTGGTGGAGAAAACAGTCCTAGAGCCACCTTCCCCAACCCGGTTGCCGGATGCTCACACGTCCCAGGCTTACTAACCTTCCTAGTGTTTAATCTGTTTGACTCCTAAGGCAGAACCACAGGAAAGAGCAAAATCTAATATTGAATTCAGCTGCGTTGACTCCTCTCTGACCACCCCTCCCTTCTGCCTCCCGCGGGTAGTTTTCACAGACAAAATATTTTTAGGCCAAATGGGCAACCTTTCAACTTCATGGTGTACGTGGCATATTAGCAAAAGTCCTTTTGTAGGTTTGTTTTGAAAAACTGCAAGGAACCAGTATGGACTTACGTGACATATAAAAGGACATCCTTTTCTTAGAAGGAGAAACTTCAAAGCAAACCCTGATGTCCCAGAATTCACCACTTTTCTAGTAAATATGATCTTTTGGGGCCAGAGAATTTTTAGGCTTTGGCAGAATTCAGAAATGAACAACCTGCAACCAGTCCAGTGTGTCTTGTTTTTGTTCTGAGCCAGGAAATGTCATCAACTGGATAGGACTGATGTCACAGGCTGGTTGATCTGAGATTGGAGACACAAGAGTTCACTTTGGCTTTCCTCGGGGTGTCATCCAGCTGGTGCTGTGACAATGACTCCTCTCCAAGCCAGGAGAGGATCTTTCTATATGGAGAGCCCTTCGCAAGTGAACAAGGCAGGCGATACTATAAAAAGGAAACTATCTGATATACAAGTTTTAAAAACATGAGTAGTGTAAAGCAACTGCCACGGTGATTGTACACAGTTTATATGAGGTTGTTAGAAAGACGACACTAAGAAACTTGCCAAGGTTTCTAGCCTGTGGTGGGTGATATCACTTACGTCCCCCTTTCTCACTCATCAATGCTTTCGGTGCTCAGCTCCTGTTCCAATGCCTCCTCCCTCACTCATGCACCACACTCTCCTTCAGACTTCAGAGCTAATTCAGACCACTAAAATTTCTGCTGCTACAAACCACCTTCCACTTACAGAAAATAAAATCCCAATGTTTGGCCATGGGTCTCAGCATCTGTTTTGATCTGGTGCTGGGTGGAGCCTCTCAGAGGACAGCGATGCCAGTTTCCTGTCTGTAAGCATAGCAGAGTATCACTAATAGTGTCAGGGGTTGGCTCTCTCCCATGGCCTGGAGCCAGTCATTGGTTGGCCACTCCCTGAACCTCTGCTCCATCTTTATCCCTGCACATCTTGTAGGCAGAGTACATTTTGAATTGAAGGTTTTGTGGGTGGATTGGTGTCCCCTCCCTCCACTGGACATCCTGCTTGGTTATATGAGATGGCCACATCAGTCTTCATGTCCCCTGATTCTAGGAGTCTCAGCTAGAGTCACCCTCATATTCCCCCAAGGAGCCTACCCCATTAAGGGTGTCCAGCTTGTCCCAGAGATGTCCCCCTCCCCATCGGTTTCCCTTGTGTCACCCAGCCCTTTCCCTTCTCATCCCCACTCTCCTGACACCTGGTCCCCACCCTCACTCCCTCCCCACCCCTCTCCCACCCAGTTCCCTCACCATCTACTTCCAATGTCTATTTTATTTCCCTTTCTGAGTGAGATTCAAGCATCCTCCCTTGGGCTTTCCTTATTACTTAGCTTCTTTGGATCGGCGAACTGTAGTATGGCTATCCTGTACGATATCGCTAATAACAGCTTATGAGTGAGTATATACCATGTGTGTCTTTCCGGGTCTGGGTTACCTCCCTCAGGATGATCTTTTCTACCTCCATCCATTTGCCTGCAAATTTCATGATGTCCCTTGTTTTTAATAGCTGAGTAGTAGTATTCCATTGTGTAAATGTACCACAGTTTCTTTATCCATTCTTCGGTTGAGGGACATCTGGGTTATTTCCAGCACCAAATTCACGTTTGGCTTAGAGCCAGACACTTGCACATCTGATACTAGACCCTGGGCTTTTCCCCACAGCACTAGCAATCATGAAGCACATACCAAATAGAGAAGAACACCAAAAGTGTGACATACATAAAACCAAATCGTATATGAGACCCATATCGAAATAATCTAAGAATGTGGTTGGTGGTGAAATGAATCGGAGGACGGGTAAGCCAAGACTGTATAGTATTCAAACTCATAAAGGTTGGGGCTAGAGGAATGCTGAGCCCAGGGTTCCATGATCATCCACTCTACATGATTTATGGTGTGTTAGGTGTTGAGGCTTCTCAAATGACAAAATGCACTCTTTTCAATGTGACTGAAAATGGCCATGTGAATGGTCAAAGAAACACACTCCGTCTGCTGATTTTACTAGTCACACACAGATGCTCTTGGCTCCTGAAGTTTTGGTTATTGTCTTAATTAGTGTTATTGTTGCTGTGCTGAAATACCATGACAAAAAACAACTTCGGGAAGAAAAGGTTTATTTCACTCAAAGTTATACACACACACACACACACACACACACACAAGATTCTTAAAAACAATTCATTTCACTAAGATTCTTAAAAACAATTCATTTTAAATGACAAAGTCAAATGAAGAAAGACATAAAGCCATAGTCTTAAATGAACATTTGGATTTGAATCGTGAAATGAATTTTATTTAAGTCCATATATAAGAGGAGAATGCATGAATTGCTACCTATAGAATCAAGCCTCCAGTTTTACAACTTGACACTGAACATATATTAAAATTTTTTTAATTTTTAAAAAATTTTATGTGCATTGGGATAAGAGTGTCAGATTCTTTGGAATGGAGTTACAGAGAGTTGTAAGCTGCCATGTGTGTGCTGAGAATTGAACTCCAGGTCCTGTGGAAGAGCAGCCAGTACTCTTAACCA
Source organism: Acomys percivali (assembly GCA_907169655.1). NCBI lineage: Eukaryota > Metazoa > Chordata > Mammalia > Rodentia > Muridae > Acomys > Acomys percivali. Next base: position 65,742,777 of record OU015750.1, read on the forward strand.
TTGAACCATCTCTCCACTGAACATGTTTTAGTTTTCTGAGAACAAAACCACCGTTAAGAAACTTTTCTTAGTGAAATTTACAGATGGAGAGCTGGATGAATGGACGTCTCTGCTCTTCAGCATCTGCTATCACTGACTTTGGCGTGCATTTCAGGGTGAGTGGCAGCAGATAGGCAGCACACGCTAGTCAGTGTGCAGGTTGTTCCCAACACAACAGTGGGTGTCACCTCATTATACTGGTGACATATTGAAGCTCAGAGGAGTTAATAAACTTGAGCATGGCACAGCAGCTTCTAATTCGTTTGCCAACTCCATCAGCTCTTCAGCATTTATCTTCTGGAATAGAGAAAAGGCGGCAGGGGCAGATTCCTGGGAAAAGTCTACTAGGGCCTTGCATCTCTGACTGTGCTTTGGGTTTCTTAGGACTGTTCAGATTCATGTGGCCCAGGTTTCTCGGCCTGACCAAGGTAGGACGGGCGAGGCGTCATGATGGGCTGACTTGTTCTGCCTTGCCCTGCCAGCAAACCGAATTCTAGTACCTGCTGCCCTGTTGATTGCTTCTACCTTACCCTGCAAGACGGCTATTCTCTCAAAGTAATTCTCACACAGCAATCAGTGATTTTTGTCATGGGCCTTGGAAGGGAAGAGCCTTCCTAGAAAACTGTTGCCTCATATTGGAGAAAATAAGACAAGTTAACCTTTCCTGCCTTCTGAAGCCACTGTAGTAATCCTAAGTACAAAGTACAAGACGTGGGTTGGAGTCTCCAAGGAGCCTGAAGACAGATAAGCCAGGGATAGTCAGAATCCGGGCAGTAAGAAAGAAGTTTCTAGACAGTCACCTGGACAGGCTCCCGGTGCTGGCAGCCTTTTAAGTGGGCAGGTTGGCCAGCTCATGACTGGCCACAAAGTATCATCCAACCAACAAGCCTGAACCGGACAGGCTCTGAGTATGTCTGATTGGCTGCACAGCCTAAAGCGAACATAGTGTTTCCTTATCCACGGCTGAGATCCAGAGCCCCGGCTCCAGGTGCTAGGAAGTTTCTCATGCTGTGAAGTGTTGAACAACTCCATAAGTGGAATTCTATAAAAAGTTCTATTTTATAACAAGTCCCCCCTGCCCCTCCCCCCCACTCCCAGAAGGAGCCAAATCACTTCCCATGGTGACTAAAGTTGCCCACCGCATACCAATTCTCCCATGGTAGGTTAACCACTGTGGCGACACAGCTGCGTACAAGTCCTGTGGCTTCTACACCCAAACAGAGCCCAGTGGGGGTACTCGGTTCAATTCGTGGTCTACACAGTTGGAGCCTGGGCTGTTGAACAGTGATGAACACTACCTATACTTGGTCTCCTCCTCATTTACATAAATCACAACAGGAAGCCCTACCCCCCTCAGAGCATGTGATTTCCAGACCTTGTTGACTGGGACATACTTAGCAGTCAGTTATGAATTGGCCAGCGCTTCTCAGTCTCCTCACATTAACCAGGAATAGGTAAGAATTGAACTTCAAGGGTGGGAACACTCAGGAGAAGGTAGGGATCATTTTCTTCACAAAAGTGAAATATAACACAGGAGAATCCCTCCAGGAAACAAATCATCTACCTTTGCTAAACAAGAATAAACCCGGCCTGTTGAAGATGGAAATGATTCTTGAAGAAAGTTGGTAGTTCAGC
>OU015750.1:65744460-65759950 GCA_907169655.1 Acomys percivali
GTGTGTGTGTGTGTGTGTGTGTGTGTGTGTGTGTGTGTGTGTGTGTGCTTCTAAAGTCAGAGATTTGCTAGGGTTGGTTTTTCCACCACATAGGTTCCAAGATTGAACTCAGGTCATCAAGTCTAGCAGCAAGTGCTTTTACACACTGAACCATCTGGCCTGCCAAATTTTATGTCTTATTAATGATTATAAAATTAGTAACTCTATATAAATGAACTTACATTCAAAAGTACCTGGTCTTTAACTATATGTAGGCTGTGGTTATGTGTGTGGTGGGGGTTGGTTTTGGTTTTTAGTTAGTATGTCTTGTTCTTTCTTAGTATAAATGGAAAAATGGGTTGGAGGAACACAGACTGCATTTTATCAGAGACTACTGGCACAGCTGCAGCTGGGCTCACTGAAGCCTGCTTAAAACAGAAGTAATGCATGGTCTGCGCAGAAGCACTGGCCATCACTGGGCAGGATCTGGTCCGTCTTCTCATACCCTATTACCAATAACAATAGGCAGAATACTGCCATAAATAAGTGAAGCAACAAAAGGATAGGTATAAAGAGTCTACGGGGTTTCCCCTCCAAGTTAATAGGGAAGTCAGGCTTACAAAAAAAAAAAAAAATCAGACCAGCAGATAAACAAGAGACTCGAAGCTACTCTAGCTCAACCCTTCATCCATTTTCTAGCAGTGTTCTAAAATTTCAGTTGGAGATGAAAAATTAGATAAGGTTTTAATTATGACCTCAAAGATGCCAACTAAGGCATCAAGAATCTTGAATTTAAATTTTAAAAATTTCTACAATTTAAAAATTTCTAAATTAAAAAGAAAAATCCTGAGAAAATAAAAAGAAATTAATTCCAGACAGAATGACAAGAGACAACTTGAGTGACTGAGTAAAATGAAATGTATAGGGGAAGGCACACATAAAGATTATTCTCTTACTGAAAAAAAACCATGGTACTCAAATTTACCTGACATTACTCTTATAGCTATTAAAATAGACTTCACTTTGCTTGGCACAGTAGCACATCCTATAACCCAAGCCCTTGGGAAGAGCCAAAAAGGGTCAAGAGATAAAGGTCACTCTGGGTTTTAAGGCAAATCTAAGGCCATCCAGGGCTACATATTGTCACTCTGCCTCAAAACAAACAAACAAACAAACAAAATTAACACCAAAAAGACCTCAGCTCTTCCCAGCAGTAATAGATAACACGGAAAGATGTCTACTACATCCCACAGGATATTCTGGTGAATACATGAATGTCTTGGATCCTTAAATAACACCAGGGAGTGGACTGTGTTACCCTGCCTACTTTATAGGTGAAGAACCTGGAAAATTGGCAGGACATCTGATATTGTTCAGCTAAGAGTTGAGGGACCCAGGAACTGAATCCAGAAGATCTGGCTTTAGATACCACTTGGTCAGCTATGGTGTTGGCAGTTTGTTATAAAATAACTACTTGGCTTAGGAGGTAGCTTGGTTGGTAGATTGCCTAGCCTTGGGCTCTGTTGCCAGCACCCTGTAAAGCAGGAGTGATTGGGGAAGTGGAAAGGAAGGGATTAGAAACGCAAGGCCATCCTCAGTCCATAGGGAGTGCAAGGCCAACCTAAGATGATTGAAGCCCTGTTTTAAAAAATAAATGTTACATTAAAAAGAAAGGAGCCATACATAAACACTGTATTCTGCCTTGCCTCTTTTTTCCTCAAGAGAGTATAGGTAAATAGTTCTGAAATTGCCCTTGCTTTGTACAAGGGGACACTAAATAGCTAAATAATAGATGGTGTGTACCAAGTTTCTTACTATCAGAAAGAAAATTACATGTGAACAAGAATGCTTAGAATGAAAACTGTGGAGCTAGAGTTCAACACGAAGCATTAGTAATAAGCTCAATGTTTATAGCTTAATACAAACACACACACAGACACACACACACACACACACAGAGAGAGAGAGAGAGAGAGAGAGAGAGAGAGAGAGAGAGAGAGAGTGAGTGAAATAATTATGAGATGCATTTACACGATTAACATATACAAACAATTGCAACTGCTTTTGACTAAGCGCAGAGGTAATGAGACCCCTTAAAGCAACAGACACAACTCCCACCTGGATCTTGATTTCTACCTACTCAGTTACTGAACACCTTGAGGAGGCACTTGATCTAGAACTGGGGCAAGAAAAGTATAAAATACATGTGGGCAATCTTATAGTTCCCAAAAATAAAGAAGCTCTTAGAAACAAAAGGATAGAGGGATCAGTCTGAAAGAGTTAATGATCAAGCCTCTTAACAATTTAAGCAGCAAAATAAACAATGGTCTATGGGACTATTCACTAAAGTACAATATAAACACACATACATACATACATACATACATACATACATACATACACACATACATACATACATACATACACACATACATACATACATGCATACATACATACATACATATACATACATACATACATACATACATACATACATAGGAATATAAGGTAATGAGTACAGAAGCAAATATAGATCAATCTTCTCTATAAAGGAATTCTAAATTATATATAGCACGTATTATATGGTTATATTATATATGCACATAGATCTATGTTCTGCCTTAGGAGTTAGTTCTAACCTTTTCCTTCTCTTTGTTTAGGAATGAGTTAAACTTAGTGACTCACTTTCAAAGAACACAATGGGGAACTGAAAAGACAGTGGCTTTACAATGGAGAAAACTGCCTTAAAATGCTGAATGACCAGGTTACTAGCACTGACACTATCTGACTGTCATCTGATATGACAAGAAACACGTTCCAGTTGTGTAGGTTTTCCCCAAAAGCCCACAACCATGGTCTATTCATAAGAAAACATCAGATAAACCCAGATTGTGGGACATTTTAAAGGCTATTTAGTCAGTCCTGATCAAGACTGCCACAAGGTCAGAGTGAACAGATATTTAGGAAATTGTCACAGGCTGCAGAAAATTGGGAAGATGTGATAACCAAATACAATTTGGCCCAATGTTCTCAAAGCAGAAAAAGGGTGGAAGAAAACTATGATGTGTACTTTAGTTGACAGTAACATGCCTCTGTCAGTTTCTTTGTTTTATACTATACTACAGTAATAATAAGGACCTGGCAGACAGCAGCTTCTTGTACTATCTCTGCATCTTCTCTGTAAATCTAAACTTGTTCCAAAGATAAAAGTTTGTGTAAGAAATCATTATATTCAACAATAGACGATCTATGCAAAATACATACAAGAGCAAGTGCACAACATGGCACCGAAAAGAAGCTAGAGGTAAGGGCAAATCAACTTTTTAAGTTTTCTGAGATGATTAATATTCTTTAATTGCACTTTATTTCTGTCTGGGGTTGTTTGGAGTGAGTGTGTGAGTATGTGAGTGTGTGTGTGTGTGTGTGTGTGTGTGCGCGCGCGCGCGCGCGCACATGCGTATGTGAGAGAGAGAGAGATAGACATAGTGTGTGTGTTTGTGTGGCCATGCATACATGCATACATGAGTGCATGTGTGTGTGTGTTGTTGTTGTTGTTGTTGTTGAGGAAGAGTATCTCTTGCTGTTTCTGCCACACTGTATAGTCCGAGTCAGCTGACCAACAAGATTCCTGGCCTCTGACTCCCATCTTACTGTGGGCATGCTGGGATTACAGACACAGGCACCTGACTTTTTCACATGGGTTCCAGGGAACGAACTAAGGCTGTCAGGTTTGCACTTTTACACTGATCCTCCTTACCAGATCCTGTGCTTAACTCTTCTTAGAGCACTTTGGTTGGAGCAGTAAACAACTCAAGTGTTCATCTGTAAATACTGGGTATGTGTCATGGGCTAGGAGCTGTTCAGGGCACTACAGATGCACTGGAAAACAAGATATGGTTTCTGTCTCCAAAAACCTTCCAATATGGCTGGAAAAAACCCAAGTGGGCTGGAGAGATGGCTCAGTGGTTAAGAGCACTGGCTGCTCTTCCTGAGGTCCTGAGTTCAATTCCCAGCACCCACATGGTGGCTCACAACCATCTGTACTATGATCAGATGCCCTCTTCTCGTGTACATGAAGACAGCATACTCATATATATAATAAATAAGTATCTTTTTTAAAAAACCCAAGCAACACAAAATCAAACATAGAATGATATGTGATGTGCAAGAAGTCATGTCAAGATCACAGGTATGCACCTAAGAGACAAATCCCCGTAAGGAAGAGTTCACATGGGTCCTGGTGTGTCTTATGGCAGCCTAGTGCCTCCAGTGAAAGAAAGCCTCAGTGAACATCTTCTAACAGTGCCAAGTACCTTTGAGAAACACAGCTATTCGCATCAGCCCTGAAGAGACTTCAGTGTTTTCTAGTACTCTTAGATCAAGACTAGCTAGCTAATTTTATGGGTCACCCTCCTTAATCAGACACAACTCTGGACCACTCTCGCATCTGTTCCTGCTTGACACCGACTCATCCTGTGGCTGTTAGCTTGGCTTGCTTCCGCAGGGCACCTTCTCAGGCTCCCCAGCTTCACCTCACTGAGCATCACCTCCCTAGCTACCTCACAACTCTCCTGTATAAGCCAGACAGGTTGTAACCCGAGCGTTCCGGCATGGAAGTCCCACAGAGGCAGGAACCAGGTCTTGTTTGGCTCTGAATTTTTTGTTTTGTTTTGTTGTTGTCTTTTTCTTTTTCTTTCTAATTCTATTTCTTGGCCTAATGCTTGGAACATAAAAGGCTCTCAATGAGTATTTGTTTAATAAATGTCAGCAAGATAAGAGCAGAAGGCAGCCACGGCGTCTGAAGTTCTTGCCAGGTAGAATTCAGTGACCCAGTCGTTTTGATGATTCATCAAGTTGAAACTCAAGGTTAGAAAAAGGGGAACCTGGGGAGGCAGTCAAGGGGGGGGGCTGTGCTTACTGGAGACAGAAATGTCCCTGCAGATGGGCTGGAGGCGGTCACTGTGGCTACAGCCTCATGTTGACACTGACTTCAAAAATACCACCTGTCTCCTACCCCAAACTGGGCCTTATGTAATAACAGGCCCCACATATTACCAGCTGCCAAGTGCCGGAACTCCCTGAGCATCTTTCTGAGGTCTTAAACACCAATGCTAGCCTATTCAGACAAGGGGAAATGAAATGAAGATGTAGTCTTAACCACATATATTTATTTTTCCTGAATTAATTTTCTACTTTTTCTTGGAGCACCTCTTACACAAATACAGTATATTTCAATCACATTCACCCATACCACCCTGTCCAACGTGGTCAGATCTACCCTCTAGATCCACCTCCCAGCCTCACATCTTTTCTTATAACGCCCTGAGTCCAAGTAGTGCCACCTATCTATCTATATAATGGGGCATACGTAAGAGCATGGGCAACCCAGCAGGGACCACTTCCTTGAAGAAAACTGCTTCTTCCTACCCCGGCAGCCATCAACTGTTTCATACCCTTCCCCAACTTCTCAGTTAGGGGTGGCGGCTCACAGGCCCCCTTCCCATCCACGCTGGAATTATGACTGCCTTCGTCTTACATAGATCTTGTGCAGGGGACTCCAGGTGCTGTGAGCTTGTAAGTCATGTCCGGAAGTTGATAACAGTCCTGCCATGTGCAGAAGATAATGTTTCGCTCCAGTCCTCCCTCGCCTCTGGCTCTAAAAATCTTTCTACTCCCTTTTCCAGGAAGTTCCCTGCGCTTCAGAGGGTGAGGGACTATGATATGCGGGGGGGTTTCAGCATTAGCCATCATCTTCTGAACGAGGTGTTTCTCTGCTGAGGTCCAGGACCTATACTAATCTGTGAGTTTAGAGATACATTATTTATAAGGCAGTTTGACATGGTGTCTAATTAGTAAGAACTATGGTTCTAGGCTCTCCTCCCACCCACCCCCGTGGCCTATGAGCTCCTGAGACATGAATTTTTGGCCATATTTACAATATCACATGTGGTTCCCGTTGCAGAGTGGACCATAAACCAAATCAAAAGCAGTTGGTTATCCCATAACATGCTACAATTGCACTCATGGGCTTATCTTGCCAGGTTGGCCATTATTGTAACTTCAAAACACTAACTGGTTATCTCTATGTGATGTATTCAAGGGAGAAGGAATAGATGAAAGAGAGGCCACTTAGAACTTAAGAAATGTCTACCATGAGACTGTACATTTGTAGATTCATCCACCATAGTGAGGGGCAAGACAAGTTGTTGCATCATCGGTAAGGCAGCAGATTGAGCGTCAGGAACAAGAGGAGCCCAGCACAGCGGTGCATACCAGGCAGGTAGGTTCCTGGGCCAGCCTGATCCATGAAGCAAACCCAGGACAGCCAAGTCAGTCCAGAGAAACCCTGTATAAAAAATTAAATAAAAATTAAAAAATAAAAAAGGAAAAGAAAACAGAACTCTTGAGCAAGTGGTTGGAACAGTTTAGAGATACAACAACAACAACAACAAAAAAAAAAAAAAGGATAGGAAAGGAAAAATAAATGTCAAAGGAAATTGATGAAAAAAAAAGCCAGCAGATGACGGATGAAGGAAGACCTCGGGTTACACTTTAGGAAGGAAAATGGGCTTAGTGAAGAAGTTTGGAGATCATCAGCCTAGGGGGACACCTGAAGCCATGAGTACATCCTGTGTGTTCCCATGTTATACTCTTCTATAATCTTTAGACTGCATGGTGCTCTCAGGATGATTTTTTTAAATATACTAAATCATTTCCATGTATTCAGCTATACTGTGCCCAGTACCATGACACATCCATTTTACTAGTATGATCATTAAGAATAAAACAGAAATTGCTAGCATTAGATTTTTTTTTTTTTTGGCTCTCATTATATATTGTTAAATGGTGACCCCATTCACTTCAAATGACAAGTCTGGCCACGGAATTATAGAAGCACTTTTAAGGTTTTACAGACTGTCTAGGAGAACCACTGTCCCTACTATTGGCCATCTGGGTGAATTGTCAAAACACCAAGAACTTTTGTAGAGCCAAAAAGAACCAAAGAACGTAAAGCTTGAGATAACATCTGAGCAAAGGAACTCCCTGGAGTCTAGTTGGAGAAAGAGAAAGACATAAGGGGAAGATGAGGAAGTTAGCCGTGGCCAAGGAGACAAGCCAGACATAATATGCCATCGCAGCTGGGGCCAGGGGAGGTACAAAGTGCACAGCTGTCCCTAACTATGTCTAGAAACAAACTGAGACCAAAGGCAGAGGAAGAGGCGATGACCTGAGAACGGACTGAGATAGGGAAGCAAGGAAAGTAAGGAGAGACACCAGCGGGTTCTGCTCAGAAAGTGACACCAAGTCGAAAATCAAGTGTGGAATCGGGGCTGGTTCGCCCTATGTAAATTATGACTTAGCAAGCACCATTTAATCTGTCTCAGAAGAGACATTTCCTGAAAAGTGATGGTTTGGAAGAGTGGCAGGGGTTGCTGGCAGGTGATGGGGAGCACCGTGCGACGCCCCCTGCTATGACCTGGCCTGACTTCCATCAGGCAGGCACAGAATTGAGATGACCACCAGAGCCACTTCCAGGAAGTAGTGAAGCTTGCATCTCGTGGCCTCCATGCTATCTGGCACATTCCACGTGTGGACCTTCTCCCTCCCTGACGCCCATCCCTGATCTGCACGAGTGTCCCTTCCCCTGCTGGTTCCTTCTACAGGAATATCCCTGGGCTCCTGGACCTCTCAAGCACTCTCCCCAGGAAATCTCAGGTGCAGCTTTGGCTCCTTTACATGTTAGTGACTGTGAAATATTGACTCTCTCACCAACCTCTGCCCTGAGCGCAGATGTGGATGGCAATTGCATCTTGGGAGGTTCACTAACTCAACTTATCTAAAAGTGAACTGTAATTTTCTCCTGCACACTCATTCCTCTAGCATATCCTATTGGCAAATGCATCTCCATTCAGCCTTGTTTTCTTTTTTCTTCTATGTCAAGTAATGTCTGGCCATCCCTTTGGTACCAGTTTAAACAAGTCTCTCTTTGACAAATCTTTAACTAGTGCTGCTTCCACAGTGTACTCTCTCCAAGTACCCTGGATCCTCCACCCCCACCAAATCACATCGGATTGTTAGTTCTTACTTACATATTTTTATATTCCACTAAGCCTTAAACTCCATAAGAGAAAACACATCTGTTTTGTGGGTAAATGTATTTCTAAAACCCAGCCTGGTGTTGTTATATGTTAAATAAATGATTAATAGTAATGAGTCGCAGATCTGTCTGTGCTCAGCAGCTGAACTTATCAAATCTGATCTGTCAGGGACATCTCCTTAGAGACTTGGGAAGACTTCCAAAGGTCCTTCATCTTAGATAACCCTGCCAGCTGCAGCATCTCCAGCCATGTTCCCTTCCCAACGAATGGCCAACCAGAGCCTTTCCCTTAAAGCAAGCCTCTTACATCAAGCACAGAGGAATCTCATTACTCCCAACAAGAACCATCAAGAACTAGCGATTTGGGGTAGGAGAGATGGCTCAGTTTAAGAACGCTTGCTGCTCTTTCAGATCACCTGGCTCCAGTTCCTAGTGGCTTTCAACTGTATGTAACTCTAGTTCCAGGAAATTGGCAGCCCTCTTCTGGCCTCTGGGGACACTGAGCACCTGGTGTACATCATACATGCAGGTCAACACTCATACACATTTAAAAAAATAAAAATAATAAATCTTTAGGAAAGGGGGAATTAAAGAATCTCTTTTGGTGTCTAGGTGTTGGGGGAAGTGGAATTTAAAAAATGTTTTAAGTTAAATATTCATGAAATAGACCCTATTAGGCTGTTCCCAAATCAGTGTTTTCAAAACCTGAGCATATATGGGAATCATCTGGAGGGTTTCGGAAGCACGGATGTCTAGACCTAACCCCAGGGTTTCTGACTCAGCCTGTCTGGGACAAGACTGCAGAATTTGCATTTCTAACAAGCTTCCAGGTGCTCCTGCTAACTATGACGATCAAGGCATCACAGCTATGAGAACCACTGCCCTGATCGGCTGAGTCATTCCTCTTACTCAAGCAAACAGAAAGTACACCGGGGTGAGGGCAGTTCTCTGAAGCTGGGAGAGGAAGGCCTCACCATGAAGCAGGAAACTCACATCCGGGAAACATGCACAGGGATCAAAGAACCCCGGAGAAACACGGAGATGGAAGACGGAAAGCCAGCTCCTTGTGTGGAGGCTGAAGACTACCAGAGCAGCTCTGAGAAGTAGAAGCATCCAGTTAACGCAGCTCTGCATGACAAGGACACCACAGGTCTCAGAGTACAAATAAAGCATCTTCATTCTTTAATTCTTCATTTTCCTTTTGGGTACTAGGCTCCTGCCCCCAACCCTTAGATTCCAAAAAGGGACTCTAGCTTCTGAAGACCAAGGAAATTCACAAACTTAGATCTGCTCAATAAGCATGTGCCACACTCAGTCCATAGTGGTTGGCTGCAGAACTGGCATGTGACATAAGTTAACTCAGTGAGAATCAGTCCTAGATGCTCTTGAGCCAGCTGAGACTAGACCCTCCCTTTTCCTTTGGGATTGCCAAAACAAAGAGATTAAAATCTGAAGGTTTTAGCAGCCATTGCCATTCTAAGAAGTGTGTGTCCACCAGGTGTGGTGGCAGCACTTTGATCCCAGCACTCGGGAGGCAGAGGCAGACAGATTGTTGTGAGTTCGAGGCCAACCTGGTCTACAAAAGCAAGTCCAGGACAGCCAAGGCTACACAAAGGAACCCTGCCTTCTCGAAACAAACAAACAAACAAGAAGTGTGTGTCAGAGAATAACACCAATACTGGAGAAACTAACATGAGATGTGAGAGACATGGGTGACAGTATCGACTATAGTCAGCATGGTCTTTGAATTTAGACTCCTAACCTTGAGATGGGCTTTCATCTCTTGCTTCTGAAAATCTTGACTGAAATAAGAGAGAATTCTGCTAACCAAAGCATGCATGGCTCTAGTCTAAGATGACTAAGTAACAAACTCTTCTAGAAGTTTCTTTCCAAATGGACAATCCTTCTAGGTGCACCATAATTCCAGCAATTAATTTTCTTGCTAATGTCATTTATTTATTTATTATAACACTTTGTGCTGTACCTCTCCCCTGATTGTTTGCTTTGTTTCTTTCCTGTGTCACCTCCCTGAACGGAAAAACTGTCCTCTTTGTAACGGTTTTCCTCCAGGCATGCCCGGTAGCTAACTCATAAGTGACTGTTTACAAACACCATTTTTAAAGATTTATCAAAAATTAGCTTCATTAGTGTGTACCCCCAAACAAAGCCATTTTAAAGAAAGGCATGGGGAGCAAAACACACTGGAACTAACACTGAACCAGTAGCTGCCTTCAGAGTGAAGTAAACCACTCAGGCCTAGAATGAGTATTTCTGACCAGACCCCAATTCCCACAAGTCTTGCCATTTCTTTGGTCTTTGAGAAATCATTCTGAAGCAGGGGGGTACCAGTGAATGACGGCTGCGGTGATGACTCCCACATAAGTCAGTTTCCTCTTCCCCAAATTTATTGCCAGAAACCCTGCTACATCATGCAGTGAGAACCCCCTGGTTCAAACGCCAAGGACAGTCCAGAGGTCTTGGGCAAAGACAAGAGCAGCCCCTCTTTGTCAGCTTTCAATGACCACCGTTTCCTTCCAGAGCACTCTTGAACGCTTAATTCATGGGAAAGAATTGTTGCTTGGGAAACAAGACCCAGAAAGGATTTGTGAGTTGTATCTAATACCAGTTTATCCCTCAAAGCTTTGTCCTGTTGCCCCCTTAAGAGTCTATAAGGCTCATGAGGCACGGCGGCAGCCACTGAATGTCCGTCTAACAACTGGACTTAAGAAGGTCCATCTTTCCAACATCAAGAGGCCTGCCCTGGAAGAAAAACAAACCCAGCACAGATGCTGCTGCATTTTTCAGTGTTTGTGGATGTCATAAGATTAGCAGCTTTCCTCTGCGTCCATCTCAGAGACTCTCTTTATAGCAGTTCATATGCTGGCTCACGGGAGAGGCAGTTCACTACAGCAAAAGCACAGCCTCAGACATCCACCACAGCTGTGGAAACTGTGAGTGTTTCCAAGGAGCTGACTTATCTGGCTGAGTCAAATAAGTGTGAGCGCTTCAAACGGGCACAAGATCAGAAACAAAATTGGGTGTTTATTGAGTGCTGTCCCTCCTAATTCTTTTTCTCCTTTGTTGGTCATGAATCTCCTCCTTAGCTTTATCTTGACAAGGAACAAAGCCACAAATGATACAGAATTGACTTTCTGGCAAAGTCATTATCACCTCAGGTTATTTTTCTAAATAGAAAACTCATATATGTGTGTCTCACAAGGCATTTAGAAAAATATAAATCATAAAATAAATTGCCTGTAACCTCAGCACTGTTGCTTCTATGTTGCTCTTTAACTCTGCACACACACACACACACACACACACTCGCGTGCACACACACACATACACAGACACACATGCACACATGTATGCACACACGCACGTTCACACACACACACTTGAAGCCTATCAGATCTAGGTCTAAAGAGGCAGATGGATAGGCAAAAAAAAATCTCTATTATAGCCATTTCCCAGATCAACATATTCCACACTGTTACATCTACAGGAAGATTATACTACATGGACACCATAAAATATTTAGCCACTCCCAGTTGTAAAAACTATGCGCACTTCTAAGTTTTGTGCTATTATCAACAATATTTGTGAAGATGCTTGTTGATAAATCTTTGTGCATGATGGGTTTTTTTTTCCCCACATACTTCTGGCTGGTTAGGCCACACCGAAGGCAAACAGACCTTCCTGGTTTCGTAGAAGCTGCTTTCCACCAGCTTGTCTCTTCAGTCACAGTCCAAAAACATTAAAACAACCATCCTCAATGTATGACAAGAAATGAAGTCTCATCAAATGAGTAGGAGTAGGAAAGATGAACAATCTGTCTGGGAAAGGGAAAAGATAAAAATAAAGAGAAGTTACATAACTAGGTATAAAGCTTGATGAACTCGGATACTTTATCTTCCAGGAAATTCTTAAATTCAGGTCATTTGTAGCAGGCTTTATAATTAGAGAGGGCCAGTTAAAATATTTCTAGTCTTTGCTATTTTCTAATTTTATAAAATGAAACAATCCAAGAGGACTCTTACAAGATATTATTACTTCTTGCTCTGGATTTGCTGTCCCATAGGAAAACAGTTGCTTCTGAACTGGCATGAAGCAACTAACTACTCACTGCTGGCCGATGAATCATTCCCCGCTCCCCCTCAAGAAAATTATTCTGGAATATGGATAACAGGAAAGCTTGCCTCCTGCAAAAAAAAAAAAAAAAAAAAAAAAAAAAAAAAAAAAAAAAAAAAAAAACCTCAAAAAATGCTGGTGAAATTTAGGAAAATCGCTATCCTGAAGGCCTGCAGTGGTTTTAGAGAGCACCTCTTAGTGGTTGCTGTACGTTGCGACCTCTGGAAAAAGTGCAAGGCACTCTGTGCCTCCACCCAGCTCTGCCAGTTCCCCTTACACGTCTCATTCTCCTCATAGCCACTGAGGGAATTGGAAACAGTTGGGCAAGTGCCGCTAATCGGCAGCTGCTTGCAATTAGACGAAGCATGTAAAGCCGTTCTCCTAACTACCTTCCCAACCGCCTGGCCCTTCTGCGCGAGCAACACACCGTGACAATTTGCCAGAATGTTTAACTTATCTCCATCTCTAGTGGTTTCTATACTTTCCTTATTTTCTTCAATCTTCCCACACAGTGTCTGAGTCTCCCCAGTTCCTCTTGTTGAATTAGAGGAATACAAAAAAGGGATTAGTTAAAACCAGGTTGAGCTGCTTTGGGCTAAGATGGAAAATTCTACCCAGGCGATTATTAGAGGCAGAGATATCTTCCCAAAGAGAAGTAGGGGGAAATGCCCTTTCTTTTTCATTCTTCTTTAGTCTTTAAACAACAAACTGGAAAGTTCATGATAATTTTCTCTTTTAGGGTGATAAAGCAAAGCAAGAGGTATTTGGGTTCTGTAGCTTTTTCCAGTTTCCCTGACTTAGAAACAGTCACTTTCCAGAAGAGAGTATTAGTGGCAGGAGCACCGTTCTCAGTCTTTCCTTCACCCGTGGAAACCCTGACTGTGGAGAATCTAGTGGAGGCTCTACAGGTCGCACAAGAAGGGGGTGAGCGTGAGCTGAACCCACCTCCCCTGGATCTCAGTCCAGATCACTTCCTGGATACCAGTTGTCTTCTCTAGAGGGAGAAAAACTTCTTCCACTCCAGACAACTGTACACAGGATGGAGGCACCGCCTCCACACCTCCCTGACCCCCACCCCCCAACCCCACCCGACCCCACCGCCAATACCCCCTCCAGCCTCACCTCACTGTGGAAAAGCCTGTAGACCTTCAGCCCTTCCCATCATGGGACTTAGGGTAAAAATGACATAAATAAATAAATAAATAAATAAATAAATAAATAAATAAATAGGAACTTTGCCTTTTGCAGTTATTTTTCCCATGATCTCATCTTATCTCACCTCTGGAAGATATGTGCTCCATGCACATGACCTCTGCTTTTCTTCTCTAACTTACCCTGTGGTATTGATTGCTCCTTTGTCATGTCTGTTGCACATGGAACAGAGAAGAAAAAAGGAAAAGAGAAAGAGGTAAGGAAAGTGAGTTAGATGGAAGGAAGCGATTATGCCTTCTCAGAATTGAAGCATAATGATCCGGGACAAGAGCGTCAGTCCCCTGCCCCAGCTCTCCCACATACACAACAGGTCTGTCTGTTCTGCAGCATGCTACTTCTACAAACAAATTCGTGCTTCCTCATAACACCGATGACTTTCTTCATAGAATTAGAAGGATATAAAACCATGTTTATATCAAAGTAGGAGGGCTGGAGAGATGGCTCAGAGGTCAAGAGTACAGATTGCTCTTCCAGAGGTCCTGAGTTCAATTCCTAGCAGCCACATGGCAGCTCACACCTGTCTGTAACTCCTGTTACAGGAGATTGGACACCCTCACACAGATATACATGCAGTCAAAGCACCAATGTACAGAACATAAAAATTAAATTATTTAAAAAAGAAAGTCGAAGGGGAACTATTTGAAGAAAAGGCCAGGGAGAAGAGAGGGAGGCTGTAAATATGAACAAAGAACAAATGTATGTATGTATGATAGTGTCATAATGAAATTAATTATTTCAAATGCTAATTAAAAATAAAATAAATATTTAAAATTAAATTCTCACTTATGATTCTTAATCCTTTAATCTAAATTCTCTCCTCCCCTCATTTCCCTAAATCCTACTGATTATTTAATAATCACCTCTTTTTTTTTTTAATGTACTTTTTTTTTCTATACAGGGTCTCACTATGTAGCTCTGGCTATCCTGGAACTCACAAAGTAGATCAGGCTGGCCTTGAACTCAAAGAAATTTGCCTACTTCTGTCTCCCAAGTGCTAGAATTAAAGGTGTGTGCCACCATGTCCCGCAAAAAGTCACTTCTTATACTGGGTTTCTTAGCGCTTGGTGTTCATCTTCCGTCCTCTACATTTTCTCCATGTCCCACCTGTAGATTTTTTTCTCCTCTTAATACAGTATGTATAATACACTTTCCCTATGCTGAGGTTGCTCTATCCTGTGTGCAATAGCCCTGCCACATCCAAAGTGTCCCTCCACTGCCTCTGGCTCTGGCAATCTCTCTACACTCCCTTCCCTGATCATCGCTGAACCTCGGAGGGAGGAGTTCCACCTAGGGCTGACACTCCACATTATGTTGTTACACACGAATTCAAAGTAGCTGTGACTACATGTACAAAACCACCTCAAGATCAAGCCAGCTAAAATCCCAACATGGATGGGGGAGGGACCGGCAAAGCCGTACCGCTAGCTGAGGAGCCATTGACAATTGGGGCCTGCTGGAACAGGAAAAGTATCAGTTTCCTGCAGGGATGCGGGTCCTGACAGGCAGCCTGTGCTCCCACGGATGGTCCTAGACCCATGCACATATTTGGCAGCAATAAGTAGACACAGTGGGTTTTGAAAAGTCTTCATGAAGCCAGGATGGAAAAGTGGTGGGTAGAAATGGGAGGGGCTAGAGAGGAGGCAATGGGATGGATTTGATCAGAACACGGTGTATATAAGAAATGTGTATGGACTTCTCAAACAATAAATAAAACAGGAAAATTTTAATCTTTCTGGGAAGAACCCATATCTGATTCACTTTCAAATCTTTCTTGGTATTCAATATATAACTTCATATAATGTTTTCTTAGTAAAGTATATGTTCAAGAAAGAATATGGCTGCTTTATTTATAATTCAGTGGAGAAATACTTTAAATGTTATGACTAAGAAAGAGAGGGCATGTAAGAGACAGGTAATTATATGGACAAATACCCATGACAAGAAAGTATAAGGCACATTCAGGGTATGTTAGCTCTGACATCATGGATTTGGATGGCACACTCAGGGTATGTTAGCACTGATGTCATGGGTTTGGATGGCACATTCAGGGTATGTTAGCACTGATGTCAT
>OU015750.1:65759960-65845091 GCA_907169655.1 Acomys percivali
TCATGGGTTTGGATGGCACATTCAGGGTATGTTAGCACTGATGTCATAAGTTTGGATGGCAGAGCGGATGTAAATGATCTGGGCTTTATACTCCCAGGAAAGGAGAGCCATACTGTCACGATGGACTAAATGTGGTGATTTTAAGGAGACTCCTGCAGGTTTTCTGTTTTGTAAATGCGGTCGCTGGGCTGGAGATGCAGCTCAGTGGGTAAGAGGCAGGTACTGCTCTTGCAAAGGAACTGAATTAGGTGGGAAGCTGTAGGAACGTAACAGCACCAAGAAGCATCCGGCGTAAACATGTTCCCCGAGAAGATGCTCTAAGGGATGAAGGCCTGCTCTGGATGTGAGGCCTCAGTTGGAGTAAAGGACAGGAAGTCAATGGATACAGATATTCTCCCATCTCCCGTTCTATGGTCAATCCTCCCTCTCCTTACCAATGGAGGCCGCTACCAAGCACGACCTGCTGTAATACACTGGAACCTCTGGGAAGATGAGGTCAGTAAAACTCTTCTCTCTAAAGTCCCATGTGACAAAAGTGAGTAACGCAAACGTATAAGGGGACACAGCCCTTCCTCTATTTTGCCTCCTAGTCACCGTTAGATGAGCAGTTTCCTCTACCACGTGTCTCTACTGAGACGTTCTGCCTTACCCCAGTCCCAGAGGCAACAGAGGCAGACAAGCGGCTGAAGACTCATAAACCATGGACCAAGGTAATCACCTAATTAGTTTATCTCAGCTGCTTTGTCACAGCAACGGAAAGCTAACTAGCACATCCGCCAGCTGCTGCTCTGCAAATTTATCACCATGTGGAAGGCACACTTTGCCAGCTGCCTCCACGAATACAGTACCGCATCAATAGGAGGGCCAGCCCGTCCCGTGCAACCTGGAGTTCCTCCAACTTTGACTTGAAGGACCTCTACCAACTTACCTGCAACCTAAAAAGACCTGTATAGGCCTCTCTCTTTTCTCTGGACTGATCTTCAATGCAGTATAAAGACTTCCCTGATGACTCCTGTTTCTCACCTTTGTCCTTTGCAGGGACTTCCCTTTTCCCAATAAAGTCTTGCACTTCTCCACTTGCCACGGTGGTATCAGCTTCTCTGAGGGCAGAGTAGCCGTGGAGTGAGGGAGTAGATTAGCAGGAGGTGAGCGGATAAGCTAAGCATGCCTGATGAAAACACTATTCCTTTCCTCAAAAACTAAAACTAGAATTACCATATAGTCCAGCAACTTCACTTCTGCATCTATTCCCTAAGAACTTAAAGGAAGGACGCAAACCATGTTCACAACAGGGTTATTCATAGAAACCACACAAGTGCCATCATCAGATAAACATTTAAATAACAAAATCACAGAGGGGGGGGGGGGAAGGAGAGGGAGGGAGGGAGGGAGGGAGGGGTAGGGGGCAGCTATGGTGGCTCATATCTTGAGTCCCCGCACACAGAGCTCTGTGAGTTCAAGATCAGCTCTGTTTGCAGAGTGAGTTCCGGGAGAACTGGGGCTGCACATTGGGATTCTGTCTCAAAAGTTGAAGAAAAGAAGGGAGAGGGGAGGGGAGGAGGGGGAGGGGAGGAGGGGGAGGGGGAGGGGGAGGGGAAGAAGAGGAGAGGGAAGGAGGGAGGCAGGGAAGGACAAGAAAGAAAAATGACATTCTGGCATGGATATGGGTGAAATTTGAAAACATTATGCCAAATGAAATAAGTCACTCACAAAATGACAGATGCTGAGTCATGACAACAGAGAACTTTCACAAGGCCCCACCCCTAGCTGAAGAAATCCCAGTTTTTTCTGAGAAGGGGAGAGTCAGTCTGTCCCCAGGATAGGTTATTCAACTTCATGTGATCATCTCATCCCTAAACACATGTACAAAGAGCAACATAATGTGGACTTCATAAGTTTCACATATATGTGTGTTTATGTATGTACGTTATATGTATATATACACACATGTATGTATATATATGTGCATAGAGAACACAATAATAATTCAAGAAGAGATCATAAACTTCTTGAGAGGGTCTGTGAGAAGACGTAAGAGGAGCTGAATGGGGGAGAGAGAAAGGTAAAATTATGGAAATACAGTACTCATGTTCGAAACTCTCAAAAAAAGTCAACTGAATTTTAAAAGACAGATGCTACATGATTCCATTTAGGTACAATGCCAAGTGAAGATTTAAAGAGACAGAAGCAGAACAGTGACTCCAGGACCTGCTGGAAAGGTGAATAGGAGTTGCTCAGAGGGTACAAACTTTGTTTTGCAAGCTAAGAAATGTAGTTAGAATGTGAATATACTTAGCATTGATGAATTATGATTAAAATAGAATGATAAGTTTTATTTTACATATATTTTGCCAAAGTTTAGACATATAACTGAAATATATATATGATATATATATATATAAGCAATATATCAATATTAAATTACTGCAATTAGTAGAACTAGAAACAAAAGGTATTCACCTAAAGAGCCATTATGCAGGAAAAGATGCAGATCTTTTACCAAGCTGCATTTCTGCATGAACGTAACTCCAACCAAGGTCAGATAACAGCAGACAGCTTCTCCAAAAAGTGAGCTAGCTAGCTAGCCAGAGCACTTTCACCATGTCATGTGCTGCCAGAGAAGTTGAGGCTACAGAATACAAGCAGATGTCAACACTTTCACCTTCCACTTTCTCAATACTGCTGATCAGGCCAAGTTTCATTTCACTTATTGGGCCTCTTTCCAAGTTGGAGGAGGAGGCTCGAGAGAGGGCAGAAGAAAGCGTTAGTATCCAAGTTTCATATCTGCAAAAGTAACTGATGGTGCTTACCACTGTCTTTCAAAAGCTAAGCTTCCCTAAATTGGCCAAGAGTTTTTGAAGAGGCTACACAAACCTGGGGGTCAGCAGATGTCTTCTGCAGTGAGCCAGAGAGCCAGTATTTTAGGCTTTGCAGCCACTCATTCTCTGTTGCAATTCCTCACCTCTGCCACGACAGCTCAAAACAGCCATTGACAATACAGGGCGGTGTGCATGGCTGTGTCACAATAAAGCTCACTTACAAAAACACAGTGAGTTGAATTGTGCCATCTCCTGATACAGAGCACTGAGAGTTCTCCCTTCCGGTTTGGACATGGATACCTGCTTGGGCTAACAAAAGAAATACGCTGATGCTCCTGTCATGGCTGATACTGCTAAGAGCTCGTAGGCCTCAAATTCTCCTGCAGCAAGGTAGGAACGCTGAAGTCACTCGGTCGATTTAAAACTGCTAACGTGTTCCGGGCATGTGGCACACATCTTTAATCCCAGCCCTTGAGAAGCAAAGGTAGGTCAGTCTTTGTGAGTTTGAGACCACCCTGGTCTTTACAGTGAGTAGTAGGACACCCAAGGATACACAGTGAGACCCCGTCTCAATAGACAAAAATTGCTAATGCTGAAGTTAAAATACACACTTGTGATTCCAGCTCTGGTAAGCTGGAAATGGCAGAATCCTTGGAGCTTGCTGGCCAGCAATTCTAACCAAACGGGGAAGCTCTGGATTCAATGAGGGGCTCAAAAATCAAGATAAGGAGAGTTCAGGCCTCCATATACCCTCACAGGCATGCACACGCACCCACACGGGCACACACCCACACGAGCATGCACACCCACCCACACAGGCATGCACATGCACCCACATGGGCATGCACACACACCCACATGGGCATGCACACACACTCACACGGGCATACACACACACACACACACACACACACAGGCATGCACACACACTCACATGGGCATGCACACGAACCCACACGGACATACACACCCACCCACACGGGCATGCACACCCACACGGGCATGCACACACACCTACACAGGCATGCACACCCACTCACATGGGCATGCACACACACACTCTCATGGGCATGCATACACACACATACAAGGCCATGCACACACACACAACATGGGTGCTTGAACACACCCCTACATGGGCATGCACACACACCCACATGGACACACACACACTCACATGGGCATGTACACACACACATACAAGGGCATGAACATGCATACCCACATGGGTATGTACACACTTACATGGGCACTCACATACACACCCACATGGACATGCATGTACACAGTTCAAAATAGTTCCCTTCCTTCTCTGTTACACATGCCCAACCCACAGACCTTCTCACGTGTGTCAGGAATGCCAGCACCCCGTGCCATCGAGCTTAAGTCCCATTTGCTTTGACTCAAGAACTCTTCAAATAGGAAAACGAAGCTGCTTCTTCTGCGATAAGTCTGTTTGTAAATATTTAAAATATCCCTCAGGAAATTTTGTCATCACAAGGCTAGAGTCTTAACTCATACTTTTCTGGGGAATTATTTTCCTGAAGACAGTACCAATTGGCTGTGTGGACCTTTGGCCCTAGACCTCTGAGTTTTTCTAAGTTCAAGGATCATCCTAGGAGAAGGCATGCTACTTTGATACTGTGTCCACATAGGCCTCTTTGAGTTTACTGAGCAAACGGTTCTGTTGAGAAGTTGCCAAAGTCACCTTCCGTAGCCTGCAAATGTCACTGAGCTGAGCTAGAAACTGTCAGCTCAACTGATTAGTCCCAACGAGGAGAAATGTTTGAAGTACATGAGCTATGTAAGTAATGGAAAGTAAACAGTACTATGTCTCTCAGCCTCAAGTGTGCCTGTACCTAGTGAAATATAACAGTACAAATACAATCTTTATAATGTCATTTTTTTCTTTAAATAAGCTACAAATGAAATATGATCCTCACAAAATTCCACCCACTGTTTATTTGGATTTGCTTGTTTGATGCTTTTGGCTTTGTTTTGTTGTCCTGAAACTTTAAAAAGTTGATCATAAGTCATTGGCTCTTCTAGGTCAGGTTGTTGGCAGGGCTCTCCTCCCCTCCCTGCTCGTCCTCCTTGGCATTAGAAAGTGAGATGGCTGGAGTCTGGCAGCCACTTTGGAGCAGGAGAAGCCTCACCAATGAATACCACAGCATGAGACAGTGGATCAAAAAGAAAGTGCTTAAAACATGGATTGTGTTAAACCACCTTGAATCCCTACCTTCAACATTCTTTTAGCAGGTAAGACAAACTCTTAAAACCTGGAGGGGGAGACCTGGTGGCACTCAGAGGAAGGATAGCAGGCTACCAAGAAGAGACTTGATACCCTATGATCATACAAAGGGGGAGGAAGTCCCCCTCAGGCACAGTTATAGGGGAGGGGGAGTAAGGGGAAAATGGGAGGGAGGGAGGGATGGGAGGATACAAGGGATGGGATAACCATTGAGATGTAACAAGAATAAATTAATTTAAAAAAAAAGAACACACACACACACACACACACACACACACAAAACACATTAAGGGTTGGAAGGGACTAGTACCTGATATAGCATGTGCCCACCATGTGTGAAGTCGTGGGTTCAATAACAAGCCACCCACAAAAATAATAATGAGCAATAAATAAAATAAATCACATTAAAGATACTCTTGGCGGTTACTCACCATGGGACCCAATCCTACTTGAAAAAGCACACCATTGGATAAAGGACCTGTAGTATCATTGTAATTTGACAAAAGTGCATTATTTGTGGTAGCTGTAACTTTGAAATGCACCCCAAATTTAAATGATTGATAAAGTAACAGAAATATGACTATAGGGGTTCAGCTAGGTTAGATGGTAAATATAGCAAAATGCTAATTATAATAGAGATGATGAGTGCACGATAAAATGCTATTGTTAATAGTACAACATCTTAAAATCTTTTTTTGAGGTAGAGTCTCATGTAGCCTAGGCTGGCTTTAAACCTGCTGTGTGGCTGCGAATGGCCTTGAATTCCAGATTTTCCTGCCTCTGCTTTCCAAGTGCAGGAGTTCAGGCACGCGCCACCGCGCCGCCGCATCGGTCCTGCTTACTGCGCTTTGGAGCAAGGAGAATCTCCGTAGCTTCTTCTCCTTACTGAAAGGGTCACTTCTCGTCTTATTCTATAAACAGTATTGAGGGCTTCGAGTCTTGAAAAGTAGAACTCAGAACACTGCCAGTGGGACAAGCTGTATGCAAGTAAAAATTTTAAAGCCTGTATAAACAGGCTTTTTTCTCATCAGCACAGTAAAAGCCAGAGTAGAATTTCCTGATAGAGATGTTCTGTTTGACTCCGCAAATCCCACTGGGTAGAAAAACAGGCGCCTTGATCATTAAAAGTAACATTCACCTTAAAAAAGAAAAAGCGACGTAACTGAGCTCAGTGTGAGCGACATCGGTAGGAACCTCTCTGTCAAGGTTCGCTTCTCCTTCCTTAGCATTGCGGAGATATTTCTAAGGCAATAGCATTTTGGCTCGCCGCCCACATAGACGTCGCGCATGCGTGTTGACACAGTCATGCCGGTGACGTTGGGTCTTCTCTTGGGTATCTCTAGTCTTAGAAAAGCAAAACTGGAAATCAGCACTGAGCAACTGGAGCTAAGAATGCTAGTTCAGAGCCTTGGCAGCAGATTGCCAATGCACAAGGGTCTTTTCCTATTCTCAAAGATACAGTAAGATAGGACCAAAGATTCCCTAAAATAATACTAAAATTGATTTGGAATATTGTTGAGGCTGGGGGAAGTTGACTGGCTGGAACTAAAACACTTTCAGACAGTGAGCAACGTTAATTCCTGAGAATGGGACGTTGATCTAAGCCAGACGTGTGCATGTATTATTGCATTGAAGCACCGCAGGAGCACCACCGCAGGAGTGAAGAACGTGGGCCCGCATCAAAATCCTGCAGCACCGTTTGCTTGTGACTTGCCAAAAAGTTCTGCTTCTGAGTCAATGTTTTCCAAACTTAATCTCATCTAAGAAAGAATGCTTTTAACAAAAGCCTAGGGAAAAGCCTCAACTGTGTTTGAATTATTCAAAGAAGAAAACGATTTGCATGTATACTTTTTTTCAAAGAGAAAATGGCCCGCTGTGTCTCCGCACCTCGCCTAGGCAATAGGGTAGGGCTGGCCCTGGTAGCACGAGTTGCTGGTGAGCCGGCCCCAAGCAACCAGCTCAGATTAATTCTCAGGCCCAGATCCAGGGCTTTGAGTTGGCCCACCCCAACATCTGCCCCTCTATGGACTGTTGGAGCACATGAAGGGGCCAGTCCTACAGACCCAAAAGTACAGAATCTCCATGACACAGGGCGACAATGGGCTATCCAGGAGTCCCAGTGAGGTTCCAGTACTGATAATGTAAGAGAAGCCAGAGGCCCCATACCTGACCAACAAGTCATTGCAATGAACATTTCCAAGCAAAAAAAGTGTGAACAAAAGGTATACCGTGGGACACCCTGTAACCCACTACAGATTCCACAAGGAGATTTTTTTTTCTTCTGTTGAGGGAGGTAGCAAGGATGGAGGGTAGGTACATGGGGAGGAAGAGCTGAGTAGATTGGGGTGCATTATATGAAATTCACAGAGAACCAATAACATGTTTTTTAAAAAGAGAAAATAGGCCACTGGATATAGATATTCATAGCTCATCATTCTGACAGAGAAAAATTTTTTAAAAAGAGTATAGAAATTGTTAATATTAAGCAAAGTGTTAATCTCTTTTACCTATATTATCAACCTTGCCCTTCACAAAATCCCACAGAATAAAAACTATTATTATGCCAACACTGAGACCAAAATCTGCTTGACAACAAAATCTGGTAGTTACAGCTGTCATCTTAGAAATCCGAGGACCAGAAAGAACTGTGAGAAACGAGAGCACGGGAGAGCGGGGAGGATGGGCAGGACAGAGAGAAGGAAGCAGCAGGTAGAAGTCACAGGTACAAGGTGCCTCACGTCACATCTGGACAGTTTCATCCATATCTGCCGTGCTAATTTCCTTTGTTTCTTCTGACAAAATAATTATTAAGAGGGGTCAAATGTTTATATCTTTGTAAAGTTAATTAATTCTAAATTCTTTCTCTCCTCCCCTTTTTATAAACATCTTTTTAAAAAATGCTTATTGGGCATCAACTGTGTTCCAGACCTCAGTCCTTTAAATATCATATCTTGGTGATAGAATAAATTAACTTAATTCACTTTTATTGATTAAAGAGAAAAATATTTGATTATTAACACATAGTAAGATATTGAAACACTAAGCTAAGAGGCAACAAATAAAACTGCCTAACATTAAGAACAGAGGCATGAAAGGGCCACACTGTCCCAAACTTTGCCACCACCACTGTCATTGAGGCTCCAGATTGAGAAGTAAAGCAGAAAAAAAAAAAAAAAATGTCAGCCTGAACCAGCATCCTAGTAGCTTTTTATCCAGCTCATCTATGGCCTCTTGGTTTTGTGAGTTGTCAGACAAGACTGAAACAGTGTCTATCTTTGTACATAAGCCTCGGCACTCTGCCTGTATTATTGTAGGTACTCAATAATAAAGAAAAATGCACAAAAAAAAAAAAGAAAAAGAAAAAGAAAAATGCAATAGACTTAATAAATAGGCCACAAAATGACGAAGAGGCAATGGTGGTATTTTCTTTGTTATACCATACAAAGGGATGGCCATCTCTCCAAAAACTATCAAGTGTCTATATCTAATGTGTATGCATCTACAAATCTGAGACATCTTCAAAATTCTTCAACCAATCTTTATCTCCAGAAACCACAATAAAAACTGCAGTCATCTACAGCTCTAACAGAAGATGCAGTCATAGAGAGGAGGCACAGGCAGGCAGATGGAGGGGATTACTCACTTCCTTGCTCCTGAGCCTGCTCAGTTTCATAGAGATTGGGACACATAGAGATTTGTCACACCCATAAGGAAGCCTTCCTCTCAGAAACAACACCCATTCACATCAGTCAAATGACCCCCACTGACCACTGTCTTCCAGGAGTACTAAACAAATAAACAACTGAAGTGCGGAGAGACCTTGTTCATTTCAAGTTGCAAGACCCCGAGTCCCTAAACAACAGTCACTAATACTTACACCACTCAAGGGCAAGAAGAACAACCAACCTGCCCAGTGTCCTCACTAATGTGCCCCGTGTCTCTTCTCTGTTACAACACAACGCAGTTTGGTGTTATAAAGACAAAGATATTGGGACGGGGCGGGGGGGGGCAGGGGGGGATGTTGGATCATGTCAAAATGACATTCTGTTTTAGTAGTAGTATTTATTAAAGACATTTGCAGCTCTTAACACCAACGTCAGAAGCCACTGGCGGCAACTACCCTGGAAACAGCCACTCTGTTCTCAGAAAGAAACCAAGACATGACACAGAAGGAAGCAGAAGTCAGTATAAGTCCTGGAACATCTGCACAGGGCAGAGTAGAAGATTCTGGCGGGGACTAGAGGGTCCTGGGGAATGGTGAAGTGGAGCTTAGATAGGTTATAAGGAATTCAAGTCTTGGTGTGGTCATAATAGGGAACAATGGTAGCTAGATACAAGTATGAAGAAAGCAGCATAGATGGGGGATGGGGGAGCAGACAACTAGAACTGTTAGAATGTTCTAAGCTTGGATGCCAGAGGCATGCTGGAGCTCAGGCACAGAAAAGTCAAGAACGGGCCAAATAAAAGACTTGCTACACTATGCTCTCCGAACTTTTCACTCCCAGCACAACTTACAACAACAAAGTTGTTTGCATCCATGTGGGAGCCTGTACACGGCACAGCACAGAAGAGGTCAGAATATGACTTTCAGGAGTCAGTTCTGTCCTTTCTCTCCTTTCTCCTTCTGAGTTTACCGAGGATCCAAACTCAAGTCATCAGGTTTGGAGGCAGGGACATATACCTACCACCTGACCACCTCGCCAGCCCATAACACGTTCTTGTTTGATGAAAGTAAAAAGAGAAAAAAATAAAAACAAGAAGAATTAGAGAGAGGGTGGGGCAGGGGGAAAGCTTGGTGGCTGATGGAACATTGGCTGAAGGACAGGGACGAGAAGGACAGTTTCATAAAAGAAATATGAATAAGTATACTATGTTAGTATTCCCATTTTACAGATGGTGAAACTAAGGCTTACAGGTTTGTTCAGGAACCTGGAGATAGGACCTCACAAAGACCAATGGGGGGGCGGTGCTGACTGTTGGTTTGCTCTCAGGCTCGCTTTTATTTACTATCCAGGACCGCCTGCCCAAGGTAGCACTGCAAAGAGAGGGCTGAGCCCTCCCACATCCAACCACTTATTTGGCCTAAAGGCCAAGCTGATGGAGCGGTTTTCCCCAACAGAAGTCTCCTCTTCCAAATGACCCTTGCTTGTATCAAGTTGACGAAAACCTACTAGCACAAGGTCCTCCATGTCAACCCCACACAACTGGCACCAAGTTGGGATTCCAACACAGGTGGGTCCTTCTAGAACCTAGGATCCAAACAGCTGCATTCAAACGCAGGCCAGGCCAGGGTTGGAAAAGCTAGGGGTTAAGGGGGCAGGATTAAACAACAACAACAACAAAATCCTTTGCTTGTCCAGGACAATGGTTCTCTTTCCCTTTAAATCTTCAAGGTGACCTCCTGAAGCCGGAGGGGGGAGGGGGAGGGGGGGAGTAGAGGGGGAGAGTTGGTGGGGGGGAGTTGGGGTTGGGGTTGAGGTTTTATATGCCACTTTTATGCTGTAGGAAGAGCATCTTCTTGGCCTCTTGCTCTCTCCAAGCCCTGAAAGGTTCTCAAAGTCCACCCCTTTCCAGAAACCCCTGTGGGTTTTGGCTTGATAAAGTCTTGACGGTGCTCAGGGCCACACAGCATTTATTCCTGTAATTTCTTAGACTGACAGAACAGCAACGCTTTCACAATGCAGTGTAACCCACAGCTTCCCTTTCCCTGCGAGAGTTCAGGTGTGCAGCAACAAATAGAAAAAGTTCCCCCAGGATGTTCCAATTATAAACTTCCCCCCCCCACCCCTAGCCCACTCCCCACCGGATGCTGGAAGGGTGTATTTCACAGAAGAGTATTTCATAAAATTTAAATTCCAATGGCCACTGGCCAATTCCTCTAATGGCTAGTTTGGGTTTAAAGGTATAAATTCACTAGAGTTTTTTTTTTTTTTTTTTTTTTTTAGTTTCTAGGGACCTTATTACATCGATTCCTATATACTCCATTTGAGCCCTTCACCAGACCAACCGCCAAGAGCCCTAAGAAGCTTATGTCCTAATTCATTTCCCCCACCCCACCCCCACTCTAAGGATTGGCTTATCATCAGTGTCGTAGTTTGTCCTGTTGTATAAAGGTAACACTGCATGGGGCTGGAGAGTTGGCTCAGTGGTTAAGAGCACCATCCGCTCTTCCAAAGGTCCTGGGTTCAATTCCCAGCACCCACATGGCAGCTCACAACTGTCTGTAACTCCAAGATCTGACACCCTCACACCAATGCACATAAATTTAAAAATTAAATAAAAAATACTAAAAAAAAAAAAAAAGTAACACTGCAGAGATTTACTTTCACAGCTCTGAGGCTACAATTCCAACCTCTAGCTGTGGGCAGAGTTGAGCCCTTCTGAGGGCTCCTTGTCTTGAGTACCTCCACCTTCGCCCTGCTACTTTTCACGCAAGCTTCAGTCTGCGTCTCTCTCCAAATTTCGTCCTTTTATAATGGCATCAGCTGTATTATGTTAGGACCCACCTTGAGGACAGAATATTAATTTAGCTCTTAAAAGAGGTTTTTTCCCAACTAAAATCACAGTCTTAGGAACAGAGGGTTAAGATTTAAACATATGGATTGTGAAAGAAATATAATTTAGTCTAAAATAATATTTTACCCAATGTTAGAATACAATGTATCAAATATCAAGTTACCGGTTATCAACTTATTGATATAGAAAGAAGAAAATTAAGTTACATGTCTCTTTCTGACAGCTAAAGTCCCTAAAGCTTCAGAAACAATAGTTACTTCAACCCAAACTTTACAACTTGAAGCCTTTTAAAGTTCTTTTCTGCTTTGCTTTCCAAATGACTTAGAAGGGCGGGAAAGGTTGCATGCTGAGGTCAGTGCATGGGACTCTGCACTTAGAACCCCATCTCTCACAAAGTCCCATCTGGTGTGACAGTGTCGTGGCTCCTATGTGGGGCAAGAGGATCAGCAGAGTTTTGGGTGCAGCCTGAGCTACACAGAGAAACTGGAGGGCAGCTGGGTTATAGAGTGAAACGCTACCTCAAAAATATAAAGTCAAACCAACCAAACCAACTCCCATTTGGAAGCCCTCATCAATCATTTATGGTTCTTGTGTCTTGACCTTTGAGGGGCATTTTTTGTTTTTGTTTTTGTTTTAGCCAATAAATGTCTTACCTGCAGGTATGCACGTGTACCATATGTGTGTATGCATACAATGCCCTCAGGGAGGCCAGAAGAAGGCTTGGGGACTTAAGAACTACTAGAATCGGCTCGAGACTGCGGGCGTGCTTCAGCAGCCTGCCCCGGGCCCGCCGCTGCCATGGATGGTCTGCGCCAGCGCTTCGAACGGTTTCTGGAACAGAGGAACATGGTCACCGAAGTTCTCGGGGCCCTCGAAGCCAGGACCGGTGTAGAAAAGCGGTATCTCGCCACGGGAGCTCTCACCCTGCTAAGCCTGTATCTTCTGTTCGGCTACGGGGCCTCTCCACTGTGCAATGTCATCGGATTTGTATACCCCGCATATGCTTCAGTCAAAGCCATCGAGAGCCCAAGCAAGGAAGACGACACTGTGTGGCTAACCTACTGGGTGGTGTACGCCCTGTTCGGTCTGGTGGAGTTCTTCAGCGATCTACTCCTGTTCTGGTTCCCTTTCTATTACGCGGGCAAGTGCGCCTTCCTGTTGTTTTGCATGACGCCGGGACCCTGGAACGGTGCGCTCATGCTGTACCATCGCGTCGTACGACCCATATTCCTAAAACACCACTTGGCCCTAGACAGCGCCGCGAGCCAGCTAAGCGGAAGAGCTCTGGACATCGCAACTGGGATAACCCGAGACGCCAAGACAAGCCAGAGCCCACTGCTGAAGCAGAAATAAAGTCCCCTGGCAGTCTGTGTGTGGTGCCCCTGGATGACAGTAACGGACACACACCTGATGCCCAGGCCTCAGAAAACTCCTCAGACTCCAATCAGCAACACCAACCCTCAAGCCCAAGCGTGCCAGCAGAAAGCCCTTCACGGGCGGTGAATGAGCGAGCATTCTCCATCCCCAGCTAACCCAGGCTCTGCGTCTGAATCCCACGGCCAGCTGGCCACTGGTTCTATCAGCGGCTCCCAGATTCCCAGCAAGGCCCGGCGCCATCGCAGCCGGGGCAGTGTGGCTTCCAGGACCACACAGCATGCCCGGTTGCCCAGTGCATCGCTGGGGCCCTCTCAACCGCCCGTGCACTCTGAGGGTGCCTCACATCCGGCAGGCCGGTCCTTGGGACCCACTCGGACAACAGGCCGGCTCTCGGGCACCAACAATCACACCTCTCAGGTCTCAGCACCACGCCAGCCAGCGGGTCAATCGGCAGTGGCCACATCCATACCCACACCCCCGTCCACACAGCACGTCAGCCGCTCCAACCAGGACTCACCCAGGGCTCGGTCTCCCAGCACACCCCCTGACCCCAACCAGGCTGGCAGCAAGGAACTCAGTAAGCCAGGGGATGGGGGTTCCAAAAAACAACAACCAGGGCCAGAAGATACTCGCCATGCAGGGGGCCCGCAGCAGCCCAGTGACCCAGGTGATGATGGTCCCCTGCCACGCCGACTCCTCCCTGGAGTTTGTGTCTGAGTCCACCACAGAGATCACCTGTAAATGGCCAGGCTACAGCCACCAGCTGCGCTGCCCGAGACACTGCTGGCTCTTGCAACACCTGGCGTACTAGGGCCACCCCTGGACACCTGTGGGCCACGAGACCACAAGACACACCCTGCCCACAGGAGCCACGTGAATCACTAGACCACCAGAGCACCGTCTGAGAGCCACAGAACACAACTGCCTGCATTGGGAACAGTCAACCATCTGTACCATAGCACCTCTTGAAGCGCGCCCCCCACGCAAAGCCTGTCTGTGGAGCCCCACACGAAACATCTACCACGGAGCCCCACCTGAAACTCCCCTGCAGTGGCACGGAAAACAAACACCATCTGGGCCCTCCTCTCCCCCAGTGTAGCATTTGTCCTCCGAGGCACACAATAAAATCACCCACTCAGGCTCAAAAAAGAAAAAAAGAACTATTAGAATCACTGAGAGTTTGTGGGCTACCATGTGCTGGTCAATGAGCCCAGGTCATCATCAAGAGCAACAAGGGTTCTTAACTGCTCCTGATTTTCACTCTTTAGAATAATTTTATTATGATTTTCTTTTTACTATTTCCCAGAGTAAATTTTTCCAATTGGGTTTTCCTTCCTGTATTTATCTTTCCCATGGCTTTGAATAATATCTATATGGGCAGATCCAGTTGGAAGAGCAAGACAAAGTCAGTACATTTGCCACACACCAGCAACAGGAAGTGGTTCAGCGAGGTGGAGAGAGTAAAAGAAGCCATTTATTTAGGGCCTGTCTACTTCCTCACTCTAGCCATTCTAATACTATAAAATATATGTTACAAAAATTGGCCAAAGTTAAGCTCAGTGCGTGCACATAAAATAATGGCTTTAACTGCGTGTTTCGTTGTGTATAACTTGGTGGCTACTGAATCAAGAACAGAATTTATTGGTTCAACCACTTTTTTATATAACCACATAGAAGCCTTTCAATATTTAAGCCTTGGGTTCCTCATCTATAAAATATGAATCATCAACATAACCTATTTTATAGATTTTGTGAGAAAAAGAAAAGACATATTTTAGGGAGAAAATTAGCCACTTGTAACTTACAAATGGACTATGTTTCAAAAGTTATTTGACAAGTCAATTACCAAGACTTGGAAGACATTCTCCTGGAGAAAGGATGGTAACAAAGAGTGTCTGGGTTTGCTGGCACATGGTCCAGCCTTAGACAAACTACAGAGCTACTGCTGTCCTAGGACACAGGTAGTTTTCCAGTACTGGAACAGGGAGATGGATCCATGTTCCATTTGGAGTAGGAGAGAATTAGAACCCTTTCTTTCAAGAGCAAGGACGCCGTCAGGAGATGCCTCTCTGTAACAGGCGAGACTCTTCATCTCTTAAGGCAATCTGAGACAGAAGGAGGCCCAAGGCCTGTGGCAAGTGATAGACCCGGCAACAAGAGAGAGAAATAAACCAGTGACTTCAGGAGACAGGGACTACAAAAGGGGGTCTTAGAACTGGTTGTCTAGGGAGCATGATGAGGGCTGAGAACTGTAAGCTAGTGCGGCGCAGAGCTGCCAGCCTACAGCATATGCTCCAGCTCAGGCTTACACCCAAAAATTGCCTTTTTTTTTTTTTTTTTCTAATTTAACAGATACTTACGCTCAATACTATGTTGTGTATAAACTGATCACTCCTTGGTATGGTTAAGGGGAAGATTTTTATTGTAGATGAAGAAAGAACAACCAGACACGTCTGCAAAGATCTAGAGCAGAGAGAGAAAAGCAGTAGAGCGAACATGGCCAGCAGACTGGACTTAGCCAGGAGCAGAGCAGAGAGAAAGGGGTGGGGGTGGGGCTGCAGAGAGAGAAGGGGGAGGGACACAGAGAGAGGAAGACAAAGAGGGTGAGGGCAAAGACAGGGTTATTAGGAGAATGAGTCGCTGGGCGGGAGGGAAACGCAAGAGCTCATGGGAGTCTAGGGTAGGGAGGAGCTGAGAAGAGCCAGGGTGCCAGTATGGGCTTTTGGATGTGATGCTGAGGGAGCCTATAGGCCAGCATGCACTTCGCTATGCTAGTGGGCACCACAGAGAGACTTTTGTCCCTTTGACAGTGGTAAGAGGGAAATGGCTCCTTTTGGGAAAAGGGGACCAGCTCCACAAGTTCCTAAGGAATGTTGGCTTTTGTCTAGCTGCTGGAATTTGGGGAAATGGAGTTTCCTTTGAGACTGACATGTACTTGCTATCAAACTCCACATTGTACTCAAGGACAACTGTTTAATCATGACTGTGCAGGATATAGCATATAGCTGACAGTGGGACTGCATCAGGATCCTATGAAGGAATGGAGGAACGAATGAACAGCTCTGCCGAAACGGTAAAATCAGACATCATAAAAAGAGCAGAAGTGTTCATTTTAACTGAAACACAGCAGCTTGCCTCCTAAGAGAAGCTAATGTCCATCTTTAGGAGACACAGAGATATAAAGAAAATGCTTTTTACACATACATATATATGTGTTCAAGTTATATTAAGTAATAAAAGCAAGATGCCAAATACTATGTACATCAAGAAATGTACCATAGCCCTGCCTGACCGTATTTTGGGGGCTTAGTTGGCAGCAGAGGATAGCTCAAGGTCCACAAGGCCTCTGTGTCAATTCCAAGTACCAAGTTAAATGAACACAAATTCCCAGAAATACGTGTATGTGTGTGCATCTTTGATATGTAACACACTTTATGAAGATGTCAGCCATAGTCACTTCCAAGGCATTGGAAGGTAGATTGACAATAAGTCAGAATGGCAGGCATGCACTTTTGTCATAAGCAAGAACGACTTTTTTTCTTCATTTATTTGAAATTTACCATTTAAACCATTGTGAAGTGTACAGTTTAGTGGCTTTAAATGCATTATATTGCCATATGCTCATCTCTGATACTCATCTTCACAGCTTTGCCCATCTTCCCAGAGTGAAATTTCATATTAATTAAACAATGGCTCCCCAAACTCTCCCTGCCTCAAAACGATGACTTCTTTTAATCTTTAACTATCCGGTTATTTGTTTGTTTGTTTGTTTGTTTGTTTTGGGGGGGTTGTTTTGTTTTTTGTTTTCATTTTTGTTTTTTGAGACAGTGTTTTTGTGATAGTGTTCCAGTTTTATTTTTAAAATACAACTATTTTCACATTTTGGATTTTTGAAGCACCATACAACAAAGACATCCACATCAAATTAGTAACTCAAAGACACCAACTCTATCTATCCACTAATTTAACACTATAGTATTTAGGATGAATTAAAAATGTTCATATTATCAACACTGAAGAAAAACAAGTTATTTCTAACATGTTGCTAGAATTAAAATTAAAACAACCAGTTTTCTTTTCTTTTTCTTTTAGTTTTTCAAGACAGTGTTTCCCTGACTGTCCTGGACCTCTCTCTGTAGACCAGGCTGGCCCCAACTCAGAGATCTACCTGCCTTTGCCATCTGAGTGCTGAAATTAAAGGCATGGGCTACCACTGCCCATCAAAACAACCAGTTTTCAGCAGCAAACTTAGCACTTTCTTAAAGCAAACATAAAACTGGTTGGTGAATTGATGCGAACATCCCACTTCTGAGAAAAACAAACTTCTTGTGAATTCTAACACTTAGCCAGATATAATCTTATTTCACAAGGGACTACTACTGGCACTGTGACTGGAGCCAGGTTTTCAGAGTCGGCATTAGGTGTCAAGATTTCAAAGTGGCAAGCTCCTGGTGGAGGATGGGATGGGATGGAATAACTTCAGACAATTTGTCAAATTCCAGGGACTATGAGACCAGCCTTTTATTAATAGTTACATATTAGAACAGAAAGGAAAAGCCAAGTATTTTGAAATTTGTGTGTGTCGTTGAGTTGAAACTTCTATCAAGGTCAAGTCTGAAAATTACACTTAGACATGTCAGTCTTACAGAGTACATTTAGTATATACGTTGCAATTTTTTCAGGTTGCTACTGAGACTGTAGAGAGTTGAGAAATATTGCTTACTTTTAAAACAAGTATAGTACTTTTATAAATTAAGAAAATAACATAGGAAAACTACTCCTACACAAGATTTCCACACAAAATTAACTGATGACAGAACTATTTTTAGAAATCATAGCTATACTGCATTATTTTAGGTATACCCAGCTTAATAGTAAAATCACAGTGTGACAGTCAGACTAACAAACAGGTTTTGTAGGTTCTGTGGAATCAATATCAAACTCTTTCTGAAACCGGAAATTCCATAGCACAATATCAGATTGAGTATTCATCTCACTAACATTAGTTTATGCAACTTATTAATCACTGTTGATGGGCTTTTCCCCTACATCCTAATTGTTCTGACACCCAATAATTGCTACATCCATACACAGTGACTTGGAGAGCATCACACAACTGAAGTGTCAGCATGCTAATATGTCCTAAATGCTTTACTTACCTTCCAGGTCCTTTTCCTTCTTCCCTCTTCTTAGTTACAAGCCACTGATGAGTACTGGGAGAGAGCAGGTTTATTTACACAATGTGTATTAGCTTGCTCTGACTGTACATTATATGTGTTATCAATGCCAAGGTCCTAGTTGACAGGGGAGGACAAGCCAGGGGTAGGGAGAGTCAGGTTAGGTAAGTAGAAGGTAGGTAGGAGTGCTAAAAAGGGAGAGATGGAAGCAGAGCAAGAACGGAAGTGCTGCCATGAGTAACCAGGACACCAATTAAAGGGCACAGTGCTCCCTGGCAAGAGGACTCAAGATGCAGCTGACAGCCAGAAGATGGAAGAAATAAAGTCCAGTGCCCAGCACAGGGCCTGGGTGTCGGGCCACTCTCACTGCTAAGACCAGAATGTGATATACGTTTTCTCAGGGTGTTTGGGGCTTTATTTATGTTCCTGAGATGAAGTTGGACTTAGGCCTTGTCAGTCTGAGAAGTCAAAGCTATCTTTATGAGAACATTCACCTACCTAGTAATACCTAGAAAATAAGAATGGGGGGGGGAGTGGCGGGGGTTGTCAGAGTGGAGGATGTAGATGCCGGTAGCAAGCAGTGAGTGCATGATTAAGGAATTCTAATAAATATGTTGTATACACAATATATGATTAGGGACTACTTATGCAAAGGGATCATAGTGTAACCTTGGGGAAATGTGTCCAGAATGAGAATATAATAAAGAAATGTGACGCTTAAATAACTGTATTGAGAGAGCCTACAGAAAGGATATCGCAGTAAAAGGAAAATTATCTATATAATCTGGAGAAATAATGACAAAAACAGTAACAATGACTTGAGTGTTCGCTAAGCAACAGGCATTATGCCAACTACTCAGCTATCTTCACTCACTACATTTACTTATTCTCTGTACATTTTAGGTATGATTACAATGTATTTTGATTGTATCAACCTTTTCCCAACTCCTCCCAGACCCTCCTGATCATGTCCCCCTCCCAACTTCATTTCATGTTCTCTCTTTTTATTATAATAGCCCATCACACACAATCAACATTGTCCTTGTGTGCATGGCTATAGGGCATTCCACTATAGAATGGATGACCTACCAAGGGTCACATCCCTGAAGGAAACTGATCCTTCCATCCCAGCAGTCATCAGCTTCCAGAACTCCTCTCCTTAGAGCAGCACTTCCTGAGCCACTCCCAAGTCTCTGCTGAAATGTTGACAGGCATACTCTTATGCAAATCCTGTGTAGGCAGCCACAACCAATGAAAGTTCAGGAGCACAACAGAAATTGTTCTGTGGCAGCCCGGCCCAACCTCTGGCTCTTACAATCTTTCTGTCTCTTCTTCCACAATGTCCACTGAACCGTGTGGGAAGGAAGTGTAATACAGATGTTCCATTTAGGGCAGAGCAGTCTGTTGTTACTCACTCTCTTCACTCTGGCCAGCTAAGAGTGTCTGCATTGTTCCTGCAGAAAGAAGTTTCCTTTATGAGGATGGAGGGCTATACTAATTTATATAGTATAGAGAGACATATTTAGAAGGAAGTTTGATATCATGCCTATTTAGTGAAATCATTGTAATTTTTCCCAGAAGGCCTATGACTTCCCTGGGTTCTTGGCCAAGTTTACACTACTAGGCATGAGTTTCCTCTTGCAGAGTAGGCCTTAAATCCAATCAGAAATCAGTTACCCTCATAACATTCATGCCTCTATTTCACCAATAGACATATCTTGCCAGATCGGTCATTATTGCAGCTTGCAGGATTCACAGCTAAATAAGATTGTTGACGGCATTTCTCCCTTAGCAAACTGCATAGCATCTTCCGTACTATCAAAGCTAGGGAGCAGGGAGGAAGCTTCTGGGTCAACACCTTGATTTCTATGATAGATAGTTTTTCTGGGTATAATAATGTAGGTAACTTTCAAGTGGTCTTTCAGGACTTCAAGTACACTGCTTTAAGCTCTTACTGCTTTCAAAGTTTCTATTGAGGAATCAGTGGTTATTCTAATATGCCTGATATTATATGATTTAGACCTTCTCTCTTTAAAATTTCAGTACCATTTAGTACAGTTTATGTACCTGGTATTCTAACTATAATATAGTATTAGGAGTTCCTTTTCCGGTCCTGTATATTTGATACTCTCTCTACCTCTTGTACTTGGATAAGCATTTCTTTCCCTAGATTTGGGGATTATTCTCCTATGATTTGATTGAAAATATTATCTATAAATTTTTAAGTTTTATCCTTTTATACTGAACTACAGATCTTGCATGTCCTGTTCATAAGTTTCTTGCATTTTTTTAATTTGTCCCTAAGCTTAATTCAATGATCTAATTCCTCTACCTTGTCTTCAAGCACAGTCTGTTTCCTATGATTCGTTATGTAGATGAGGCTTTCCACACAGGTTTTTTTATTTGTCTTATTGAAATATTCTCTTTGAATTTTTCACACATTTATTTGTGTCCTTCTTAAAATCTCTGAACATATTTTAAATTGTTCTTTTGGGCTGTTTGTCTGGATCTCTGTCTAATTTGTTGCTATTGGCCACTATTCATATGGGATTCTCACTTTTTTGAAGGGGCATTTTGTCTTGACTTTCCATGTTATTGACATTGTCACATTAGAATTTGCCCATCTTGAGTTAATGTATTGAGACTTTTTGGCACGTCTAAGTATTTCCACTACTTCAAAAAAATCTTGCCTGGGCTCAGTGTTGATTGAAGTTCATTTGTAGAGAGATTTGTTTTTGTTTCATGAGTGGAGTAGTTGAAGGTGATCTTGGCTTGGTGAGAGTGGAGACCTGAGGTATAGCCTCTGTCCTCTTAAACCAGAGTCAGTACAGGCATAGGTAGTATTACCCCAGGGCAGCTGTTCAATATATTGCCTGATCATTGGAGCCTGGGTCAAAGGCTGTTCTGGGAGTGGTCATAAGATTCATAGACCTCTACCTTCATGTAATGGTGCCAGACTATGACGTTGGTTTGCTTCTAAGGCAGGATTTTTATAAGAAAAACCATAACCAGGTAACAACCAGGGAATCAGGTTGGAAGCAAGGGGAGGGCAGCATCATGTCATTTCGACTAGTTAAGCATAAGAAGAATCGATATTGTTCTGAGCACAATGTCCAGGTGGCTAGACAAAGCATTTTCAGCTGTTTGGCTGGGATTTGGGGTAGGAGAGCTCTTGGGGGAGGCTTTCCAGCTTTCTGGGAGTAAGGAACGTAGCAGGATGTTGTGGCCTTAACTCTAATAGAACATCATTTATCTTTAACCCAAGCAGAAAATGTATTTATCATCTATTGTTTTATTCTAAGCAGTAAGCATTGAACCTTCCTGATTTCTGGCACGTCGGACCTGAGAACTTGAACTTAATTTTACCTTGTAAACAAAATGGAGACTTGGAGTCAAAATGGTTTCTGATATGCTAAGAGAGGAGCTGCAGTAAAAGTTAGGAAGTAAAGCAGGTCTCAATGGAGGGGCTATAGAGTTTAAGCAGGTTACAACACCCTGAATACACAAACTGAGCAGGTCATACTTATGTATTAAGGTGAACGTGTGTGTATGTAACAATAATTAATAAAAAAAAAGAAGCTATGAGTTTGAATAAGAGCAAGGAAGAGTATAGGGACATGCTTGGAGGAAGGAAAAGGAAGGGGGAATTATGTAATTAAAATCTCAAAAAATAAAATACTTTTTAAAAATAAACCAATGAGAAAACCTCCATTAAACTGGGAAATGGATGAACTTCTAAGTATTCTACCAAAGTTAAGTCAAGATGAAGTAAATCATTTTAAAAGACCTATAACAACCAAAATAGAGAAGCAATACGTTTTAAAATTAATTTATTTTATTTTCAATTTGTTCCCTTTACATCCCAGTTGTAGCCCCCTCTGTCATTGCCTCCTGGTCCCACCCTCCTTTCTTCCCTCATCCCCGCCCCCCCTTCCCCGCCTAGTCCTCAAAAAGGGAGAACCATCCTCCCCTGTCATCTGACCTCAGCCAATCAAGTCTCATCTGGACTGCCTGTATTCTCTTCTTCTGTTGCCTAGCAAGGTCACCCTGCCAAGGGAAGTGATCAACGAGTAGACACCAGAATCCATGAAACCCACAAGGAGACTGTGCTGCCAATCTACTACATCTGAGCAGAGAGTTTAGGTTCTCACCATACATGGTCCTTTATTGGTACATCAGTCTCTGAAGCATGCGCGCACGCGCGCGCGCACACACACACACACACCCTGGCCCAGATTTCTTGGCTTCATTAGTCTTCTTGTGGAGCCCCTATCCCCTCCAGAATCTTCTATCCCCCAACTCTTCCATAAGACTCCCTGCACTCTATCCAAAGTTTGGCTATGTGTCTCAGCATCTACTTGGATCCCTGCTGAGTGGAGTCTTTCAGAGGACCTCTATGGTAGGCTCCCTTCCTGTTCCATCTCTTCAGCTGCTTCTGGTGTCTACTCTATTTGTCCTTCTGAATGAGAATTAAGCATTCTCTCTAGAGTCCTCCTGTTATTTAGCTTCTTTAGGTCTGTGTATTGTGTAGTGTGGTTATCCTGTATTATGTGCCTGCATATTTCAAGATTTGCTTGTTTATAATACCCGAGTAGTATTCCATTGTGAAAATGTTTATTAAGGAGTTGAGTCCATTGATGTTGAAAAATATTAATGATTAGTGGTTATTAATTCCTGTTTTGGGGGGTTTGTTTTGTTTTGTCATGTTTTTTATGTTGGTTGTTGTAGAATGTGTGTATGTGTGTTTCCTTTCTTGTTGTTTTGTAGATGTGTGATTATTTATTTCCTAGGTGTAGTTAGCCTCCTTGGGTTGGAGTTTTCTTTCTAGCATCTCCTGTAGGGCTGGATTTGTGGCTAGGTACTGTTTAAACTTTGTTTTGTCGTGGAATATCTTGTTTTCTCCATCTATGGTAATTGAAAGTTTTGCTGGGTATAATAGTCTAGGTTGGCATCTATGGTCTCTTAGTGTCTTCATGACCTCCATTCAGGCCCTTCTAGTTTTCATAGTCTCTGGTGAGAAGTCAAGTTTAATTCTTATAGGTTTGCCTTTATATGTGACTTGGCCTTTTTTCTCTTGCAGCTTTTAATATTCTTTCTTTGTTCTGTATATTTAGTGTTATGATTATTATGTAGCAGGAGGATTTTCTTTTCTGGCCTAATCTATTTGGAGTTCTGTAGGGAGAAGCAAAAATTTAAAAACAAACAAGATCAGATAGATACAACACAGAGTCCTATCACATCTTCAGAAAAGAACTAACACCAACACCCCTCAAATTATTCCATAAAATAGAAAAAAACACTTCTAATTTCTTTTTCTGAAGCCAACATTACCCGAATATCTAAACTAGGCAAAGATCAAACAAAAAGTAAAGAAAATTATAAGCCAACCTTTCCAATGAGCATAGATACAAATACTCCTAATAAAATACTTGTAAACTGAGTTAGGTGGCAGAGACACGCAGATCTCTGTGAGTTCGAGGGCAGTTTCATCTACATAAAGAGTTCTAGGACAGCCACAGCTACATAGAAAGACTGTGTTTCAAAAAAAGTAAAAGTAAAAACAAACAAACAAACTTGCAAACCAATTCAAGAATACATTAAAAAGATTATCCACTGTTATCAGGTTGGCCTTATCCCACAAACACAAGGGTGGTTCAACATATATAAATCAATAAGTGTAATCTATAGACTCAGGCACGGAAACCACATAATAATTTCACTAGATGCAGGAAAAGCCTTTAACAAAATCCAGCATCCCTTCATGATAAACATATCTCAACATAACAATGGCAATGAACAGCCCAGGGCCAATACCATGCTAAATGGAGAAAAACTTAAAGCCCTTCCACTAACATCAAGAAGAAAAGGATGCCTACTCTCACTTTCCTTCTCAATATAGTATGCTAAGTTAGCTAGAAGATCAAGGCGATGAAGGAGATACAAAAAAGAACTCAAGGTATCCTTATTTGCAAGTCATACGACTTTGTATTAATTTGTTTTCTACTGCTGTGATAAAACAAAGATCAAATAAAGAAAATTGTAAGGCAGCCTCTCTGCTGAACAGAAATGCAAAAACTCCCAATAAAATATTTACAAACTGGCTGGGTCTTAAATAATCTTTAATTTCAAAAAAGCAACCTGAGGAGGAAAGGTCTTATTTCAACTTAAAGCTTACAGTCCATGAAAGAAAAAGAGGCAGAAATTCAAAGCAGTGACCTAGAAGCTGGACCTGAAGAAGAGACCATGAAAAAAAGTGTTGATTTGCTTGCTTTCAATGGCTTGTTCATCCTGCTTTCTTTTTTCACCCAGGCCCCCCAGCTCATGGGTAGCACCTCCTACTGTGGCCTGGGCCTGCCACATCAATCGTTAATTTAACAAAAAAAAAACCACAACACAGACCTGCCTACAAGCCAATCCTCAATTGACATTCTATAGTCTATCTCATGTCAAGTTGAGAAAAAACTAACCAAGACAGATTCTATCCTTGAAAGACCCTAAAGACTCCACCAGAAAACTCCTATGTAAAGTGAACACATAAACAAGTAGCCTTCCTATATAAACAGTAAACAAGAAACAAATGGGAGAAACAATCCTATTCACAGAAGACACAAAAAATTAATAAGTAAAATATCTTAGAAATGAAAGAGTGGTATAATAAACACTTTAAGATTGAAGAAAGAAATTGGAAACAAATAAATAATATACAAAAAAGAAAGAAATTGAAGAAGATACCAGAAGACAGAGAGACTCTCATAGTCATAAATTGTTAGACTATTGTGAAATTGACCATCCTACCACAAGCAACTTGAAAATTCAACACAATATTTATCAAAATTCTAATGTAATTATTCAGATAAATTGAAAAATAATATTTGATTTCATATGGAAACACACAAAAATATCCAGAGTAGCCAAGCAATCCTGACCTGTAAAGAAATGCTGGAGGCATCATCATTGCTGATTTTGTATACTACAGAGTTGTAGTAATAAAAGCAGCATAGTACTGGCATGAAAACACACTCATTGATCATTGGAATCAAACTGAGGACCTGAGCAGAGTAAGCACACCTACTGCTGCCTGATTTTTAATGAAGAGACCAAAAATACACACTAGAGAAACAACAGTGTCTTAAAGTACACTCTTCGTCATATACCCAAAAGACTCTATATCCTACCGTAGAGATACCTGTTCACCTATGTTCTTTGCTTCTATATTAACAATAGCCAGGAAATAGAAACAGCCTGGATGTCTATCATCTAATGGAAGAATAATGAAGATGTGGCACATTTGTATTTATTGTTCTGCTGTTTTAAAAATGAAATCATGAACTTCACAAGTAAATGGATGGTAATGGAAACAATCATTTTGAATGAGGTAATCTAGACACAGAAAGGCAAATACCAGGTATTTCCCCTCACATGTAGATGTTAACGTTGAGTTTTTAGCATGTGTTTTCCATTTGGAATACCCATGGAGGTTAGTGGACTAGTCAGGAGCCATGAGCAGTGAGATCCTTCAAGGAAGGGCACAGAGAATACAGTGATGTAAAGAGGAAAGGGAAATAATGGAACCCGGAGGACTAAATCGGGTGGGGGAAGG
This sequence comes from Acomys percivali, assembly GCA_907169655.1. Classification (NCBI taxonomy): domain Eukaryota; kingdom Metazoa; phylum Chordata; class Mammalia; order Rodentia; family Muridae; genus Acomys; species Acomys percivali. The sequence goes on from OU015750.1 coordinate 65,785,701, forward strand.
GGGACCTGTGTAAAACGGGAATATGGGGCAGGATAACTAACACTAAAGGCCTTTAGAAAGAGCCATATGGAAATCGACTACTGTGCAACATCCTGAAAATATATACACACATAACAATAGTTTAGAAGGAGTTACCCTACAGTGATTTGGGGGACAGGCAGTGAGGGAACAATGCCTCAACTAGATACCACATGCTAGCAAATAAAAACTCCTCAACCAGTAATGGGGTGCCTGTTTTTGAGTTGTTGGCCAATGGGCTCATACAGACCTCCAATATGTTCTTATAGGCTGTTGCCACTGCTCTTAGTCACCCTCCAGAATTTGATAGTAAGGCCCTGTTGCTGAAGACTCCACATACTTCATCCCTAGTGGCTAGCTTTCAAAATGCTAGAAAGTGCTATGTAGGCTACCAGAGGAGAAAAAGCAACCATCATTCTTACCCAACTTGACCCTACAATAATGACCAGCCTAACATGATACACCAATTGATGCAATATTGGCACAGATGTTACAAGAGTAACCAAGTACTTTATGATTGGCTCCAAGGTCTGCTCCATGAGATATACGTCACGCCTGGCACTGTTAAGGAGGTCAAGCTCCTGTGGTGAGAGAAGTCATAGGTCCTAGTGGGGAGCCTACAGCTATTATTCTGATAAATAGACACAGCATTAAAATGACTCCTAATGACTTACTGGTAGACCTATAGATCAGTGCATCCCCTCAAGACTCATCAATTTATCTTGCAGTAGATAGCAATAACTCTTAGCTGGTCAACATGCAGATGATGAAATACTGAAGTGTTCATCCCTAAATGGGATGTCTATATCATATCTTTCCCCACGAGGTTCATGGATCTTCCTGGGAATGGGGGTTGTGGAAAGACTCTAAGAGCCAGAAGTAGTAGGTGACTTCAAAGAAACCACTTTTCCATATACAACAGAGCCACTGCATGTATGAACGCACAGCTATTGTGACAACATAAAAAGACCTGGGCAAGCTCATGCAAAATGCCATCATAGAGAGCGTGAGGTGAGTGCAAAGTCTCACAGACACCGAGGAGCTATTGGCATTGAATAGCTGCTGGGAGTGGGAAAGCTCTTTTTCATTGATACCATGTGAGCCCAGGTAGGTTAATTACACTCTAGGGCAGGCTTCGCCCAAGAATAGTTGAGCAATGCATCTGAGACTCAGTGAGTTTAAAAAGGAGATGATGCCAAGTTGAGTACAGAGGGAAATAGGAGTGAACGTGGGAGCAGTTGGGAAAGTAGAGCGAGCACAACCAAAATACATTGTACAAAATTCTTGAAATGCATAGAGAAAAGAAAAAAAATATATTTTTAAAAAGGGAAGCAGCCTGTAAACTATTGTTCTGACTAGAATCTAGATTTACTGCTGGGTTTCAAGAACCTATTTTAAGTGAAGATATAATAAGTAAAAATGCATATAGCATACACATACCACATCCTTTACCTGAAACTATAGATATAAAAACAAATTAGAAGTAAAAATGTCACATGCTTCAGAATTCTAAAAATCCCCATATGGCCAGAATAGCAGTAGTATACAATCATAAACTCGTGTTCAATTGATTTATGTTTTGGTGGCTCCAGGCCACTGGAAGCCAAATTTTACTTAAGTGCGGTGAATGCTTTTCTCCAGCTCCTTACTTTTTCAGTGTTCTTTCTTTTGGATGTTACAAACCTAAGGCTTCTTTCTTCCCAAGGCTACCCAATAGACATGATGGCTGATTCTGCTTGTCAACTTGACTGATCTGGGATCAACTCAGAGACTCGAATCTGGGCAGATCTGTAAGGGTATTTCCCTGGGGCAGACCAGGCAACAGCTTCCAATGATGGCCTAGGTCTAGAGATCTTGGGAGAAACTGATGTCTTTTCCCTGCCCACTGTGCTGTGCTGCCTCACCAGTGGGCACTTTCTGATGTCACTGCTGTTGCTATCCTTGCTGATATCAGAATCCATAATGCATAACTAGTACACACTGACTTTAAAAAGACAAACAATAAAGTAGAAGGTGACTCGGGGTGGGGGGTGGGGTACCTGATACCAGCATCTGGTCTCCACATTCACATAGGAAGACACACAGGAGAAGGGGTGAGGAAGAGAGAGAGAGAGACAGACAGACAGACAGACAGACAGACAGACACAGAGAGACAGAGACACAGAGACAGACACAGAGAGACAGACCCAGACACAGAGAGAGACAGACAGAGAGATGGAGAGAGAGACAGAGACAGAGAGACAGACACAGAGAGACAGAGACAGACACAGAGAGACAGAGAGACAGAGCGAGAGATGGAGAGAGACAGACAGAGACAGAGAGAGATGGAGAGAGACAGGGAGAAGGAGGGAGAAAAGGTGGAGAGAGGAGAGAAGAGAGAGACAGAGAGAGAGATGGAGAGAGACAGAGAGAGAGATGGAGAGAGACAGAGAGAGAGATGGAGAGAGACAGAGAGAGATGGAGAGAGACAGAGAGAGAGAGACAGGAGGGAGAAAGGGCGAGGAAGAGAGAAGAGAGAAGAGAGGGGAGAGAGGGAGGGAGAAGGGACAGATGGATGGAGGGAGGGAGAAAGGAAGAAAGGGAGAAATACACACAGAGACAATTGACTGAAATTAAAGTAGCAAAGAGGTGAAAACACAAGAAAATATTTTCACCTAAGTTAAAAGCTCTAGGCTTCAAAAGACTAGTATTGGTATGGAATAAATTTGGGGCTAACCTGCCTGATTACTGTTGATAAAAATTATTTTATTCGTCTTTTTAAAAAATATACTCATTCCAGACAGGAATGCCCTTGGAGGTGTCTCTTAGCTTGTCTAAACCAGGTACAAAGGAGGAAAATGTAGCTCACTCTATGCTTTTTAACACATGACTTGGTGACAAAATAAGGGTAGTGGGTACCAGACAAGAGATATTCTTTCTTTCCCAAATCACAGCGGTGTTGACTTTAGAAAAGCAACATTGTTTTCCTAAGGGATTCTTGAATCCTGTGACTTCTTATCCTTATTCCTGTGACAAGCTAACAGTTTTTTTTTAAAACAGTGGAACACACACACACACACACCGTAGGCTGCATTCACAAATCGGAGCCTGGAGCTACCATGAAGTCTCCTTTAGGATATTTTCAGAACATGGCTTTGGCTTTTGTGCCTGGTTTTTTGTTTTCACCTTTTAGATCTCCTAACAAGGTAAAAAGTTTTGCCTCGTAGAAGGAAGCTATCACACACTGCTAAGGTCTGTTGGTTCTCTCTGAACACTAAGCTGCCCGGATGGCTGGCCTCTATCATCCACGTGATCAGATTTAGAGGCACCTAGGAGATGTACCTCTGGGTTCTAAGAAGGCTCGGCAGAGGGGAGAGGACTATTCCTAAGGTGGGCCCTACTTTCCAGTGCTGCCTCTGCTAACTACGCAAGCTTTTCCAGTGTTGCTCCCACCATCCCTCCCTGCACACCAGCGTCTTCTGCCTTCCAACACAGGCTCAATACCAGCAACTTTCCAGGGGCTTTCAGAACCAAATTGTAATCTCAAGTTATCTGGTTCTCTGCCTCCTCAGATTGCAGATGGCCAGGACCATCCAAGCCCTTGTTACAGAAGCCAATTTAATAGACCCTGTGTGTGTATGTGTGTGTGCTCTGTTCCCTTAGAGAAGCCTGTCTAATACACTTCCCTAAGTATGTAACGTGAGGATTCTTTAAGAAACTATTTCACAACATTGCAGGGCCTTCAGTGAAGATGTTTAACACATTTTCTTTCCTGTTTTGTAGGCGTGGGAGTGGTGGGAAGTGTATGGTTTATGTTCATGTGATGTGTGCATTTTACACTGGTATGTGTGAACTTGTGTGGAAGCCAGAGGAAGACAAAGACGTTAGGTGTTCTTCACTGTCACCCTCTGTCTTAGCTCCTTGAGACAGGGTCTATCTCCAAGGCTGGAGCTGGGCTGGAAGTGAACATGCCCTAGTGATCCCCTGGTCTTTAATTCCCACAGCACCGGGAGTACATCCTTGCTAGGGATTTGAACTCAGTTCTTCATGCTTGAGCAAGTGCTCTTAGTCACTAAGCCATCATCCCAGAAACCCTAATGCATCTCCTTCACGTTTTCTTTCCTAGCATTATATTCATTAAATAAAAACTCTTAATCTCCAAGTGTCTACAAAGTGCTGACATGAATACACAACAAATGTGATGTCCCTGCTTCGCCTCTTGTCTTTCTACTTCCAAAATGAGAAACAGCCATGTGTGGCACACTGACACTACAAACTTTCATTTTAAAATGACGGGGGGGGGCGGTAAGAGAGGTGGCTCTGTGGGTAAAGACCCTTGTCGCCAAGTCTGAGGACCATTAATTGGTCCCCTGGCCCCCATGTGGTGGAAGGAGATCTGACTACCACAGCTGTCCTCCAATCATCACACGCATACAGTGACACTCGTCCCACTGCGACCATCACACGTGTACAAATAAATAAACATAGCGAATTGATGTCTGAATGCTGTTGTTTGTCTTTCATTTCTCCCATCTGCACCACAGGCATGTTGTAAAATGTAAACCATATCAAAAAGCTGAACCAATCAAACAAATAGGCTCCAATTTTTATTAATACATTAACATTTCTCAAGTCTGGAAAAGTCTGAGTTTTTGTAAAGTTACTCTGGAGAAGAAGAAGAAGAAGAAGAAGAAGAAGAAGAAGAAGAAGAAGAAGAAAAGAGGTTCACGACCACAGACAGGTTTCACAATCACTCCAAGGAAATGACAAGTTCTTGGGAACAATTCCTTTTGCTTTCTGAAATTTGAGGTGAGAAATATTTTGTTTCTTTCACCAAACCACAAAAATGAAGGGCGTCATTCATATGCTGCAAGAATTGGGACTATATGTTCCATTGAAAGACTGTGTTCTCATTCCCAGCAGAGAGTGGCAGTTGCATGTAGTGCTGTTGAGAAAGGAGGAAGGCCCAACGTTGCTATTGGCTACAGAGAACATGTATTCAACAGTGTCCCTTGTAGTATTTTCTTCCTAAAAGTGTCAAGTGAATATTTGTTTCTTTTTTTTCCCTTCTACTCTATGCCCTCCCGTTTGGGAGCCAAGCTGGTTGTCCAGACCGGCAACAAACAAAAGTAATATGCTTACTGGGAAGAAAAGGCTCCACATATTAAACTATTTTGGTAATAGGGAGTGAGTCCATAGAGACCTCATGGGAAATGGCCAGTTATGCCGTAAAAACGTCTGCTTAAAATTCTTTTGGAAAGCCATGCACGCCTTTGGTCCCAGTCCTGGGGAAGCAGAGGTAGGATGCTCTCTGGGAGTTTGAGGCCAGGCTAGTTTTCAAAGTGAGTTCCAGGAAAGCCTGGGCTACACATAGAAACCCTGTCTCAGAAGCCACTAATTAATTAAAATTTCTTTTCATTTTGTTTTTGCTTTCTTTTGCATTGCTTTGTTTTGTTTTTCAAGATGGTGTGTGTGTGTGTCTGTGTGTCTGTGTGTCTGTGTGTGTGTCTGTGTGTGTGTGTGTCTGTGTGTGTGTGTCTGTGTGTGTGTCTGTGTGTGTGTGTCTGTGTGTGTGTGTCTGTGTGTGTGTCTGTGTGTGTGTGTCTGTGTGTGTGTGTCTGTGTGTGTGTCTGTGTGTGTGTGTCTGTGTGTGTCTGTGTGTGTGTCTGTGTGTATGTGTGTCTGTGTGTGTGTGTGTCTGTGTGTGTCTGTGTGTGTGTGTGTGTGTGTGTGTGTGTGTCTGTGTGTGTGTAGCTCTTGCTCTCCTAGAACTCACTCTGTACATCAAGCTGGCTTCAAACTCAGAGAGAAATCTGTCTACATCTGCTTCTCAAGTTCTGGGATTAAAGGCGTGTGCCAACATGACCCAACCCTTTTGATTTTCTAAAACAGGATGAGACCTAAAAATTCAGAAACATTGTCTTCACTGCTTTTCTATTGCTGTGACAAAACACCATGACCAAGACAACTTATTAAAGAAACTTTGAATTAGGCTTAGAGTCTCAGAGGGTTCGAGTCCATGATGGTGGAGCAAAGGCATGGTGGCAAGAACAGCTGAGCGCTCATGTCTTGAGCTCCTTGCAAGTAGGAGGCAGGGAAAGCTAACTCAAAATGGCATGAAGTTTTGAAACCTTAAAGTCCTCCATCAGTGGCATACTTCTGCCTAATCTTCCCCAAAGTGTCAGCAACTGAAGACAAATATTCAAATATATGAGCCTATGGGGCCCATTCTCACTGAAACCACAGTTATAGCCCCAGCCAGGAGCCACCTCTCCAAATATATATGAGTACCATAATGTTGAGGCGATCTCCCAAGAGGGTCAAGTGAGATTGGACCTTCAGTCTTTACTCCTTCTTTCCTATTATAATGTGGATAAGGGAAAACTTCATCATAAAGTAGAATTTAAGCTTTATTGTGGTGTGAAAAGAAATATTTAGAAAAGAATTATTTTTATATTCATCATATTTCATATCAATATTATTATTGCTATAAAGCTATATAGATCTATCTTTACCTTCATGGCAGAAAAAATAAATTGGTGAGATAAATTTAATCACAATATGCTAAAATGAGACATGACAATACAGGAAAAATCTGAAAGAAAGTGTTGTGGATACTGGATCATACAGGCTGGCAATATGGAATTGAAGATTTAGACCCCAAAGGGCATGGGCCATCAGTTCTCTGTGTGAAAATGCTTATTCTAAGTCTGTGTAAAAGGGGAAAATCAACTTCCCAGTGGAAAACCTCACTGAAGTTGAGTGCTGCCCACAGGAACCCTTCCTCTTACGCCAGCACCATCGCCTAGGGATTCTAACTCTTGGTGCGGAACCTGGATCCCCTGACCTCTTTCCTGGTACCTCTCTCAGCCTTGCCTCGTAGACTGCCTCCATTATTTTGTATTGACCTCTGACCCACAGAAACACTGGTCCAGGGACTCCACAGCCACCACACGTACAGCAACCAAAAAAAAAACCAAAACACCCACCCAACAAAGACAAGACGATATCTCTACACCGCCATGCCTCCACATGCCTACATCCTTGAACAAAAAGCAAACTACAAATATGAACAAACAAGAAAATAGAATCTAGCAACCCTATTGCAATAGGCCCTGAGAAAAGCAATTTATTTAGCTGAAGCTCAGGAAAAGAACCTCAAAATAGCAACCATGAATATGTTCAAGAATCTAAAAGAAGATATAAATAAATGCTTTAATAAAAACTGTGAAAATACAAACAGTTGAATGAAACAAAATATTGAAAAACATGAAAGTAGAATTTAACAAAGAAAGAGAATCACTAAAGAAAACCCAAAATGAAATTAAAACTGGAACTGAAAAAATTTAAGATGTCAAACAACAACAACAAAAAACCTCAGGTATAAGCCTCACCCACAAATTACAAAACACGAATGTGAGAATGTCAGGTCTTGAAGACAAAGCAGAAAGAAATGTAAAGAAAATGCTTACACTTAAAAAAAAACAAACTCTACAGATAATAGGTATACAACCTTCCTAATGCTGTGACCCTTTAATACAGTTCCTCATGTTGTAGCGATCCCCAACCATAAAACTATTTTGTTGTTACTTCATAACTGTAATTTCACTCCTGTTATGAATCATAATGTAAGAATCTAATACGGGACCCCTGTGGAGTTCTGACACAAGTTGAGAACTGCTGGTGTAGAGGAATGAGAAGGAGAAGAAACTCTGGTCAAAGGCACAGGAAATATTTTTTAGCAAAGTTAGAGAGGAAAATTGCCTGATTAAAGAAAGCTACATGTATCAGTGTACAAGAAGCAAACAGAGCAGCAAATAGAAAAGACCAGAAAAGAAATTCTCCACAACACAGAATAATCAAAACACTAACTCTTCAATACAACAAAGAAAGGATATTAAAAGCCACAAGGGAACTAGACCAAAGCACATGTGAAAGCAGGCCCATTGAATAACACCTGACTTTTTTTATTTTTTATTTTATAAAGATTTAATTTATTTATTTTTATGTATATGAGAGCTCTATCTGGATGCCAGAAAAGGGCATCAGATCCCATTATAGATGGTTGTGAGCCACAATGTGGTTGCTGGGAATTGAACTCAGGACCTCTGGAAGAGCGGACAGTGCTCTTAACCACTGAGCCATCTCTCCAACCCCAACACCTGACTTTTCAATGGAGATTCTAAAAGCCAGAAAGGACTGGATGGCTATGCTACAAATTCTAGGAAACCACAGGTGCCAGGCCAGCAAAACCATCAGTCACCATCAAAAGAGAAAGAAAAACATTCCACAATAAAATCAAATTAAAGCAACTTCTATGTACAAATCTAGCTCTTTAAAAGGCACTAAAAGAAAAATCTCAGTCTGAAGAATTTAACTGCACCAAAGAGGACAGAAGATAATAAATAATCCAAGAGCAGTAAATCAAAAGAAGGGAGAAAACAGCCATTCCACAACGAAATAACAGGACAATAAACACTGTTCATTAGTAACTCTCAGTCTTAAAGGTCTCAGTGTCTGAAAAAAGAGAGACAAGGGCTAACACATTGGATTAGAAAACAGCAGCCATCTTTCTGCTGCAGCCAAGAAACACACCTCATCATCAACAATAAACATCATCTTAAAGTAAAAGGATGGGAAAAGGTATTCTAAACAAATAGATGAAAAAAAATCAAGCATGTGGAGTTATTTTAATATCTGACAAAATAGACTTCAAGTCAAAACTAATCAGAAGAGATTTTTAAAAAAGAACAATGTATGCTCATTAAAGAAAACATTCGCCAGGAGGATATTAAAATTCTAAATATTTATGCACCAAACACAAGGGAACCTGAGTTCATAAAAGAAACACTACTACAGCTGAAAAATTATTGTTCCTCATGAGCTGATAGTGGGTGACTTCAATACCTCAGTCTTAACAAAAGACAGATCATTCAGACAAAAAAAAAAAAAAAAAAAAAAACAGAGAAATGATCAAGTTAAATAAAATCATAAGCCAAATGGGCCTAGCAGACATCTACAGAACATTCCTTCCAAACATTAAAGAATATAGTCTTTTCTTAGCAGATCATGCCACACTCTCCAAAGTTAACCACATAAGACACAAAGCACATCTCAAAAAAAAAAAAAAAAAAATATATATATATATATATATATATATATATATATATATATAAGAAAACTGGAGTAACATCCTACCTGACCAACATGAATTAAAGTTGAAATTATACAAACTCATGGAAACTGAGAGAAAGAGAGAGAGAGAGAGGGAGAGAGAGAGAGAGAGAGAGAGAGAGAGAGAGAGAGAGAGAATTATAGACCAATATCCCTTATAAACATAGATGCAAAAAATTCTCAATAAAGTGCTTGCAAACTAAATCCAATAATATATCACAAAGATAATCACCAATCAGCTTTCACTCCAGAGACATAGAGGTGGTTCAACTACATAAATAGATAAATGTAACTCATCACATAAACAAACCGAAAGACAAAAACCACGCGATCATCTCATTAGATACAGAAAAGGCCTTTGACAAAATCCAACATCTCTTCATGGTATAAGCCCTGGAAAGGTTATGGAGGTGAGGGTCATACCGCAGCATAATAGAGGCAGTTTACAACAGACCCACAGCTCACACTAAACTGAGTTGAATTAGGAATAGGTAATAATGACCACAATTTCCATGGTTTTGACTGGACCTGACTGGGGCTATGGAGAATGAATAGTCACACGTAATATAGACCTGGGATCCCTGAGCCATGCACTCTTATGGACGTGCGTAGTAACTGAAACACTCACTGATCCTATTATGTGCAGCTGTCTGAGAACACCAGTTAGCTTATCTCAGTAGGGGATCTCAGTAGGGGAGCAGTCTTAGGATGCCGTCATCTGGAAAGAGGAAGCTGTGGCTGATGATTTCCATACACAACACCAACGTCCTTACACAGCAACCGAAAGGCCTTGCCATCCCCCTAGGCCTGACCTAAGGAAAGCGTTGTCATTCCTATGGGTCTGAGACATGGGTCATTGGCATGGCCATACTCAGGACAACTGAACCTTAGATTCCATCTTCATTTCCAAGAAAGAAAAAAAAAAAAGATGAAAAAGGAACACACACACACACCAAACAAACAAACAAAAAACTCATGTACTAGTTAACTTGAAATTGTAAATGAAATAACATTGTTTGAGAAAACTGCTGAATGTGACACAAAAAGAAATTTTTTAAATTGCATACTCATTCTTTCTTCAAAAAAGTTGAATTGATAATTCCTAAGCCTTTAAAGATATTTCAGATATGAAATCATTTTTCCTTCCTCCCTTTTTTCTTTTTCTTCCTTCCTTTTTAATTTTTTTTTAAATTTTATGTATTTATTTATTTTTGGACAGGGTTTTTCTGTGTCCTGTACTTGCTCTGTAGACCAGTCTGGCCTTGAACTCAGAGATCCACCTGCCTCTGCCTCCCAAGTCCTGGGATTAAAGGTGTGCACCACCTGGCTATATTTATTTCTTCTAAGTTAACGAATGAAGAGGGTTATTTTTAATGATATCTCACTATGTTGCCAAACTGACAGTGAATTCCTAGGCTCAAGTGATTTCCTGCCTTAGTCCCAGCTTTTTTTTAAATTATTTTAATTTTCATTTAATTTTAATAATAAATGATAGACCTATTGCTTAATTATGTTCATTTAATGTTACCTATTTCATTTAATTTAAAATATATCTCTAAGGAAATGCATATTGCCTCTTATAGATAAAAACTCGCACACTGTCGAAAACTGTTCTTTCTCAGGGCCAATCCCTACATGATGAAAGGCTGACTAGTTAAGCCAAAGTAGCCAAATCAGAAAGTTGGGAGATATGGGAAGGGGTGCTTGACAAAACAGTTTATCATACGAGAATAAAATTAGATCTGTATCTCTTACCTGTACAACTCAGCTACATGGATGATCTTAAGTTAAAATCTGAAATGCTAAAAATGTTAGAGAAAAATGTCAGGAAAAGACACACAGTCTTTCAGATCTATTGCATGGCCCGGGAGGGTAAGGTACTAGAAGCCAAGCCTGATGACTCGTGTTGGATTCTCAGGACCTAGAACGTGAAAAGAAAGAACCATGTCCCGGAAGTTGTCCTCTGACCTCTACCATGACGTGCACATGCTCCCATACAAAGTAGATATATAATAATACTAAAAATAAGTTTAAGATATGGGCACAGGCAAGAATAGCCCAAACAGGACTCTAATAGCACAATAAACAAGCCCAAGAATTGACAAATGGGGTTACATAAAATTAAAAATATTTTCTGCACATCAAAGGAAACCACCAGGCTGCAGAACAGGGGATGGACTTTTCCAAGCAGGGAGTTAACATCGAAACTAAATAAAACACCAGTGGAATGAACAGAGAGTCCTCAAAAGAAGAAACTCAAATGGCCAATAAAAACTTTTTAAAGCTCAACATTTTAGCAACCAAGGAAATGCAAATTAAAACTGCTTTGAGATTCCATCTCACTCTAGTTAGAACAATTATGTTCAAGAAAACAAAGAACAAAAAATGCTGGTAAGGATGTGTGGAAAAATAAACCCCTTTTCACTGCTGATGAGAGTATAAGCCAGTGCTGTCATTACAGAAATCAGTATGGAGGTTCCTCAAAAATTAAAAACAGAAGTATCGTATACCACTCTGGGCAGATACCCAAAGGGCTCCATATCTTACCACAAAGGTGCATATACACACCAACATGCTCATAGTTGCTGTATTTACAACATCAAGGAAATGGAATCAAATGAAGATGTCCATCAACAGATGAATAGATAATGAAGATATGGAAATAGAGGCATATACACAAAATGAAATGTTATTCAGATGTAAAGAAAAGTGAAATAATTTACAGGAAAATGTATGGACTTGGAAAATGTTATATTAAGTGAGGCTGGCAATGCAGATTCAAAAAGATAAATAAGCTTTAATCTCTGTCTTATGCAGAACTGAGCTTTAAATGTTGTATACGTGTGGATGTGGGTATGAGTACAGGTCGTGCAACCAGAAAGGGACCAAAGGAAGTGAAAAGAAGAGAAGGGGCGTGGCAGTACACAGCGCTATGAAAGTGGACAAGAGGTCTGTGGGGGTAGAGAGGATCCGGGAGAGCAGGGATGTGGAAGAGGAGGAGGAGAAAGACAAACAAAACAAATTTAAATATTTAAGTTTAATATTAAAACTTAATATTTAGTATCGCAATTTAAATTGCTAAATCAGGGGGGGAATTGAGATCTAACCAACTTATGTTGGAGGTAGGACTGGTGATTTCTGTCTGGAGTGCCTTCCTTCAGTATGATCTAGTACAGAGGGTCTTCAGTTCTTTCTAATCACAATTGTTTTTTACTTAAAAGATATTTATGTGGACCGCCTCCCAAAAACATAGGTATATAAAATGGCTATACAGAAAATAAGACAGAAAGAACAAGAACTCAAGGCCAGCTTCAGTGGCAGAGCAGGTTCAAGCCCAGACTGGGCTGTTATTGTTATTTTTACATAACTGTGTTTGTTTCTCAACTTCTCTCTTAACCCAGGTAACATACAAATAATTGAGACTCCGACATGTTAATTTAATAAGCTTCACAGCACAAGACCTGAGAAATTATTAATCTATTCTTAACCCTCTAACTAATGTTGTTTCCTCCAACATACATCCCACAGATGCTTGCACCTTGTAGCTTTTCTTGCTGAGCTCTCTTTCCTGGTCCTGGACATCTGCCTGTTGCTTCATCCCCTACTTCCTCTTTTAACTCCTCCCCCTGGCTGGCGGGGAACTCTAGCCCTATTCTCTCCCTGCTCAGTGACTGGCTGCAAGCTGCTTTATTGGCATATCAGGGCCAACCTGGGAAGCAGTGTTCACACAACACTGTGACAGAAGATTCTCAGAACAAGAATTACAACCAGATACAGGGGAACAGAAATCAGCAATTGAACTACACATTAACCTTATGCCTACAATGTGCAACGTGGAACCTTGTCTCAAAAATAAAAATATTTTTTTAAAAATGCAAATAAAATATTTACTAATACTAAGTCATAAAGAATTTTATTTTATAATAATCCTTTGGTAATTTTGTCATCTATTAAAGAGAAAATTTTACAGTATAATGAAATAAATTACTTATTTCCATAAGAATTAAACCTTGCCTGAATATTTGACACTGAAGATATAGAGCATTGTCAATACTTTCCACATTGATCAATATTTTTATTTTAAATCATCAGTTCTGAGAAACTCCACATAAATTCATAGTACAAAATGGCAAACGGTATTTAGGGACATTTCAGATATTCTGTTCTAATCTTATTTAACAGGTTTTTTGTTTTGTTTTGTTTTTTGTGAGACTCAAGTCAGCAAGCAGTAATCATAAAAACTGAACACTCCAACACAAGACAGCCCACAGACCCAGTAACTGGATCCTTACACTCTAAGGAATGACATTTGGGAGATACTGGAATTATATTTTCCATTATGTTTCTATAAGGACAGAAGACCTTGAGTGAAAAAAAATACTACATTTCATAATATGTACCCATCTGAAACCTGAGACATTTCCAGAAACATCTGCAGCCGTCGCCCAGCATGAGTACTCATGAGGTGCCCATTGTGTGTGGTGCACTCAGAACCAGAACAGCAGCGAGGCTGCACAAAGCAGCATAGGTGAGCACTGCGGGCCATTTCAGCTCCAGCCTGTGGTTGAGTTTGCATTCATTTGGAGTTGTTGTGCCTTCACAAATCTTGTCTTGTGACTAAGCTGTTCACAACCCCCACGTAGTGACACAGCCCACATGGGCTCAGACCACACTTTAAGAAGCCATTGTCTGGCCCCTGCTGTCTACAGTGTGGGTCCCAGGGCAGGGGTACCAACATTACCTGCGCTCCTTTCATGAGTGCAGATTTTTCAGGCCCTTCCTTGTCTTTCAACAGGTTTCCAAATAATCCATCACACATACCATCTGGGAAGCCCCGCTTTAGAGGAGGGCGCCATCACCTCAGACAGCTAGTGTTTTCATTGCTTATGATACTTATTTTTTCTTGCAACTGTTTTACACACCAGTAGTTCATTTATAAAAAATTAATTTTCATACATCTTTTTTAGAGGTATCAAAGGGTAGTAGTCTATTTTAATGCTCTGCTTATTTTCTTTCAAGAAGCCACAAATGAAGCTCTTGTCTTCTTAAGTTTTGTTTTGTTTTGGTTTGTTTTCAGTCTGCAACTGTCTCTATAAACTCCCTAGAGGGCAGAGACTTGAGTTTTACCCTAACTTTTTGTGTCTATAGCCCTGAACAATAAGCCCACAGACACAAAGTCAAGCTGCCTTCCTCGGCTGCTCACAGAAAAGCAGAACTGCACTTGGCCCAGAAGCAGCTACAAGAGAAGCTGCCCCGCCCCCTCCCACCACCAGTCACATCTGCATGCCTGCAGTAGGAGACGCCATCAAAGGCCTAGAGTAAATCCATCACTGAGCTTTCTCTACCTAGTAGCACGCTTTTCAAAACCAAGCATTTTCAAAATGCTGTATATTTTCTTTTCTTTTTTTAATTTAACAATTTATTTAATTTTATTTTAGAGTGAGGGTGTCAGAGCCATTAGAACTGGAATTACAGACAGTTGTGAGCTGCCATGTGGTGGCTGGGAATTGAACCCGGGTCCCTTGGAAGAGCAGACAGGGCTCTTACCCACTGAGTCATCTCTCCAGCCCCCATATTTTCTACCCTACACACTAACATTGTAAACAGTATGCTCTAATGTGTTGCATATGAGCACAATATTTCAGAAATAATATATTATTTTATCCCAAAACATAATGAATCAGACATATGAATTATTCATTCATTATCTTTTAAAATCTCAGTTGGTCTTGTCTGCAAGATACAAAGTGAAAACAAAAGCACTCTAATTTTCATAGATTAGAGACAAGTGAACAGACTTCCTAATAAGCCTGAACATTCGGTTTGGTTTGGTTTGAATGGTAGGGGGAGTTGTGGGGGGAGAGGGAACAGGTATTTGGTTGGTTAGTTTTCAGTTTAGTTTGCTTCTTGTTTGTTTTAGAGAGTCTCTTGTAGCCCCACACTCACTTTGTAATCTATGGTGACCTTAAGTTTCTAGCCCGTGAGTGCCCAGGACCACGAAGTGTGTGCCATCATGACCAGTTGATTTAGAGCTGGAAACAGAACGGACAGCTTTGTGCATGCCAGGCAAGTGCTCAACCTACTGAGCTACACCCCAGCCCTGCCTCGCTTTTAATTAAAATTCTCTCTATTGCAAATATTGAATCTATCGCTGTATATTTTTTAATAGATTTATTTTACATATGTGGATGCTTTGCCTCTTACTGCAGGCAAGACATTCATCTATGAAAAATACAATAATAAATCCTAAAAAAAGAAAAAGAAAGAAAAGAAAACAATACACTTAACAGAGATGGCTTCTTACCCAGTTTTCAACGGAAAGCAAACATTTGTTGTTGTTCTTGTCGCTGTCCTACATGGGAAACTGTAAAATGGCATTGATGGTGCCATTGCGCCTTCCTAAAAAAAAACAAAAAACAAAAAACAAAAAACCAGAGTCTTTTCTGGAGATTTACACTCCACCTAAGGACTTGAGAAAAGTCTGGCCAAGGACATGGAGTCAGTTTTGGTTCCTGTGTGTGACACTGGTTACACTATGTAATAAGGACTTTAAAACAATGGACCCTAAAGATTTAAATTACCCCAGGAATTCCATGCTGGGGGTGAGAATAGGGCGGAGCCCTGCTGTCAAAGGAGGCACTTGCCTCCCAGGCAGAGATTTCACACAGTGCTGACAGTTTATCTCGTGGCTAAATCAACATTCGCCTATTATTTGGTTTTTTACCCCCCTTTTAACAGAATTTTAACACCATTACAGGAAAGGCTTCAGAGAAAGCAGGCGTCTTTCTCTTTCCTGGTTGGCCAAACCATTATTTTCCTTTATCGAATGTTCCTTTATCAACTTCTGTTTCATAATTTCTGTTAAAGTGCAGGGAAACTAAGGTGGTGGTTTCTCTGTCCAGGAACACTGAGAATAATGAGTAGTGAATCAAGAAGACACTGGTCAGCCAGGTCCAGCAATAAGATCTCATGTCTGTCCCCTACTATTTTCAGTCAGTACAAGTTATTGGGGATCCTCGACAGCCACCTCGCCCCTCCTAGGGAAGGCACCAAATGACAAGGAAGAGATACAGGCATCCCAGACTCTGCTGACACTAATGAGACAGAGAATTAGCTAGCCTTGACACTGCTCTGCTTCTGAACTTAACGGAATGTGGAATAACAAACGACTAATCTCCACACAGCAGTTGAATTAGCGGCTCGCTCATTGGTGAAAACTAAGAGACTTCTTTCTCACTCGTGCTGTCATGGGGTAGGAAGGAAGTGAAAACGGAGAGAGACCTTGACATCTCACCCTGTAAGCAGCTGAGAGGAAGGAGAAAGGTGGATGCATGACCTATGTACACCATTCCTGGGCTATCTCTTCTACCTAAGTGCTTACTAGTGCATGCCCTTAAAGGAGAATGCTGAAATTATCTAGCATGTTGACAAATACTAGGTATATGAATGTTAATGGAATATAAACATATAGCTTACTCTATAAAAGTGTGTCTATCACAATTTTTACCTCAATGTGACTGTATTCTACTCGCCACACAATCCTGACATCTAATTCAACCTAAGAGTAAGAAGCTACTTATTAGGCTGAAGGAAAAGAAGGAATCCAGGGTGCTGGTGAGATGGTTCAGTGGTTAAGAGCACTGCCTGCTCTTCCAAAGGACCCGGGTTCAATTCCCAGCACCCACATGGCAGCTCAAAACTGTCTGTAACTCCAAGATCTGACACCCTCACACCAACGCACATAAAGTAAGTAAAAATATTAAGAAAAAAAAAAGGAATCCAGGAAGAATGCCTTTGCCAAGTTATAAAGATAGTTTCCCTTAATTTACTCAAACATTTCAGAGAAAATATCAGTGACTCTTGGATTTCACCTTGAGGAACAACCCTTGACAAGACAGAGAAAGAAGTCATCCAAAACGAGAGCAACTGGCACAAGAACAGAGAAATGCAGGAGATCACAGCCCAGTAGGACAGGGTACAGGAGAGCAGAAGGCGTGGCCACAGCCCTGTGGAGAAAGAAGGCGTGGCCACAGCCCTGTGGAGACAGAAGGGGTGGCCACAGCCCTGTGGAAAGCAGCCCTGTGGAGACAGAAGGCGTGGCCACAGCCCTGTGGAGACTGGAAGGCGTGGCCACAGCCCTGTGGAGACAGAAGGCGTGGCCACAGCCCTGTGGAGAGCAGAAGGCGTGGCCACAGCCCTGTGGAGAGCAGAAGGCGTGGCCACAGCCCTGTGGAGACAGAAGGCGTGGCCACAGCCCTGTGGAGATAGACATCAGGTAAACAACAAGGGTCCTCAATCCAGAGATAGTCAAGAACTATTAGGCAACTACAAGTGACTGAACGACATTGTTATTCAGTGTGCCTCTTGGAAAAATGCACTGTGGCAATTGAAGGGGTGAAATATTTGGAAAGTGTTAAGAGCCAGGTGTGGGAGTACACACCTTTAGTCCCAGACCTCAGAGGCAAAGGCAGACAGCTCTCTGTGTATATAGTTTTATACCAGCCAGGATTACATAATGAGACCCTGACTCAAATAAAACCAAATAAGAAGACACTTAAGTTACTTGAATAAATCTAAACAAAAATTATAAAGACTTGAGAAAAAGGAAAGGAAAAGGAGGGACATGAGGGTTGCAGAGTTCTTGGCTCTTTCTCGGCTCTCTTGACGCCTGAGGAGGCCTGCTGGGATCAAGACTTCTAAAAGGCAAACCTGTCTGGAAGGTTGTGGCGTCAGGCTGTTCTTGCTGACTCTAAGCAAGGTCTCCAGAACTAAAGAGCCCACGCGGCTCTTCTGAAAATTGAAGGTGCTTATGTCCAAGATGTAACTTGGATTCTCCTTGGGTAACTTATGTGTTTAAAACCAAACCAGAGTAATCCGGGGACGATAACTTGGGCTCATGGAGACAGTGGCGTTGTTCATGCCAGGTTCCAAAGCAATCTGCCAGCAAAGGCCATCGGACACAAATCCCGGAATCCACGAAATGTGGTGCCCCTTCCAGATTTAAACTAATGAAAAGCAAATAAATAGAAAGTGGATCTGTGCTCTCGTTTAAAAACAAGAGTTGTTGGCTGATGTTGAGAGAACAGTGATCAGGCAGCAGCCTAAGCTGGCCCACTGGTGGTGTATTCGACAGTAGTGGAAGTTATCGTGCCTTTGAGACATATCCCTTCTAGGGAGAAGCATGTCACCTTATAACATGCAGGAGATGGCATTATGGCCAGCGATCTTCAGGATAGTGTCCTATGTCCTGACTGGTAACTGCCCATGCGTTTCTCCTGAAGCAATCTTAAGCTACCTGGCCTGTAGATCTCAGAAAATAGAATTATCTGTAGCTGTGAATAATCAACTGTCCACGGATTGTCTTTGCCAGCAATTCCAATCCCTTAAAGGAGCAGAAAAACCTGTGAGATAGATGTCAGTATTCTGATGTACTTTATAACACATGGGTAAAAGACAGTGCGGTGCAAGGAAAATGGAAGAATGCAAATGGCCTTCTAACTAATTTCAGAGAAGGGGGTCGAAAGAAAGAAAAGGAGCACGGGGTAACTTGCTCAATAAATAATGTGTATGAAATGTCCTGTGTAGTACAGGACTGCACATAATGAATGTATACAGTGAAAAAATTTGTAAAAAAAAAAAATTCCAAAAAAAAAATTTAAGACTTGCACACTTAGAGGTTTAACTGGCTCCCAATTTTTAAAGCAGTTGAAAGTATGTGGTAGCTTTACTTGTCAACTTGACAACCTAGAATCACCTGGGTGAGGAGTTCCGGTACAAGACTGTCTAGATTACACTGGCCTGTCTCTATTGCATAAGTCAGGTGGAGAGACCAGCACACTGTGGGCAGCACCATCGCCCGGGCATCGGATCTTGGGTATATGAGGATGCAGAGAGACTGCACTTGCTCCTTGATTCCTGCCTCTCTGCTCTTGACATGGTTGCAGGCGGAGCAGTTCTCCCAAGCTCCTGCTTCCCTGAATTCCTTGCCAAGACAGACCTGGAATTGTGAAGAAAATAAACACTTTCCCCTTTAAATTTTGTCACAGCAACAGGAAGAGAAACTAGAACAAAGTGATGTTTGTTTTTAAACTCTATTTTATTTGGGGTATTGACACCTCTACCTCCCTTTTACCAACCCCTTAACCCGGGTATGAGAAAGCATGTTAGTGGGGAAAGGGGGTACAGACCTTCTTTTCTGGTCTGCTTAGGGTCAGTCCCTTTACTTCTCCCAGCTGTTTAGGGTCAATGGGGTTCTTTTGGAACAATACCAATCTCCATCAACAGCAAATGCAGGGAGCAGTCTCCTCTGAGCCACTGCATTGAAATCCTTCCCTCTGTCTGCCACATGGTCCGACTCTGGTCTCTCCAAACTGCTACACTCCACGTGCCACCACTTCATGCCACATCATCCATCTCTGGGCTTTCCTATTTTATGTCCCTCAGAGTGAGTCCTAGACCACGCCCCTCTTCGTGGTCCATGAGGCAGGCAGTTCCCAGTGGGCAAAGACGATGCTCTGAACAAGACAGTTATCATCTATGGACAAACTAAAGCCCAAACTAAAATCTGACACTAGGGATTAAAGTAAAAATATATTTATATAATATAACTGAGTTTACAAAGGAACAAAAAATTCCATTACAGAATGATGTTTCCTTTTATAGTTTAGCTGGTGGTTCCTATGCCACACAAGATAAGTACAACAAATAACTTATTTATACTTCCTTATGGATGTTGTGTAGGAAATACAAAAAGGCAAGATTTTGTTGGTTTTCCTGTTTTCAATGTTTTGGGACAAGCTCATACTATGTAGTCCAGGCTGACCTCAAACTCATAATCCTCCCATCCACTAGAAGTGTAAGTATACACAGCTCGGTAAGGTCTCATTGAATCCTTAAAGACACATATTATTTTTAAGTATACTCATTTAAAGGCAGCAATGAGAGGGAGAAACTAAAGGTGCTCTTTTGACTCTGACTCAGGTACCTGTAGGAGATTACTGCGCCCTCCCTCCATTTCCCCTTAACTCGAAGAGTTAACAATGGTTGCACTCAGATCTCTTTCCAATGTACTAGGTTTTATGGAAGAAGTAACTGAAGCCAACAACTTTAATCCCAGCACTCCGAAGATGGCCAAGGATACAGAGGGAGACTCTGTCTCAAAACAATAACAAGCCAGGTAGTGCAGGTGCATTCCTTTTATCCTAGCACTCAGAAGGCAGAGGCAGGAAGGTTTCTGAGTTCCAGGACGGCCTGGTCTATAAAAGGAGTTCCAGGACAGCCAAGGCTACACAGAGAAACCCTGTCTCAGAAGAACAAACAAAACAACAAAAAACAAAAACCACTAACTAAGGGTTTTTTTCCTTCTCTTCCTACCTTAGAAAAACTATATTGGATGTGCAAGGAGTATGGGAGGTAAAGGAAGTCTATTACAAAACCATTCATGAGATCCTATCGTAGGCAAAGATATCTAGTACTGATTTTTCAGCTCTGTATTTCCTGCAAATTATATCACAACTGGTACAAGATTATCATTGAACGGCACCGTGTTAACTGAATAAAGCCTGCCTGCATATGTCAGCGGAGGGGATCCTGGTACTGTGAACCACGGGAATAAAGCTAGAATTACTTGGAGCTGGATCATGAAAAATCCAAGTTCTTAATTAGAGAGTTTGAATGTAATAGAGAATGTATTCTGTTCTCATCTTGAGAGTTAGGTAGAATAAGGACCCATCATAAGTGTGAAGAGAAACAGGAAGTGAGAGAGGCTGTGAGGGAGTGAGGAATTGGGCAATACTTGGAATTCAGAGATAACAGATGCCAGGCAGTAATGACTACTTGGTGTGTTCTAGTTTATTAAATTTTCACAGTGCTATAAAGTAGTTATGATATGTCCACTCTGAGGACCTCTATAAATAGCCTTCCTATAGATCCTTAAAGCCAGGATTCCTTTAAGCCTGTCTGCCTAAAACAGAACAAAACACTCTTTAAGCAAAAATGCAGGAGGATCCCAAATGAAAGAAATACCAGCACTGACCAAGAGGCACAGTCTTATGACAGGACTAGGGAGCTCTCATGTCCAGAGCAGAAAAACAACAGCACCAACCCAGTGGCACATACATAAGGTTGTATTTTACAACACCTAAGCCTCAAGGTAAAAAAGTGTTAGATGTCAGCTTTAAATTCTGCTAATACATATAGCTTCTGTTTGGCTTTCTTCCTTTTAGATGGCACAAGGATGGAAATATTTGATGATTTATGCCTGCCCTAAATCTACACAGAATTGTCCAGTCTACAATAACAGTGGAAAGTATATCTAAAGAAAGCCATTCCTCCTCACAAGTACAAGCCTGCTCTTGCTAGTTTTTTGTTTTTGGCATAGCATTCCATACATATTTGAAGCCCTGTATTTGAACGCATCCTGTCCTTCACTTCATCAGTTTACGGATAAGATGGCTGGCAAGATGATGACATCAAGAGATAAGCCAAAGGATCCTAAGCTTTCTCTTGTGGTCCATTGTCCTTGGGAAATGTTTATGACAGAGTATTTTTTATGGAGGATGGAAAGAAGTGGGAGGAGAGGTGTTTAGAGAAGACCAGAATTCGCCATGCAGTATTCAGCATTTTTTGTTGTTGTTGTTGTTGTTGTTTTCAAGACAGGGTTTCTCTGTGTACACTTGACTATCCTGGACTCGCTTTATAGACCAGGCTGGCCTTGAACTCACAGCCTCACAGCCATCTGCCTGCCTCTGCCTCCCAAGTGCTTGGATTAAAGACGTGCACCACCACTGCCTGGCTCAGCATTTTTTTAAAAGAAGCAACCTTTATAGAAGATGGAAAACCCTAACTGAAAACAAATTAAAGTTTATTGGCCTGACCCAAGACAGGCATAGAAAATCATTGAGTTCCTTATTGCCTAGAATAAAGGTCTGCATTAGATAGAAGGGGCACTTACATGCCTTTTGAAAGAAAACAAACCCTCAAGCAATAAAAATGGTGACCCTCTGCATTATATCAGCTCAGGAAGTAAGGAAATGGAAGTTGAGTTAGAAGAAATGCAGACATGGGGAGGAGGAGAAAATGACGTAGCTTTACAATGCAGTACTATCACCCTAAGGAAAATCATTTTATAGCTCCTCAGAAATAGAGATCTTTGGAATATGAAGAACATCTTTCTTTCTCTCCAATATAAATGATGAATTGTATTGTTTTCTATTTTTTAACTTATGTAAACTATACATTGCTCATGCAACTTACTGTTTTCTCTCTAATATCATGTTTCTGAGGGGGGGATCTGCTCAAACTACTGTACCAGCCAAGGACAATACATGCAGTAAACATTGAACCCCTATTCAGATCTAGCCAATGGACAGGACATTCTCCACAGTTGTGTGGACAGCGGGGACTGACTCTGACATGAACTCTGGTGCCCTATTTGACCACTTCCCCTTGGTGGGGCGGCCTGGTGGCACTCAGAGAAAGGATAAGCAGGCTACCAGGATGAGACTTAATAGGCTGTGATCACATGGTGAGGGAGGAGGTCCCCTTCTATCACAGACCTAAGGGAGGGGAATAGGGTAAAAGAAGGAGGGAGGGAGGGAGGAATGGGAAGATACAAGTGAGGGAATAACAATTGAGATGTAACCTGAATAAATTAATTTTAAAATATTATGTTTCTGATACACACACACAGAGAGAGAGAGAGAGAGAGAGAGAGAGAGAGAGAGTCTGGTTCACTCTTTTTAAGACATTGTAGAATATGATCCACATCTTGGACTCATCCCCTATTTGTGAATGCTAAGGTTGTTTCCTTGGTTCACTATTACAATGCTATGTACATCATCAGTTTTTGCGCATCTGGACCATGTCACCCTAGCTAAACTGGACTATATTTCCCAGAATCTCCCTCATTGTTCTTAGTTCACAAGAACTCTCATTTGAGGGTCAGAACAAAGCAGCAGCTCAGTCTGGGGCTCCCGGTTCCTACAGATCTCTACCAACTTGTCTACCTTCCAGACCAGGTACATGTGCAGCCTTCAGAAAAGGACATCAGTCTCTCCTACAAGATATTCCTGTCCTCAACATGAAACCTTGGAAATGGTGAGACAGCCACAAGGACACAAGGCTACCCTCATGGGTTCCACTTGTCACGTGCATCGTGTCTTCCTGGCCACGTGGCCTTCTGACGTCACTCTTCAGCAACAGACACCAAACAAACAGTCCCCACCCAAGTCGCTTCGACTCAATCTGTTAATCAAACCCTTATTCTACAACAAACATAATGTCTCAGTTTCTGCTGGTCCACCAGGGGATGTCTCAAGAGTTAGAGAAATTAATCTTACACTGTTCGCTATCCCAAACACCTGTCTGCCTCCTCCTTGGAGGTTGAAGAGCACCTGCCTTGGGCCTAGGAAAGAAATATTACCCACTTTCTACCTCCTACATTGACCTGCCCTTCTCTGTTTTCTTCTCTTCGCTCAGGCGTTAACTGATCAATAGAGCATCAGATTCCTTCTTGCCAAGAGCCTACAAATGGGCCAACTGATTTACTTTTAAAACAAAGAAACTTTACTTTCTTTTCATTAAATATAAACATACGTCATCACAAAACAATGACTTGAGAAAAATAATTTTTAAGTTAGTTTTTAAACATGAAGAGTGTAACCAAGACAGACAATAAGCTGTGAGTAAAAATCCAACATATTTGTTTGGTCCAAGGAGGGATGGACATGGCTTTCGTTTGGCAAGGCTAAATTGAACAGCTCTCTTGAGAGGATACCACAGGCGGGGTCATTAACATCAGCACAGATAGCCAAGAAGAGACTCCCATTTCATAGTTTGGCCTTGTAAATAAGAACATCGCTCATGTCTTCAAAAACTGCAAGACTCTGAAAGCTAAGTACTTAGAGAAAACTGAAGTTCAGCTAGATAAGCTAAAACTATACCACCTCTTGATTAGTTGGGTCTTTGTTTGTTCTTTTCTTTTCTCCCCTAGGATTACTCCATCATGCCAGTCTTCCTTCAACGTTCGGACTGATGGAGAGGAGGAAAGAGTCATCCTCCATCACTCTTGTAAAGATTTTAAAAAATGATGCCAGGCAACAGATGATATGATATGAAGAAGTTTGCTTGTAGAGGCATGGGAGATCTGGAAAGTGGGCAGGGCATCCCAAGGTCGGGGTGGGGGGGTGGGGGATAGAATGAGAGAGAGAGGGAGAGAACAAGAGAGAGAGATGAGGTGGTTTGCCCATTTTATATCCTGGGCAGGGGCACACCTAGTGGCAGGCAGGTGATGACATCACAGGTTGCTAGGCAGACTGGGGCAGGTATGCTAACAGTTCTCCCTCTTGAGAGAGACAATGTCAGAGATAAGAGTTCTGGAAGGTTCAATAGCTTTCTTTCTCCACAGCTTTAATCAAACGGGTTTTTTTAAAAAGCCGATGAGAAATGATTTTTCAAGCACACAGAGGTCAGTGCGAGTTCTCCTCTGAAGGTTCCACATGTTCACGCCCACCAGCAGGAATATATCTTCATGTGTCTATAGAACTTTTAAAGTAAGCAACTACCACAAACACGCTAGAACTTAAGCTTATCTCCTGACTATGAGGCTCCAGGCAACTAAAAATCACTCTTTTTTTTTTTCCATGAAAACATCCCAAGTTAAGGAGGGATTAGCTTGAAGGAAATTTATTTCTTTGAATAATAAAAGTCTGGAGGAAAATTGATCCTAGAGTTGATTAATGCAGTGGCTGGGTGACATGGTGTTGGGCCCAGCATCTTCATCACTAGGAAGTCATCAGGATTTTCTTGTGATTACAAGACTGTCACAGCATCACACTTGGAAATGACTGCGTCTAGATACATGTGGCTCTTTTGAAGAGCTAGAATGCTGAGAAATTCCTTCTTTTTCCCTTGTCTAGAACCAGCCCTGGGAGGCAGGCAGAAGGGGACAGGGAGAGAGAATGAGAATGAATTTCTATGATCAGCTTAGACCAGGAAGTATTGGCCGAGTCCCATGAGGGGACCAAGGAGCAAAGTCCTTCTCTGGAAGAGCCACTCAGTACATGCTAAATTGCTACAAGGCATAACAATTAAATCTTATCTGGGCCTCCCAGGTGCACAATGGGAAGCTTCTATCATCTTTTCTAGTTTAATACTCCCCTCCTTGAGTAAAATGTTGGCAGATCTATACTGGCCACCAGAGCTTGTTCTAAGTGAGTAACACGCCACTTTTCTACATTACATTCTCCAAGCTATCTGAAAATAGTCAAAGATGATGATAGGCTAATCATTGAGAAAATGCTGATGGGAGCAAGTGCCACAGCCACCTCACAGTCTACCCCGAGCTCTCATTCTATTGGAAACAGACCGCTCAACAGTCCTTCAGAGTTCTTATAAATCTGCCAACTACAGTGTCCCCTACAGAGGTAGACATACAGCTTGAAGATCAGTACTAGGTCATTCCAGTACCCCGACCGTAATACTACACACTTATCCTTAGCAACAGGCAAGGACCCCTTGCTGCTTCCAGAAGCATTTCCCTACCATGAAAACCAGGAGGAAAAGTAATACTCTGCTTCTTTTTATTTTGTCTTTTTTTGGGGGGGGAGGGCAGGCTGTGTTTGAAACCTAAACCATAGGAGAATATATGCTCAAGACAGTAACATATATCAAAAAGCAAAAGTCAGATAAGGAATTTTAAAAATTGTATCTAGTGGGCAGGGAGACAGTGAATTTACCAGTGCTGGCTCATTGTAGAACTGGCCCCAAATTTCATCCCTTTCCATATTCAAAACGTTCATCTCAAGGCTCTGCAGTTTCCCTCGCTTCCATGAAGAGAGTGCATTGCCCAACTCCTTTTCTTACTTGGGGTTAGCAGACATGACATAAACAACAGCCTTGCCATCTTTGCAGTCAGCGGAACAACAGGCCTTAGCCTATCTGCTGGCCCAAGGGAGACAAGAAACTTCTGGAATAGACACACCGCTTTGCAGCCTCCCCTCCTGAGCTGATCAGTGAGCCGCCTCTGCCGAGACCAGCGGGGCTGTTTCTACTGCCCACAGACTACACATGGAGTTGCCAACAGCACACCAGCAGGAAGCTGCCTTTTGCTCTTCCCTAAAATATTTGTGCTTGTATGCGGTTAAATAGCAAAACGGTGGTTTTGTTTTCCCTCTGTCCCTAAAACCAATAAGGCAGGTGTGACATTGTAGCCACTTGACAAATACCAGATGAATAAAGCAAGTTTGAGTTGAATATCTGCCACTTCAAACAAGAGAACCAACTTACAGTACAAACCACAGATCAAATGTTCATTAATGATCACAAATATCACCTCAGTATCGTATCTCCATTGTGAATTTCTCCTGTATTTGGAGGGTGTTCATTGCTAACAAATGTTAGTGCATGGAGGATCAACACAAAATGTAGGTTAGTACTGACAAAGTCAATCTGTAATTACTTTTTCATAGAGAAAATTCAGGTCATAAAGTCCTTTGTTTGCTTGTTTGTTTGTTTCAAGACAGGGTTTCTCTGTGTAGCCTTGGCTGTCCTGGACTCACTTTGTAGAACAGGCTGGCCTGCCTCTGCTTTTATGTGCTGCGATTACAGGTGTGGCACCACTGTGCCCAGCTCAGATTCTAAAGTCGTAAACTCACCCAGTTAAGGCCACAATGCTGTCAGTGATTCACCCTGTCCCCTGTTAACTATATCCCCTCTACTGGTGGTTAGACCAGAGTGGCTCTGCATGAAGGCACCACTACCTGCTTTACATTTATAGACAAGTCTCGTGAATAGTACATGGACCAGGTGTGGTGGCCTACACAGTGAGTTCCAAGCCCACCAACACACAAGACTACACAGTGAGACTGTGTCTCAAAAAACTAAAAAAGAAGAAAAAAGGAGTAGTTATCATATATAAATTACATGCCTCACAATAGGTGTGGTACCAGGAAGTTTCTCATTGTGAGAAAGGCAAGGAAGAGAGGGAGAGATGAAATCGCCATGAGAGAGACAAAGAGGGAGGGAGACAGAGAGTCAGAGGGACAAGCAGAGAGAAAACAAGACACACACACACACACACAGCGTGGGCTGGTCCTTTTATAGTCTGGCACACACCTGGTGGCTGCAAGTGATGATGTCAGAGGTTGTGAACTACACTCCTCCCTTTTCCTATAATTAAAAAAAAAAAAAAAAAAAGGATGTCAGCCATGTCCTACAGCAGATAGGGACCAAGGAGAGCTGGGAGAACCTGGAGCTGTCTGTCCTGGCTCTGAAGCACACCACCTAGAATTGCCTCTTTTTACCCAGAGTTGTCAGTTATTAACATTTGTTTCCATTTATTCCACCATCTACT
The DNA here is from genome assembly GCA_907169655.1 of Acomys percivali. Classification (NCBI taxonomy): domain Eukaryota; kingdom Metazoa; phylum Chordata; class Mammalia; order Rodentia; family Muridae; genus Acomys; species Acomys percivali. The sequence continues at coordinate 65,813,224 of OU015750.1, forward strand.
TGCTCTGTAGTTTTGCCTGAATCACTTGAGAGTGATTACAGACACAGTGTCCCATTAGCAAAACTGCCATCAGGGTAAGATATGCTCCCTAGGAATGAAGACCGAACATAGCACGGAGCACTTACCAAAGTACAAGACTCACTGTCCAGCTTCAAACCCTGCCACATGTCCCAATTATGTCTTTGATAATGTTTTCTCCTGTTTTTGAGATCCAAGCCAAGACAATACTTCACAATGGACAGTATTATCTTTTTAGCCTCCTCTAATCTATAATATTTCTTCATCTGGCTTCATAATTTATACATTCTTGAAATTTTTAACTGAATAAAAACATATTTATTAGGATGCAGAGAAGCATTTGTGTGTTCTCCCCTTTATTCCTCTCACTCCTTTCATATCATGTGACTGAGTATAAAGTAACAAGACATTGCATTAATCCCAACAACTGTTCTTGCTTTTTTTGTGACATAGGGTCTCACTGAATAGTGCAGGTTGGCCTTGACCTTGTGCCTCAGCTTCCAGATTACAAAGTCACAGGTGCCACTATCCCTGGCATCCTGTGAACCTTTTAAATGTCGATAAAATACACACACACACACACACACACACACACACACACACACACACACAAATACCATCATAGCTAGGCACAAAACCCTGTCTCAAAAAAACCAAACCAAACCAAACAAACACAAAGTATCATTTTAACAAATTTTAGGTAGTGTGAGTCTTAGTGCTTGTACAACCATAATTACGGTCCATCTCCCTGCCCTTTTCATACCTGTTAAACAATAACTTGTCAAGTACTGGAGGTCATGCAGGTCACCCCAACAGTAGTAAAGTGATGTCCTAAAGACTATTAATAAATTGTCAGTAAGAAGTAAGAATTCAATGGTATTAAGGCTTATCAGTGCTGTGCGTAGGGATGTAGCTCAGTTGGTAGCATGCTCTAGGGATGTGGCTCAGTTGGTAGCATGTTCTTCTGGCATGCATGAAGCCCTGGCTTCAACTCCCAGCACCACATAAGCTAGGCCTGGGAGCACTCAGGAGGTGGCCACAGACAGAACAGCAAGTTTGAGGCCACCACAGTCAGAGTAATTCTCTGCCTCAAAAATTGAAGAAACAACCCAAAAGGTTTATTGATTCTGTTCAATTTATCAACAGCATGATTGCTGTGTTTCTGAGCGTTTATCTTTAAAAAAAAATATTGCTAGTGAAACAATGTGGATATCAGAATTTGCTTTTAAGTACTCCAGTAAATTAATTAATTCATAAAAATAAGGCAGACATAATGGCATGTGCTTGTAATTCTACAACCTGAAAGGTAGAGACAGGAGGATGATCAAAGTCTTCCCTGGCTGCCAGAGACTGCCTCAATAAAAGCATCATCATCATCATCATCATCTTCTTCATCATCATCATCTTCATCATCATCATCATCGGGATAAAGTAAGAATAGCATAAAACTAAATGAATAAACTATATGGATGATTGACAGATAGGTGCTCATTATACTGTTTTATTTTCTGTATCCATTTGAAAATTTCTATAATAACAGGAAAACAAAATTTACCAAAGTAAATGAATAAAAATGTCCTTTGTCACAGAACAGCATCAGGAACTGTCATCCACTCTATAATTCCACATCTGGTACCAACTTGGCACTAGGACTCTGGGCCTGTTTCTTCATTCTTAACATAAAGTTGCATTTTGACTACTGGGGACTCCATTCTAAGGTTCTGACATACCATGGTTCCACTACTCTGAAACCCCCACCAGCTCCTTTCCTTGGACTGGAGAAATGGCTCAGCAGGAACGAGCGACCTGCTGCTCCTGCACAGGACCTGGGCAGCTTCCCAGCATCCCCCTGGCAGCTCATACACAGCTGTAAATCCAGGTCCAGAGGATCTGACACCTTCGTGTGGCTTCTGTGGGCACTGTACACATGGTACACACATACATTCAGGCAAAACTCCCATACATTTAAACACAAAGAAAACATTTTTTAAAATCTTTTCCCAACTAAATAACTGTAAAGAAGGCAGATCTTCTCTACCTCCCAAAGAGACTTCCTGTGAATATGTGACTTCCATGCCTCGCTTTCTAGTCTCTCATGTACAGAAAAGGCGGCTTCCTAGGTCACTCAATGTTTGGCGCTCTCACTCTGCATGTCTGCTTGCTGAATGTGTCAGAGTTGTGCGCATAAAACCGTGAACCAGTACACTATCAACCCAGCCTGATGAGTGTTCACTTCTAACACGCCATTGACTCAGCATGATGTCAGCGCGCAGCAAACGTACAATGCCATAACACTCCAGTGTGCACAGCAACTCCCAAAGCAGCTTACTGCCGCTGGCCAGTCTGTCTACAAGCAGAACACAAGACTGTCTTCTCTGGTTTATTTTTCCTTCTGTCCAGCAGTATGAGTTATAACTTGGCAGATACTATTTCTAGGGATGAATATAGGATGTTTGTTTGTTTCATGCAAAAAAGAGACCTAATCCCACAAATTTTCTCTTTCCCCCTCCTCACTCAAGAATACGAACCCCTTCAATTTTCAATTTTTGCCTATGAATTATCTATGGGCTAGATTGTATTGTGTTGCATTTTCCTATACAATCTTGTCCTAAAGTCTGCAGGACTGTTATTTAAATATACCATACTGTAGGAAATGTCACTACATATGCCAAGGTAGAGACTATTGGATGTGATCAAACACAGCTTAATACTTTAGACAAGCTAAAATCCATTACTTATACTCCTTAGAATTTTGTCTGCTGGGAAACTTCTAAAGATTTGAGAATAACCACACAAAAATTTCCATGCATTTTTTTTCTTTTGGAACGAAGAGGTACTAATTAAGGATTTTTCAATTCTGAGTCCCTATAGTTTACTAATACATAAAATTTCTCTAATCCATCATCTCAATTCTAGGCTGGCCTAGTTAAGATACTCAGCAATTCGGTCAAATCCCATACCTGCTAGGCAAGGTTGGCAAAAAATCTTCTTCTCTAAAAACCCCTTTGACCAAAGATTGCCATCAGAAATTTCAAAGAAGCACTGCTCTCTTGCTACAGGTGACCTTAAAAATCTACACTGCTCTGACGTCACTGCTTTTGTTCTACGTCTTCAGAGTTTTACATACTTCCTACATGGAAATTCCTCTGCCTGCATTCTGTGCATACCTTAATGACGAGGTATATATCTTAGTGAGTCATTGTAAAGATTAGATGAAACCGTGACTATATGGTGCTGGAGGTACATAAAGCAATTCTGCACCCCTTAAAGTCTCTGAAAAAAAGAACATATTTGGGGGGCTGGAGAGATGGCTCAGAGGTTAAGAGCACTGGCTGCTCTTCCAACAGGTCCTGAGTTCAATTCCCAGCAGCCACATGGTGGCTCACAACCATCTACAATGAGATCTGGGGCCCTCTTCTGGTGTGTAGGCGTACATGTAGACAGAACACTGTACACATAATAAATAAATCTTAAAAATATATTTATTGAATAGTTGCATTGGCTAGCATAATGAGAAAGCTATCCAATATCTGTGAACAAACAGAACTTGTCCCTTCGTGTGGGAATATAGCTTGTGGAGGACTTTCACAAAGGGTGTCATGGTGAATGCCAGGATGCTGAACATTTACAACCAGACGGCCCAATTTTGAAATTTTAACAGGAAGAGAGTTAATAAGGGAAGGCCCACTTATTCAGATGAATCAAGGATGAGTCTGATATATAATCATGCTTTATTTGTACAGGGTCATCAAAGTACTCACCACATATCTCATTAACCCTTACAACACCCCCAGGAGGCAGGTAGACAGCAAAAAGATCCCCTGTTACAGGCGGGGAGAGCCCGAGGCTCAGGACACTGAAGACTTGTCAGAGGCCACATCAAGTGAGTGAGTAATGGAGCGAGAAAGGAAACTAAAATCTGCCTCTATCTTCATCACACGATTATATTTTACCATGGGGTTGCCAAACATCTTAATTACTTTCCTTCAGAATTCATTTAAAAAATAACCCCTTCTTCTGACTTTCACATGAACTCTGGTGCCCCATATTTGACCACATCCCCTTGATGGGGAGGCCTGGTGACACTTAGAGGAAGGATAACAGGTTACCAAGAAGAGACTTGATACCCTATGAGCATATACAGGAGGAGGAGGTCCCCCTCAGTCACAGACATAGGGGAGGGGAGTAAGGGAAAAATGGGAGGGAGGAAGGAATGGGAGGATACAAGAGATGGGATAAAAATTGAGATGTAATATGAACAAATTAATAAAACATATTAAAAATAACCCCTTCTTTAAAAAAAAATCATCAAAAAAATGAGATGACAGGAAAAATGGGATTTTTGCGAAGTGAATTGATAAGGAAAAAATATGATTTTTGCTTTAATGAATCCATTAAAAGCCTTGCTTGAGAAAGAACTTCAGCATGAGACAAATGTCTACATTTTTAAGGTAATTAAGATGAACTCAAATTCAAACTCTACTTTGTGACTTAAAAGCACTGCTTGCTTGGTTTTGGGTTTCCAAACAGAACCATAGAAAACGTGTTTCTTCGTTGACCGGCCCCATTACTGTACTGGCAGTGACGGGTAAGGAAATGCCTTAACTGATTCACCAGGGTAAAAATGATTAGAATTTTCAAGTATTTTAACCTTCACATTTCCCTAGAAATCCACCAGATGAGCAGTTACGTTTTTAGGATCACTGTAATAAGCTGAAATAATGACCAAACGTTCCTGAGAATTCGTGAGTCCACACAGTAAAACTGTTTACTACGCAGCTTCCCTATTTTTAAAAGCGGCGGTGACAAGAAGTCAGAGTGGGTAGCTTGACTGCCAGACCAAGTGTGCCTTGCTGCAGGGACAGCAGGCTGAGTTCCGCACATGCGCAGTCCCTGAACCAGGCCCGCTTGGGTCTGGAGTTCTGACCCACACCTGGCTTCAGCGTGCTCGCCCCTGTGCATCTCCCTGAAGGGGGAGTGAGGGAGCGCACACTGCAAGCCTGTGGCCAATGCGCATAAGATTCTCAGTTCCCAAAGCCGCACTTCCCGATTTCTAGTTTCCTTACAGATGTGGGAGCTGTTTGGGGATCTTCCGAGGGGATCCTGGGACCGCCAAGCATGGCTGGGGAAACCCGTGGCCCTCATGGCTCCAACTTTTGGTAGCTCCTCTGCACTCGCTGTTGATGGTGTGTTATTTGGATAGAGACAGAGAGAGAGAGGACCTGGCGCTGTCTTGGGCAGTTGAGCTGGAGGGAGGAGTCCACAGAGGGTCAGCTGTGGCAGTCTCTGACCTCTCAACTCCTGACCTTCAGGATCCAGAGCCTTTCCATTCCTGTGTTTCTGAAGAAGTCTGGGACCCTGGGCCCAGAATGCGGATTCTATATTTAGGTCCACCATGTAATAGCTGCCGCGTGACTCTGCGCAAGTTATTTGATCTTACTCTTCTTTGCTGGCTTACTTTGTGAAACGGGAATTAGAGACATATCTCCCTCCCGGGACTGTTGTGAAACTGAACCAGTACCTTTAACGTTACCTGATCACTACAAGCATTGCCTGGTGGAATTTGAAGGTGGCTAGGCGCGATGGTACACGCCTGTAATCCCAGCACTCAGGGAGGCAGAAGCAAGCAGATCTCTGTAAATTCTAGGACAGCTTCATCTACAAAGTGAGTCCAGGACAGCCAAGGCTACACAGAGAAAACCTGTGTGTGTATGTGTGTTGAGGGGGATGGAGGGGAGGGAGATTAAAGAATTTGAAAGTGACCAAGTTCACCAGACCCTACCCTAGGAACTAGAAGGAAATCAAAGAAAACTGCTGACCTACTTGCATGGTTCAGGCCAAGGTAGGTCACATAATGAGTGAGTAAAGCCAGGTGAGAGAGCAAGCTAGGGGAAAGGGTGGTCAGGACCAAAGGAAAAGCACACACTGGGGCGGGGCTGTCCAAGTTCCTGTCCTAAACTCTGTCACAGCCTATCACAGCCTGAGTCCGCTTCAGGGACATTAGCCTAAGAAACAAGCTGGAACGCTGGTGGGGATCAGGCTAGGATCATTCCAGCCTCCGGAAGTTGAAGTCAAGAGCCCCTCCTCCAAGCCCTGTGGCCTCAGGCCTTCAGAAGGATTTCCCTGTAAGGACAAGAGGGGAATACACAGAGGGAAAGCATCAGATACAGTAAAGCAGGTTGACGGCCCATCTGCAAGCCAGAGAGAGAGGCCTGGGGGGAAGTGGGGGGGCAGGGGCGCGGGGAGCAAACCTCTTGACCTTCATAGACTTCCTCCAGCCTCGGAGAGAATTAATTTCTGTCGTTAAAGGCAAATTTTAAAATGGAAAAAAAAAATTTTCCAGACCCTGATATCTAGCCTAGCCTGTGTGTCTTCCTTGTCTGGCCCAGTGAAACCAGGCCTTACAGAAGAACAGTGGGGAGAGACAGCCTCAGTAGCCAGGTGGTGCCTGCCCAGGCCCTCATCTTCTGCTCAGGATATAACCTGTTCCTCTCTCCTTGGGGTGTGACACAGTTTCTGGGGAGATGTGAACAGATATATACAAACCCCAGATAGGAAACCAACAACAGGAAAAGTAAAGTGGGATATCGGCTCAGTATGTGTTGCTCTCCCAGAGGACCCAGGTTCAACTCCCAGCACTCACATGGCAGCACACGACTGTCTGTAACTCGGGTTCTAAGAGATCCAATACTGTCTTCTGCCCTCCATGGACACCAGCCATACATGTTGTACATTTAATATATTCAGATAAAACACTCACATACATAAAATAAAAATAAAAATAATATGTATTATATATTATTTATAAGTAATGGAGTTATAAAGGGAGAAGCTGAAGTCTGTCAATAAATGGAAATCCTATTTTCCTTCCTTCCTTCTTCTGCCCTTTCTAACATGAAAGAGATGAGCATCATCATAGGCAAGTGATACAGGCCAAGCAAAAGGGGGCTATTCAGGCCTGCTGAATGAACTTTTCCTCTCAGCACCCACAAACAATATTAATGACACACTTCCAGGGCACCAAGAAATACCTGTAACAAAGAAAATCTGAGCCAGATGCTACATACAACAATAGACAAAGAGAAACAACTAAGATGGGTAGTCAGGGTGCTACATATATTTCCATATATTAGCAAAAGTCTATAAGCATATCAAATATATAGCACATGTCAGGCTAGTATATATCACTAGAAGTACCAGATATTGAATTCCTATGTGCCTAGTGTGTTATATGTTAACTAACTCATATAGATAACCCTGTAACATAGAAAATGCCTGAATTTTACAGCTGATAAAACTGTGATTTAGGACCCATTAGTTTCTCCAAGATCATAGGATATACTGAAGCCACTCCTTTCCCTAATTTTATTTTTAAAAAAATAAATATGTATTTCTATGCATTGAGTAATGGAAGACAAACGAGTTTATTTTTAAAAATGGGGGAGGGGGGAATTCCTGCTGTCAGATCATTTACACTCCTAAGGCAAGACAGAAGCAGTGAAGGAGGGGAAAGTAATTCTCTATGTGAGAAGTTAAGAACCATGAAGAAAACCAGAGAAGAGAAAGTAGGAAAAGAGGGAGCCGATGAACACTTCACCTAGGAGATGGCATCTGAGGAAGGAGCTGAAACACAGCAGTGTCCAGGAGGCAGAGGGAGCAGCAGTGTGCAGGCCCCCGAGGCAGGGGCAGCAGGAAGGTCAGTGAGGTAGAGGAGACTGAGAGAACAGGCAAAGCCACGAACAAGTTGACTTTCAGACTCTTCTTTTAGACACCTAAGAGGAGTCGGGTAAACTAGAAGGGACCAGAGTGGAGAGGCCAGCTTTCGGGCTCTCAAAGGCTTAGACTTTTACTTTGAGGTGGGGGATACCAGGAGCTCCCTAAACTTCCTGGGATTTAACGGTATCCCTAAGGCTGCTCTGCAAAGCCACCAGGAAGATGCGTTGAGAGGCTGCCATAATCACCTATGTCAGAGAGGACACAGAGCAAGCCCCGAGCAATAGTAGCAGGAAGTATGAGAAAAGATCAGTCTGGCTGTCTTAAGGATGGAGGCTTTGGCAGTTAGGACTGTTTTAGAGTGTGAGTTAAGCTATCAGGAAGCTCTCATTGTTCCAAGATTTTGGGCCTAAACAACTCGTGAAAATCTGCAGGGGAAATGTTTCTCAGGAAGGGATAAAACTTTAAATCTGAGTGGGTTTAGATATTGAAGTGGAAATAGCCAATCAAGGAAGCAGTTGAATTGTGTGGTTTTATGAGGGGCTTGGACGGAGGGGTTGGTTGTTTGCTTTCTTTTGTCGTTTTTTGTTTGTTTGTTTGTTTGTTTAAGACATGGCCTTACAGCATATCCCAGCCTGATCATGAACTCCTCATCCTCCTGCCTCAGCTTTCTGAGTCTTGGGGATTTCAAAACTGAACCACCATGCTCAGCCCATGTAGGCAGTGGACTAACAGAACAGGAGGAGTGGTTTAGGGAAGTTTGGACCTAAAGCATCCAGACCAAGAAATCAGCGATCTGGGGCAGCTGGTGAGGTGAGGGCACAGAATGAAAAGAGGCCTGGAACAGCCAGACCTGGTCACCCCATCCTACCTCCCAGGGACCTCAGTCAGTTCCCCTAGCAGGGAAAGGGCTTGCGCGTTCCTGCTATGCCTGTTCTCAGCTTGTGCCTCTCCCTCCCCAGCCTGAGCGGCGCTGGCCTGCTTGCCTTTCGCATGGACCGGATCCTTGGGGCAACCGGGCCAGCTTCAGTCCTCCCGCCCCGCAGGCAAGGAAGATGCAGCATCTGCTCCCACCCGGGAATGCGCCTTCCTCTAGTCACAGGCTCAAAGGAAAGAGTTCCTGTTCCCCTTTACTGTCGCTGTCGCGTCTCTGAAAAGGAGGAAAATGAGCAAAGAATTCGTATTTACCCTTTGCCCAAGCAAGGCAGCTTCGGACTGTCCGGAAAGTTAGAGAGCAGCGCACAGGGCTGCAGGGAAGAGCGCACAAAACCTTGCCCACATTAAAGGTTGCCCAGGTCCATGTAGAAATGAGTCCCCCAAACCGGACCTAGATAGAGAGCCAGGTCTCCCTGCAGTGGAGAAATTAGTGTGGCTGTTGTGGGCAACGGTTTTTCACCTTTCAGAAATTACCAGTCTCTTCAAAACTGAGTACAAGCCGAAGATCCTAGCCTCAAAGACATCCAATACTTTTTTTTTTAAGATACACTTTTTTTTTTTTTTAATTCTGAAAACTACAGGAGTTTTAAATCTACTATCTTCATATTCTGGTCGACTGTGGGTAGCAGAAACCATGGAAAACAAAACTAGATACAGTGGGAGCCACGGCAGACGTTGGGGGGCGGAGGGGAGGCGGGGCGCGAGAGGCTGCAGTCATTTACACAGTATACACATTTTCAGTGTGCCTCTAGTAAGTATTCTGAAGTGAATTCTTTCTTTCTGCACTATCAGCCTCTTAAGACATCCAATACTTAAGGATAGCCAGGGGGGGGGGGGGGGGGGGGGGGGGGGGGCAGCCCTGGATAAGAATAAGGGCCTGGTTGAAAGACTGCAAAATCTCGGTTACCTCTTCAAGGAAAGAGTACAAAAAAATAAATAAATACATAAAATAAAATAAAAAAGAAAGAAAGAAAAAAGAAAAGGAAAAACTAGACTCGGTGGGCTTTTGTTTGCTTGCTTGCTTCCCCCCACCCCCACCCCAACACACACACACACTAAAAAGTGGACAACAGTTAATCAGGGATCAAGTAAATTTGGTAGATATGAAAGGGACACAGCCCTCCTGGGAAAGGAAAGATGCAATTAGAATGAAATCACTCCCTTGGATTGTCCTGGGCTCTTCAAACCACCAACAAAAATGTAATTAGGGCAAAAATGTTTTGGAAGGAAGTTAGCAAACGGAGAAGGCTTCCTTAGACGTAATGATGACAGTTCTGTAATTTTGTAATTCCATTAACCAAAAACATTTCTATGTGAAAAGCCAATAAGGTTTAATGGCCTCAGAGAAGCAGCACATGTGGTGTAGGGGAGGGAGGGGCGATCGTAGCTTGTCTGCTGCACCAGGGGCTGTGGCTCCCCAGCATCTAATACGCTGTTGGAATGTTGTGGAACAGAGGAATATAACATATCTGCTTTGTTTTATTACACCAGATGGAGAAAACATAGCAATATTTAGAGGGGGGGGGACACATTTCCTGTCTTTTTGTTCTTAAACATAAAAAGGAACTTTATGACTATTTTTTCCCCGGCATATTTTCTCCTCCTCTGGGGCACTTTTTAAAACCTTAAAACATCCATTTGCCAGAAGTCTTTGAATTATCACAATATTGTCTTCACTGCAACCAAGACTCACAGTGTTTGCTCCATTAGAGAAACCTGTGTTTTAACAAGCTGCAGAGGACAACTGCAATTGCCATGTCTCTGTCTGTCTGTCTGTCTGTCTGTCTGTCTGTCTGTCTGTCTGTCTATCTGTCTTTCTCTCTCTCTCTCTCTCTCTCTCTCTCTCTCTCTCTCTCTCTCTCTCAAAACAGGAGAAATGTAAGCTTAAAACACTTAGCATTTATGGGCCATTGGTTTTATTTTTTTCACTACCCTGTTAAGTATGTTTTCTCTTTGCTGGTTGTCCAGCAGGGCTCTCATCACCCAAGGCTACATCAGAGAAACCAAAGGAAAAGGCCTCATCATCATCGCTAATCTCCGTCTCTCACCTCCCTCCAAAGCCGTTCACAATAAAGAGAACTCACTCCCACATCCTGATCCCTCTTCTTCTTTGATCTTCCCCATCATTTTCTTATTTAAAACAACTGCTCTGTTGCCCCCACCACAGCCAGTTTCAAGTTGTCTGAGTAACTATTTGCATCCTTAAATTTTTAATTTTGAAGATCAAGTCATATATTAGAGCTATTATGGTGGCAAATACAATATCCTCACTTGAAACCCAGGGGGAAATCAGTAGAGAACAACCTATTAATTTCCTACCAGCTAGAAAGGAGTAAAATGGTACTTTCTGAATTTAGGGCTTTGGTTTCCCAGTCTGGTCTCTTCCTGTCTCAGTCACACCACCTTTCATGGTTTCCTGAGCTACTTCTTCCATTGAGTAGTAATTAAAAATTAGCAAGCGGTAAACGTCATCCCCATCAGCATAGTTTTAAAATCTACAAAAGTCCTGAAATTCCAGCCAATGACGCAATACACCGCCAAATTCCAATGAAGCAAAATAATTTGAGTAAACCCTCAGACTTCATAGTTTTGGAATTCTATTCCTAAAACAGACATATTTCATTAAGTCAAATAAACAGATCACATAACTTACCAAAAAGATAAAAACAAAGAAAAGCTTCTGCTTTAAATTGTGTACCCAAAGGCTACAATCAGATTTGGGGGGTGGTGGTGATGGTTTCACTAATATTAGACAAATGAACAGAGTGGAGTTCTAACAGAATTCTTTTATTTATTTATTTTTAATAGCATCTACCACTATTTACAAGGTCGTGGAGAATGTGTTTATTTACAATTAGTTAGACCCCCTCCCTTTTTCTGAACTTCCTATGTCCTACAGCCAGTGGCACATCCCACTTTGAATCACTTTCTCCTGGTAAATGCCCTCTCACTTAAGGCCTTCTCGTGCCAGGTCAGGAGCTACACCGCACTAGGAGTAGTGTACTTAGAAATGTGGCTTTTCCATGCTTAGCTCAGCAGTGTATTCTAAGTACCTGGCAAGCACTAGGTTCTTAGTAAATATTCATAAATTAACAAATACATTTACTAAAATAGATAAGTGTGCTGTTTCTTCTTCTGTCTTTGGTACAAACAAGTCAAGAGCAAGAAACAAAACCAAAGACAAATAGTCTGTCTTTTTTATTCAGTCTTCTGTGGGAGTCTCCAAAGTGGCCATTTGAGTTTTGACACTCAGGCCTTTAGATAACTAGACCCCATTTCTTTTCCTGTAAAATAAGTTTATCAATCTTCCCTTTTTGTTTGTTTGTCTCTTGCTTTTGGTGTCTCAAGACAGGGTTTCTCTGTGTAGCCTTGGCTATCCCGGACTTGCTTTGTAGACCAGGCTGGCCTCGAACTCACAGAGACTTGCCTTTTCTGCCGCCCCGAGTGCTGGGATTGCAGGCGTGCACCACCACATCCTGCCGCCCTTTTTGGTTGTTTTAGGATTAAATATATACATCTAACATACAAAGCTACTCTACAAATGAATGTTTTTAATTTTGTGTTTGAGGACCTGGTATGGGTACGGCAGATACAAAGAAAAATAAACCCAAACCTTTTCCCAATACTTGTGGCTCCTACAGAATATGGCACATAGAGAGCAGAGCATCACAGGGTAGTGACACAGCTAGAGAGCGGGATACAGATCAAATAAAAAGTAACGTGATTAAAGACTGGAAGTCTGAGCATGATGGTTTGGGTGGGAAACTGTGACCACAAGTGGTTGACCCCCATGTAATGCAAACTGGGCCCTAATTTATTACAAGAGCTAGTGAGAACCTGCCCCAAAGCACATCTATTTCCCATCTTCTCTTCAGGCCTCGCCTTTTACTTATAAGTTAAATAGCACTTATCTGGAATAAGACCCACTTTGTATTTTGGAAATTTTTGAATGCCTACTTGAGAGTGAGGTAAAATCTAAATATTATATTCTTTATATTTTCTTTTTCTTTTTTCATACCTCCCTAGTTCTGTGTTTAAAGGCCTATGTCTCATACCTGGCTTAAACATGGTATTCTTCTCTATTTCATAAATGGCTTATAACACTGAAGATAACTTTATAACAAAAAGGTCTGGCTACCTTTTTTTTTTTTTTTTTTTTTTTTTTTTTTGCTACAACCTATCCCATATTATTAGATCAGGTTCAGAATTTCCCACTTGTGTACCCACGGTGACGTTTAAAGTTTTCAATTGTACATATTTCAGATTTTGTATTTGGAGATTAGACATGCTCAAGCTTTTTCCTTCACTCACTCCTCTCTTTTCCTCTCCTTGGCGTGGCCCATCTCAGGGCTTTGCTCTGGCTTCTCCAGGCCTAGATGTTCTTCCTGTCTTGTTATCTCATGGCTTTGCTAAGATGTCATACTTACGATAAAGCCAATCCTGACCAGACTATCTAAAATTACCCTACCTACGTTCCATAAAATACACTAATTTATTAGGGTTTTTTGTTGTTGTTGTTGTTGTTCGTTTGTTTGTTTGTTTAGCTGACAACCCTCCATTACCAACAGCCTAAGTTTGCGACGACTAAAGGTCAATTTTGTTCCTTCAGATACCCAGAGTGCCGAGTACAGCAGCTGGTGCACACTAGCATAGAATGAATGAAGTGTGTGCGGAATGCAGTCAGGGCAGGAAGTAGAGAGAGGTAAAGCTGGAAAGAGCTAAAGAGGATTTGAGTGCTGGGCCAAAGAGCTTAGATTTTTATCTGGTGAGTACTGGGAAGCTTTAAAGGCAAGTGTCGTGTTCAGATCTGCTTTTCAGATAACTCATTCAAGGAAAGGGTCTGGGGAGGACGGTAATGGCAGAGCCTTCCCGTGAGCACGCTGCTGCACTGAGGCAGGAAGCAGGACAAGACACAGTGGGAAAAGGAGGGGAGGCGCACACACCGGAAATGTAATAGGTTAAACTAGGCGTGTCTCAAGGACTGTTATCTTGGAGGGAAGAAAAGAACTAAGTGACAGCTAGGATGTGGGGTGGGGGAGACAGGAAGCGGACAGGTTTTTATTTGTTATATATTTACATAATAAATAATATATGATTATATGACATATATGTATGTATAGTGTATGTGTCCAAACACGGAGAAGACAGAATTTGGAACTCAGATCTCCTGTCTCCCTCTCATGGCCCCCCTTCTCCCAGGGATTCAACTGCAGAGGGCCATATTCATGCTAATCAGTAGGCACTGTAATACAGAACTCCATCCCCCAGCCCAGAGATTTTTTTTTCCTACCAAGCAGTAATTATACTAGTTTTAAAGAGAAACAACTTTCGTTTCAAACCTCCATATGTGCTTGGTCCCAAAACCAGGGACCAAAACACAGCTTGTGTTTAAATTAAGAATTTATGTATCTTTCTATATGATTTTTTTACTCAGATTGCAAAAATGCAAAAAAAAGTAATTTTTGTATGTAATTAGTTCTTATTCTAGATTTCACTTTATGATAGACTTTCAGCTAACCACCCAGAGAAAATAATACTGTCTCCCCCCAAAAGTCACCATGTTTGTTTATGAAATAACTGGGAGTGTAAGTGTAGGCTCTTTCATTTTATAAAAGTACATGGGAGACCATAAAGAAATTCAAAGGCAATATTATATATTTGAAACAAATTTGAGGAAATACTTTCAAAATGACATATAATTAGCCAGTGGAAGCAGCTTATCATAACATGCGACTGAAGCAAATTGCTTTCTGGGCTCCGCTTTCACCCTGATCAAACTTCTACAGGAAAATAAAAGAAGGATCACTACTGCAGTCATTTAAAACTCCACAGGAGGAAGTGGAACCTACTGTCAATAATAATTTATTGAGCAATTATTTTGTGCCAGACCCTGTAGTAGATAATTGTCCACACTTTGTAAATTTGCTCTCCTCTTGCTCTTTAGGAAGGCAAAAAAAAAAAACAGAAGCAAACATAGGGCTTAGTTCAGAACTTGGTAAATGTCACTTTGCCATCGAGGGGTGGAACATCGAGGGGTGGAAGTGCCTTTTGAAAGAAGGAAAAACAGTTTTCTTTCTAAAACCCAATCTTCTGTTACAACTTCCGTGGCTTTTAAAGATGAGGGTGCTGTGTAAGATGGGGGATGGGGGGTCTGGAGAGATGGCTCATAGGTTAAGAGCACTGACTGTTCTTCCAGAGGTCTTGAGTTCAACTCCCAGCAACCACATGGCAGCTCACAACCATCTATAATGTGTGATTTAATTCGCACTGTATACACAATAAATAAATCTTTAAAAAAAAAAAAAAAAGATGGGGGATGGGCCCCAGGGAGTGGAGCACACCTTTAATCCCAGCAGGGGTGGGTGTGAGACAGGACAGAGACAGGCAGATGTCTGTGAGGCCAGCCTGGTTCTACAGAGTCCAGGGCAGCCAGGCCTCTTTTACAGAGAGAAACCCAGACTCAAAAATAAATAAATAAATAAATAAATAAATAAATAAATGGGCAGGGAGGGAGGGAAGGAGGCAGTGTGATGCTATGTCTCAGAACTTCACAGGTAAAATGTAGAAACCGTAAAATAACTCCTGTATAATAAAAGGAATGACCTGGGCTGTTGATTTCCTGAAGGTAAGATTTCCCCAGGCTGTGGAAGAACATCTTAGTGGGTCAGCTGCACAAGCAGGTAAGAGGTAAGCAGTAGGGAGTGCGTAGGCATACATTTTGAATTGCTTCTGAGTCACCAGCTGATCCCAGAGCTAGCAGAGACCTTCTCTGCATTTTTGCTGTACCACTTCCAAAAAAATCACCCAAGTGGGCCTTAACTTCAACTACCCTAGCAAATTACCTGGCAGGTTTTTCTCCACATAAACAAAGACTGAAACAGGGCTTGAAGGATGTAGCTCTCAGTTGTTTTAGACTTTTGCTTGTTAAGCCCTGGAGGCGGGTGTCACTTCCCAGAACACTTCATGGACACACAGGCTCAGACAGCTGGTTCTCCTGTCAAGGCCCGCTCCTTCACGCAACCCCCCACCTTAAATGTGTGCTACTCGTTTCTTGTCTGACATCTCCCTCTTGCACTAGTTGGCTCAAAAGAACAAAAAAACAAACAAAACCTAAAACAAAAACCAAGAACCCAAAAGGTAGCATTCGCGCGTGAACCTCCAGCGCAGAAAGTGAAAGTGAGCACAAGGCACGCGAGTACTCTGCAGAAGGCGCGCGCGGGAGGGAAAGGGCGGGGAGTGAGGGAGCGGAGAGCTGGTCACGTGGCCCTAGGCTGTCCAATCCCGGAGGCCCCCGGTTGGGATCGGACTGGGTCCTCCCTAACAAGTTTGCAGGGCTAATACAGGGGGAACAAGAGCGCAAAGATGTTTGCAGCATCGTGCGCTCCAGCCACACACACACCCTAACACACACACACACACGCCCCCGCCCCCGACTCCTACTGTTGGATGGTCAAGGCTTGAGGCTCCTGGGGAGTGCGGGGGGCGGTGGGGGGGGGACCCTTCCATCAGCTCCCGTAGCTGCTTGCGCGGAAAAGTGGCTTTGCCTTGCAGATGTTTGACTCCCAATGGGCCCTGGAAAGACGGGGACTCAGTTTCTCGCTCTGTTCTGCAGGCTGAGGGACCCGGGGGAGGGGGAGGGCGGTGGGGAGGTGGGGGGAGAGAGAACACGACTATGGCTATATGTCTCCTTCCTCTAAAGCAAATATCGACGGTGATATTTGGCGAGAACCTGAAACTTGGTTTTCCTGGGCAAGACCCGGTGAGTCCCGCTGATGCCACTTTCCCTATTTTGACAGATGCCTGAGAGGAAGTGAGATACTGAAACATAGGGCAGGTAGCAGTATGCAACTTCAGTTCTCAGGAATATTTTAAAATCATATTTAGTTTTATGGGCGGGAGGGTTCCATAGTGAGAACTTGGAAAAGTCAGCTCTCTCCTTCCACTGTGTGGAGTCAAACTTAGGTCTTCGAACTTTGCAGTAAGCGCTTTTTTTACCCAAAGAGCCATCTTGCTAGACCTTTTTAGAATATTTTTTAGTTAGTGGGTCTTCTCTCTCTCCCTCCGCTCCCTCCCTCTCCCCTTTCTCTCTCTCTCTCTCTCTCTCTCTCTCTCTCTCTCTCTCTCTCTCTCTCTCTCTCTCTCTCTCTCTCTCTCTCTCAAACTCTTAACACTTGATTTGGTGTTGTAATTTAAAAGAACCCAAGTCCTCTCTTGAGGTAAGGTTTTGCCCTAATCTCAAAGACTTCTTTGGGAACTGTGGCGTCTGTGTTTTTCCTCCCAATATCTACCACAAAACAAAACAAAACAAAAGGTAGCTTTTCTTAGCTAAATAACAATGGGAAAACTGGTTTCAGCCACCTCTGAGCAGACAAACCCCCACCCCCAAAGCCCTCGTCACTCTCCAACCTGCCCTTAGGTATGTTTGTGTAATCAGAGACGGATTGTAGCTGCATTGAC
Source organism: Acomys percivali (assembly GCA_907169655.1). Classification (NCBI taxonomy): domain Eukaryota; kingdom Metazoa; phylum Chordata; class Mammalia; order Rodentia; family Muridae; genus Acomys; species Acomys percivali. The sequence goes on from OU015750.1 coordinate 65,830,348, forward strand.
GTTTCTCCCGAGAAAGCTTAGTTTGCATTCACTGAGGGCGCTTGTTTTCGGAGTTTATTGAGGCACAGAAAACGTGCCACTCGGAGGATTGCAGCTCTCCGCCGGAGGTCTTCAGGAGCTGCCCAGGCTTGCGCAGGTGTGCCGCTTAGGACAGCCAAGAGCAGTGGGACGCTGGAAGGTCTTTAAAACGTTACCTTTCCTACCTTAGGAAATAATCGAGCCGAGCCGGGGGTGGTGTTTAAACCGGGATATTAGTGTGCGGCGTGGGGGCGGGAAGACGCTCAATGTTGGGACAGTAAACCTCGGGAAACCTCCTCTTTCTTCATCCCTAGACGGCATTCATTATTTAAAACTGGGTGGAAGGGGTGTGACATTAGGATGCATCCCTTCAGCCTGTTGTTCAAAGAACACGGCGAATTTCGCGTCACCTTTGGTTAATAAAACGCCGCCGGATACACCTTATTTTAGAATGTAAACTTAATATAATGTCCGAATTTCTGAAACGCCTGTGTCGATTGAACAAGGGCATCCACGTTTACTCTCCGTCTGTAGCGCAAAAGCTGCGTCCGAAACTTTAGGCGTAGGGAGCGCGGGACAAGGGAGGCGGAGATCAGAGAGACTCTGGGGATGGGGCTGCGGGCTGTGGCGTCCCAGACGCCGCCCTTAGGACACCGAGACTCAGTGGGAGGCGAGGGGGACAAGGTAAGACCCAGAGGAGGGAGGCGCAGGACCAGCCCTCCGCGCCATGTGTTAAAGAAACAAACTGGAAAGGGAATTCGGAGCTAGCGGCTCACGATTAAACTGCGCAGATTGCGCAACGTATTTTGAAAGGAGGCAGACAGCAACCCTCAGGGACGCTGGTTCTCCAAGACTCTCGAGGAGGTGGGAGGGAGTGGAGGGAGTGGAGACACCTTTTGTGTCTTCTCTGAGCTGAAGCCGCTTTCCTTAAAGTCTCATCATCAAAGGAGGGAGGCTTAGGATGGCCCAGAGGTTGCATTCCTTCTGGTGAGATGAGGAGAAGCCCAAGGGTGCTGCTGACAGAGACCCTGAGGATCCCAGAGGGCTCATCCGGCTGGGCACCAGGAGGAATGGATCTTTCGAGGCTAACTTTCTGAGAACTCCTGGCGGGGCCCTCCCGCCGTCACCAGCTAGGGTGCTGCCTGTCATATCCTAAGTGTGCCTGCCTTGGAGCATATTCCACGGCAGGGATGGCTGGGCTTGCAAACTAGAGTAAAGGGTGAGCGAGCCAGGCGGTCTGCCTGGGGCAGGAAGCCCAGCCCAGAGACGGGGCCACCAGAGCTTTCTAGCCTTCGCACCTTTGCTACCTGAGAGCATCTGGACATGCGGAGCTTGGGGGCGCCCCATTGGAGACAGTTGTTGCCCCCCCCTACGCCCCGTGGCGCCCGGAGCAGCCGCGCTTCCTTCCCGGTTTTGAAATCCAGAGAGATGAGTCTAACTCACAATGATCCTCTTAAACTCTTGGTTAAGTCTCACTGCACCACCACCTCTTTAGATCCTCGGTTCCTGGCCAGTGCATAGGTTAGGCACAGGCAGCGGAGGGTCTGGGTAGGTGCCAGCTCTGAGTACCTGCCTGGCGCGGTCACGTTCCCTATGGAATCAATGAACCATGCCTGCTTCTTTCACAAGCAGGCTGGGAGTTTTCTACGAGGCTTTAATTTAATTTCTTTTTCTTTTTCAAAGGAACCTTCAGGGATTACTATTTAAAGTTTTAAATGTTTTTGATGCAACAGGCAATTATAAACAGAACAAAAGGGAAAGGCCTGACTTAAAACTGCTTTGCTTTGTCACTGTTGAATAAAACAGCGAAGGGAGAGGGGAGAATGGGGGGGGGGGGAACCAAAACAAAAAACAAAAACACCAACAATTGGTTAAGTGAGTCTTCAGCTGTAAATAACAGGAAAGACCCAGGAAACGGGAGAAATAATAAAATGCACACTAGATACATGATACAAACCCTTTGAGAACCTCTGTTCCCACTGAAAGCCTCTTTCTCCCAGGGAGAATATTTGTGGAGGAAAATTATTTGGTTATTTTCACAGTATTACAGCTCCCTTTGAATTAAGCTTTTTTTTTTTTTTTTTTTTCATCGACCAGACTTGGTTCTTTAATTAGGAAGCACAATTGAGTTTCTAACAGATGTTGTCAGCCACAAACTCTGATCCAAAATAATAGTGTAATTAGTTTGGGGGGGACATCTTTAGTTTATAAGGCCTGAAATTAAAATATGATGTTTTTAAACATTGTGGTACAAAACCACGGGGGACATTTGTTCCAGAGTCTGGTAGGAGCATCACTTTCTTGCTCTGCCTTGGAAAAGCTTTCAGTAGGACTTACAAGGCTCTTCTCATTCATTCTAGTGCCTCTTTACATTTCTCTATGGTCTTAGGAAATTCAGTTTTCAAAATATTTTCTGATTAAAAAACAATGAAATCTTTAAGAAACATCATGATCATGTTTGTTTCTTTATCTTGAGTGTTCTAGAGGCGGGTAAGCAGCTTTTCAGCTAACTATGTTGTTTTTTTTTTTTTTTTTTTTAACACACATAACATAATATGAATTAATGTCACCAAACTTCTTGTGCCCTGGAATATAAACATAAAGACAGGTTTTCTGTAATAATTGCCTGACAAGTGAGGTGTTTGCCAGCTTGCTTGGTGTGGTAAAACTAAAGACCGGGCCTTTCTGATTTGAATATCAATATACAACATCAAGATAAACTAAGCCGGATAGATAGCCTGTATCCAGCTCTTGCCTCTATAGACTCGTCTTTATAAATTGCCCATTTCCTGGACATTGGAAGATGCCGGAAGCCACGATGTTCTGCACAGTGCTCAACAAATCCACTGCCCCACATCCTTATGGCTTGAACAGTGTTTCCATGCATTGCCATGTTTAAAAATCTAGCTGGTGTTTAGAGAAAAAAAAAAAACCAGTTTCTGTGTAAGAATAGCTATCACCATTTTGTGGATCTCTGCGCCTGTTTTAAATGTTTTGAAACATTAAAGGACGAGAGACTCTTCTGCTGTGCAGTCTGCACCTCCTCTTAAGAGTCCATCTCCAGTTCAGCCTTCAGTTAAGTCCTCCTTATTTTCTGGTGACAATGTCTCTTGTGGGGGGCAAGTAGGGTTAAAATTACCCCCTTTGACAAACAGAGACCAGAATCTTTTGTTTCTGACACAAAGTAAACATTATTTCAGGCAAATAGACTACCTTGTGCCTTGGAGTCACAGCACCGCGGTTGTGGTTTGTCTTCTTTAGGTTAGCAAGAAAACAAACGTCTGCCTCAAAAGCTACTGCTGCGCTGGTTTTAGATTTCTTTAACCCTACGCCATACTGTCCGTCCACTGATAGCTGGTAGAGGTCTGAGCATTAGAATCGTCCTACGAGGGCAGTATAATAGAGATGGCACTCGTGAGTTGAGCTTAGGTACAAAGACAAGAGACTCGTCACTCACAAATAAGTCTCCTTGATAAATGTAAGGTTCTCAGGAGTTACAAGCAAGCCCTGAACATCTAGATCATTCTCTCAAGTCCCTTCATGCATCCTGAGCAGCGTGAATGCTAGACCAGAATTAAAATAGTCTTAAGTAACCTCTGTCTGTCTGCTCTCTCGGGCTTATCTCAGGGTTGCAGGCTTAATTGATGAAATGACTTCAGCCAGTTATGAACGAAGGCTCTCACTGGTTGTCCGCTGCCATGTTTGCATTGACCTATATTTGGGAATTGCTCCAGGCGGCTCTCCTTGCCGGCTGCAGGTGATGGTGCTAAAGTCCTCTGGGCTCTGCTGTCAGGGACTTCTCAGCCCTCTTAGCAGGAAGTGGGCTGGAGAGGTTGTCCTCCAAAGTTCCCAGCTTTCAGTTGTTTCCTGACTTGCTAGCAATGATAAAGTCATCAGAGGCATTGCAACGTACTAGCAACTCTTGGGAAATAGATCTCTGGGCTTCATAATGAAAATTTGGGTAAAAGTTTCTGAGTATATTTTTAAAAGAATCATAAAGCTTCTACTTCAGTAGCACCTTGCTCTACCGTGAAATCTTAATACATTTGAAGGACATTCTTTTTTTCTTTCCCAAAAACTTAGCCACATCTACTTGTAGCTTGTATAGAGTTCAACACACAGAGCTGCTGCCACCGGGGAGGCTCTGTATAGCAAGCAATGTGTCTTTCAGCAGTTGCCTGAGTAGAACGTGTGTGGGGTTTTCCCTAATAGAAATTTGAATACAGTGCTGTGATTCCTCATGCAATATGTGGACAATGTATGAAAGAAAAGCATGTGTGCTGAACATTAATTACTACTGTAAAAGAAAAAATAAACCTTTTGCTTCTTTTAACTGGAAGGGTACTTTAAGCTTTGGTGATGATGGGGGTCATTGCTTGAAAGCAAGGCTCTAGCTCACATCTGATAGCAGAGAGTCAATTTGTCAGTAATTCACTTATTAAAATGGCTTTGAATGCTTGGACAGAATTTACAAAGTGAACTGGTTGTTAGAGTTTAGAGACTTTCTATTAGAACATGGTACATTTAGGTGGTTTCTTTTTTACCTTAATTTGTGTGACAGCAGCGTACAAGCAGCTTGCATCTGTGAATTCTAAGTATCTCTTATTAAATCTTGTCTTCTCTGGTGGAGGCTTCCAACAATGCTGTTCTTAGATGAGCACAGCCGCTCCTGAGCATTTCACACTTGAAGTGTCTGAGTATGGTATTCTACGTGCCTCAAAGTGGGTGTTTGTGGCTAAGTATTAACCTTTTCTTTCAGTTGCTAGTTAGAAAGATACTTTAAATATGACACACACATGAAGGGGGGGGAAGCTTTGAAATACTACTCTGCATTTAACAAGTATGCTCTGTGCCTGACAGAGCCTGAAAGCCTTTGGTAATAGGAAATCCTGACTCGACAGAAGCCTCTAAGCTAGCTGGCCACACTCCTCTTCCTGCCACACATTTGATGGGGGTGGGAATGTACCTTGTTAAGATGTGTAGGTGGGAATACAGCTCAATGCTGAAGCCCTTCCTAATGTGTGCACGCCGTGTCCACTCCTCAGCACCAATGGAAAGGAAACAGGGAGGGAGGGAGGGAGGGAAGGAGGGAGGGAGGGGGGAACATGAGGGCAATAGAACACACCTGTAATTCCAGTGTTTGAGAGGCAGAAGTAAGAGGATCTCGTCAAGTTAGCGTGGGGCATGTGACAAGGTCCAGACAAGCCTGTGCTAAGAACCATCTCTCCCAGGATCAGTGCTCTCAGTTTGTTCTTGAATCAGACTCCAAAGAACACTCCACCTAGTTTCAAATCATGACATCAGTTCCCAATTTTCCTAGGTATCTGTTTCCTTTTTTCATATACATTCTTAGCTTAAAGACCAGTAGCCAACCTTTATTGCCAGGTCACTTGGGCTGGCAGTTGTCAGAGCAACTGCCTACTATGTGCCAGGCCCGGAGTGTGTATATACATACATACATACATACATACATACATACATACATACATACACACACACATACACACAGAGACATATATATGTATATATACATATATATGTGTGTATATATATATGTATATATATATTAATATACATTGGTGTTTGCCTGCCTGTATGTGTGTGTAAGGGTGTCAGAACCTGGAGTTACAGACAGTTGTGAGGTGCCATGTGGGTACTGGGAATTGAACCCCAGTCCTCTGGAAGAGCAATCAGTGCTCTTAACCACTGAGCTATCTCTCCAGCCCCCCAGGCCCAGGGTTTTATCCTCAAGGATTTATCCTCACCAGATTACCAATATAGTAAGTTTTGTCATTTATGATTCTGCTTCTGGCTGGGCTGGTAACAACCATCTTTCCTTATCTGGTCATTATAATCAACTGGGCTAAGATTTTTGTCTTATCTTTTTTACAATTGTATCTTTTTGTTCACATTTGGAAGACACATTGAAATGGATTAGAATAAAAATTCTTGTTCAAAAGTGATGTGAAATTCCATTTATTTGTATTAAACTACAGCAAGATAGTCATCTCTGGTTCTTGGTGGAGCATCAGATAAAGCATAGCACCTCCGAACAGAGAGCTGACGCCCCAGGTACACAGCTGACCCTGTGCTCTTCCGGACCCCTTCGCACGTATTGCTCTCTGCCCTTTCCCCCCAAAGCTTTGCTGGCCACACACAACGCTGTGTGTTCCTGATGCGCAGCACAGATCTTAGCTCAGCCAAGAGAGCTCTTCCTTGGAGTCACACTACAAGAGCTGGCACAAACTCCTCTTAGACCTGACTATCATGGTGTGCTGGGCTCAGGGCTCTGTCCTGTGTCAAACAGGACAGAGTCTTAATGTTTACTCACAAGCTCATGCAAACTTTGCTGTAATCTCACTTCAGTGCCTCCGTTTCTCATGGGTCATATTTGAACTCAAATTCAACAGTTCCCAAACATTTTAGCTTACATTTTTTAGTGGTTTTCTAAAAATTATTTGCAAGTAAGTCTGCCTTGATGCATTTATGTGCACCATGTGCATGCAGGTGCCCACAAAACCCAGAGGGCATTGGACCCTCTGGAACCAAAGTTTTATAGGCTGTGTGAGCCACCTGCTGTGGGCACTGGGAATCGAACCCATGGCCTCTGAAAGAGCAGTAAGCACTCTTAACCACTGAGCCACTTCTCCAATCCTACTTATCTTTTAAAATTATGTTAAAATATGGCTTTCTTTATCAATATATTTTAACAATACCAAGAAGCATAAAGAATACAATCAGTTCCTATCTCAATACATCTTCATCTGATGACCCCTTTTCCAAGACACATCAAAGCCATCTTTGCCTAATTTTTAAAAAATATATATATAAATATATTTTAACATTTTATGTGTGTGTGTTAAAGCTCTCTGTGTCATCTTTTCATCTCTTTTCCCTTATCACCAGTTATTTCTATGTATTATTTTAGACTTTGTTGTATTTAGATGTTTTTATACTACTGTTGGACTAGAAGATCTGACAAATAGAATCAAAGTGTATATATGTTTGCTGTCCCCCCCTCTTTGCTGTTGTTGTTGTGTTGTTGTTATGTGTGTGTATATATATATCTTTCTTCTGGAGACAGGATCTCACTTAGCTGACCTAGAATTCACTATGTAGACCAGACTGACTTTGAACTCACAAAGATCTGTCTACCTCTGCTTACTTGACTTACATATTTCTAGCTAAACATTACAGGATCTTTTGGCATGCCTACTCTGCTGTGGTCAACTTTACTAATGACCTTGTAGTCTTCCACTAATGGAGGTTTTCCTGCTTTATCTATTTGGTAATGTTTGCTGTACAGATGAGACTGTTGTGACAGTCTCAGATGCGTCACCTTACACAGAGCAAGAATTGTCTCTTTAAGGTACCACACAGAGACGGAATTGTGGTGACACAGAATATGCACATTTTCATCTTGAAAAGTATCATCAAATTGTTTTTAGAAGTAGTTAGAGCAGTTTGCACCACAACTGGCAGTATATATGTTCCAGCAAACATGTCAGGAACATCGGATAAGGCTTTCAAACATCTTCCCTTTTCAGACAGGTATACAGTAGTGACAGCTCCCTAATACGTCTGTTTTCTCACTGCTGTTGAACTTGAGTGCCTTCTCCTGCTGGACACTGGTGCTCACCTGCTGTGACTTGCGCGTTCTCATCTATAGCTTGCATCTTCTATTGGGAGATTTGTTTTTATTATTGAGACATTTTTCTGTATCTGCTCTAGATGCAAATTCCTTTCTTAGTCATAAAACATTTTCCTTATCTGTGGATTAGCTATACATTCTTTAAAACACTTTTTTTTAAAAAAATGCACAAATTTATCCATGAGTGAAAACCTATAATTCAAACACTGACGTGACAGACACAGAAGGACCATCCTCAAAGACTTACTTGGAGGTAAGCCTGACTACATGAGACTATGTCTAAACAAATACACAGACAAAAGTGTTTTCATTTGAATATAATGAATAAATTGATATTGTTTTTAATTTATCTAAAATATATTTTTCTGTTTGCTATGCAGCACAGTTATACGACTTTAATCTAAGCCCTCCAGAGGCAAAGGGAGGCACATCTCTGTGAGTTCAAAGCCATTGAGGTCTACATAGTGAGTTCCAAGCCAGCTACATAAATAACTGCTCCCTACCTCCCCAATCCCCCCCCCACCCGCCAAAAATAGTGTAAGAAAAGAAATAAAAGAAAACACAGATACAAAGCTGGGATGTGGTGCAGCATGCCTAGTTCAAGGCCACACTGCTCTGCAGAGTGAGTTCGGGATAGCCAGGGCTGTACAAAGAAACCCTGTCTTGACAAAACAAAACAAAGCGGAAGCCAGATACAAGGACATACTTTTAACTTTTTAAACCAAATGAATAACTATGCACTATTTATTGAAGCACATTTCCTTTGCCTACACTTTAAAATGCTACCTCCTTTGGCCAGAGAAATGGCTTGGCCACTAAGAAAGAGCACATGTGCTAGCTACACTTTTAGAGGTCCCCAGCACCCCATCAGATGGTTCATAACTACCTGTAATTCCAGCTCCCGGAGATCCATCGCCCCCTTCTGGCCTGAGTGAGCACTGCACACACATGGCACGCACTCACAAAGACACACATGAGTGACATTTTTTTTAAAGCTGCCTCCATCACCTGTCAATCTTACATGTTTTTGTAGATGCCTTTTTTCCTTTTCACCTATCTACACTACTGCATTAGTGTAAACTGCTTTGTCTTTAGTATCTGGTAGAGTGAATCTCCTGCCCTGGCCTTAAAAATGATCTTGGTTTGCTTTTTATTTGTTTGCATGTGAAGTATTGGGAACAAATCTCAGAGCTTCACATACTGGTAAGTCATATATTGTATGGAGAATGTTCTCCGTCTTTTATTCTTCTCTGTGATTTTTGGGTCAGCAGATGTACTTATTACACAGTGAAGAACTGTCTTAAAATATTTGGACTCTGATATCCACAAATTAGTTTCTGTAGAATTTAAAGCTATTTAATATGTTCTGTATATAATTTTTGGATCTTCATTGAAATTAAAACATACTCTACAGCAAACAGTAAACACTAACTTAAAGTCTGCCGGTTCTTTCGGCTGCCCTGAAACTTGGCGCGTGAATGAAGTCAGAAAGTTCATTTCATTAATAAATAAAATACTTTTGTTTAACTAAGCAGAAGGGTATTGGATTGCAAAAGTTAAGGCGTTTTTGTTTTGCTTTGCTTTGCTGAGTAGCATTTGGAATGAGATGTGTATGTTAGAGCAGGTGATAGCTTTCCCTTCTCCTCTTGTCCTTAATGGGGCTGGAACAATGGGTGTAACTTGAGCACCACCTTCTAACCTTCGCCTCTCTCTGAACATGCCTTCAGGTCATCACAAGGTTCTCAGTGGTGTTTCCATTTTTTTTTTTTTAATTTAATGTTTAACTTCTGAGAGAATTACTTAGAAACATTTACCTTGCCTGTGCTTCAGGGAAATAGATAACGGTGGCTATTAGTAAAGATGAGATACTTCATAACCAGCTTCTTTGGGTCAAATGATTAAAAGTAGAATTGTCATAGATTCTTTCAACTGGGAATTTACTTTTGAGTTCTTTCATCCTTAAGACATCTGGTGTGAGAAATGAGCTTTAGTATTAAATTTTAAGATGTCTAGAACTTTCATTCATTTTAAAATATGGTTTAAAATATGTTTATACAAAATTGGAAAATCTTTGATTCATCTTTATCAAATGTGTTGAGTGTGAATCTCCATCATAATTTAATGCATTTGCTGAGGTGGGTTTTTTTTTTTGATTTTTGGTTTTGTTTTCCTTACATATTGCTTTTGCCCTTTGGAGGGAAATGGTATGCAAAGCGAGCAGTTTGTCCCTCCTGTGTCTTCTCCTGCACTGGTCTGAGAGGCATCTGTGCAAACGGCAATCACAAGCCCATGGTACTGGCTTTGTCACCCCTTTCAGTTTCAAGGCATATGTGACTGGGTTCAAGGAAAAGAGGACAGGGCACTCAACAGGATTCTGGGTTATTTCCAAGTGACAGTGTTAGTTTAGGGCTCTTTTTTTTTTTTTTTTTTTCTTCCTCTTGTTTAAGTTAATTCATATATTCCAAGTTAGTAAAGACTAACATACACCCTATATGGATGTAGTATACTTAGGATGGAGCCTCATTTCTTCATTCACCCACTGTATGCATACGTGCATACTGAGACTAGAGCAGTCATATAATTCACTGTCTACAGGAGGACACTTTGAGAGTAAAATGGGACATTAGCAATAATTACTGTTAGGGTAATAAGCACAAGCCAGGATGCTTCCTGGCAAGTCATAAGGCTCTAACTTCTATGTGTCATGATTCCTACAGCCAAGAAGTTTTAAAAATAACTTCCTGGGCTCTCGGGATGAGAGAGGGAGGGGAAGGAGTTGATCGGAAGGAAGGGAGGCTTCTGCGTAGACATTGTACCTTTTAATATGACACACACACCACAAGACTGCCTGGTGGGGGAGGGGGGTTGTTAAGGTTGCCATGTTTGTTAGTCTCCATGAGTTTGCATGCCCAGTGGTTGTGGGGATTGTGTCTTTATTAACTCCTTGTCATCCTCGGACATTGAGCAACAATACCCTGGACATCTGCATTTCTTTTCTCTAACTAACTCTCACAATATATATCTGTCTCTAGCCTTTCTTCCATTTTTTCCTTGTTTTAATTTTGTTGGCTTCATTGTATTTATCTAGGTAAACTAAGTCACTTTTTTTTTGACCAAGAAGGCCTCCTGGTAGGCATTGGGTTGGCCTTCTTGATCAATCAAGCTACAGGTATTGATTATTAAGAAGCTGAGGGGCTGGGTAGAGTATCCTAGCTCCCCAATCAAATTAAACTAGGCATGGTGGCACACACCTATGATCCCAGCAGCACCAAGGGAGGGAGGAGGGAAGCAGAAGGCTCAAAGTGTCTATCCTTGGCTACATAGCAAGTTCCAGGCTAGCCTGATCACCATGAAACCCTATCTCAGAAATAAGGGCTATTCGAGGTAGCAGAAGCCTTTCACACCAGCCTAGAGCTTGCTCATTTCTGGATATGAGTTCATGTGGTTCTCCAAGCTAAGCCGCTTTGTACCTCCCCGAGAGCTTTAATTTGTTTGTTTGTCAACTTCAGTGTGGAGGTGACAGGAGGGAAAGGGGTTGCCTGTCTTTGAGTAGGGTGTACTGTTTATGTAAAGAGGCACTTTAGGTTTTGTGGGTTGTGCCTTTCCCACCCTTCTGAAATCTATACCGGGGCAGTTGGGGGGATGGCTTACAAAATATGGGAGTGTGTGTTTGTTAATCAACAGATCAAAGGTTCTCCAGGGTTAAACCCCCTGGAAAGGGAAAGGCGCTCAGTCCTTTGCTTCAGCCTGACCTCTCCATGCTCAGTGTAGCCAAGTTTTGAGGATGCAAAAGAAAGAAAGCTGCTACAGAGGCCCTGCCCTGCCAGCTCTGGGCTGCATGGAATGTGTCCATCTGTGTGTGGGCATGGTAAATCTGAGCTAGTAGAGACTGAAGGAAAGTGCTAACATATACTCACACAAATACCGAAGCTCCGGGCTTGTTAACAAGTTTTTCCTGTTCAAGAGTCCTTTTGTTAGACCATAATGAATGGAAATGTTGACCCATGCTGTTTAAAAGAGTGATATTTGTGGCACCAAAGATAAGCATATCTCCAGTAACTTTTGGAGGATTTGCAAATACTTGCAGGCTAAATATTGGAGAAAAGAACCAAGTTATTTCCTAGCAGCTTTTTCTCTAGTCTTCCTATAATTTAGAAGAAAAAAGGGTAGGGGCTTAAGTGTCAAACATATAAAAGATTTTATTCACAATCTTATTATTTTCTTTTGAGGGCTATTCATATTATTGCTTTGCATTTTTAGATTTGGGGGGAAATTCAGATGATTTAGGGGGACACCAGCAATGCTAACTGTGTGACATGGTTAAGTAATGTATGAGTTTCAACAACCCAAGGTGGCCTGGAACTCAGAGCGAACATCCTGCCTCAGCTTCCCATTGTAATATGACATTCGTGAGCCAATACACAAATGTATTAAAACGTTTCCAAGTGTCATCACACTGTGCATTCAAGGGACCAGAGAGATTGCTCAGTAGGCAAGGGTACTTAGGTCAGGTTGATGACCTGAGTACAGTTCCAGAGACCCACACAGCAGAAGGAAGGAACTCCTGGCACAAGTTGTCCTCTAACCTCTACAAATGTACCATGGCTCATTCATACACACATGCACACGCATGCTCACACACACACACACACACACACACACTAAATATTTTAAGAGGTAAAACAATACACCTACATTTCCTACATCTTGGCATTGTAGTTAAGAAATACAATGGGCTGGAGAGATGGCTTCCAAAGGACCCAGGTTCAATTCCCAGCACCCACATGGCAGCTCACAACTGTCTGTAACTCCAAGATCTGACACTCCCACACCAACGGACATAAATTAAAATTAAATAAAATATTTAAAAAAAAGAAAGAAAAGAAATACTGACAACATAAGCTCAACAAGGTGACATGCTTGTAATCTCAGCACTGGGAAGGCTGAAGAGGATTGACACAAGTTTGATGTTCGCCTGGACTGTATATAGCAAGACCTGGTCTCAAAAAAACAAAACAAACAAACAAAAAAAAACATATGTTTTTGTCTCTTCTTAGAGTACACGTTTATTTAAAAAATATATATCCTTCTATATGGCTTATCCAGATAACTGCCCAATGATGCATCTGTGAAGAAGGGAGCAACAACTTTTCCCAAAGTCAATATCTTTATGGAAACAAACCTGCTAGATTCCTGCTTCTGGCCCTTGGTTCTCGTGATCCAGTCGGTGTGCACCTTTACCTTTTTCACCTTTGCTGCCGGGTACAGCCCAGTGCTGGCTGGAATCCTCTGAAGGCAGAAAGAATGACACACTCAGAGACTCTCTGACAGTCTTTAAACACCTCTTATCAAAACTTAATTTCCATGAATGATTGATTTGGGCACTTGATGGACAGTTGAAGGATGTTCAATTACCTCATTTTCATGTGCTAATGAAGCTGAGGGTGACTCTAGGGGATTTGGTGACACGAGGCAGCCTGTTTGGATGTGCACAGGACTTCCGTTTCCCTCCCAGGGTTTGTCTCTGGTAAACTGCTGTCTTCCCAGCAACTGTGGCTAATCTGTCTGCCAGGCCAAAAGCCTTGGCCTTCCTCTGGAGAAAGGGCTGGAATTAGTGACGCTGTCAAGCCAGGCATTTAATGTCAAGAGAATTTATTCTGTACAAATCTTCCAATAAACTGCAAAATCAATGAAGTTCAGGTTTCTGCTGCTCCCCCCCGCCCCCCACCCCCCCAGTGCTCTGGGGAAGTCTCCCTTTTGGTCTTTTTTTTTTGACTAAAATCATTTAAACCCAGGAAAGAAAGATGTTCAATTTCAAACTTTGAGGTTTTTTTCCCCTTTTATTGAAAATCCCCCCCCCTCACATAATATATCTTGATTACAGTTTCTACTCCCCCTGCCCCTCCCAACCTCCCCCTCATGTGGATCCATTCCCTTTTGGTCTCTCCTTAGAAAACAAACAGGCTTTTAAGGATAATAATAAGACAAAACATAATAAGATAAAACAAAATCCAACACATTGGAATAGGACAAAACAAACAGAAAGAAAGAAAGAAAAGAACCCAAGAAAAGGCACAAGAAACAGATACAGACAGAGACTCCCTCCTTCACATATCCAGGAACCCCATAAAATGAAATTTAAAAAGCCCCACTAAAGTGCAAAAGATCTGGTTGATCAGTGGAATCGAATTGAAGACCCAGAAATGAATCCACACACATATGGTCACTTGATTTTTGACAAAGAAGCCAAATCCATTCAATGGAAAAAGGATAGCATCTTCAACAAATGGTGCTGGTCTAACTGGACGTCTATGTGTAAAAAAATGCAACTGGACCCATATTTGTCACCTTGCACAAAACTCAAATCCAAGTGGATTAAAGACCTCAACATAAAACCAGAGACACTAAGTCACTTAGAAGAAAAAGTGGGGAAGAGCCTGGAACATATTGGCACAGGAGACAACTTCCTGAACAGAACACCAACAGCCCAGGCCTTAATGTCAACAATTAATAAATGGGACCTCATGAGGCTGAGAAGCTTCTGTAAGGCTAGAGACACGGTCAAGAGAACAAAGCGACAGCCTACAGACTGGGAAAAGATCTTCACCAACCCTACATCTGACAAAGGTCTAATATCCAAAATATATAAAGAACTCAAGAAATTAAACACCACCAAACCAAATAACCCATTGAGAAATGGGGCTTGGAACTAAACAGAGAATTCTCAACAGAAGAATATCAAATGGCTGAGAAACACTTAAAGCACCTTAATCCTACATCCTTTCCAAGTCCCTTTAGGAAATTGCCTGGCATCTCTCCCCTCACTGCATGGGAGTCTGTTCCACATGTGCTCTTCGGCTCACTCTCTCTTTGCATCCAATGAAGACACAGGCCATTTGGTAAATACCTGCTTCAGGCAGGTGCAAAACCAGAGACCGGCTTCTGGGAACAAATGCACACATACGCGCGCGCGCACACACACATGCGCACTCACGCATGGGCCGGTAACTCTATGAAGACACAGGCCGTTTGGTAAATACCTGCTGCAGGCAGGTGCAAGCCCAGAGACCGCCTT
>OU015750.1:65852442-65862669 GCA_907169655.1 Acomys percivali
TGTGTGTGTGTGTGTGTGTGTGTGTGTGTGTGTGTGTGTGTGTGTGTTTCAGAACAGCTTAAATTTTCAGAAAAATTAAAGAGATTGGACAAAGGGACCTTACATGTCCCACACCCAATCTCCTCTTCTTTTTATATCTACAAATTAGTGAGTTTTAATTTAATATAACAGTATTGGCCCAGGTTTAGGAGTTGATCCAAACTTCATTCACACATCCCTGGTTTTTCCCTACTTTCCTCCTTGAGTCCCAGGGCAGCATATAAACACCGTATTCCATTCCCTGATCCTGACCCTTAGATTCCTGGTCTGGGAGAGTTTCTCTGGCTCCGAGCTTCCTTTTCATGACCTTGAGAATTTTGATGAATTCAAAATACCTGGTCAAGGATTTTGTAAAAAGTTCCTCAGCTGTAAATTGTTTGATTTTTTTTTTTTTTTAAGTATGATTAGGCTGGAGTTACAGGTTGCAAGGAGGAAGATCATAAAGGTCAAAGGCCATTTCATCTTGTCAAGGGTATGTTCTGTCGATGTTTTACACTTGGCACCTTAATTGCACAACTGAGTCATGTTTGTCATGTTTCACATCAGTGAAGTGACTCTTTGCTGTACTTTCTCTGCCATACACTTCGGAAGTCACCATATGCCATTCACACAAAGGAAGTCATTAAGTATACTTCCTTGAGTGGAGAAGCTGTAGAAATTGCCAGGTAAAGAGGGGCTTTGTACTCTAATGAATGCTTGGGATCTTCTACCAGTTTTTATATGTCTTATATGTTGCTTATTTATAGAATATTAGCTATATCACATTTCAGACTAACAACAAGAGTAATTAGGATGTAGGGAAATAACAATGCTGAATGAAGTTTATAATTACCAGCTTCCCCCCCCCATTCCCTCTGTGATTAAAAAAAAAAAAAAAGCAGAAGAAGCCAGCATGATGGTATACCTCTGTGTTCCCAGATGTACAGGAGGCTGAGGCAGGAGGGATGTCTTGAACTCAGAAACAGCTTGAGCTACGAGCTACAGGGAGAGAGTCTCCTGTCTCAAGAGTAAATTAAAAATAAAGTTAAACATGATTAGGTTGAGTTTCTCTCATCCATGCCAAGAGGAAAGCAAAAATGTCTATTAAAAAATAGGAGCCAATGAAATTGGTGAGCAGGAAATAGTGCTGCCAGTGGTTCTGTCTAGAGTTCAAGCCCTAGAACCCACACAGTAGGAAAGAACAAGCTCCCACATGCTTTCCTCTGATATCTGCGTGCAGTCTCTCCCTCCCTCTCTCTCTCTCTCTCTCTCTCTCTCTCTCTCTCTCTCTCTCTCTCTCTCTCTCACACACACACACACACACACACACACACACACACACACACACATCTTAAAAATGGAATGGGGTTGTTAGACAAATAGATGTGACTTTTTTACATACTGGTTATTCATCCCCTAAATAATCAATGATGTACTATGTTTATCAATGATTCAATTTCCTTTTTTTTTCTTTATCATTTTTAACCTGTATTAAAGTTATGGAAGAGGGCCAGAGACAGAGATTAAGGATGGAGGATATACTTAACATACGCAAGAGGAAGACCCCACGTCAAAGAAAAGGGTGCCATTGCACGAAGGGAGTCAGCAGTGTGCCGCAAATCTACACAGGCTAATGTGGATACACTCTAGGTCTCAAACACCCTTGGATGTGTCTATGTATTACTTTGTGCCTTTGACTGCCCTCAACCTATTGTTCCTGTGCTGCCTAGTGTGTCTGATAAAGGGGACCAAAACAACCAGCCAGCCAGCCAAACAAGATCCGCAGAGCCACACTCTTGGCATTGTCCACACAACCACTTTCCCATGACGTACACGAGACGTGAGGGCTGGCTCTTACTTAGAAGGGCAAGTCCCTTCACATCTGAATCTGTTTCCATGGAAGTAAAGACAGAAGGTGGAGGGCACCATCTCCAAGATCCTTCCCAAGAGTCGCACCTGCATCCTGTACCACGTCATCCTTTCCTAGTCTTTTCTAGCTACACTTCCTGTTGGCTGAGGTTCACTCCAAGTTGTTTTCCTACTATGTCTCAACTATGACCTGAATCCTTACTTTCTCTCTAATAAAAGAGTCAGAAAAATCAAGCCAGTCCCCACACAGCCCAGTGAGTGTCTCCTGTATTGGAGCGCCAGCTCTCCCTATTGCTCATGTCTTGTGATGGTCTCTGGGTAGCCAGGTACCCTCACAATTTAAAACCTACATGTAGAAGGAGAGACCCAACTGTTTCAGGATTATTTCTGACTTACATAAACACCATGGCATGCACACACACACACACACACACACACACACACACACTAAATGTAAATATATATATTTTTTCATCTAATTATAGTCTTTCTATCTATTCAGTACAGTACAAGTGAATGCACTGGGTTGGGGGGATAATTATTTGGCTTGGTTTGTGCTGGAGCTAGGTGCTAGTCAAATATCCTATGACTGAGCTATGCTCCCAAGACCCCCTATATGCTCTGAACATTGAGTCACACACTAGCTGCCATACACCTGTGTTCAGACCACAGTGAACTCACTTTCCTTCTTAGCTCTTGGTCTGTAGCTATGTGCTAAGGACTACAATAATATATCCATGTCATTAAGATGCCTAGAAGTAAATGGTTCTGTGCAGAGCATAGTTGGTTGAAATCTAGCACTTAGGGATGAATCAACACTCTCTAGTCTGAAGAATTTTCCATTTCTTATCTATGCAAGGCAGGGCATCTTTATGTCTTAAACTGTGCATGCGTGTGTGTGTGTGTGTGTGTGTGTGTGTGTGTGTGTGTGTGTGTGTAATTAATGACTTTGATAAGTAAATAATGTTATGTATAAAGGGGACTTTTAAAGCAAGCACACCATGTCTGAGCTATCTGAAATTGAAATGTTATTGATTGGTTTTCACACTTAAGAAAAAAAGGGAGAAACAGTGGTGATGGGGGCCTTATGCTAAGTTTGAAAAGGCACCACAGGCCTAAATCTAAAAACACAAAATTTCCTCTGTAATTTAGACTCTCCCACAGCTGTCTCCTCTGTTCCCTTGAATCCACTAACTTTTATGCCGTGTGCTTGACATAATCCATGATCCAGAATGATCCAGCACCGCAAGAGGTTTGGATTTGTCTTAGACAATGTCCAGCTTTCAGCTTGGTTCCATTGTTCAGGTTTAGTGTGCTGGAGGTTTGTATGATTTAAAAAACATTTGATCCACAAGGCAGTGTCGGCACATGCCTCTAATCCCAGCACTTGGGAGGCAGAAGCAGACAGACCTCCAAGCCAGCCTGGTCTACAGAGCAAGTTCCAGGACAGCCAGGGACATACAGAAAGACCCTGTCTTGAATTTTTTAAAATAAACCAACAGACCCATTCCATCCACGCGTAGCGCTCACACAGCAGGTCAGCTCCAGGCCTGTGTTGTCTTTCTGGTTGTTTTCCGAGTGGAACACAGATTTGGAACATTCAAGTCTCGAATGCCCCTTTTAGAAGAACCATTTCAGATGAGACATGGTTTTCTACGGCCGTACACCTTGACCTGGCCTGATGTGCTCAGGTGAGACTAGGTGGCTGTTTGGAGAGCTAGGCATAACGTAGACACGAGGTAAACATAAGGACAGTTTTCCTTCCTCTTCTAGAAAAGAAAAAGGGTCCAGTCTGTGTTCTTTTCATCTCTAAGACGGAACACGATCTTCTTGTGCATCTTCTGTGCTCAGGTTGGCACTCTGGACAAGCTAGTGGTTTATGCTCAAGCTCCCTCATAGGCCGTACGCCTATAACACATGAAACTAATGCCTTCTGGAATGTGGTCATCGATTGCGATGAACGGGACTAGAAGTTGGCCATCTTATCGACCAGGGACTCCGAGTTTTCAAAGATACCAAGTGCAGCTCACAAATTAATTGAGTCCTTAAGAAGCATTCCTGTTTTCTTGAATTCCTTTCCCTCAGCAATCTTCATTCCTCAGGGTCTGTACTGCAGAAGACGACGGTGAACAGACTCACCTCTTCCTGGTGGTCTGTATTTCCCTGAGAGTTTGTGACTGACATTAAGGAAGCAAGTCATCAGATAGTCCTGAGTACCTCACGTCACCCCCCTGAGCCCCAGGGCCTTGGGGACACTCACTATACCCTCAGCCCCACTGAGATGACTTCTTTTAATATCGTTTCCTTTTTCCTAGTTGTATAGTTTTCCTTAAAGGTACAATCCTAGGTATGCATGCATTTGACTTACAGAGCAGAAAATGGATCACATGCCTTTAATCCCAGCACTCGGGAGGCAGAGGCAGGCGGATCGCTGTGAGTTCGAGGCCAGCCTGGTCTACAATGCGAGTCCAGGACAGCCAAGGCTACACAGAGAAACCCTGTCTTAAAAAAACGGGGGGGAGGGTCAACAAATCTTTCTGTGATGCGGTGCGGTGGACGGAAGGGAGGAGCCTAAGGGAAGGGTGGATTGAAGGGACTCTGGCTGTCCTGCAAAAATGGGTGGAGCCCAAATCCTGGTTTCTGAGGAGTCCAGTCCTTAAATAGGTAGATCTTATTCTCTCTCTCTCCCTCCCTCCCTCTCTCTCTCTCCTCCCTCCCTCCCTCGCCCCCCTCCCGTAAGGAATTATTTTGGCATATGGAGATGTCTGTTTGCAGGCAGGAGTCTGGAGAATAAGAACGAATACAGAGCAAGATAGTTAAGTGCGCGCAGCAAACAATAAACTTTCCATGTGTTGGGGAACGCGGACGAGCAAAATCACAGCCAGGAAACAGGGCTGAATCTAAACGTGCAAGAGAAACCCCCGTAAACTGTGCCCTTTTCACGAAAGACATGTGACAGCGTTCAAGCGTCTCACCACCACAACTTCCATCTTCTCTTTCCCTCGCTTCCTCTTCTTCCACACCGTTGAAATTCGGGTCCCCACCACCCACCTCACTCTGCCACGATATGTCCTGTGTGATCTATTCAGACCTCATTAAACTGACTTACTGGGCCCACTGGCTCTGCTCACGCTCAGTTTATTCCGACTTTGTTTAAGATTCGGGAAGTGCGGGCGGGGAGGGGCAGGACATTAATCGCTGCGCTTGTGCAAACGGAGTGCCAGCTGATTTATGGCAAAGGTTATAAAGGAAAAGTATTAACCATGCCTCGTTCCATTTGGCAAAACCATCCTGCACAATGTCCACAGAAACCCCAAGAGTCCTGTTTTGTAGAAAGAAGGGGGGAAAAGCTCCACCAAAGATGCGCTCTTCTTCTTTTGAGCATTAATTAAGACAGTAAATCACAGGCCACATGAAACAACTGTATCCGACAGAACGTGGATGGGTCCAGGAACTCTGCTAGGGTTGTGTGATCAGTCTGAATACCTCCGCCAAAGCCCTAAAGAGAGGGCAGACTTCAAAGGGCAGTTTGGGCATGAAGGAGAGAGATCTGCTCCAGCCGAGAGAGAAAGGGTTGTAAAGTGCAGACTGCCAGGAGAAATAGTGATGGGGACCAGCAGAGAGGAAAGCTGCTGAGAGCGTGTTTTTTAAAAAGGTATCAGATAAATACCGAATAACATATACTTCAGTCTAAAACAGGAGCTTGGATTTCAGGACTCAGAAATGCCTTCCGGATGAAAACATACCTCTGTTTTTAAGGAGAGAAAAGAAAACAGCCTCTGTTTTTTTAGTTTGATCTTTTAAACCCATTTGAAATGTTTTTTAATTGCTGTATTGATCATGCTCCATTTCATGCCCCACCACTGGATCTCAGACCTTTTCTGCACGCTGCAGTTAGTTCAGGACATACACACAGTGACTTTACCGCGATTTGCTTTCCTCCATATAGGGGAGGCATTCAGCATACAGGTGGTAGAATGTTTTCTGGGAGATCCCAGGTACATCTCTCTTTAATCATCAAACTCACACTGAGTACCCGCTATGACAGCTTCCTTTTCCGACTTGTTTTTAATTGAGCATCTTTGTGTTTAGAGATGACAGGGTTGAGCTGTAGCTTTCAGGCTTCTTTTCCTTCTGACCAGGTGACATTTCTGCAGTTTTTCTTACACTGAGTTGGTAGAAAGCTCCCAAGGTTAAGGTTGTGTTCACATTGATGTCTAGGGGGGCAGAATTTCCATGTTGCACTTTTGCTTCATGGGGAGACTTTGTTACTGTTTTATTTCTTTGTGTTTTTCAGTTACTGGGGATTGAACCTGAGCATCCTAGGTGCCCCACCACTGAACTGTATACCTAACCCTCTTTTATTTTTTATTATGAGACAGTGTTTCATTAACTTATTTAGGCTGGTCTTTAACTACCTCCATAGCCCGAACAGGCCTTTAGTTTATGATCTTCCTACGTCACTCTCCTGAACAATGGGATTGCAGGTCTGTGCCACCAGACCCTGCTCAGGAGTAACTAGCTCAAGCAGCTGAGACTTGTCCATGATCCCCCCTCCCCCCCCCCCCCACACACACAAAAATCCATTCTCTGTAATTTGTAAAGTGAAAAGTTGAAAGCAACTTGAATATTAACAAAGGTTAAGAGTAATAAAAGAAGAATATATAGGATACTCTCTCATGAACATGTGTAGGGGAAAACTAAAATATGGTACAGAAATTTAAATATTAATATAAGGTGTGTTCTCATGGTATTAATTTAAATTAATGGTGAATATGATCCTATTTGGCCTCTGGCTTTTCCAACCTTATTGAAATATACTAAATGAGAACTACTTAACACCTATAATTTGATGTGGCTCTTTTTTAAATTTAATTTTATATTCTGTTTTGTTTTGTTTTGTTTTGTTTTTGACACAGGATTTCTTTGTATAGCCCTGGCTGTCCTGGAACTCATTATGTAGACCAGTCTGGCCTCAGATTTAGAGAGATCCTCCTGCCTCTGCCTCCCAAGTGCTGGGGTTTAAGGTATTCTCCACCTCACTGGAATAATTTAATCTTTTGCCATCTGCAGATGGCTATAATACCCTTGGAATCCAGACAGGCGTTTCATCAGCATCCTCCTCCTTGTACTCGTTAACCACCCGTTACTGCGTCCCCTGTAACCCCACGTAATTCCCCATCACGCAGAGGGGATCTCTGTTGGCTCTGCTGTTTGCTTTCTGTTTGCCTTATGAAGACATGTTACTTGTATTTGTTTCTTTTGGTCCCTTTTCTCCTGCATCCTGAACTTACAATATATCGATTTGAACCCACACCCACTTAACATAATAAAATGCAAATTTCCTGCTCAGTTATTTGCCCATCCAAACCTCTATCAGTTATTGATATCGTGAATTTATGTCTCTGTACATTGTGTGACCCAAAACATGAAACAATAACCCAAATTGTACAGAGAACAAAAGTAGAGTTAAAAACAATCCTACAATTCAAAGATGGCTCAGCAGGTAAAAGCATTTGCCACACAAGCCTGTCAACCTAAGTTCAATGCCCAGGACCTCCAGGATACATGAAGAGAACTGACTCATGTGACGCCTGCTAGGAGTCCTCTAACTTCCATACACATACACATGCCATTCCATACACACATACATGTAGACACACATGTAGACACATATACCATGTACACACACATACCACATACACACCATATATACACCACACACAAATAAATAAATGTAATTAAAAATTGTAAACAAATTCAAATGATGCTAGTTTTTATTTTTATTTTTTTCATATAGCTTTGAATGTCTAAGCTCCTTTTTAAAAATTACTTTTATTGAATGTCTATGATTTACACGTCGTGCACCAAAATCCCTCTCCTTCCCCTGGCAAAATTAAGCAAGCAGACAAGCAAAAAATCTTGTCACAGAAGCTGTAGTGTATCACGCAGTATAGCCTTTTGTCCACATATGTTTACTTTCAAATGTTCGTTGTTAGGAATCATGGGTCTGGTTGAAGGCCTACACTGTCATTACCGGATCCTCACTGGGACTGCTGTTGGATATCCTCTTGTTGCCCTGTGTCAATGAGATTCTTAATCTTTGAATCTGCAGGTCCGGCCCCTTCATGTGTTCCAGCAAGTCATACACGGGGTAGATGTTGGGGTGAGGTCCACTCAGAGCCCTGGATCAGGGCTTGCTCCCGTGTCCTCAGGGCAGGGCCCGCTTTTCCATTCCTGTGTCATCAATGGCAGGGCCAGCAGGGCAGGGCCAGCTCTCCAGCTCCTGTGTCCTCAGGGTAGGGCCAGCTCTTCGGCTCCCATGTACCCAGGGCTGGCTCACCTGCTCCTGCATCCTCAGGGGCAGCTCTCCTGTTCTCGTGTCCTCAGGGTCAGTTCTCCTGCTTCTGTGTCCTCAGGGCCAGCTTTCTTGCTCCCGTTCAATTCACCTGATTCTTGCTGGCCATCAAGGCCTAGATGGCCTCCTACTCCTGTGGGTACTGGATCTCGTGGATCAGGTGGCAGTGGAGGCCCCTTAAAGTCTTTGTTGAGTTGCTCACAGAAACCATTGATGATGGTCCCGTGCAGCTTCTTGTCCCAGGGAATTTGTGGCTCTGTTGATTCGTGCCTCCCATGTGAGTCTCTGGTTCCATCACTACTGCAGCCACCATGGGCCCCCCACTTAGGTGCTGCCCTTAGTATCCATCTCTGCATCATCCAGCTCTCAGGACTGAGCATGGCCCAGGCCAGTGAGAGGAGGTCCATGGGGCCTATTCTGTGGGCAGTGCAGTCCTCACTAGGGCTCTACTTGAACAGCACCCCCGCACCGCACCAGGCTGCAACCCAAAAAGCAGCAGCGGCCCAGGGTCCCTGGGAGCTCAAGGGAGCATGGTCCCATTGTCCTGAGGTGTAGACAGTCCACATGACAGGATTTCCTTCTCTCTGGGAAACAGCAGCACTGTGTTTTGGAGCTCTCAGTATGGTCCTTTGGTCGCTGTGCATTCACTGCTGTTCCGTGGATCAGACACAGTGTGCAATCAACACCATCTTGGATGATCTCGGCTTGGGTAGTTCTAGTACATTGCTCTAAATGTTTCCTCCCAAGCAGGCCACTCTTGGGGGTGAACATTTCTGGGTACCTCTGGAACACAATTATCCTCCTCAGAATGCATTGAGGAACTTATCTTTCAAACCCTGTGCCCCGTGCAGCCGTACGGCCTGAGCTCCATTAATTTCAGCTTTGAAGACTTTTTTGGCATAGCTTATAGGGTGGGTCTAGTGGAATCAGTTTGCACATAGACTACCTTCGTCTCTTCTCACTTTTTTTTTTCAAGACAGGGTTTCTCTTTGTAGCCCTGGCTGTCCGGGACTCGCATTGTAGACCAGGCTGGCCTCGAACTCATAGCCATCCGCCTGTCTCTGTCTCCCGAGTGCTGGGATTAAAGGCGTGTGCCACCACGCCCGGCTTCTTCTCACTTTTAAAGGATCCTTAGCTGACTTTTTTCATACTTTGTTTTAAGTACCTCTAATATATTAACTCATTGCTTTCTGGCTTCCAACATTTCTGATGAAAAATCTCATGATTTTATCAAGTTTCTTTTTTTTGTTTGTTTTTGTTTTTAAAGATGGGATCCCGGATCCCACTCTGTAGCCCTAGCAGGCCTGGAATTCAATAAATAGACCAGGCTGACCTCAAATTCATAGAGATCCTCTTGACTCTGCCTCTTAAGTACTGAGCTAGGATTAAAAGCATGTGCCACTGTGCCTGCTTAAGAATTTTTTTTATATGTGGTAATTGGCTTCTCATGCTATGATATGCCTTAATGTGTGTTCCTGGGCTCATCCAACTTGGCATTTAGAGTTTACCGAACTTCTCAGATCCTTGTATATAAAGTATTTCATGAATCATGGACAGCTTTCAGCCTTGATTTCTTCAAATAAATCTTTTTCCTCTCCCTCTCATCTTTTCTTATAAGACTCTTGTGATGGATATGTTGGTCAACTAGAAAATGTCCCACAGGTCTCTTTGGGCTTTGCTTAGCTCTAAAACCTAATTATTTCCTTGTCTGTCCTTTAAACCTGCTCATTCTTCTGCCTGCTCACTTTTTTTTTTTTTTTTTTTTTTTGCCTGCTCGCCTTTGACCGAATCTCCCTAGTAGATGCTCACTTTAGCTCTAGAATTTATTGGTCTCTTTGTGGTTTTTTCCCCCCCTCTTTATTGATATTGCTAATTTTGTTCCTCTATCAGTTGACTTAATGTGCATCTTCCTCTACCATTTCAGGCTTTTTTTTTTCTTTCATATCAGCATTGTTTTCTTGTATTCCTTGAGACTTTTCTTC
>OU015750.1:65902651-65928860 GCA_907169655.1 Acomys percivali
GGGGGGGGGGGGGGGGGGGGGGGGGGGGGGGGGGGGGCAGACGGGGGATAGGGGGACCGGGCCTGGCCCAGGAGCTGAAACTGAATGAATGTTGCTTGGTGAGGAGGCATCAAAGGAAAAGGACCCGGATTTCTGAGATGGGAGCTATCGCGATGGTTTGTGATATGCCCCCATTTAACAGACTCTTCAGAAGTCGGCCTGAGAAAGGGTCAGCAGTAAAGACAGCTGCTGAGAGGTTTTGGATGTCCTAACGCCGGGGACGATAATAAACGACTCAAACTGTAACCCAGTGATTGTTTAGAACAAATATTTTAATACTTAAGAGTCGGCACCAGCGCTAGCGTCTTTCAGGCTTAGTCCATATTCTGGGTGTCTTGGGTTCCCAGTGTGCGGGGTCTCCAGGCCCTCGGAGATGGCTGGGTGCTGCCCACAGTCAGCCTAACTCTCTGGCTTAGCAGGTCTGTGCTGCACTGTCCCTGCGTTCTGCACTATGCGTGTGATTTTCCTGAGTATGAATCTTACCTCCTTTCCACTATCTTTTCTCTTTTTTGAGGCCCTTCATCTTAACTTCTACCATTATCTGTCCTTAACTGCCATAATCATCATTTAAAAAAAAAAAAAAAAACAGTCCTGAAGCTACTCGTTTTGTTTTGTTTTTTTCCTCAGCTCTTTGAAACAAGAAGCAAACACTCCAAGGATGTTATAGTCTAATGCTGTGTCCTCCCCCGCCCCCCACCACCCAGTCCCACCTATGGCTTTGTCCAGCCCAGCTGGAGCACCTGGAACTAATTTTAGGGTTGCCTGGCTAAGCTTCACACTGGCATTTGATGTTTGCGTCCTCTCTAGACCCAAGCCCATTTCACCACCTCAGAAGGTGAGTGCGGGCTGATCTTAATTAACAGTGAGTTGATTCACTGGCATCTTCCAGTCATTAAAGCAAACATTTGGCTTAAAATAGCCCTCTTCCCACTCTGTCCGCCACCCTTTGCCTATTTCTTTACACCCTAGCAGCGGAGTCACTGACACTTTGCACAGTATCTGTGGCCCAAGAGCAGAGTTTATCCTGAAAGGGAAGTGAAAAGCCTGTTAACTGATCTGCAGTGAAGACAACTTGCAGCCGGCCAGCCCTAGGGATGACTACTTTGTTTTTCTGTGCACCGTGGTGCTGACTCAGCACTAGTTAATAAACCCTCTGAAGAAGGCTGGATTTCTTTTGTTTAATTATCACTCGGACCTTTCTGAGAACTCGTAAGAATTGTTCATTCAGTTTCATACCCCTAACACAAGAGTAGGCTAACAGCCTGTTTCTTCTTGGTGCTAGCGCCCCCTCTGGCATAACATGCAATAACAGGTGGACCTACAGCCCTAAGGAGTCAGTACTACTCTGTCCCCTGGCAGGAATTTGACTGTTCTGAACTACACAGATTGTAGGAGGATTTTTAGATGCACAATCCTCTCTACCTACTCCTCCCGAGCCTCCCCCCCACCCCGCCAAAAAAAAAAAAAAATTCTGGGAAAGTTTTTTGAAAGAGAACTTAAAGATAAACAGGGCCTGTCTTTATGATTGAGTTGGGCTTTTGTTTTGCTGTGTTTCATTTCTTCCTGTAAACAAATACTGAAATGTCCACTTCATTGTATGACTAAGCTGGTATCATTAGGTTGGGGCTGGGTGTGTGAGTGTGGGTGTGGAACTGGATGTGGGTGGACGTGTGTGTCTCGTGTGTTTAAAATACTAGAAATGATACCACAACCTAAGGTTGCCAGAGAGATTTAAAAAAAAAAAAAAAAAAAAAAACTGTGCTGAGGCAAACAACAAAGTGGAAGACTTGAATTTCTGAGACCTAAACAGAGCTGTGATGGGGTGGTGGCTATAAATGGGCCCTTTGCATCATTGTCTCTGTGAATTAAAGGATTCCTTGCTGAAGGCACAAGACCATTGAAGGAAGTAAAGCATCTGGTTTGTTTTGTAATGAGAAGCAGGAATGCAAGGTCCACGCTCTTAATAATAAACAAACAGGACATTGTATGCCATCATCACAGGATGTCCTTCCTTCTCCAGAAGAGTGAGTGGGGCTGAAGGGTGAAGCCAGCCGGGCTCAGAACAAGCCCCACTAATTACTGCCTCGAATGGCTTTCCACTCACAGGGTGCTCAGTTCAGTATAGCCAGCCCCCTTTTAACTGCGAACCATCTATGCTCTCCATTGTATGCGCAAGCTCGGAAGCCTGGCTGTGGGTTTAGGGATGAAGAGTCAGGAGCAACAAAAACCAGTTTATACGATTGTAACTTTTTTTTCCTGTTTCCCTATTTCCAAATGGTTGAAAGAAGGAAGTTAGGTGTACCCAAGATGAATGTATTCAGATAGCAGGAGAAATGAAATCCTATACGTTTAAATACTAGAGGAGAAACGCCTTAGAATGTTTATTTCATTGGCAATGACTCCAGGACTAAACAGCGACCTTGTATTGCATGTGACGCCAAAATACTTTAACTCTCTCCTTCCAAGTACGCCGGATCCTGTAACTGAAACACGGAGTTTAGGTGACTTGGGTTTTCTTCGGAGGAGGAGTCCCCACCCCCCACCCCGCCCCATTCTGCCGCGACAGGAAGCTGGCGATCTTTGGAGTGCTTAGAATACAATGGCAGCGTGAGTAAACGTGGAGAGCAAGCGCCTGCAAAGGGAAGTAAGAAGATTCCCAGTCAGTGTTGAAACCCACTTGCAAAGAGAGGAAGCTGCCGCGGCTCGCAGTTGGGGGGAGGGGGGAAGGGAGAGCCCTGAACCCTACAATGCACGGCTGGGCTGGCCAGGTGCGGTCACGCCCCCATCCCGGCGGCTGGTAGGAGTGAATCAGACCCGTCAGTGGGTAAAGAAGTCTGCGGCAAGGCAGGGAGGGGGAAGAGCAGTGGCTCGCGCTAGCTGACAGTGCGGCCGTGACACTCGGCCCTCCAGTGTTGCGGAGACGCAAGAGCAGCGCGCAGCACCTGTCCTCCCGGAGCCAGCCCGGCCCGCGGCGGTAGAAAAGGAGGGACCGGCGAGGTGCGCGTCAGTACAGCTCAACCCGGCAGGGACACGGGAGGATGTGGACTGGGTGGACGTGAGCGAGGCTTATCTCAGATGTTGGATCTTCTCTTGGCAAAACCTGTGGGTACGACCTTGGTAAGGAACCAGATTCTGTTTTTAATCCGGCTTGAAAACTTTTCATTCCTTTTTTCTTCTCTTTTATTTCCTTTTTAAAAATTCTTTTTAAAAGAATGCAGCCGCAGTAGAAACCAACGCTTCTGCTTTAGTGCGCGGAGCACTGTCAAACATTTAGAAGACTTTTTCCACCCCCACCACCCCCCATGAATCATTAACCCTTTCAGTTCTAGACATAATTGTCGATTCACTGAAATTTCGGTAGTGGTTCTCGTCCGCTTCCCCACGCGCTGCCAGCGAAGTAACTATTCCGGGTTGGCTTAGGTTTTCAATTTTATTTAACTTTAACGTCGTTTGCCCAACGCGACCTTACGTGTTGGAACTAAATAAAAATTAGCTGATTTAAGTTGTAACCGGGGCAAAGACAACTAGCCCCTCGCCGCCGCCCCCCCAGTGAGCATCATATTTAGGGAAGGTATGGGGAAATGTTAAAACCACCTCGAGGGACTCTCACAGTGCTGTGTTTACATTTTCAGAAGCGCGTGTTCTTACATGGATAGCCTTACTCCTAATTTTTATCTGGCGCGTCTATGTGGGAATGCGTTACAAAGGCTGTTTATCTGTTTTGTTTTTCCTCTTTGGGAAGCACTTCTTCCGAGGGCAGACAGCAGCAGGAGCCCCGAGTCTTCTGTACAACTTTAGTTACAGTAAACTGTGCCACTTCAGTGACTTCTGGGAATTCATGCACTTTCACATTTAAATGGAAAGTGCTATTTGTAGCTGAGGGCTCCTAAAGGAATTCTCTTCAGGGAATTCTATTGAATATTTTTATGTTTTGTTTTTTACTTTTCCTATCTGGCCACGGAGATGCCCACCAATCCAAAAACGTTGCAGGGTCTTTCCCCCTTCACCCATTTCTTTTCTTTTTTTCTTTTTTTTCCCTGTGGTCCATGGGAGCTCCGGAAGACTGGTGCTCAAGGATGCTGGCAGGATGCAACCCTTCTCGGGCTTCCCCGGTGAAGGATGAAAGAGACTGAGCTCGCGGCAAAGGGGTTGCGGGAGGGGCGGGGGGGGGGCTGTTGTTTTGAAAGTTGTTTCGCGTAGGGAGCTGGTGGGAAAGTTCAGTCTTCCCCATTTGGAAAAAGCAGGCTGGGTTCCGCTCCAGCACCACACGCGCTTTCCATTTTTAGCTTCATTCAGAGGCAGACAGCGCTCCTTCCTCTTCCTCCTCTTGTTTGTGACAGTTCTTTGAGGCAGCTTTTCCACACAGCCGAGGGTCTGGCGGCCATGACCCCGGGCGTCCCGGGACACAGGACGCAGCAGCGCACACAACGTATTTCTTGACTTGAGAGGTAAAGCCAAGGGTTAGTCAAAGGTGGGTCTTTTTCTCCCGATGAGGTTCCCATATATACTTTTTTTTTTCCAGCCAAAGGGTTGCGTTTTAAAACCGTGCTTCTTCAAGGCAGTCTACTTTATATGGCTTTGGATTCTTCTCAACTGTACTCCATCAGCTTTTAAAGTCTTCAGAGTTCTGTGTTAGTCATAGCCTCTAAGAGGGAGTCACAAGAACGCCGGACAATGGGGATTAAAGGCCTTTCCTTTCTCTTCCAGGCTGTCCCCAAGTATAGCTCCAGCTCCGTGAAGTTTCAAGAGTTGGCAGGGAGGACTGGGACCATGAAAATGGATATGGAGGACGCTGATATGACTCAGTGGACAGAGGCCGAGTTTGAGGAGAAGTGTACATACATAGTGAACGACCATGCCTGGGACTCTGGCGCCGATGGGGGCACTTCTGTTCAAGCAGAGGCATCCTTACCAAGGAACCTTATTTTCAAGTATGCCACCAGCAACAGCAAAGAGGTAAGCCTCTGGTCTTCTTCAAGACTGACTGACACTTGGGCCAGCTCTCCTACTATCTCGGAGAACCAGGAGAATTTATACGCATTGGCAAATAATTGGTCTCCCTAGTCAAGTGTTTTCATTGCTTTCTCTTCAGGCCAGTTCCTATCCATTTCCTTCTACCGTCAGCTGATCTGCACTAATTAGTAAACAGTTAAATCTTTTGGCAAATTGACATGCCTTGGAAAAGCTGACTTGCAAGCAGCTCGGGGCCCGGGCAGCATTGTGAAGGGAACACAGGGCTTCACCTACAGGCCCTGTTGTCCAGCCGCTTTCAAAGCAGGAAACTTAGAAACCCAAGTTTTCTTTCTGTCTCCCTTTGCTCGTGAGATGGCTTTATTCTTTTAACGAGCCAGCTTTATTAGCTGGGTTTCCAAAAATGATTCTCAAAACCCTGACGTGTTTATGAACTGAAGTGACGGCGTTAACCGGGAAGAAGGTCACGTAAAAGTGTCCTCTGTCAAGATGACTTCACCAGCCACCAGTTACCTGTGGCGGCTCTGTCGCCTTGCTCAGGCTGGGGGGGAGCACTTCTTAATGGCTTCTGAAGTGGGCACGCTCTTTGTTGTTTCAGAGGGTGGTTATCTGAGGAGCACAGGACTTGTGTTTACCCTTTTATATAACAATTAGAGCTGAGAGGTGATTTGCAGAACTACCTCTTGCTCTGAGACTCGGCTGGCGGCTGCAGTTGCTCTCCTGGTGGAATAAGTTGCTGAGGCTAGCCCTCAGCTGGCTTCCCACTGTCACTGTCATCCACAGTGTTGTGGTATCTGATAACTTGCTGTCTTGGGGGAGCACTGAAAAGGGCATCCTGTGTTATAAGAATTCTAGATTTGCTCCTGGGTGTATTCATTATGAGCATGCAAAATCACTTTCCTCTTCCCTGAGGAACAACATGGAGAAGAATCCCGGGAGTCGGGAAATACTTTGTCTCTTTCCTGTTTGTGTGTCTGACCTCAATGTTTTGGGCGAGGAGGGGACGGGAAGAGAGAGAGAGAGATCTAAACTTAAAAGAGAAGAATTCTGCTTTGAGAGTCACTAAAGCTCCACTCTTTGTTTTCTTTCTGATGGGAGAATAGTGTTGGGTTTTATAAAAAGTGATTTTTAAATTGAAGTTTGTATATAAATATTACCAAAATATGTAACCCCAGAGGCCAGCCTTAATTATACCTCTTCCTGAAAACAATGTTCTTCTCAATAGAAAGCCTCCGAGTTTGGAGCCCTTGTAGTCAATATAGCATTTGTTTGGGTACTTGAAGCCAGGCTGGGGCTTGAAAGGGTGTAGTGTGGTTTTTGCCACATCAGATTTGACTAAATATTGGTGCCTTCAAAAGGGTCCATTTGTGTCCTGTAGCCTCTTGGGGTAGAAGTAAAGACCCCGTTCTGCTGGTGACTGGCTTCTCTTGCCTGAAGTGCGGCCCTTCCTAGTCAAGCTCTTAAGAGTCTCAGCCTTTGCCAATCCTACTGAAAACCGTGGCTGAGTGAGTTATGCTGTTAGATCATTTAGTTCAAGGTTCAGAGAGAGATAGGCGACTTCCCCAAAGGCTATGGTTCCAGCCAGGCCCAGACTGGGAGCAAAGTTCTCCCATTGCTCCAGGTGGTTTTGAATCATGCTGCTCTGGTCCCTCTTGGTGTCACTGTGGCTTTATTTATCTTCCTAACACAGTTCAGACCCATCTTTTTACTAAGCCTGATTTTTTTTTTTCCCTCCTACTGAATTCCTCCCAATTTCTGTATGTTAAGCAACCAGAAAGAGACAGACAACACTTAATGTTTCTGAAGGGGTGGGGTCCTTCACAACACATAGCAAGTCAGGGGTTTTTGTTTGTTTGTTTGTTTGTCTTAAAGCCTCTGTCTCTATATTTTACTTAAGTGAAACAGCTGAACAGTTGAGGGACCTCTTCAGTCCTCAATCACAAAAGCAACCAGGAAACAAAATTAAATCATCCTGTCCTAAATTTACACCAAAATGTATGTGTGCCTGGTTTTCCCTCTCTCTTCCCCCCCTCCCCCCCCACCTCCTTCTCACCTGTTTTGAACTTTGGGACAGCTCCTTTGGGGTGGTGAAAGAGGATGACAGAATTGAGCCACTGAGGGGGTGTGATGGCTGCAAACTAGTTCCAGGCCAGACACATCTAGGATCCAGGAGATGTTTATACTGCCACTGCTTGCTTAGCTCTGAGAGTCCCTGAGCTGTGAAAACAGGGGAAAGGCTTTTCTACATGTAGTTTTTATCTGCCTGATTTATCTCACCCATCTTTAAATGTTTTCATTAAAAGAGCAAAAGCTGTTACTTTATGTGCTGTGTGCTGACATCCTGGGGATTTTTTTTTTAACAAGATCATTTTTCATTATGAATTTGTGCTATGTGTCAGCACCTTCCCACCGCCCCACCCCCTTGGTTTAAAAACAAAACATACAAACTGTATTTCTGATCTTAATATTGGGTTTTAGATCTGGAAATAGGCAGTAAGGACAGCTTCAGTAAAAGTGCAGGATGCTTCGAAGCCAGATCTAAAATCGATTCCAGACATGCAATTCAAACTTGTAGAATGTTTAACCTGGTGGGTTCTTCTTTTGTGGGGAATTCCCCCCTCCTGAAAGAGCCTATGAATATTTGACTTCAGAAAACTCGACTTTGACACTGGAGGCCTAGTTTAGGAGCAGGACACAATTTCAGCTGTCAGCTGAGCTTGCTTTGGCCTCAGGAGGCACTGTGGCTCTGATCTGGACTTGAGTGGTGACAAATAGCAGGTAGATCTAGGGACACAGTACCCATTCTGATAGAAGAAGTCCATTATTAAACTGAGCCATTTGTAAAAGGATATCACCACACTATGGGATGCCACCTCCAAACTCTTTTACTTCGGAGTGTGTGTCAAGGCATCGCCATGTTTCCTTTCATATAAAGATAGTGAAGCAGAAAACCTTTCAAAAACACCTGTTCATTCCTTTGAAAACTGAGCTGAAGAAGAAGAAGAAGAAGAAGAAGAAGAAGAAGAAGAAGAAGAAGAAAAGAAGAAAGAAAACTGAGCTGAAGTGCAGACTCACATCTTGGTCTATACCCTTACAGTAAAAAATACAGGGGAAAAAAATTCTAATTGTTGGGTGAGATTTAGGGAGCAGAAAGACAGCAAGTAATTAAAGCAATCTTAATTCACCGTGAAGAAGCTCAGACCACATTGGAGACTGCGTAGTCTCTTCACATGCCCACACTTTCTACTGTGCTTGAATATCACACCCTCTCCAAAGAACAACCAACCCCATGCTGTCCTTATTATCAGACTTCCCTTCTTCATTCTCGCTCATTTCATCCTGGACTGTAAAAGAAAAAAAAATCTTTATTTTGTAAAGTTCGAAAGAAACCCTGGTTTTTGTCTCAAAGCTATGGACTGTTTGTGTTTGTGTTCTATAGCCAGAGACACTGACAGAGACAGCTGTGGTCCCCATCCCACTCACCCCCAGCCTCCACCCCATGGCAGAGGGGTCCTCTCAGCACATAAAGCAAGCAGGAAGGGCTTTGGTGTGGCAAGTGAAGCACAGGCAGCCTTTGGAGGCTCCTTTCTCCCACTGATCGGTTTGCAGAAGGCACACAGTGGTCAGTGCCCAGCAGTGATGCTTTAGGACCCTGGTCAGTTCCAGTGAAGTTTCCTCCCTGGGTTAGGTGCACTCACTAGTCTTTTCAGCACTGTGTAATTCAATGCACAGGCCAAGTTTCTCTGTGCCATTTGTTTGCCCCTAGGATGGAACACAGTAAACAATAGCTTAGAGAGGTGGAGTTGGACTAAGAGACTCGTCTGGGTCTCTTAGGACCAGAGAGAGAACTCTAACTTGGTTTCCTACTCTCCATTCTCTGGCTCTGATGCCCCCATTCCAGAGACACACCCCACAATCACCATAATCTTCGAGTTGCAGTTTTTAATGTCTTCTTTACATCTGACATGGACTTGACAGACAGGGAGGCATTTACTGTGTGTTGCTAGCATGCTGAACTTGGAATGGCTTCGATGTTGTTTTCTGAGATAGACTCCTGAGATGTCTGTAGTCGGAACGCAGGCCACAAGCTGCTGATCTTTCTGCCTCCTGCCTGCTATGATTACAGGCATAGGCCACCGCATCTAGTGATAGGCAAGTGATGTTTAGAAGCTACAGGGGTCCTCTAATCTCTGACTGCTGAATTGTGTGTCCTTGTTTATCTATCAGTGTTCATGTTCCTGTTTCTCTCGGCTCTGTGTATAGTAAGCATTCTAATTATTAAGGTTCTATTTTGTTCATTAAAAAGTCATCTAATGTTGAAGTTCAGTCTGGTTATATTTCCCAGACTGATCTTGAACTCACCAGTCTCTTGCCTCCACCTTTGCCTGGGACTTGAAGCCGCACTAGCACCTTCTGGCTGCTCTTTTGACTAATTCACATGTCTTGTCTGTTCAGTTGCATGTGTGACGTTATAGACGACAGGTGCTTCCAATACCAATTTAAATATCTACACTGCCAAGTCCATAGTTGTGTTTAAAAGGTTCTAGATAGCTTATTTCCCCTCACATTCTTTTGGTGTGGGCACAAGATGCTAGTTAACTTCCTTTGGCCACAGGAAAATGTGTTTTCTTAGTGTAAGATTGATAGGTGAAAACCAGGAGGCCCTTCTGTAGAAAGAAAAATGGCAATTTGGAAGGAAGACTGTGGCCTCAATGTAATGTTCCTTGTTGGTAAGCAAGCTCTGACTCCCAAGACACTGTCTGCAGGAGGCTATAATTTAAAGCAAAGTTGATGAACCAGTTGAGTGCCTTTCTTAAAATTACTGCTTTAAAGTGGATATGTTGAAATGATCAGCTGCTAATTATTGGCTCACTGACAAATGGCATTATTTGTTTTTCCTGTTTGGCATTTTAATATTATGGAATAAGTATTCAGATGTAAATGTCTAATAATTTGTGTATTATAGAAGACAATTGCATGACTTTTACAAAGTAGGTTCAATAATCTGTACTATACAAGCCTGGGACCAAGGTAGGCTAGCCGAGCTTTCTGTATAGAGTTTCATCTTCAGAGTCTTTCCTGAGCATCTCTGAGATGCTCCTGTCTCCCCACAGCTAGACTGTAACTGACAACAACAATCATGAAGTGTTTTTGGAAGCATAGACAGATGTAACTGAGGGCAGAGGTGGAGATGAACACCTGCCTTTTTCAGACCTTTGCCACAAATTCACATAGAACCAAAAATAGCACTTTTAACTCACCAACTTTGTTTCGAGTTGTGCTGGGCACGGAACATTTTCTCCTTCTCTCCCCTTTCCCTATCATAAGAATGCCCCACTGACTTGTATAAGGAATATTAAATTATTTAAGAAAAGTGGCATTTAAGAATTAAAAAAAAAAAGAAAGAAAGAAAACTGACAAGAGAAAGAGTAGCCCGCCCCAGCTGTGCAGGTGTGCCCATTGCATCCTGGACAGAGATTTAATTTTTGATGAATTGGAATGAAGTGCCAGTGTATCATAACCTAAGTCTTGGATTTTCCTGCAAACCACCTAACAGCCATCAATTGGCTTATCTGCACCTGCCGTTTTGCATATATAGTTATATGACAGCCACCAAGAGAAATACTAGTAGAAATAAACAGTTTTACCCTGCCCTTGGTCATCCCAGGAAAGCATTCCTTACTGTTTTGAACCAGAACAAACATTAAAATAAGAAGATAAATCCACCATGTAAAAGATATAAAGAACTACTTAGAGTTCATTTGAATTGCTCCCTAGCTTGAGTCTGAGATTTTTTTTTAAATACCCTAAAAAGAAAGTTATGATCAAGGAAGAAGCGCCATAGTTAACATCTTTCTCTAGTAAACCTCACAGAGTCGGAATGCACGAGGCCTTCAGTCTGCAAAGGTCACTTCCTCAGATCTTAGAAGCCACATCTTTTAGAAGCCACAGTCTCCTCATTACCCACTCCATTTCAAAGAGGGACTTCTGACCACCACTGAGAAGATGCCACAGAACAAAGTTACTTGAAAGACCTTTCTTCTAGTAAAGATCTCTTACAAGCTATGGGGGGGGGGGAGCGCTCTTCTGGAATAAGAGAGGGGAAAACCTTAATGTGTTTGGTTTCTGGTTCCTTCGGCCTCTGTGGAACAACTAAAGGGCATTATTTTGGTTTCTGAGGTTAAAACTCTTTTTATTCATTCCCCTCAAGCATACTATGTTTATGGTCTGAGGGAAGGAGGAACTAGAGGACTAAGGAGGAATCACGGCATCTCACTCGGCCGCTTTACTCTCTTAGAACAGAATGCTGGTCTCCCAATCTTCTAGTGTGAGACGCAAAAAAAAAGTATTGTCAACAGTCGCCAGAAACACTGCCTGGACTAGTTCAGCACATGGATGACTTTCAAAGATGACTGTGATGTAGCTTCCTGTTAATTGTGGAGACATCAGACGGCTAGGTTATCAATGGGCAATTCAGTTCACTGAAAATAACAAGGTTTGGCATCTTAGAGTCTGAGTAATGCGTCTATGTTTTATCTCTTTAGGTTACTGGGGTGCTAAGTAAGGAGTATATACCAAAGGGAACAAGATTTGGACCCCTCATAGGTGAGGTCTACACCAATGACACAGTCCCCAAGAACGCCAACAGGAAATATTTTTGGCGGGTAAGTAAGGAAACTTTTTTTTTAAACCTTTTCAGTACTGGAACTTAAAGAACAGGGTCGCTTCCTTCTCAGCCTGTGATGAGAACCAGTTGGAGCTCACTCAAGGAACCACTGGAATTCTGAGCAAGTTAGGCAAAACTGGTTAAATGTTGTGCCTGGAAATCTTGGCTCTAGGAAGTTAAGTGTGGACTACATGAGAAATTGGCTTTTTTTTTTTTTTTTTTTTTTCAACTCATTACATACAGCTTTGTGATGAAGGGAAACAGTTTGCTGCTTGCTTCAAGGGCAGGTTCATTTGCATTTCTCTTCCAGGAAGTAGTAATGACTCACCGAGCCTTAGATTTCATTTCACCCTTTCTTGATTTCTTGCTGAGTTAACTTCATTTGAATGGAAGAGTTATCATAAATGTATTATCTTGAAGAGATGTGTCACTAAGAAAGGCTATAGGTAGAAGAAGGGTTAGTGGGACAGAGAAGGACCCTAGAGGTGGCTTTATTTAAACCCACCTGCACCAAAAGACTGTTACTTTAGACAGTGTCTAAGTTGCTAAGCACAAGGAGACTCACATGCATGTGAGAAGACAGGTCTGGCTGATGTGGTCTTCTTTGGCACGTCAGGGTTAGCATGGACTCTGATCTGGGAGATGGCATTCATGGGTAAAAAACTGCTTTGGGAGTGGATAACAAAGAGCCAGCCTCCCTTTCCTCAACCTGTCTGTGCCATGCTCAGTTTCCTTAGTTTGAGAAGTGAAGAGCTATTTATGCAAATTTAATGAGCGGTTTCGCTCAGACAGACAGAAAGTACACATCACCTGAAGAAATGGTCATAACCAAAACTGCATGGTGCTTATTCTGGTTGATATTTCAGCATTAAAAAAAAAAAAAACTTTAAAAAGCTTTGATTAGAAGAGTACTGATAAAGTTATTCCTGAGAGGGCCTTTCTTCATCCGGGATATTTGTTTCCAGAAACTAACTTACTACTTCTACAACTGTAGTTGGTAGATTTCCTAAGAAGTATTTGTTCTTAATTTTCATTTATTAACTAATTAGTGGGTGTGAAAATATATTGCTAGAAAATTCACAATGTAAGGATATGAGAGCATTTCTACCTTTATTGAACTCTCAGATGGGAGCCACGGAGGTATGTTAATCTTGATCTCAAATGGTCTGAATTAAGACAATCTGACTGTGGTGGCACACATCTGTAATCCCAGCACTCACGGAGGCAGAGGCAGGCAGATCTCTGTGAGGCTAGCTTGGTCTACAAAGTGAGTCGAGGACAGCCAAGGCTACACAGAGAAACCCTGTCTTGGAAAAAATAAGTCAAGAAACACTGGAGAATCTCCCATCCCTCCCCCAGATCTGTTTCATTTAAAGATTTACAAAATAATAATAAATAACCAAAAGTCTCTTCTTGGGAGGAGTTATTTAAATGCAACAAAGATGGTAGGGAATAAATCTCACATGTTGGAAGATCCTGGTTTGTGGGGCAGGAATATGAACATCTGTTGTGAGGAATGAAAGAGTTTCATGCAAATTACACAGCCAAAGAGATGCTCAAGTGAGAAACCAGTGACATTTCTTGTAACTGTTCTATGAGTCAGCATGTATTTAATCTCGATAATAGAGGGAAAGGCAGCCGTCGGTGCACGATTTACAAATGCACGATTTTATTTTCTTGGGGTGTGTGTGTGTGACTTCATGACATCCATGAGGCTGTTTTTAAATGAGGGTACAGTAAACTGTAGTCGTGGAAAGCCGACCAGGATCAACACACCCTCTGCTAGCAGTTTCTGCCCTGATGCAAGAGCGATGGAACCCCATGTTCCTGGAAGTTTTCGCGACAGAGTAAACAAACTTGAAAACCCCTCTTGCTAGCTGAATTCGCCCAGTCTTCTTACATTTTCTCTTAACGAGACACACCGCGGAAGCTCACGCAGGCTGCTTTGATGAAGCCACATGCATCCCCCTCACAATTCACAGGAAGTCACCCTTTAAAAGAAACTAGTTCTGCTGTTTACTGCCCGTATTAAAGGGACAGAGTTCCTTTTTAATTTCTGATAACGTTTGAGAGAGCTAGAGAACTGATCACACAGCCAGCCTGCTGCCCTGTTGAGCAGAGTCTCAGGGGACGTAAGCACCACAGCGCCTCTTGGAGAATATTTTGTGTGTAAAGAAAGCTCTCTGGTCTGAAGGAAGGCAGTACCTCTTCAAAGAAAAGAACTTTCTGGAGAAGATAAGGAGTGAGTTTATTACCCCCTTGGTTCAGTAGGAATAGTTTTTTTTTCCCCCCTTCTCTTCTTAACTCTGCCTTTTTACCAAGTGTTGTGACTACAGCTGTTAGCCAGAGGTAGCACCGCCGAGGGTCAGACTGCATTCTTCTGTACAAGAACCATATATTTTCCTTCATCTTCTTTTTCCAAAAGCCCAAACTCCTGGTCCTGTGATGTTGTTTTGGCCAGCCTCCTCACAGATTCGGGGTCCTTCTCTACGCCTTTGGCATGAAAGAGAGGCACAGGGCTGCCTAAGTTTACCAGGAGGAGAAGTGACTTCTTCAGGCAGCCAAACTCTGGCCTCTGTGCCAGTGGCTCACTTTGTTATGGCAGGTGAAGTTCACCTTCGCCCCACCCAGTGTTTCCACAAAAAGGCAGGGTTCCAAGTATTCATCTGAACAAGTGTTACTGTGGGACTTGGGGCTGGGGGGGGGTGGAGGATGTTTGCAGAGTCTGAGCCCCGGGCGGAGGTGTAGGAAACACAAGTACAGAGGCCATAGAAAGGAGCTGAGCCTTGCTTTGACGCAGCACTCTGCTAGCCTGCCCCGTGACTCAAGGCACTAAAAGTCAGCATAGTTGGAACTGTGCTGGGCAGAGTCACCTATTCGCTATTCGCTACTGTAGCAAGAGTACTGTCTTTGTGGTGGTTTCATCCACTCCGGGGCTGCTCGTTAATTGGGATTTTTGGTGTTTTATTATTTTTCTATGCACTCCCCAACATGAAAAGACCATAAATTTGACGTGGAAAAAAAAAGGTAACTAACACAATTTACCTTACCTGTTCCCACCCTCATTACTGCTGATTCTCAAGAGGACTCCCACCAGACCAGTGAGTCTTTCTCTAACTAGGCAATGAGGGCTGGAGTCACGGGTGCTGAATTGCTCGTTCCGCGTTTAAGATCCTGAGAGGTTCGGGGCAGCTCTCCGCGGCTCTTGGCTGGCTGCCTTTCACACCTCCTCTTTCCTCTCTTCTGGACAGATCTACTCCAGAGAGGACTTCCACCATTTCATTGATGGTTTTAATGAGGAGAAAAGCAATTGGATGCGCTACGTGAATCCGGCTCACTCTGCCCGGGAGCAAAACCTGGCTGCCTGTCAGAACGGGATGAATATCTACTTCTACACCATTAAGCCCATCCCTGCGAACCAGGAACTTCTTGTGTGGTATTGTCGGGACTTTGCGGAGAGGCTCCACTACCCTTATCCTGGAGAGCTCACAGTGATGAATCTCAGTAAGTGGATTACAGAACAAAAAAATAAAAAATGCCAGTAATGTCAGTCCTGGTCCTGTGAGCTAATAACACGTTGTCTAATTATATGGCTTCGTCATCTGTTGGACTAAGTAGGTGGCTTTAGCTAAGACTAGGAAAAGGAAAACATTTTTTTAATGTCCCTTCTCCTTATTATGAAATATATATATATATATATATTTCATAATATATATATATACACACACATTATGGTCAACCCTGAATGTTGATTTTAGAAAGTTACAGGAAGAAATATATTTTTAATTCTAATTTATGCGAAAGGGGTGATTGGAGGCATAATGCAGACTGGTGTGGATGTGTTGAACATGCCAGCCTTTGTCCCTTTTTGCCCTACTGTTTCAGGGCTTAGAGTTTTTACTGACATGTGGCTGTAAAGCCATGATGTGGAAGGCTGTTTCTAGAAAAACCGTCACAGTTTTTTCAAGCAGTCTAAGTGAATAACCCTGAAAGATTTCCTATCTTAGCTTCCTTCCTTATGGTAAGATGAATTAATCTCATCTTTTCATCAGTCTTACGGTAACCACCTATCACTTTATCTTGACAAGTTCTTGGTCCCTTAGGTTTAGAAGCTTTTACTTTTTTTTTTTTTTTTTTCTAAAATTTCTGTCATGACCTCTACAAGGCTACAAGGCATCCCTGTATTTCAATCATTTTCAAGTCAGCTTTAAAAACAATTGAAGAATAAAAAATCCTAACCCCTATTGTAACTCTGGTTATTCCGAGTTATAATGCTGAATTTTTGCAGCACAAATGTCCACATTTTGGTTACAATGAAATGTTGAAGGATTTAAAAGTTTTTATTTTGATCCTCTCTTAAATTTGAGGAAACCTTTCCAGAAAACTATAGAGCATCCCAAGTTTCTGTTACTCAGTTTTGACTGCAGAGTCTCATTTGCTTTCCCTGGAGACTAAATCTGGTTCACATTTTACCACTGAGACACTAGAAATAAATATTAATTTTAGTATCTTAACCTTAAGACCAATGGCTTCGTGATCGGATACTCTGTCTAGCTGGCGTGTTTATTCTACAACGCGTAGGCTCTCAGGAATATTCAGTTTTCTGAAAATCACAACTTCAGTACTTTTCCTGTGAGATCACATTTTAAGGTTTGTGCCCAGGGCCCCTAACTCAACAAAATGTACCCTTGAGCTTGACCTGGTGGGCACCATCCATCCTGGCCAAAGGTAGCAATCCCTCGCCTCATGGGTTTGGGATTATTGTTGTTGTTGTTGTTGTTGTTGTTGTTGTTGTTGTTGTTGTATTTTGGACATAGGATCATGCAGCTTAGCTTCGTCTCAAACTTGATAGGTAATCAAGCATAGCCTTGAACTTCCGACCCATCTTCAGCCCCCAAATGCCAGGATGACAGGCATGTGCCCACCGTGCCCAAGTGTTTGCTCTTTGTATTCAAAGGAATTTTCACGTACACTGTGAGATGATAGCTTTGTTCTTCAGATAGCCCTTTTAGTTCACGCAGGATTCTTCTGAGCGTCACGTTAGCCCCTCCTTTGGGGGATATTCCTGCTACACAGAAAGAGAGAGAGTTAACAACACGGTTGTACAACAAGGCTCCTGCCACCGATTGGGAAACCTGTTGGCTCAGGTGTGGCAGCCAATGACTGAGACTCTGATCAGGAAAATTTCCAGCATTTCATCAGGCCTAATAAGTAGATCGTGTGTCCATGATGAGCTGTGCTGGATTTCTACGCTGGAAGCACAATAGAGTCTGTTTAGAGTCTCCCTAAGGACTCCATGGGGGTGGGGTGGGGTGGGGTGGGGTGGGGTGGGGAGGGGAGAGAATGAAGGGCAGCAAGGGCCCAGATATCACAAACTGGCGAGAAAGAAAAGGGAGGCGGGAAGGGAAAAAAAAAAACTATTAAATTTAGCTTCCAGCCCTCCCAACCTTTTTGGTAATTTTTCTTTTCTATCTATCTAACTAACCCATCTAGAAATCAGTTGACCAAATTATAGACTTCTGCATGTTAATCTGCTTTCTCGGTTTCAGTTGAAAACAGACTTTGTTTTGCCTACTGCAGAACTTCTAGGTTCTTTCTTGTAGTCTTGGGGGTACTTATTATAGATCGAAAATGTGAGTCGACACAATTAAGCCATCAGAACCGTCAGAGGCAGCTCACTCTTGAAATGACTCTGTCCGCCTACAGCCATTTAAGATTTAAGAACAAAAACAGAGCTTGATTTTCTTTTTCATGTTAACTCAGGCTGCTAAGTGGGAGAGTTAGAAATGATAGCAGTTCCTCTGATTACTCAGCTGCTGAAAAAATGAGTTTTTAAAAATGTACCTTCACATGCAGCCTACAGTTTTCCAGCTGTAAAGTCTCTTAGAGACACGGGAGGATATTCCTTCAGGATGAGCTGTCAGCCTGGTGTTTTGAAGACAGACGCCGAACACTACACTACGTGTGTCGCTGGGAAGATGAAACGTTCTGACTTCTTCCTTTGTTGGCTCAATCATTGGCTTTGGATCCGTTCAGTCATTGGGGTGCTTAGCAAGAATGCCTATGATTAAACCCGGCCTTCGCACTGGGAGAGGGCCCAATTCTTTAAACTCCATGTGTTAAAAGTTTCCACTGCGGGGAGACTACAAAAACATTATGAGTCTTTGATGTGATTTACCACATAGAAATGGCATGGGGTTGGGTGTGGTGGCACGCACCTTTAATCCCAGCAATTGAGAGGCAGAAGCAGGTGGATCTCTGAATTCTTGGTCAGTTTGGTCTACATAACAAGTGCCAGACCAACCAAGGCTACATAGTAAGACCTGTCTCCTCCCCTACACCCCAACCACCACCACCAGCAACGACAACAAAAAGGCAAAGTTAGGAAGGTTGCACACAAATGCCTTTCTTTTCTTTTGACCTGGGGATGCTTCTAAATCATTATCTTTTTTTTTTAAACCTCCAGTAAATCCCTTCCTGTCACTGTGGGATGCTTCGCCTATCAACTCTCCACCTTACTTGTCTCTCTCTTCCTTTACCATTTTAGCCTTAAAAAACAAAAGTGACAATTTGAACTTCCTGCCTGCTGGGCCTCCCCGTAAGACTGATATTGGCCTGATAAGGGGGTATTTATTTTGGTTTAGAGGCTTGAGAGAAATTGCTCTCCCTCAGAAAGCTTTCCGTCACTGACCCCCATCAGCATCTTCTGATAGTGTTGTCCGCTGTGTTTATTCTGGTGCCCTGGCTACCCAGGAGAAACTGATAACAAGCCGCAGGAGATAACATCCTCTAAAGAGCTTTCCAGCTGGAATCAAATCCCTCCAGCCTGTCAGCCTGGAGAATGAATGGGTCTGAAAGGTTTAAGCTTAGGGCTTCCACGGAGTTCATCTTCAGACCTATCAGGTAGCAAGCTTGGAGTTCCTTTTCAGTTAAGCCAAACAGGGCTGTTTTATAAGAGTACAAAAGATACTGTTTTACAGTGTCTTAAGCACCATTCCCAA
Source organism: Acomys percivali (assembly GCA_907169655.1). Lineage (NCBI taxonomy): Eukaryota > Metazoa > Chordata > Mammalia > Rodentia > Muridae > Acomys > Acomys percivali. The sequence continues at coordinate 65,921,330 of OU015750.1, forward strand.
TTGCAGAGGCCAAGAACCTGGCTTCTCAGAGCGTTGCACCCCGGCTGCTGATGCCCTCAGCATCCTGGGCAGGGGTGCCTGTTTAAGTGAGCATCCCAGGAACACAGCTCACCCTGTGCATCCTATGTGTTGTCCTTTGGCCAGGGAAGACTGAGCTGAGGCTTCTTCTGCAGGCCTCATCTGCCCTGTGTAATGGGGCCAGACAGCCGTGGCTAATCTAGGAAGGCCCTCACTGTTTCTGAACCTTACCAGGGAGCATACGCTGTCTCTACGAGTAAATGTTTTCCTCCTTGCTGCTTCTGTTTTCTTTGGTGCTGTAAGTAATTGAACTGGCTTGGGAACTACCTGTTGTGGTTTGGCAGAGGTGACTGTCACACCTCATGATTCCGGGAGACAGCCCAGATGGTAGTCTGGTTAGACCAGAACCTTGGTGAAATGCTTGCGCTGGCCCAACAGTGGCCAGAAACGGGCAGCATCCTCATTTATTTGGTCCAGGCAATTTGAACAGGGCTTTTAAGGGGTTCCTATTTAAAGAGAAATCCATTTGAAAATTGATGACTGTTCATTTACTTAAAACTGGTCTCAGTCTTTCATCTAAGTTTGCAGTGGGCTGGTTTCCTTTAGGTAAACTGCCGAATATCAGAATGACTTATTAACCTGTGACAAACCCCCACCCCTGTATTTTTCCACCACATCTTAGTGAACGCTCAGCCGTCCCAGTTAGGACAGCACTTTCCTGTCATAGTTCGCACTAGTGGGAACGAGATCGTACAAATGGCGCTATGTGGAGGCTGCCATTGTTCCCGGTTTTTTTTTCCCCACTTTTTCCCCCCCTCGGAGGAAATGGAGCAGCCTTCTGAGTGGGTGGCCCAGAGCCCTCTGGAGTGAGAGGCGGCAGGGGCCAGGTGTCTAGCTTTTGTATTGCCAGCTGCTGCTCAGGGTTTCTCAAGAAGAGAGAACGACTTTCTGATTTCACTTCGGTTCTCCACAGGCCTGTGAGTAACCGCCCTTTCTTCTTCATTTTAGCACAAACGGAAAGCAACCCAAAGCAATACAGCAGTGAGAAAAACGAACTGTACTCAAAGAATGTACCCAAGAGAGAGTACAGCGTGAAAGAAATCCTAAAACTGGACTCCAATCCCTCCAAAAGGAAAGACATCTACCGCTCCAACATTTCACCCCTCACTTCAGACAAGGACATGGATGGCTTTCGGAAAAATGGGAGCCCCGACATGCCCTTCTACCCTCGGGTGGTTTACCCTATCCGGGCACCCCTGCCGGAAGACTTTTTGAAAGCAACCCTGGCCTATGGGATGGAGAGACCCACTTACATCACTCACAGCCCCCTTCCATCGTCCACAACTCCTAGTCCCCCGTCAAGCAGCAGCCCTGAGCAGAGCCTCAAGAGCTCCAGCCCCCACGGCAGCCCGGGGAACACGCTGTCACCCCTGGCGCCAGGTCCCCCAGAACACCGGGACTCCTACTTGAACGCTTCCTACGGCTCGGAGGGCCTGGGTTCCTACCCTGGCTATGCACCTGCCCCCCATCTCCCACCAGCTTTCATCCCCTCTTACAATGCTCACTACCCCAAGTTCCTGTTGCCACCCTATAGCATAAGTTCTAACGGCTTGAGCCCCATGAGCAACATCAATGGCATCAACAATTTCAGCCTCTTCCCCAGGTTGTATCCTGTCTACAGCAACCTCCTTGGCGGGAGCAACCTGCCTCACCCCATGCTCAGTCCACCCTCCCTTCCGAGTTCCCTGCCCTCAGATGGAGGCCGGAGGCTGCTTCCTCCTGAGCACCCCAGAGAAGTGCTTGTCCCAGCACCCCACAGTGCCTTCTCCCTTACCGGGGCTGCAGCCAGCATGAAGGACGAGAGTACTCCCCCCAGCGGATCTCCGACAGCGGGAACCGCAGCCACGTCGTCCGAACACATGGTCCAACCCAAAGCTACCTCAGCGGTGATGGCAGCCCCGAGCACTGACGGAGCCATGAATCTCATTAAAAACAAAAGAAACATGACTGGCTACAAGACTCTTCCCTACCCACTGAAGAAGCAGAACGGCAAGATCAAATACGAGTGCAACGTCTGTGCCAAGACGTTTGGTCAGCTCTCCAACCTGAAGGTAGAGCCACTTATAGAGCCACTTGCGGGGTGTTTGCCCTTGGCTGCCTGGCCGCGGGTTGTTAAAGTGCACTTGAGCCATAGGAGACCCGGCTTGGGTCTAGACTCCATGGGTGGGGCCTGCTGGTTAATGAAAACGTGGGGGTTCATCTCGATGCCTTTCCTAAGATGCTTGCATCTGCATCAGACACACACCTTGCTCTAGAGAGACTTAGGGAGCAGGCTTCTTCCTCTCAGTCCCAGAGCTAACCCCCTGTGGCTTCTTCCCAGGTCCACCTGAGAGTGCACAGTGGAGAACGGCCTTTCAAATGCCAGACCTGCAACAAGGGTTTTACTCAGCTTGCCCACCTGCAGAAACACTACCTGGTACACACGGGAGAAAAGCCACACGAATGCCAGGTGGGCAGGGTTTTCTGGGTAGAACTTCTGTAGAAAATGTCCGTACAGTTGTCTTTCCGTGTGGTTTCAACAACGCAAAAATAATTGCCTCGCCACAGGCTGCTGGCACCGCGCAGCTCCTCACAGGCTGTAGTGGTAGACAGATGACAGTCAAGTTCCGGCGGGGGGGGGGGGGCGGGCAGGAATGGCCTGGGATAAACAGCACCTCCCCTAATTGCTTACCACAGCAAGGGGCATGAGTGCCATTAACAGGCTTCTGAGCACCCGAAGTTGCTGGGTTATTGGCATGTGGTCCTGCCCCTCCCGTTGGCAATAACCAATTTGGCCTTTCTTCCTTTCTCCGCCTTCTCTTGTCCCCACACTTTAGGTCTGCCACAAGAGATTCAGCAGCACCAGCAATCTCAAGACCCACCTTCGGCTGCACTCCGGAGAGAAGCCTTACCAGTGTAAGGTGTGCCCTGCCAAGTTCACGCAGTTCGTGCACCTGAAGCTACACAAGCGACTCCATACCCGGGAGCGGCCCCACAAGTGTGCCCAGTGCCACAAGAGCTACATTCATCTCTGCAGCCTCAAGGTCCACCTGAAAGGCAACTGTCCTGCGGCCCCAGTCCCCGGGCTGCCTCTGGAGGATCTGACCCGCGTCAATGAGGAAATCGAGAAGTTTGATATTAGTGACAATGCTGACCGACTTGAGGACATGGAGGACAATATCGATGTGACTTCTATGGTGGAGAAGGAGATCCTAGCTGTGGTCAGAAAAGAGAAAGAAGAAACCGGTCTGAAAGTATCTTTGCAAAGAAACATGGGGAGCGGACTCCTCTCCTCAGGGTGTGGCCTCTTTGAGTCATCAGACCTGTCCCTCATGAAGTTGCCTCACAGCAACCCACTACCTCTGGTACCTGTAAAGGTCAAACAAGAAACAGTTGAACCGATGGATCCTTAAGATTTTCAGAAAATAAGTGTTGCGTTTTGCTCCTTAGGTTATGACTTGGTGAGTTCAGGGTGCCTGTAGCAAATTCCTTGTACACAGTTCCAGATATGCAAAGCTGTCCTGGCAGCAGGTGGCTCCCCACACCTCTCTGGAATTAAAGAAGGACTCCAATGTTACCAAAATCTCAGGGCATAAATGAGGCAAAGACTCGCTATATATACATATATACATATTATATATATATATATATATATATATAAACTTATTTACAGCCATGTCTATATATTTGAACCTGTGTATTTTGAATATTTGTGTGGATATGTTTGCATAGCCTCCCTATTACTAAAACTATTGCCTAGCCATAATTATTTTTTCAATGATAATCCTTCATAATTTATTATACAGTTTATCTTTCAAAAAGCAATAATTAAAGAAGTTTACAATGACTGGAAAAATTCTTGGTAGTTTTAGTATAAGTGTCGTATTCTTGTCTTGTGGCCATTCTTTGTAGATAGTTTCGGCACATCTGTTGAAATACCTGAGACTTAGTAGACAGCTATGTGATTTCAGTCTCCTTCCCTTAAAATAATGCTTTAAAATAAGTTTTGATATTGCCAAAGTCATATGGTTGGTGTGTTAACTCAGAGGATCACATCATTTGAACAACATTGTATAAGTTGGGGATATGTGTGCAGAATTACTCAGCAATAATTTGAGGGGAAAGTAATATAAGAAAAATTTCATGTTTCTGATGATAGTCTTCCACCCCTGCCCCAGCCCATACACACACTCCTAGCCACAATCTTACTAAAATGGACACAGGAAGACTTTGCCAACCTGTCCCTCCAAAAACACAGGGTCTTCCTGTCTGCAGTGTCACATGACCATTCTGAGTGGCCGTATGACTTTGGCATCCCAATGTGTTATCTGAAAATGTGAAGAAGATAAAATGCCATGTTCAAACCATCAAGGGATCTGTCTTTTAAGCACAGATGGTTTTGTGTGTGTGTGAGGGTTGGGGGTTTGTCTGGGTGTCGTTTTGTTGTTGGCTTGTTTCTGTTTTTCTTAATGTCAAAATTGCACAAAGGTGGTGCCCTACCAAGAAGCATTTGATATAAAAAGGCTCAGGCCACATTTAAAATACAAACAAACAAACAAAAAACAGAAACAATAAAAATTTAAAAACGGGTATTCTTGTCACCTTAGGCTAAGCGGGTAATGAACATTCCTATCCCCGACATCAGTTGTATATTATCTGTAAAACTCAGCTTTTCTCAGTATTTGTGTTTTTCGTTTTGTAGTTAATTTAATTGAAGATGAAAGGGCATTGCAAAGTTGTTCAACAACAATTACCTCATTGAGTGTATCCAGTAGGAGTGCAGGAAGTGATGTCTTACGTCATGACTTGCTACTCAGCTGAGCCTGTGTGCTCCTGAGTGGTAGGCTGGGTTGTTCTGTCTTGTATTCATTCTCCTAAGCCCGAAAGTTACCTATTGGTGTTCAAGATGTAACAAAGAATGCTGTATATTTATGAACCTATTTATACCACTATACCATGTGTATATATAATATATTTATAACCACTTAAATTGTGATCCAAGCCATGTAAAAGAACCTACTTTTCCCAAGAGCAAAATGAACCTCTCTGAGGTTCTGCTTAAAACTCCATGACCTCACTATTAACATTGGTGCTTGGGCACCTCCCTGCCTTCTACCAGAGACCAGAGGGAAGGGCCATGTAGCAGCTATGGAGGGAAAAAAAAACTTTACATCATCCTGTCTGAGTTAATTGGTTTGCTACATTTGTGTCAGTTGAGTCACAGAAATTAAAATCCCCTCCATCTCCCTACTTTGGTCACTCTCCAGACCAATGCTTAGTTCAGTGTCTTATATATCAACTTAGAAAGAGAGAACTGTCAAATCATCCAGGGAAACCCAAGAGCCTTACTGACCCGATGCTGTGACTAACGAGATGCAGGTCTCCTTACCTACAAGGATCACACCCAGAGATCCCACACACGCTAGCTAGCAAGCTCACACTGAGTAGCTGTGTCCTAGAAAACCCTTCCTTAATTGTAGGTAAACCAAAGCATGACAGGACGTTGACACCAAATACATTTTCTCTCCACTGAACTTGCGCCGTTTTCCTCCTGTGTTCTCTCGTGTTGAGAGGAATTTTACGAGGACTAATCGCTTTTCTTGCCATCTGTCTTACTCTTCGGCCTCTTACATGTGAGTGTTGAGCCCACAATTAACAGTGGTTTTTTTGTTTTGTTTTGTTTTGTTTCCCCTCAGAGTTAAAAACTGACCAAAGTTATTGGCTTTTTACTTTGCTAGAACAACAGAACTATCTTGTGTTTACGTACTGGTTTACATTGTTATTTATGTGCAAATTGTCAAAATGTAAATTAAATATAAATGTTCATGCTTTACCAACGCTTGTCTGGTGTTTCGAAAGGCGTCTTTTTCGGTTGTCCCTACTACCATGGTGTCACTGAGCCACAGTTTGAAGAATTTTCGAACAATTTGTCTCTCCCTGCACAGCCCCTCCTCAGCAAGTACCAGTCATGATGCCCAATTTCCCACCTTTCTGTGGGCTGTTCTAGAAAGCAAATTTACATCACTGGCCCATGGTATTTTATAAGGCTCCCATTCAAGTTCTAACCAGGCCAGACCCTGCTTAGTTCCCAAAACCAAGTGTATGGAGGGAGGTGTGCCCTAACTCTCACTAGTGTATGGTTTTCTTTCATTATGAGTTACAGCTATTTATCACTATGCTTAAGGTCATAGTGAGGAACTAAGGAAGACTGGGAACTAGTTCAGAAATGGCATGTATGTACTCATGGCCTGCAGGTGGGTGAGGGGTTCTGGGAAGCTGGGTTCAGAAACATTTCCTGTTGGTGACGTTAGTATTACTTCTTCAGTTTGACACTAACACAAGGTGTGCCATGGGAAATGCTCTGTGTTGCACCATCACCAACCCCTGGCCCCCATCAACTTGGGAAGCCCATTTGCAACTTGGTCATTTAATGGGAATTTCCAAAGGGATGATTCAACCTCAAGGCATCATTAGTATATAGCCTAGGGTTTGTGGTGGCACGGTACTGAGCCTCATGGATCCTGTGGTGGGAATAAGGTTCCTTCTTTGTACATGGACCTTCCAGAACCTAACTGGTCCTCAGAGAGAAGGCACAAGTAAATCTGATTCCCTGTTGGTAGATAAAAATAGGAGATGAGTCTAAATAAGTGGCAGTGCTCTCCAGTAAATGATCTAAAAGCCATTTACAAAGGCTTTTTATGGCTCCCATTTCACCGTTACCAATTTCTTGAGTCCATGCTAGCTGAATGTTTGTTGAGAACATAATGTGGCTTCTTACATTTCGACGGCCAAGACTCCCTTATGTTTTCTCTTGACATGGTGTTTCTTCTTTAATTTTACTTAAACATCTTGCGCCAAGAATTTGAAGTCCTGCCAACATACAACTGTGCAGTTAAAAAAAAAAAAAAAAAAAAAACAGAACCTTACTATCATAACGTGCCAAGGAGTGCTGGTGAGAGGGTTAAGTTCTGAAGAACCGTTGTGGTAATCATTTTTTTTTAAAGTCTCCATAAGATCTGGGGCATTACAATTACTCACATAAATCATCTTTAGTTGGTAGACCATGTCTTGTTTTCTTGAGAGTTGCTTATCTCAAGAGCACTTGCAAATGACTTAGATGGAAAGGTAAGGCCCACCAGAAGCCCAAGCACATATGCCAGAGTCCAGATTTTTAGATTTGGGCATCACAGTCCTCCGTGGGGCAATGCAAGTCTGAAGAAATCACCATTTTTGAAAATTTCCATAGCAACATCAAAGCTATACAGAAATATTTCCTACCATGTGACAATATGCAGTCTCTATACAAAGCATCATAGAAGTTTATGAGCCATTCCTTGATGGTTTTTCCTTGAGGGAAATGAAATAATTCATGTGTCATAGATTGGAATAAATGAAGTTATTCTCATTTTCTCTCTCACACACTCTCCCTCTCCTCTCTCTCTCTCTCTCTCTCTCTCTCTCTCTCTCTCTCTCT
>OU015750.1:65929895-65943310 GCA_907169655.1 Acomys percivali
AAGGAAAGGAAAGGAAAGGAAAGGAAAGGAAAGGAAAGGAAAGGAAACTAGCCCACAGTGGCAAAGCTTAAGCCAGAGGTTCTCGACCTGGGGGTCACTACGTTAGGATCCTTAATAGTAGCAAAATTACAGTTGTGAAATAGCAACAACATACTTTTATGGTTGCAGGCCAACACACACAACCTGAGGTATCGAGGGGCTGCCACATTAGGAAAGTTGAGACCCACTGGTTTAAACTGAGGAGACTAACTACCTCTGAGGTTTGCAACACTCTGGGCTTCTCCTCAGGCAAGAAGAGAATCTCCCTGCTCACAGGACTTAAGGAAGAATCAGTCAATCAGTCACCTGGCTTGAAACCACAAGCTCAGCCCGAGATGCCCCGGCAAGCCCTTCCGTGCCCACAGCCAAAGCATTTGTTAATTCTGTGTGCAGCTGTGGACCTAAACCAAGAAATATCCAAGACAAAAAAGGTTTGTTTCCCAAACCTTCCTGGGAGCTCTCAGGGAAAGCAATATGTATAATTAAGCAAACTGGGAAAGCCTGCCTAACTCTGAAGAAGAGTACATAACACTGTAAATAAATAAAGTTCTGCCTGTAATCCCAGCACTTGGTGAGGCAGAGGCAGGTGGATCTCTGTGAGTTCAAGGCCAGCCTGGTCTACAGAGCAAGTCTAGGACAGCCAAGGCTACAAAGAGAAACCCTATTCCAGAAAAAAAATAAAATAAATAAATTAAGTCCTACATTGCAGGTCCCAGGAATTTCAAAGGGCAATGAAACCATGTGTACACCTGGCACTATTAGAGAAACCCCCAACCAAATAGGCCCCTGAGTAGTAGTTAGCGGAGAATGGCATTCCCTCCCCTCTCCTCTTCCATCTCATCAGCACATTGGCCCTGAGTACAAGTTCCCATCCACACAGAAGGGACTGTGGGACATCAGCATCTTCTGTGTAAACCTTTCTCACCCAGTTTGAATACAAGTAACCAGACAGAGATGCCCTGGGACACCCACCTGCTGAAAATCAATAATGGAGCCACCTAACTCTTTCTTCGGGCCCATAGTTTAGGCATATATTCAAGGTAGAAACTGAGTTCAAGTCCCTACTCATGGGACACGCTGTGTACCCAGAATAGAAAAATCTATTGCTAGTCTTAGATCAGGCCACCACCAGAAGCATCGTCTCTGGAAAATTCTAGACCCTCCCTGGGCCTCCGTTTCATGATCCTTAGAATGAGGAGTCATTCCTGGGTTGTTTCCAGCTCTCTCTGAAGTATCATACCTTTGCTATGCTAAGACTCCATTATTTCCTGTTGTCCTTGGAAGTCTGGTTGCTGCGGTAGGCAGCTATAGGTCAGAGAGGGAAGAGAGACTCAGAAATGAAGGGCAAACTGGTATGGAACCAGCTCCTGGGCTTCTTCTGGCAAAGGAGAGGGAGCTTGTAGGTCCTGCTGACCCGTGAGAACTATGCCTCTCATCTGCTCACCTGAAAGAAACCTACATTCTTTAAGTAGAGATAATGGGTTATGATTCAGCCAAACTCCTGCTAGATGCCAGTACCAGAATTCTAGTGTGCCTAATTTAATCGGATTTTGCTTTTCTTTTTTGTTTGTTTGTTTGTTTGTTTCCTTCCTTTTTTTCTTCTGTTTGTATGTTTCTTTCTTTCTTTCTTTTTAACAAAGTCATATTTACAAGACAAGTGAAAAAGATTTAAGTTTGTTGCCACAAAAAGGAACAGAGGACAGAAACACTGACTGCAGAGGAAGAATATGAGAATCCAATGAGGAGACCCCCCAAGAAGATGTTGAAAGGAAACATTTCAGTTAATGAGGCCACCAAGGCCTCGATACCGCTCTAACGGCTCAAAGTTTAAAAAGGGGAATAAAGAAAAATCGAGCAGAGAGAGAGAGGAGGAGGAGGGAAAGGCTAAGCCAAGACAGAAACTGTGAGTAGATAAATGTGAAAGGGGCTGAAAATAAGTGAAAAGTGAAAAATTGCTTTATGAATAAACCGTTGAAAAATAGTGAGTGAAAAAGCAATTGCGCTTCCAGTTATTACTGCAGGCCACACTGGAGCGCGGAGGCTGGCCCGACCCTCCACTGCAGCGCTTGGCTCCGAGGTGCCTGTGGGCGGACACTGTTTTCTACTTGACTGTTCAGTTTCGTTGTGACCGCCTCCAGCACTGATGATATGGGCCATTTTACCACCCTGATCACCAAAAACATGACTGGTCATCCCTCCAACCTGCTGACATGACAGGATGGCGACAGCCAAGCAGCATTCAACGGGACAAGCCAAGGGGTGAGGGCAGAGCACTAAAGGAGACAGGAGAGCCAGAGGAGCTCCTGAGACCTAAAGCCACAGCCTGTTCCTCACTTTTGCCGAAAGTGACATGATTTCATGTACCTTGTCATTCCTGGTGGTAGTGTCCTCCCAAAAAGCCATAGTGGCCCTGCCCCAAGTCCCTTCTGTGCTGACAGCCAACAGATGACCTTTCCCTGAGCACATTTGAGCTCAGGTGTAGCAAGCAAGATGCCAATCATAGCAGAATGTCCCTCCTCCACCCCTTTTGCATAGCTGGAAGTAAGTGCAGGGAGCACCAGGAAGTGGACCGGTTTTACCAGTGTGAGCCTGCATGACTGAGGACACGAGAGGAAGCACTCAAGTACCCACCAATCAGGCCTTGTGTTGTGGAAAATGACCAGTGCTGGATGCCGTAGCCAGCTCACCACTGTGGAGTTACCCCCACATTTACCAGTCTAAATGTAGACCACCCTGAATGATGCGCATAGCTAGGAGATGGCGAGCAGGTGGCCTCGCTGTATGGATGTTTTCTATCCACTCCACTGGTGAGCATCCTTCCTGTGTGAGCACACTGTCATCTAAGTGACAGGCTGAAGGAGGCAGGTGCCTCTCCAGTGACTTAGGGACTAGGGAAACTAGGCCAAGGGGACATTTGACCCAGATGACCCAAGGAGCTACTAACACATGCATGCAGCTGGGTGGATAACCAAAGGATGAGTCCACCCCTCATGCACCTATTTCATTTTTAATAACCATCTTGTGAATGTAGTTTTGTCTACTGGCCAATGAGGATGAGGTTTTCCTGAAAACTCCACAGGGTACCTATTGGACTGTAGGAGGGACCTTGCCTTTGCTAGTGGAAAACTTTAGGCAGTGTGCTTCCCTCCCACGGCTTTTTCATGAAGGAGATAGGTGGGGCTGGGCCTGAGATACTCCAGGTGGGGAAAAGTCAAGGGAGATGCCCAAGACCTCTAACAACTACATGTTGGAACTGAAAACTGACTCTGCTCAATATGTTAGCAGAGTAGACACCGCTCCTGTTGCCAGTTGGGCAAGACCCAAAGGAGCTGCTGCTACTGTTCGTTCTTTGGCCACGCTTGCCAAGCACAAGAACATTCTAGAACTACATCACTGCCTTTTGCTTTGTCAGAAGCTTGACTCTTAGGCTGGGTAGTGAGCCCAGGTTCTGAGTGCACCATGTGAGGGCTCTACCCCTGAGCTCTATCCCCAGCCACGTGGTCTGGACTCTTAACCAGTTGTGAAGTCCTGTTAGCATGGAAAAGACAAAGAGTCCTAGAAAAGTATGGCCCATGGTCTGCTATTATTTGGAACCCACATCTTCCATTACTCTGGATATGGCAGGTCCTCTGTGAGGTACCACAGGGACTTCGCGTGTCTGTCACTTTTGCAGACAGGAAGGTGTCAGGCTTCTATGTCAGCCTCATGTCTCTTATGTTTCAGAGAGGAAAGAGAGTTATCAACTTACCCCACCCCCTCAGAGCGTGCCTCGGATTCTAGGGAGCAGGCTCTGGATGGACATTTGCTGTTTAGGGGGAAAAAAAACTGGCTTGGAAGACGTTCTCCACAAAGGAGGGAAGATGTGGGAATGAACATATTTCAATTTCCAGCACACAAGGAGGCCTCTGTTGCTCCTGAATTTAAGGTGGCTTGTTCTCTGTCTTAAATATTTCGCATATGGAGTTAACCAACGTACTGGAGGCAGAAATGAAAGTTAAGGAATGGCCTGGTCAACCTTTTGTTCTTAGGCAACGGAATCCTAACAGACACAGCTCTTTTTTTTGGGGGGTGGAGTAGAGACTTTTTACATGGCCACCTGTTACACAGCTATTTGCACCCAACAGGAACCCTTGAAGATTTATAGTTGTATTGCCTCGAATTGGTAGTTTTTGTCTCCTCTGCTTTTGACCTACACATGGGTCCCAGACTAAAACTTACATTATCTGAAGCAAGCAAGCCCATCTCAGATAGAAGCCAGCTGCCGCAGCCCTTCCTCCAACGTTGAGGATAGTAACAAAACATTATTGCTCATCTGTATCATGAAGAATTATGTGTTCTTTAAAAGGTTGGCTGGAAAGAAAGAAAAGGAAGGAAGGAGGGAAGGAAGGAAGCAAGGACGGAAGGGAGGGAGGGAGGACCATTCTAAAACTTCAAGGCAAGAAACACCTCATAAATCTAGGTCTGGGGGCTGGAGAGTTGGCTCAGTGGTTAAGAGCACCATCTGCTCTTCCAAAGGTCCCGAGTTCAATTCCCAGCACCCACATAGCAGGTCACAACTGTCTGTAACTTCAAGATCTGACACCCTCACACCAATGCACATAAATTTAAAAAATTAAATAAAAATATTTAAAAAATAAATCTAGGTCTGAATCAGAGAAATGGGTGTGAAAGTGGTGGGGTGGAAGTGAGCCTCTGAGCTCTAATGATGGCCTTCTCAAAAAAAAAAAAAAAAAAAAAGCAGGTTCTTCTGGAAGATTTAGAAGAAAAAGAGTCTGCTCAAGGTGCACAGACTTCCTTCCGTCCTCGGTGTTTTTTTTTTTTTTCCTCCCTTCTAAAGGGCTGTTTGAAAGCTTCTCTGTGCTTCTAACTGTGCAGAAACCACACCACCTCTTTCATCGTCTCTGTTCACCACTGGAGACCCTGGTGGTTAGAGAGGGAAAGTCCCTTTGATGGCGCATGTGAGGGGAAAGGGTGTTGAGGGCGGGGAAGGGTTGGCAGGGGAGAGGGCAGCGGAGAGGGCCTGGAGCATAGCTCTTTGGCCTAGACAGACGCTGGCCCTCGGACCAGCCAGGCACACCTTCCGGAGAGTTCTCTGTACTTCTCATCACCTTGGGATGAGCAGAAACTCATCATTAAACAAAGCACAGAGCGCTGACTTTAAGAGCTCTGTGTTCCAAGAAGCCGAAAGAGTAGCCACAATGGCTTCTGGGTAGCCTAGGAACAGTTTGTGCTTGACTCTTTGGTATAGATACTGATGGGAACCCAGAAGGGCAAAGGTGGGTCGGAACACAGGTACCTATTTGGTTTTAGCCACTGGGGATAAACTCTGTAATGCCATGACTGTCTGTCTGTCTTTTCTCTTCTCTTCTGCTTCTTTTCTTCTTTTGAGACGGAGTCCCATGTATCTCGGGATAGCCTCAAACTTGTTAGCAATGTGGCCAGTAGTGGTCTTATACTCTTGCTGCTAACCCCACGTGCTGGGATTCTAGGTATCTATGACCACACCCAGTTTTTGTGGTGCTGGGGATCAAACCAGGACTTAGTGTTAGACAGGCCTTCTACTGAGCTACATCTGTGACCTCTCTTCAATGTTATAAAAAACACATAAAGCCAGGTAGTGGTGGCACATGCTTTTAGTCCAGCACTCAGGAGGCAGAGGAAGGTGGATCTTTGTGAGTTCAAGGCCAGCCTGGTCTATAAAGTGAGTTCCAGGACAGCCAGGGCTGTTGCACAGAAAACTCTGTCTTTTTTAAAAAAAAAAAAAAAAAAAAAAAAAAAACCACAACATAAAACATATAAAATGTACCGTATTAAGCATTTACAAGTGTTCAGCACCGTACAGCACACTGTAGGCACTTTGCTGTCACCAGCTTTGTTCACCACTGTTCATCTTATAAACCTGAGGTTGTTCCTCGCTCCCCTCCCCCGCAGCTACTGCGTCCTGATGCTTCTCGATCACTCTGCTGATCTTGAGTGCTTTTCTTCAGTGACGTCTATAAGCTCGATTTCTACACCAGGGCCTGTTTTGAGCTCACACACCAACTGCCGCGCTGGAGGAGCCGTTCAGATTCACTCACTGTGACTGTTCGTCATTCGCTGCAGATCACGATCACAAATCCGTGTGCTCAGCACTCTGGCCAGGCTTAGCAGTTTATGGAGTTGTTCTTTGCACCAGCACACCAGTCAGGAATGAAAATAACAATCAACTCCCTAAATGTTTATAAGCCTCTTGGGCTATTGCACATGTAATTTAGAGTTGCCATCTTGTCTCTTTCTTCTTCTCAATGGAATGGAATGTCCTCTCCTTCAAGCTGGTGGCTACAGGGATGTGGGGGAGGAGGCTGTTATAGTCAACCCTTGGTTGAAGTCTTCTTTCCTCTTTGGTAGCAGGTTGTGTAGTAGCACTTCCTGATATTCATGTTTCAATCCTAAGCAAATCCTCTCTCCAGGTTGTACCTGGAGCCAAAGCAGGGGCCAAGTAAGCACTCTCACCCAATCAGTGCCATCAATTTGTCATTCCCTGAAAATAGAGTTGTCCCTCCAGTCTGGCCTGTTACCACCCCCAGCACGCTTGACTGATGGGGACGGCTGAGAAGGCCTGACTGCCTTTGAGCAAGGCCACATTCCAGGGGAGTGGTTACTATGCATTCACTGCACGCTGGGCGTGCTGTGCCTCGTGCCTGCAGCCACCCTTCAAGTGTTGTTGTTACACAACAGTCGTGAACTCTGGAATGTTTCTGGTCATTTACAGCGTGACTATGTCAGCTGTGACTATGTCACGCTGTAAATGACACTGTTAAGCTTCAAGGCCCAGAATGAAGTAGGCTAGTTTTTTGTTGTTGTTGTTTTGTTTTGCTTTTGTTTTTGTTTTTTCTTCAATAGATCATAGCTCATCCCAGAACAGAACAAAGCTTGGAGGCTTCTACGACACACTTCTTACTCTGAGACGCTTAAGTGGAAATGCTAGGGGACTAAACAACAGAACAGATTACAAATCACACCCCAACCGTGTCACAAACCCTGTAAAGTCGCTGAACCGATGGAGCACAGTACTTGCTGAATAGCTTTCTAGAAATTAGCCTAGCCCTCCTTAGAGTGACTTTTGGTCCACTTGTGCCTTGGTCTATCTTTCTTTGGTTCGTTTCCTTCATGAGATAAATGAAGAAAGCAACAGACTAAGGTTCCATAGAACATCTGATTTATGAGTCATGTCTCTTTTTCCTTCATAGTATTCATTTAAAATGGCACGGTTCCAGTAGAAGAAACAGAAAGTAAAAATAAACCTTAGGCACGGCTTCTGTGATCAGCAATAGGTATGAACACAGTGGCTCAAGTTCACATTTCCTGTACAAGTTGCTATCCTCAGAGACGCCCCTTATGGTAAATGATTAAGTCCACTTCACTTGTATGAAAAAAGAGGTCCAGAAAGGGTAAATAATGTAGATCATTTAGGAAAACAACAATGGTGAGAATAGGAATTTTTTTCTTTTCCCTTCTTTTCTCTTTTTTTGGTGTTTTGAGACATAAGAGAGGGTTTCTCTATGTAGCCTTGGCTGTCCTGGATCTTCCTCCATAGACCAGACTGGCGTCGAACTCACAGAGATCCATCTACCTCTGCCTCCCAAGTGCTAGGATCAAAGGAGTGTGCTTGCCACCATCACCACCACCCGACAGGAATTTTTTTCTTGACAGGAATTTTTTTCTTTATGTGGCTGAGGATTGAGCCTAGACCCTCATGCATGCTAGGTCAGTGCTATCCCACTGAGTCACTATTCCCCGGCTCTCTGTTTGTTTCTTTGCTCATTTGAGGCAGGGTCTTGCTAACTGGCCTATGTTGGCCTTGAATTTATAATCCATCTGTGTCAGTAGCTCAGTGTGTTATCAGGCCTGGTTCAAAAAAAAAAAAAAAAATGAGGGGGATGCTGTTTTTTGAGACAGGGTTTGGGTAACTCTGGCTGTCCTGAAACTAGGTCTCTGTAGACCAGGCTGCCTTCAACTTCACAGAGATACTCCACTTGTCTCAGTGCTGGGATCAAAAGCTTATGTCACCACTGCCTAGTTGCAAAAACACTAAAAAATAAAAAATAAAAAAAATTTATGTGTGTTTGAATGTTTTGCCTGCACATATATATATGTGGTCCACCTGTGTTCCTGGTGTCGATGGAGGTCAAAAAAGGGCAGCAGATCCCCAGGAACTGTAGTTACAGATGGTTAAGAGCCTCCAAGTGGGTACTGGGAACCCAAAATGGGTCCATTGCAAAAAAACAAAAGAGTGTGTGTTTTTAACTACTGAGCCATTTTCCCAGCCACTCTAAAATATTCTTGAGTTATTTCATGTCACGTTTACTGTGACTAAAGCCTTCCTCTAGTATGGCCAACACTTTCTCCATCTCAGAAGATCAACGTAGTGAGATAAAGCTTACAATACAATACAGAAGCCCACTACCTATCTCATCTTACTATGTATCACCAAGTTAGAAAGTTCCAAAGGATCCACAGTGTGTAAGTGACACAGAATGGCATATCTGGGCTCATTTTCCCCAAGAGAAAATCTTTAGGAAATCCTCCTGTTTGCCCCCCATGGTTCTAAATAAATCCTCTCATCAGCTTCATACAGATGGGGTTCTTCAGATTTCTTTCTTTTCATTTGCAATAGGCTTCCTAGCCCAATAACAAAGGAGAGTTTCAGATTTGTAAGCTGTCTGTTCGCTTATTTGCTCTTCCAGGGAACACTTATTGCCTGCCTGTCACACACTTCAGGTATCGGGCCCGGCTAGGCTAAAGGTCAGCTATGAACAAGGCCAGCACCTTGACCTCAAAGAAGCACCTTCTGGGGTGGGGAGGTAGTACAGAGCATAATTTGATTCATGTCATTGGTATTTTTAAATATATTAATATCTGCTAAGGGAAAGCAAACTTATTTTAAAAGACTAATAATTTTACAGATCTTAAAAAGCATCATTGTATTATGTTCATCTGGGGCTCAAAAAGGGTCCCATGAATATGAATGCGAATAATGCACATTCGGGCAGTATTTTGGTTCAGGTGCCTAGTAGAAAATTCCATGTTCTACTTAGTGTACTGGCTAGGTTAGCAACAACCATTGGCAAATCTCCCTGTGTCTTCCAATGAAACCATGCATTGTGACAGTGCTGACTCGGAGTGGCCACTTGGTGCTGTCTCTGTATGTCTTCCTTCATAGACAGGAATTTCTAGAGATGACCATCCACAAACAAAACACTGACTTAATTTTGTTTTCCAACATCATATAGAACAGCCAACATCATATAGAAATCCCCCAATAGGTTTATTTTCAAGCCAGCCTACTGTCTCATAAGGATGCCTAAAATCATTGTAACCAGACGTTATTTTATTTCAAAAGAACGCACTCTGAAAAAAGAGTAGTAAAAAGCTAATGTCCTGGGGACTGCTGGTGTCAGAGGATGAAAAGAGCACAGTCCCAGGGGATGGTAAAGGGCAGATGGACCGAGAGGCTTGGTTTGTTACTGGTTTGGCCAGCTGGATGACTTCAGCAAAACGTGTCACCTCACCACATCTGTAAACCAGGTGACCTCTGCGTCTATTACTACAACCCAACAAGCTAAAAGCTTGTATTAAAGTTAAAAAGTATCATCGAAGCCTCAGCCTCTGGCACTCCCGTCCAGCCACTCTGCTCTCTTGTGGTGTTTTGGTCGAGGTAGCAAAAGAAAAACAGGGTGGCCTAGCCCTGTAGCTCTTGGCTCAGCTTTGGAGGAATCGGTGACTTGGCATGTGGCTGGCTCTGTGCCCTATGGGCCAGGGCCATGAGTGCCCAGGTGGGCCTTGGTATGGGGTTGTTGCCAGCACGTTAAGATGAGCCAGGGACTTGCAATGTGAACTATTTCAATAGCCACTCAGATTCCAGGGCACTGTACTCAAGCTGAGGAGTGTCTACCTCCATCCCATCAAACTGCAGCCTTGGATAATTGCACTCCTCCATTGGCCCTTGCATTTCAGAGCTGCGTGGCATCCACACTTCCTCTTCCCAGGTGTTTTCTTTGAGAGTTGTTTTCCTGCCCATGAATAGGATGACAAGTTGAGTGATCTGGGAAGGTTTTCCTGATACAACTGGGCCTGCTTTTTGGTGTCACCAAAGAGAAAGGGATGAAAAAGGAAAAAAGAAAAACAAAGCAAATAGAAAGAAAGAAAGAGAGAGAGAGAGAAAGAAAGAAAGAAAGAAAGAAAGAAAGAAAGAAAGAAAGAAAGAAAGAAAGAAAGAAAGAAGCTATCAAACCCTCTTCCCCTTCTTTTTTCCTTGAGGGCAAAGGAAACTTACTACCTCAAAAACACAAAGGGAAGGGTGTGTCAGTGTGGAGTCACTCTAGGTGGAGATCTTGGAAATCCGAGAAAGGAGTCATAGATTCATGCAACACTGATGTGTATGAAAATCTCTTTCTGTTTTTTAGGGGTGCAGGGTTGCGAAACCACGGAGCCCTATCTTTAAGCTAGGAGATGTCGACATAATTGTTTTGAGGGCCACCAATCAGACCACACATTTTGCCCTACCCGATTATAATGAGCGCTCATTAGGTATTGTGATAACAACACCCTCCTTGTTTGTTAGCAAAGGATCACCCACGGCAGCTGAGGTGGCAGCATCAGAGTCACCCGCTCCTACCCTCGGTTTCCTGGTTTACTCCTGAGGCAGCATGTGGTCACGGGATGCTTTCTCCTCCTGGTTCCCTCTCCTTCACCGGCTCTTTCTTCTTGTCTTCTGGCCTACAATAAGTTCTTTACTGAGAAGAAAGATACACTAGCCAACCAGGCTATTTAGGTGATCCTGCACCTGAGCGTTTCCAGGTCACTGGGACACCATTTTTTTTTAGAACTGAAGTCAATACCAAGTGGAATTCCAAATGCTGGGGACATCTGCATGCCTCCCCAGGTGACAGATTTTTCCAGAGGAGTTGTTTACTGTTCTTGCTGGGCTAGCCAATGGAATTATCACTTCTGAAGCCCCTGGCAATGTTGGGGAAATATTCTCCTTTTAGTAACAAATTCTAAATACTGACTTTATTTTTACCCACTTATTTGATTTTTATTGGTGTTCACTTTGACTGGCCGGATCCCTGTGAAATTAGCCTTTTGAATACTATCTGCTTGTGTCCAAAGTGTCCCTGGTATGGCTGGGGAGTTTGAGTTCATTCATTCACTATTATAAGACACAGACTATGTATAGCCTGCTGCTTCTTGCTTTGGCAATCATGGTGCAACCCTGTCTGTTCCAGGTCTCCAGGCATCTTCAATTTCATCCAAAAGATATTTGCACATGAGAATAAAGCTAAAAGCCCAAGGCAGGGCATGACAAGACACTGTCGTAGATACGAGGGACATTTGCTTCAGCACTGTTTGTTATGACTGCGTCCTAGAAGCTATCCAAATGTTTACTACATAGAAGACTGGCTAAGTAAATAGTGATCGCCTACCTAGTGAGACATTACAGTGCTATCAAAAAGAATTCTCATACATTCTACAAGTGCTAACACAGAATATTTCCAAACATGACTACAGGTTAAAGAAAAGTAAGTGTATATTGGTGTGTGCTCTGCTTCAGTTTATTTATAAAGTGTTATTATACATGTATTAAATATGTTCTTTTTGTAGTGCTGGGGACATGAACACAGGACCTTTCACAGGCTAAGCAAGGCCTCTCTCTACCTCTGAGCTTTACACTGAAGCCCTGTGTTGAAATCTTTGAGCAGGTATGTGAGAATCAGGAAACTGTTAAAGCCTCTGGAAAAGAGAGAAGAGGAGGATGGGCAGTGGGAGACTTACTTTACCTTGGGAATTATTTTGCATCTTTTGAATTTTGACCCAGCTACATATAACAATAATAATACCAATAACAAAAGTAGTAGTAGTAATAGTAATAATAATAAATACTATCTAAAATGCACCCAATCTCTGGCCAGCTCTCAACACTGGAAAATAGTGAAAGACAAACTAAATGCTTTTCACAAAGTGAAAAGGTTCTCTTCAAGAAACCTTGAAACAAGTGTGATGAGGGACAGGGTGGGTCGGGAGAGGAGGGTGTTTCCTACCCTGTCTCCTTAGAGTCAGCTCCAATCTGATGTTTTGAGACTGAACAGCGGGACGGGGTGGGAGTGGGGCTGTTGTAATATTATACTGCATGGCATAGAGGAGAGATGACCAGGTCAACTCCATCGTGCAGAGAGAGAGGATTTGGGAGCACTGGAAAGGGAGTAACAGAGTCATCCTGCCCCGTGCACTGAGCTGCCTGTGGCACTGTAGGTGTCTTCTCTCACCTGGGCACGGGCGAGACAGTGGACAGCCCTTGCTCCTGTCCTAAGATGGGAACTCTTTTGTGGCTTCTGTCTTCCTGCTCGCAAATTCTAGAAGAGTCTGGCAGTATATCAGACTACGGGGTTTTTTTGTTTTGGTTTGGTTTGGTTTGGTTTTTTGTAGCTGATTGGTTGGCTGGTTGGTTTTGTTTGGTTTGCTTGTTTGGTTTTTGGGATTTTTTTTGGGAGGGTGAGCAGGAAGAGACAGGGTTTCTCTGTGTAACAGCCCTGGCTGTCCTAATACTCTCTCGGTAGACCAGGCTGGCCTCAAACTCACAGAGATCCCTCTGCCTCTGCCTCCTGAGTGCTGGGATTAAAGGCGCGAGCCACCATGCCCTGCTCAGTTTTATTTCTTTTTGGGATAGGGTCCCACTGTGCAGTACCGGCTGGCCTGCAGCTCACTCATAGAGAATAGGTTAGCCTGAAACTCTCAGTGATTCTCCTGCTTCTGTGTGGACCACAGATACTCTCTACCTGTCCAGCCAGAGGACTCCTGTTGGTGCTGACAATAGTGTTTCTGGACCTGCAGGATCTCTGAGGTTGAAGAGGCCCTGGGGATTTCCCCCTCCTTCCTCTAGTTGTCAGGCCTTGGCAACTGTGACTTATACACACACACACTTCAGGCTCGGGAGTAAAGATGGACTCTACCGGTCATCCGACTCGGAGCCTGGCACACTGTTTAGAGAATGCCCACTTCACAGTTTCCTGGGACTGCTGACAAGAGCATTGTGGGTAAACAGGCCGAGCTGACTGAACCCCATCAGGACAGTCCAACAGGTCAGACGATGGCTGAAATAGGTTTTCTGGGAGTCTCTTCTCCTCTTCCATGAGAGGAGGTAACTAGTGGCAAAAACCTCCCAGCCCTGCAGATAGGTGAGGACCCACCGAGCTCCCCAAACCTCCCACCGTGGGTCAAGTTCAACGCAAAAGCTTCCTCCTCAGACATCTCTACCCACAACATACCTTGTATTAATCTTTATCCGTGATAGTGTGTGTGTGTGTGTGTGTGTGTGTGTGTGTGTGTGTGTGTGTGTG
>OU015750.1:65993041-66010541 GCA_907169655.1 Acomys percivali
AAGAAAGAAAGAAAGAAAGAAAGAAAGAAAGAAAGAAAGAAAGAAAGAAAGAAAGAAAGAAAGCAAGCCTTGGGATGAGTTCAAGTACCATAGAGGACAAGGCCCAAAGGTGAACGCTGGGACACCACACTCAAGGTGAGAAGGGAAGGAAACTGAAAAGGGGCCTGGCTAAGAAAAGCTGCAGGGTGTGGTGACCAGTGAAGAAAGTGAAGAATGAAACAAGGTGTGGTCAATTGGCAAACGTGCTCGAGTCAAATCAAACCAGTGTCATCCACCACAGCCCAAAGCTAGTCTTTCTGGCTGCCTCATTTCTATTTTTTTTTTTTTCTTCTCATTGCCCCTTCTAAAGATTTCCTTGCGTTAAATTCCATCCACAGCCTTTGCAGGGACTTGTACATCCCAGAACATTTGCTGCCACTCTTCTAAATGTCTGAGTAAGAATGTCACACGGACTCCCATAGACTCAGACACCAAACCTGGGGGTTCTACAGGCATCTGAGGCGGCCCGCTGCTAATTACATCCGCCTAGCATTTTCTTTTTCTTAACTTTTAATGTCTCGTGCCCTGCCCTGCCCTCAGATCACTTAGTTAGCCCAAGCTGACTGGCTCCCTAACCTTTTAAAGTTTGCTCCAGGCCTTGGTGACACCTGCAGACTTGACACTCAGCACCACTGAAGTCTACCAGAGACTTCAGATGGCAGTGAATTTCAAAACATTGAGCAGAAGTGTAAGAGAAATGCAGGCACCAGGATGGCATCTTATATTTCTATTTTTTAAAATATTTTACTTTTAGATGCACTGATATTTCGCCTGCATATATGTCTGGGTGAGGATGCCAGATCCTCTGGAACTGGAATTACAGACAGCCACGAGATGCCATGCTGGGCCTCTGGAAGGACAGCGACTGCTCCCAATGACTGAGCTCTCTCTCCAGCCCCCTAGGATGACATTTTAAGAGTGAGATGTGGCTAAGAGGCTCAGGAAAAGGCTGAGAGGTATGGGATGACAAGTTTCTCTAAATCTTCACAAAATGCTAGGCGTCGCCATAGGCCCACACCTCGAGTCATCTCTGCAGAAGAGCTGCCATCAGCAGGTAACATGAACTTGGGGCCTCCAGTGACACAGGACACAGGACAGTCACTGCTGGCCCCGGCAGGTCCAGAGCCAGCTGCTGCAGTGCACGAGCCTGAGAGGCAAGGCTCAGACCTCATTCCCTTCCTCCTGCTCAGACTGAGAAGGGGTTTTCTCCAAATGACTGAGTGCCTGGCCAACTAGACATTAGCTATTCAATATAAAGCTAGAGAGTGAGTTTGGAAGGGATGCTGTATTTCTAGAATAGCTGGCTGGGCAATGAGTTGGAGGCTTGAGCTCCTGTGGAACAGCTGCAGCAGTTGTCTGAAAGCGGGGAGAGGGGGTTAAAGCTCACACAGGACCCAGGCACTTACTCCAGCCCTGCGTTAGTAGCTGCTGGGGTACTAGGAGAGAAGACCCTCAGGAGTTAGGGAACTGCCGGATTCCATGACTGTCATCTTCAGAAGCACAGGCCGGTCACAAGCACTCATCTGTGAAAAGGTCAGGACTAATGAAGACCTCCAGATGTTGGCTGAGAATAGCAACCGAGGGGCTGGCTGCTCCAAGTGAGGCTGAACCAGGCCTGCGCTGCGGTCGACACAACAGCTAAAATGAATGTGGGCTGACGCAAGGAGCTGGTCCACGGTGGTTCCTGCTGAGAGCAGATTTGAGTAAGCATGTCTTCACTGATGATGCCAACCCCAACCAACTGAACTTTGTACACTGATCTCTAAATGACAAGGTCCGTCCTATTTTTGTAGCTGGTAACTCTGACAGGAATACAAGACCTACTTTAAAATGTCATTAACCAGGGTGGGTGCACGCCTTTAATCCTGGCATTCAGGAGGCGGATCACTGTGAGTTCAAGGCTAGCCTGGTCTACAAAGTAGTCCTGGACAGTCAAGGCTACACAGAGAAACCCTGTCTCAAAAAAACAAAACAAGCAAAACAAAACAAAACAAAACAAGTCATTACTATTAATGTTGCTTTTCTGTAGACAAGTTTTGGCTCTGAGATTGGGGGAGTAGGAAAAAGCTATACACCAAGCACTTTGAGGGTCACATGATGTGTTAGAGCACACTGAATTCCCAGACATACTTTTATCTGTGCCATTTTAACATATTCAAAATTAAAATGGTTCAGTATTAAAAATCCAAGTACCCAGTGAGTATCGTTAGGATTGGACACAGACTATTTAACTCTGGTTACAAGGTTAGGCCTATAATACTAGACATTAGTACTTTTGCTAGTATGTCTGGAGAAAAATTATAATTTGTATCTGAGGAAGTCTGAAGGCCTCTTTCATCATAGGAAGGGGTAATGGTAAAAAGGCTTTCTGTAGCTGCTTTCACTCAGACAGGCAAGCTGAGAATAGCCTATAGGAAAAAATGCATTTGGAAAATAAATGGGGTGATGCACACTTGGGAGTTGGGAGGTGGAGGCAGGAATCCAGCAGCTCCAGGATACCCTTAGTTACACGGAGGGCAAGGCCAGCTTCATAGCAACACATTCGATGTACTGATCTGTGAACCTGGTAGCTTTACAGCATAGCACACTGAAGGATGCTATGTTTGCTCTGAGGACTGCCTGACCTGGGGATTCCCATTGCTGCCCAGCTGGAGAGAGCACCCCTACCACGTGTGCTAGCCTGAAAGCTATCACAACTCTGAAATGCAGCCCATACTACCTGCCTGCTGTTTTTCTATCACCAAAGATGACCTGTAATTACAGAGTGCAGTTTGATCTCCAATAATCTGAACAAGATGAATGTATTCCCCCATCCCCAGCACATTCTCAGGCCAGACGAATATATCACAAAACAAAAGACAGCCAGGTAGTGGTGTGCATACCTTTAATCATCCCAGCTCTCAGAGGCAGAGGCAGGTGCATCTCTGAGATGTTTGAGGGCAACCTGGTCTATAGAGCAAGTTCCAGGACAGTCAAGGCTACACAGGAAAACCCTGTTTCAAAAAACAAACAAACACAAAACAAAAACAAAAAAAAAAAAAAAAAAAAAAAAACCCAAAACCAAAACCAAAACAACCACACACCAAAACCGGGCATGGTGGCACATGCCTTTAATCCCAGCACTCTGCGAGGCAGAGGCAGGCAGATCACTGTGAGGACAGCCTGGTCTGGAAATCGAGTATAGGAGACAGCCAAAGCTACAAAGAAAAACACTCTCGAAACAACAACAACAACAAAACAAAAAACCATAACAGAACAAACACAACAAAGAAGAAAACACAGAGGAACAGAACTTGTATTGTGAACAACTCTGTCATCATGGCTGTGTACAAATGGCCTGAGCTGTTCCAAATACGAACATGTTTGACTTTTCTCCCATTGTAGCCAAAGATTTTATCCTATTATTTGAATTAGGCTGGCACAAGCGACAGGGAACCCAACTGCTCTCAGAACTAAGCACCAACAGTATGGTAAGAAGTGATCTGGCAATTTCTGACATGAGCCACGTGCACTAAGTTTTTGAAAATTAGAAGATAGGATATCTGAAAAATATACTTTTAAGTCAACATACTGTAGAAAGATAACCATTAAGTTATTGATGGGCCAGAATTGGTTAAGTGGTTGAGGGCGCTTGCTGCCAAGACTGACAACCTGAGTTCGATCCTGGGACCTAGGAGGTGGAAGGAGAGACCTCCGCCCACATGCTGTGGTGTGCATGTGTGCTCCACTCCCAATAAGGAAGAAAAAAAAAAAGTCAGTCTCTCAATGTGAAACCTTATTCTTAGCATAATCCACTTGGTTTCCCTGAGTGGGGAAATCTAACAGCGTGGCCAGGGACACTCATACGGGAACCACTCTGTATCGTTGTCATACGCCACTGTGGCTTATGCTGAGTTCCAGCAGGTGACCAGAGGTCAGAGCTGAGGTCACCTAGGTGATGAGTAACTGACTGTGCTCTGAACTCCTTCCTGGTCAGCAATGCCAAGACATAACTTTTTTTTTTCCTGAGAGGGAGCCACTTGCTGAGACTTGGAGCCCTGTTCTCTATTATCCCTAGAAACTTACAGTGTGAAGATGAGGGAAATCCGGATCTTGCTCTATAAATATTTCACTTCAAATTTCTAGGAATGACGACATATTCACTTGGGTTTTTAGTAAGCCATGAGACTTAAATGTTAAAATTAAAATTAGGTATTTTAGCCAGCACTAACTCCTGAGTTTACTCTTTATCTGGTCCCGGGCCGCTGGCTCACCTGGCTTTACAGTGCTTGTTTATGGTGTTCCTGTCATGGGGACAAGCAAGGGCGGCTGGCAGTGGCTTGGCAGGGGTTCCCTCGTTAATCTGGAAGTGGAGGTCAGGAACTCCGAAGTTCCCCAGGAATTCCTTACCCCAGAGTCACCTGTAAAGTCAGCATGGTCACCCTTCTGACCACACCTCATACGCCCTCCCTGGCACCTGATCCCTCTGCTCAGTGACGCTCTCTTTAGTCTGTCAAAACACCGAAGGGGAAAATCCCCACAGCCAGCAGACGAATAAACACTCGTAATTCGAACAATCATACTCAGACCAATGTCTTACAAAAACACAAGCGAGTGGAGTTTCCTTATGTAACTGAGGCCTCACTATTTTCCCTGCCTTTCCTAAAGGGCACTATGCCCTGCGAGCCCGCTGCTTTCTACTTGCTCCTACTTTGCTGTGATTGGCTCACAACGGCTTTTCTTTCACCATCGGGCTTACCGTCTCTATTCTAGGGCATCTGCTCTTTGGCCAGCTTTACTTTATCTTGTGAATAAACCTGCTGGAAAGTCAGAGACAGTCAAAAATGGAGGAGGAGAGAGAGGAGGCAAGCGGCTCCAACAGCATCACACTTGAGTCATCACACAGTTTTCATAAGAAAACATTCATTTTTATTATAGAATCTAAAACCGTTATCTTATGATGTCGTCTTTTAGCATACTCAGATGGGCAGACATTCACCGAGGACAGCAAGCTGGCTCACACACCAACTGTGGGAGTCTCAAGCAGCCGTCAGCAGAGCGCAGCAAACTTCCCTTACTGTGGGAGAGTTCCAGAACCCTCTGGATGTTTTTGGTAATGATAAGGAAAGGCTGCTGCAGTCTAGAGACAGGTCAGCTTCAGGCTTTAACGACTGGCTGCCAGGGGACCTCGATGACATACCAGTCCAGGAGCCGAGAGAGAAAAAAATGGAAAGGAACAGGAGATTTGAAATATGCAAAATTGTCGTAGACAGGTACTCGGCATATGATTTGACAGGTTTACAGTGACCAACAGAACAGCAAAGACAGTATTTCTACCTTTAGTGTATAGAAGACAGATTTTCAAGTCGCAGAAACAAATTCTGTGATAGCTCCTGAGACAATTTGCCCTATGCCCTGCACCCTTGCCGTGCCAGTGAGAAGTGGAAACACAGAATAAAAAGTGGCTTACTGTGTGAGATTCAGAAGGTCCTTGAAAGTGACAAACTGTATGGTATTAATGACAAAACATAGTTAGAGGCTTTATTTAAAAATCTCTCACTGCTCATTATCAAAGTTACAGGATTGTTTGCATACCAATAGGCTGACTGTAAACAGGAAGTTCTCATTAAGGAAAGATGGGTTTACTGTAATTTGATCTTTTACAAAAAATTACTGCAAGTTATTAATAACAGAATTTCTCTTTTACTTTCTTAAGTCTAATTCTCTTGAAGATTCAACCACTGTTTCCACTCTCCTGACTAAGGTTCAACCATGGTCACCTTAGGAAATACCCCACGTATTTGTTAATCAGAAATACAAACTGTGGCACGTATCCATTCTTTCATCGTGCAAAGGCTTCGGCTGCATTGTAGTTCACGAGAAGACAAGAGGCCTCACTGGTCTCGTCGTGTCTCAGTGGAGCAAAGCTGCGGTGTGCAGTCAGCCCTGCCCAGTGCCCTCTCTCTCGTGGAATCTTCTTCCTCCTCCTCGGCTCCCAGCGGCCACGGGTGTCTGCTGCTTCCACCGCAGCTGACTGAAGCAAGGGTGGCGTGCTCCGCTAAGTCCTCTCGCAGGCGGCTCCATCCAGGAGGACCTGCTCTTCAATCTGTTGCTTGGGGGACAACGCTGATGTGAAGAAAGTTATCAGGGTAGCTCAGGTGCTCGCTCAGCCACTGCAGAGGGGTTTCCAGCATCGGCTCAATTCCGTGAATCATCACCTGGTTCTTCTTTCCTCCCTCTGTTCCAAGAAAGAAATCCAACAGTGATCAATGGACAGGAAAACCACAAAGAAAAGATACTCTGTTGTCTTTTCAGATTCCTTAGTGAAGTAAATGGATTTCAAACTTGTATGAGCCCCTCAACAGGAAGTGAAGACCAGGAGAAAGTTTAAATGTTGCCAAATGTCTCATCCTAAACAGAAACCGGGTGGCTGCAATGAATTCTGATAAAACTTCTGGGGCTGTATGAAAGCATTTGTTCTTTCTTAATTACTGTGCTTGACCAAGATTGACGTTAGTGAAACTATCCTGAAGCAAACAGCAGGGTGAACCCACTGACCAAAATAGTCTAGGAACACATTTAAAACCACTACAGAAGGCTGTGACAAATGATAAGGCTGTGGAAGCCACACCCTTGAACACAGAACGCAGACCATGGCTGGGAGTGACCCAGAGTGTGAGCAGTCTGAGCGGCTGTCTCACAGCAGCAGCAGCTCTGCCGGGCGTCAGGACGGGCTCAGGTGCACCCTAACGTGCTGGAAGGAAGAGGAACATAGGCGAAGCTGTGATCACAGAGGACCAACGCTCTGAGCTGAAGCACCTGTCTTAAGAGTCACGAAACCTGATGGGTTTTTGCTAATGCCAACTGCTACTTAAATTAGTACCACGGGGCCTGCTGCAGGACGCAGTAGATAAAAACCTGATGGTCTGAGTTTGACACCTGACACCCACATGGTAAATGAGAGAACCTAGTTGGCCAAGTTGCCTTCTGACTGTGGTACATGGGCAATCACCCCTACACTATAAAAATTTAAAGGGCGCTGCAATTAACACCTTTAAATTTAAATTTTATTAACACTTATAGAAAGGAAAAAAAAAAAACCTAATGTAAGAAACACTTCCCTACCAAACAAAACAAAACCTACCCCAAACCAAACAAAAATTAATCAAAAAGGAAAAGTAGGGAATATTTGTTACCCTGCAGTACAGCTCCTTAATAATGTCTTCAAAATCACTGATAATGGCAGCCCTTCAGGAACTTGAAAACAAAAGACAACATCAGGGCCAAATTTTCCGATGGGAAAGGAGCACTCCAGATGCTTTTTTTTTTTTTTCTCTATTCCAATTGTCCCTCAGTCCCCACTGCTCGAGCGTCCAGGAGAGCCTGACTGGTCAGTCCCCACTGCTCTAGGGTCCAGGAGGGCCTGACTGGTCAGTCCTCACCGCTCTAGGGTCCAGGAGGGCCTGACTGGTCAGTCCCCACTGCTCTAAGGTCCAGGAGGGCCTGGCTGGTCAGTCCCCACCGCTCTAGGGTCCAGGAGGGCCTGACTGGTCAGTCCTCACCGCTCTAGGGTCCAGGAGGGCCTGGCTGGTCAGTCCTCACCGCTCTAGGGTCCAGGAGGGCCTGGCTGGTCAGTCCTCACTGCTCTAAGGTCCAGGAGGGCCTGGCTGGTCAGTCCTCACCGCTCTAGGGTCCAGGAGGGCCTGACTGGTCAGTCCCCACTGCTCTAAGGTCCAGGAGGGCCTGGCTGGTCAGTCCCCACCGCTCTAGGGTCCAGGAGGGCCTGGCTGGTCAGTCTCCACCGCTCTAAGGTCAGACTTCCAAGAGAGTCAGTAGGGCAGGTGAGCAGGGGGCCATCAAGAGAGGACACAGAAACACTACAGTCAAAAGAGAATGCTCACGTGAGAAATCTGGTAAGCACACTTTGCTACAATTCCTAAAACGACCAAACAAAGCTTCCCCACATCCCTGTCACAGTTCAGCACAACTCTGGGGAAAGACCACTGCTTTAGGACCCCAGAACCTAAAAACTGCCTCTCCTGCTTTCCTTTCCCTCCCATCTTAAACAAACAAGCAAGCTGCTTCTACGGCTTAGTTAATGTCTGTGTGTCTGAGTGAGAATCTGTGTGTAGTGCTCACAGAGGCAAGTGAGGATGCTGGATGTTCTGGACTGGGGGCTTGGAAGGAGCAGCATCCTAAGAGCTGAGCCGTCCCTCCAGTGCCTCTAGCCATCTTTGCTGTGTCTATACAAATGCTTTTAAACAACTGTAATCACAGCATTAATACAATGACCGAATACTGCTGGGAATGCTAAACACAGAAGACAAAGCTGGACACAGAACACGGAAGACTTAAGAACCGGCATACAACGAGGAACACTTAAGTTCTGTATCATGACTCATCCTTCTAAGTTCTAGACTGCCAAGGCTTGACTATATTAAATCCTTCTTAGAATGTACACATTTCCAGTATGGTTCTCTTAATATTCTTATTATATATTTCTTTGAGCTATTTTAATATTCTCAGAATTTCCACCTACTTAGAACTGAGTCAAAAACCGAAAGCGTGGTGAGAGTAAAAGTTCCTGCTGTGTACAGGTTCTGCAGCCAGTCATCTTTCTTCTGAGATAGTAAAAACTAACAAGTCACCACTCAGTTCGCAACACAGTTCCTAAAGCGGCACTCAAATATGAGAGTGCCCGTCCACTGACGCACGTGTGCTTGAGAAGGCAGGTGTCCAACACAACACATAGAGTTGGAATCACATGTGCAAGCCGTGACATCAGAACCGTCCCAACTCTGCATGCCATCGCGGCACTTGGGGGCAAGCACTGGCTCTCCAGCTTGCAGTTGGGGTCACTCCTTGTTCTTCTGTGACTTTGTTCTAAACTTGACTGACTAGGTTGGACCTACCTCCCCATGCCTCTCATTAGAACAGCCGAAGCTGTGAGATATGACCAGCCATGGAGGCTTGTGTCTGTGATCGGAGAGCATGGGAGGCAGAGCCAAGAGAAGAGCTCTTAGGATATCTGAACACATTTCCAGTAAGGTTCTCTTAATACTCCTAGTCTGCAGACTAAGACCCTATCTCAAAACAAAGAAACAGACAACCACAACAAGACAAAGATGTAAAACATTTCGTCATAGCATGCACCGATCCAAACACTTCCCTAATATTTATCCTTTTGTTTGCTTTCCAGCTTCTGTCCAAAAGTGACCAAAAACAGAGGATTCTTGGGGTGGGCCATGATTTCCCTTGTGACTATAACCAAAGCTCCTGTTGTTCATGGATGTCCCTAGCAACTAGCATGGTACTGACATGACACACTGTGATTATGGAATGTGGGTTTTACAGCTGCAGGTGGGGTGGGCTGGCAAAGTGCCTTTAGAACAGGGTCTGATGGCCGTCATGCCTGCCATCGTGCTGTGTGTGCCTGCAGAACCGCTGCAGCTATGAGGAAAGGTTAAAGGCTGCCCCAGCTAGACTGCGGGACTCATGGACTGCGCCTGCAGGGCAACTGGCACAGAACTAAGGAGATGGAGTATGCTCAAGCCCTGGAAGGCTCACATTTAAGACTTAAAATCTCATCCTGAGAACAGAAGGTAAGGAACAAAGCTCTCTCTCAGTTTTCTGTGCCTGTCCCAGGAGCACAGGATAGAGCCCCAAGGTTACAGGTGGTCAGTCACATGAGCTTCTCTCCTATTCTCATCTCCCACGCAAACAGAGCACTGCCGGCATCCTAGTCCCAGCCAATGACATGGATTCATCCTCAAAACTCCTCCCACTGCCCAACGTTTACTAGTCCCTGTTTCACAGGAACTGAATGGAGAGCTCCATCTATTCCATCAAAGACCGTCTTAGGCTCATTGTTACTCCGGGGAAAGGAGACTCCCCTTCTCCCCAAAGGACTCGGAGCTGGATCTCTGGGCGTGACTGCCGGCTAGTTAGGCAGCCACAGGGGAACCGCCTGGGTTGCCACTTGTCTGGCTGCTCTGAGGTACCTGCTAGATTCGTCCAGTCAGCTTGGACACGCTCCGCCATTAAGATAGCAATTTAACCAAAGGGCTGCAATTCTGCAGTGTCACCATGACTTTGGAACTCTGAGTTTCTGCTGCCACCTGGTAATAGGAACCTCTCTAAAAAGAGCTAACTGTAACAAGGTGGAAACTCTTTTCCACATCCCTGTGAGAGAAGTCTCATTGTAAGGACTTAGTTCTCTGCTCCAGACGTTCCTGAAGAAAGCGGGACCTGGGTCTCCAAGTTTCAGCCATTTCTGTCTGGAAGCTGACTGCAGTAGGACTTCCACTTGGAGCAGCACGTGCTTCTGGCAGCACCCAGTACCGGGAAATACGGGACCGCAATAAATAACAAGTGTGCATGTTCTCACCTTAATTTAAGCTTCTGTAAAAAACAAGAAAGCATGGCTGGGTGATCTGGCAATTACCTACACTAGAAAAAGGAGTACTAATTAATTAAGTCTTATTTTCCCCTAACAAGAGAAAGGAAGCCCTTGATGAGCTTTCTAAACTGAACATGTTTGGTAGACATGCGTGTTTCCAAATGAGACTCTAGACTTTCATACTTGAAATTGGAAACATCACTCCAACAGATGACTCAGGACTGCACTGCACACCTCTCCCACTTGTGATGTGGCTTTCTGTTTGCTGGTCAATACAAGACTAACGCTGGGTTTGCAAGGCAAGCACTATCATCAAGCTTCAGCCGAGCCCCCACGGGTGTCTCTGAAATAGTCTGTGGGGTGCTGTCCTCTGCTGCGGCATCACCAGCTCTGGGACCTGTCGGCAGCAGTGAGGACTGAAAGGTCTTCACAGGACTGGGCCATTAGCCATGGAGCTGGGGAGGGGGTTGCTAGGCCATGCCCCTCCCCAGGGGTTTACAGGCAGTACACCTCTCACTCCTGTCCCACTGGCTCACCAAGCTAGACCTGGAATCCTTTCTTACATCTGTCCCTGGTCCTATCTGAGATGAGCAGAAGGCAGATGTCTCCACAGGAAAAGCTCATACAACAGAAGCTTTACACTAGACAAACGTGTAAGCCAGTCATCAGGAGCCATTGTGATCATTTATAGGCCACTTTTTGCAGGGTGACTCTGGTTTGGCCATACACACAATTTCCATTTGTGACGTGAATTTTCTAAAGAATATATTTAGCAAAATGTAAAGATGATATCAAACTGTTAGGTAGTCTATAGTTAAATTTATCAACAGTCCCCATGTTTTTGTTCCCAATTTGCAGCTTAGTCCAGTCCAGTCTCCGGCTGTATAGCCAAGGTGAAGATGGAGGTACCAGCAAGTGGTGTGAGCCTTCATCTGATGTCCCAGAGAGCGAAAGGGTGAGAGAGAAGGTCCACAGCCACAGCTTTGCAAAGGCTATCACCCCAACAATGCTGCGGAGGAATCTTCCAAGTCAGGGATCTGGGGAACATGTTAACCACAGGAAGGGTTCCCATGGGGCCCCGGGTTTTCATGCTCCAATCCCCTAAATCTGCACCAGGGTTTAGATGTTCAATTTTGAAAACCAGACAGTATTATTTTGTAAGGGGTCCACACAGTAAAAGTCACTATCTACCTTAAAGTGAACAGTGTTATTTTTTCTTTTCTTTTCTTCTGGTTTTCTGTGTAGCCTTGGCTGACCTGGACTTGCTTGTAGACCAGGCTGGCCTCAAATTCACAGCACTTAACCTGCCTCTGCCTCCCTGAGTGCTGGGATTATAGGTGTGTGCCACTGCACCTCGCTATATGAAAATGGTAGAAGTACACAGAAACAAATACAAAAAAGAAAAAAAAAAAAAAAGAGAGAGGAAAAAATCCTATTGGCTAAGTTGCTAATGAAAAGTACAGGCTTAAAACAATGGTAATATCTGATGCCTAATATAAAAATGTTGTCAGCATACAGATTTATGTACTACAAATATAAATGCACACAACACTATAAATAGACATAAAGGAGAGAGGCCAATCATGTAGACAGGGCTACTAACAGACACACTAGAAGTTCAAACACTTGCATTCCCACCCCGAGAATGAATGAGGAACTGTGTTCCTTTGAGATTTCCTTATATAGGAAGCAACGGTGTCAGAGTCATAGTTCACAACCTGATTCTTCAGCAGCAGCAGCAGCAGCAGCAGCAGCAGCAGCAGCAGCAGCAGCAGCAGCAGCAGCAGCAGGGAGGTTAACAGAAAATAAACACACCAGCTGACTCCCTCTAGGCCTCTGCAGGGAAGCCTGTTTTTCCACCTTGTCCAGAACCACTCTGAGTAGCACATTACCATAGAGTTTTTCTTCACATTTCTGAGGAGGCCCGCGTGGTAATGCAGTGAAGGCTGATATGTGACTGAGACTTATTCCAAGTCCTGCCCGGTTCTCAGAACCCAATATCACTTCTCATATAACGAGGAAGAAAATCCTAACAGACCTTCCCATTCTAGGCAGTTTCTCACTCTTCCACGAAACCCTTCCTTCAGGTGTCAGCCATCAGCACTCACTAGCTTTGAATCCTTAGTTGACTTTGCTAGTCTCCAGTTCCTCATCTCAGAGAGTGAATCAAGGCTCATCTCTAGGGCTGCAGCCCAGGACAGTCTGCAGAGGGCTTGGGCACGGCAGCTATTCAATGACATTAACTCATTTCTCCACCCTTCTCGGGGCATGAAAAATATCACAGAGAACTGAGTCTGGCCACAGAGGTTGCTTGTGTGCACAACGCCTTAGGTTTATCCCAGCAGTTATGTAAGTCGGATGTGGCAGCACACACCCGCAATCCCAGTGACTCAGGGGGGAGAAACCAAAAGAAACAGAAAGTCAAGATGGCGCCACAAAGTCGAGGCCAGGCAGGGCTATGTAAGACCATGAGGGTGGGGAGCCGTTGAGAGGGCATGGAGAGAAAGGGGTCAGGAGAAGGGATGGCTACGCTCTAAGGTATGGTAATAAGCCAATCCTTTGGGCACTAGATATTCATCACGATATGTAAGATAGCTTGGGTTTAATTATGTGCCTGCCAGCCAGAAGGCTGTAAGAACTTACTCTCTAATCACTCAGTGGGATTGTTGGGGGTGGGGGTGGGGCAGGACAGCAAAACCCCAGACTCAGGATTATACAAATTAAATGACACTCAAAAAATTCAAAAGCCATAAAAATATATTCAACATAAAAATTTAGTGAAACACCTCACTTAAAATGCAAAGGAAACCTAACTTAATATGATTATGTTGTTTGAAAGAGTTTTAGATTCTTTTTAGGAAGATAAAAACAGTGGGAAAGTGGTGGCACACTCATTTCATCCCAGCAGGTGATCTCCGAGTTCAAAGCCAGCCTTGTCTATAGCAGGAGTTCAGGCCAGCCAGGGCTACAAAGAGAAACCAAGTCTCACAACAACAACAACAACAAGAACAACAAAAACAACAAACATCCCCACTCCTAAAACAAAACAAAACAAAACCCAATCAAACAAAACAATCCCACTGCTGTGAAGCTTTGCTCACTCTCCTCACACTGCTGCTGGAGAGCCAGTCCTCAGGCTCACGCCCACAGCTACAAGGCGCCTAACTGTGGGCTTTAATGCACATTGCCAGGGCTTCTAGGGACATCCTGCAGTCTCTTTCTAACTGAAGATGCAACTGAAATCTCTTAGTGTAAAAATGAGGCTAAAGGAAGTGATGACAAAGGAACAAAGGCATGAATGAGAACGTTTCAATCAAATTAATCTTTTTTGAGGTTCACACATCTTAGTATGGAAGAACAGACCAAATGGACTGACATCTAATTTAACCACTGCGGCTTCAGGGCTCTTTTATGAAGAACAAATTTTCTGAAAATCATTTAATAATTCTAAGAAAGTTTTAAAACCAATAAAGAGGCAAGCTTTTTGATTACCACCAACTAGTCTGAACAAATTTTCTCTATCTGACAAATTCCCCAACCTCGGCTATCCTCATGAATAAAATGTGGACTGAGCGAATCCCCTGGCTTGAGAAAGCCCAGGCTGAAGTCTGCAGCGCATACATCATGCCCTGACTCAGCGGCAGTGGTAACAGTCAGAGAGGTCAGGTCAGAGGGGGTTAAAGCAAGCCAGGATATGGCCGGAGGAATACATCAAACACTGATCTTAAAAGGGCAATTAATCTTCTACAGAAATGCTTCCTGGGGAGTGAGAGCTCCATCTTAAGAGCACACGATATGCTGTAGTGGTAAAACTGAGCATGCACAAGCACAGGGCTTTTATCCTGTGATCACAAACAGAGGGAGAGTGCTGTTTATCAGAGAGCCACAAGCCTTTTACAGCTCTCCATTAACGTCTTCCGGGCCTACGCTCACTCAGTGCCCGTCTAATGAGCCACTCACAGTCCATGCGTCTTTTTCCATGTATAAACTATCTATTGTGCATGTGTGCGTGTGTGTGTGTGTGTGTGTGTGTGTGTGTGTGTGTGTGTGTAGAAAAACATAATTTTATTTCTAAAATATTTCCAAATCCTTGGCTCTTTAGATAGTATCATCAACTTCTAAATATGTGCATCCTCTTGACTTTTGCTTATAGCCATTGTATTTCTTAGTAAGAAGGATATAAACCAAAATTTTAAATTACAAATTAGACATAATAATGGAAACTGTAGCTAGTGTTTAGATCAGTTAAGTATAAGTAAACTGATTAAGAGCCTCCTGATCATACATTTTAAAAAAAGATACACTTTACAAAATGGAGATTTTAAAATATTTTCTTTCAAAATGTTATTACTGTTGGTGCACTTTGTGTGCATGAGTGCATGCACCAAGGTGCACACGCGGCAGCAGGAAGGTAACTGTGGAATTACTTCTCTTTCCACTCTGGGTTCTGAACTCATCACCAGGCACCTTTACCTATGAGCCTCTTCCTCATCCTCAAGCCACTGGCTGTGTTTGCATAAGATGACCAAGCAGCCCGAGCTCACCGTCCACAGAACAGCTGCACTGTGTGACAGGCTAAGGACCACAGAACTCCTTGGCTTCACTGAACTGTGTGCATGTATCACTCCATTTTCTAGTGCTCTCAACAGAGTAAACGTTGCGTAAGTTATTCCTTCTACTTTTAGAAAGGCCAGGTTAACTCACTTAGTTTCTTGAGATTAAGATAAAAATAATTAAGGAGAGGAAATTATAGGTATCTTTTGTTGGATCTAGCATCACCTTATCTCCGTTAGTAGAGAAAGAACATAACCATCCCAGCTCTTTTATCTTAGAAAAGACATATGCGAAGGGATGAAGCTCTGAAGAGGTTCTGCATCAGCAAGGTTAACAGCAGTGCCTGCGCGCTGGACCAAGCACGAGGATGAAGGGGCGGAGAACAGGGAGGCGAACTTACATAATAAACCATAGCTACCAAGTTTAGGCTGGACCTTATTGATGATTACATTTAAAATGCTTTTAGACTTCCCACTATAGACAGTATTTCTTCCATAAAAAACAATAAATAGCTTGGAAGAAACTATAAGGCAAGGGTCCACTACAGAAGGAGACTCACTTTTCCAAGGATTACTACAGTACTGAACGGCAAACACTCCATTAGTACTTGAGAGCATTGGCAATCGACTTCTGAGCCTTGCTAGTGTGTCTTGGCAAGTTGTATGATGATACTAAAGCCTGCTATAGGGGATGCAGTGACGGTAGAGAAGCTACAGTCAAACTTGCTTCTTCTTTTCTTCCTTCCAGAAACTGCCATTTCTTTCTTTCTTTTTTTTTCTTTTTAAATGTAGGTGAGTGCTTTATCTGCATGTACACCTGCAGGCCAGAAGAGGGCATCAGATCCCAGGATAGATGGTTGTAAACCACCATGTGGTTGCTGGGAATTGAACTTGGGACCTCTGGAAGAGCAGACAATGTTCTTAACCACTGAGGCATCTCTCCAGCCCAACTCTGGCATTTCAACCTGTCTAGAAGCTAGTTCCTTAAAAAAGTCAATCAGTGGCTTGGAAGTCTTGCCATAAGTGAAGTTATAATTGGCCTTTATAAATTTCCCATGAATTTTTGTTTATAAAAATATATTAACAAAAGAAAACCCAGGCTAATGGTAAAACCTTGGAAAGAAAAATATAAGACCATGAAGTCTCAGGTGGGAAAAGGTTGTTTCACTACATTCTACAAGTAGACTGTAACAGGAAACTTATTTATTTCATAAGAAACGCAGATCCATTAAGTTTTTGATGGTTGCCCAATTCAAATGGAAGGAGGGCACAGAGACGTACGCATTGTAAAACCATTCCCTCATTCTTCAACACTCCTCCAAGGGTGGAGGGGGTGCAGTTTGACAAGCGGTCACACATTCAAATGCTAACTCCTCTGGGAGCAGCGGCTCTGCTGCAGCAACAGCTCACCCGCAGGCAACTTGAACCCAGGGCAACACCTGAAGGATCTGCCGCCAGCGTTTCTGTCACCCACTGCAGCTCCCGTGGCTGAAAACACTGCACCACACCACAGAGAATTCACTATACAGAAACCATGTAGAACAAGGGAAAATATGAATTATTTTTTTAACTTCTGTGGTTTCTCATAAAGTGTGTTAAAATTAAGATAATTGCCAGGCATGGTGGCACACACCTTTCTTTAATTTCAGCATCTGTGAGACAGAGGCAGTTGAATTCTTGAGTTACAGGCTAGCCTGGTCTACATACCAGGTTGTAGACCAGCTAGGACCGATACATGGTAATACACTCTCTCCCCCCCCCTCTCTCTCCCCCTCTCTCTCTGAGACACATACACACACATACATACATACATACACACACACACACACACACACACACAGCACACCCAAACAAAATAATGTTGGAGTTAGATCCCAAACAGAACAGGCAGCACAAAGACAGCTGGGGAGGGTTCCACAGTGGGCACATGGAATGTGTGACTTGACCCCTTCTCTGTCCAACTGTTCACACTTCTGTACATCTTCATCAAGACTCAGTCCCTACTCTCTCCTCAGAACTGACACGTTCAGTCTGGAGCTTCCACAACTGTACAATCTTCCTGTCCATTCCCACTGGACCAAATCTTTCTCCAGAGAACACTACACGGTATCTTTCATATCTTAGAACAATGAGACAACACACATATACAACACAAAGAAAATGAATGACAGAAATAAAATTTATGACATTACATGGAACCGAGAAGTTACAGTTGTCAAGGAAGGATATCAAGGAGTAAATAAGCACAAAGAAAGTTGGGCGGACATGGAAAGGGAAAGCAGACGCTACTGAACTAGTCAACCCTCCAGAGAGCTGCAGGGCACTAGCACTAAACTGCATGGACTTTGGTCTTTCTTTACACCTGTGCTGCCCGTGTAACTCCAAATATAAAGCCAGGGGGAAATAGCCCAGAACAGAGAACTATTCAATGACACCTTGAAGGAAATTTATAAAAACAAGAATGGATGTTTATCAGTCTAGACAGGAAGCCACTGAAGAGAGCCCTTAAGAACTGTGGCAGGGAGCCAGA
>OU015750.1:66015541-66029427 GCA_907169655.1 Acomys percivali
AATAACTCTTGTCTGACTTCAGTAGTTCTGTGTTGTGGTTCACAATCTGTTTTTTTTAACCCCCTTTGATTTGGTCCTGTTCTCCCCCCCATCCTCCTCCCAATACACTCTGATTCTAATTCTATTTCTTAGGAAAACCACTTCCTTAGATTATTTCATAAGAAACTTTTGAAGTATTGCTTTCACGTTTAATAATTCCTTACCTCCTTCCTACCAGGTCAAAAAGACCAAGGCTGCTCAGTGTTAATGCACATGGTCAGAGACCACTGAAAAGTCCTCTTAAAAACGCAGTAATAATGAGCCTGTAATGGACCACAGGGCTGAGCTGGCCACCTAGTTAGAAAAGCAGCAGCAGGACACCTGCACACACGTCCACACCCGTGTGCCCATGTGCACACTCAGAGCAGCTCTTGGGTGGAAATATGAAATGCCCACACTGCTTTTAGCACATGTGGAAAACTCCACAGCTGACCACACATGACAGCTCACATAAAAATGTACGCACACTAAAAATACCATGGAAATCACTTTTAGGCTGTGCGTATAGGTATAGGTAGGTGGATGTGTATGCATGCACAAATTTGGTGTTTAAGCATGCATTCTATCCCCAAAATAATTCATTGCATGTATGAAAATATTTCAGCTTCTGAAAGAAATGTGAAATAACTTTTGTGCCAATCATCTCAAATACAAGTTCATGTATGCTGATTTTCAAAACAGAAATTCATTAGAATAGTCCTTACTAAACCTCAGAGTACAAGAAGCGTATTTTATTTTGTCAAATTGAATTGACTTCTTTTTTTTTTTAAAGATTTATTTATTTTATTTATTGCATATGAGTGCTTTATCTGCAGAAGAGGGTATCAGATTACATTATAGATGGTTGTGAGCCACCATGTGGTTGCTGGGAATTGAACTCAGGACCTCTGGAAGAGCAGGCGGTGCTCTTAACCACTGAGCTATCTCTCCAGCCCTGAATTGACTTCTTGTTTTGTTACAAATGTTATAAAACAAAAGATTTTTTTCCCGTTAAGAGGTAAGAAATCTATTCCTAAAATATACCCATGCAGAATACTCATTTAACCTCAGCCACCAAAGGTTTGGAAGAGAAAATGGCTGCAATGCATTGTGGTTGCTAAGTACCTTACCTTCAGGGGCCACTGCAGAAGGACAGACTTCTCTGAGGAGATCTCCAAGAGTGTGCAGCTGTCCATCTGCGGCCACAGGGCGGAACAGCTTCTGAATGAAGGGTCGTTCAGTAGTGGTCTATTTGAAAAAAGAAACAAAAAAACAACAGTCCGAGCAAGTAAGACACAGATCACAAACACGAACCCGGCATTAGTGTCTTCTGATGTGGCTTGACCATAAATATACATAATAATTGTAAGTATCACTGATGCGCTATCAGCGGGAGGTGGGGGGCTGGGGTGGGGATGGGGGTTGCTAACATAATAAGTGCCCATAAATCAGATTCATGCAGTAAGGAATGTTGGACACTCTTAAGTGATACGATACAATCACCAAATACAGAAATGAACATGGCTGAGTACTGCGTTAAAAAGGAAGATTTTTAAAGGTTTGGAGAGATGGCTCAAGGGTTAAGAGCACTGGCTGCTCTTGCAAAGGACCAGGGTTTGGTTCACAGCACCCACATAGCTCACAACCACCTGCCACTCCTATTCCAAGAGACTGAACACCTTTTCTGGCATCCATCGGTACCAGGCATGCAAGTGGTGTTCACACATACACACAGGCAAAACACTCACACACACTTTTTTTTTTTAAATCTTTAAAAAGAAGCTTTCAAGTGAGTTTATTGTAAGAGAGTTAGGAGTTAAGTGGAGCAACAGCCATCTGATAACAATGAATTCACAGCAAGCATCCATGGTTTGATAGAGATAAGGGTTTCAGTGCCAGGTGTGGGATACCTCCCTGCAAGTTATTGGTCAAGTAAGCCCCAGAGACCACCCAAAAAACACAGGCTAATGCCACTGCTCTTGGTTGCTCACCATAACTAGATATGGCGGCCATATTGCTAAAGACGCCACACACTTTGGTTGTAGGACATAGAGAAATCAATTTGGAACTGACCTGGAAATTCCTCCCTGCTGGCTAGCTTTCATAGTGCTGGAAGGTGCTACACAGGCCACTGGGGGAGAAAAACCATCAATAGTATTACCCAGTGGTGGTCCCTGCTTGCAACATCATTGACCTGCCAGACAAGACATGCCCAGATGTTGAAATACTGGCGTGACCCTTATGGGGGTGAGGGTGGGGGTGGGCGCCATGTGCTTTCTAACAGGACCCGAGGCCTCCTTTACAGGTAGGAAATCCAGCCTGACTGTAAACCTGGTCAAACCCCCTGGCTGGGGAGGCTGCCAGCCCTAGTGGAGAACCCACCACTGTTGTTTTGCTAGGCAGTCACACTGTTGGACTGGTTTCCACACATTTCTACTTCCACCTATGGAGAAGTGCTGCTCTAAACTGTGGTGCAAGAAGCTCCTTGCAGTGATACAGAGATGCACAGCCGGTCAAAGCACAGGCTTAAGTGCTGAGTGCTCCTTCCTAAATAGGATGCCTGTATCATCATCTTACCCCAAGGCTTGGAGAGCTCACAGCAGTGAGGTGGGGTGGGAATTAAGGGCCAGACAATGCAGAGGAGTGATGTGAAATGCTGTCCTCTGGACATGACATGGCTGTGGTACAGTGCAGATGGGGGAGGAGTTCAGTAGGGCCCACCCAGAGCTGAGGAGCTGACAGCTGCTGGCTGATAACAGAATTATTATTCTTGAGGTGTGTGGTAGGCTGCCCTGCCTCAGTATGTGCATATAGGCAGTATCAACTGGACTGAGTGAGTATTAACTGGGCAGAGTGAGGTTTTTTTTAAAAGAAGAGGAGGAGGAGGAGGAGGAGGAGGAAGAGGAGGAAGAAGAAAATAAAAGGAAAAGGAGACATGGAGGGAAACAGAAATACTGGGATTTGGATTGGGTATGACCAAGGTAACTGCATTTATATGAAATTGTTCAAGAATAAGCAATAAGATTCTTTAAAAAAAAAAAAAAACATGTGAAATAAAAGAACCCCAGTAACTCCTGCAGTACAAAGGGAACTTCTTGAAGGAGGCCACTGTGAGAAGGTGAGGGCACGGGGCAACAGGCAAGGCATCTGAGAACACTGAATTCTTAGTAAGGTCTGTCAAAGAATCAGGGTAATCAGTACAACAGAACTTACTCCTAATAGATCACTCTACCCATTGTTAAGAGTGTTTTCTTTTCCTCAAAGACCACAGTACAGGAGCTCTGTAACCAAGTAGCTCAGGCCAGCCTGGAACTTACCATGCTGCCTCGACTCAACCTCCTAAGGGCTGGGATTGAGCTGGCGAGCAACACCAGCTCAACATCCCCATCTCCTTTGTCTGTTGTTAGAAGACTGTGCCAAGCACAAAGTCAGAGAATAAAAAATATTTTTCAGCTGTCAGCCCATTTTATTTGTCTTGTTTTTTCAAGACAAAGCTTCTCTGTGTATCCCTGGCTGTCCTGCCTCACTTTGTAGACCTGGCTGGCCTCGAACACAGCGATCTGCCTGCCTCTGCCTCCCGAGTGCTGGGATTAAACGCGTGCGCCACCACACTCGGCTGTTAGTCCATTTTTGTAGGAACCAGGCCCAACTAGGCTGCCTGCCTGTCTTGTTGTTTCATGTCCAGTTTCCAGCAGCTTCCACGTCTGTGTTTATCTTGGTTAGCTAGTCATGTTTACTGCTCGGAGAACGCGCCCCTCCCTTCCTCGAGACTTTTCCTCCTGTGTGCAATCACCTCTTGAGGGGTTTCACCTGGGAGGAGGATGCCTGTTTGGCTGCCTATAAGAAGGCTCTTTGGAACTCTGGGAGGGAGAAGAATAAACCGCTGCCTCGGCGGCAGCTGCTGCTGCTGCTGCTGCTCTCTTAGCACAAAGGACCCGCTGTGTTATTGTGTGTATGTGTGCGTGTGTGTGTGCATGAGTTAAATCCGCAGTCCCTCACCCTCGACTTGGTACGGCGGTTGCGCAGGCGCCACGTATTTTATAATGCTAAGTTTTAATTTTTAAGCCTCCTGGTATGAAAAAAAAATCACAAAACGTCTAAGAACAAAAAATGCCTAATTTAAGAATATAACTTTAAACACCTATGCAAAAAGATAAACCTTTAGGAAAAAAATTATATTATTGGCTTTTAATCAGAGGAAGCTCTTAGTCTTTCTGAAATAGCTATTATTTTAAGAACTAATAGAAACTAAAACATGAGAAAAATGTGTCAACGTGAGCAACTCAGAAAGCTGTATGTGAACAGTGTAGCTGAGAAATTGCGGCAATCACAAAAGCAAACTGTACAAGACAAAAGCTCAGCAACATGCATCAGAAATAATTTGGTGCCCTTCACTAACTGGCTCACACAGGGGTTTACAATTTTACTGGTTTTTTTTTTCTTTCAAGTCTATAGTTTAGTACATACATTAAAAAAAAAACACAACAAAACAAGAAAAAACCACAACAACCTATTGTGTGCAAGTGGCTAACTGTGGAGGCCCAAAGGAAAAGAAATGGAAAGGGACTAAGGCAGTCACTTAAAATCGCCACCACCCACTTAGGGCTGTCTGTCCTCCAGATCACCAAGAGGCTTTTAAGACTATTTACGTAAAGGAAATGATGTGCTGAAAGACACCTTTTCTCCAGGCTACTGAGGAGCTGCACGGGACACCTGGGCAGGGGTGAGGTGAGGGTGGGCGGCGGGGACAGGATGGAGCGGCAGAGGTGTATCAAGGGCAGCAATGCATTCCCAGCTAGGAAAGGCAAGCAGACACACTAGCTGCAGTGCAAGCAGCAATGCCACAGCCAACTCTAGGGCGCTTGCTTCACACTCATTCCTAATTAGCAGCAGAAACATGAGGTAGCTGAGTTATAATAGAACTACTTAACAACAACAGGCTAAACAGGAAAAGCCAAACAGACATGGTTACATGTTAGAAAATTCTAATTCCACTATTGAAAAAAATGTCCTGTTATTTTATTTTTTAGAATAGCTCCTGTTTTCACTCTCCCAGTAACAATAAAGGCCAAATGTTGCACAACAACACATCTTAACTCAATGCCATAAAGTGGTGACCAATACAGTTCTGCAAAGGAAAGTGCTGTTTGCATCTATCACAGATAAAACACCAAAGAAACAGCCAAGCAGAGCTGAGCACTGCATCAGTGTTG
Source organism: Acomys percivali (assembly GCA_907169655.1). Classification (NCBI taxonomy): domain Eukaryota; kingdom Metazoa; phylum Chordata; class Mammalia; order Rodentia; family Muridae; genus Acomys; species Acomys percivali. The sequence continues at coordinate 66,020,773 of OU015750.1, forward strand.
ACAGGACAACTCCAGCTTGTTTCAGTCCATTTACTAGACCTACTCTAGTAAATTAGAGTTAGAAAATATAGACCATGTAAGAATCACATTCACACAAACTAAATCTGAGTTTTGGGCATTTTTACAGCAAAAACTTTAAGGTACTGTCACAGACTGATGTGTTAAAGAGCTACTTGGCAGCTGTCATTTACTTTAGAAGCATGGACAACATGACCCAACTTCTCCAAAAGTAACTACATACAAATACACACGGCTGTGTATAAAAAAGGGCAAAACACTCTACCCTGCAGAAAAGCTCAAGCAGGAAAGTAAACGATTAAAACTAGCTTCAGGAAGTCCCTGAAACTGAGCAGATTCAATAGGCCTCTCCCTGCCACAGCAAACAATAAAAGCTGAGCTACTAAGACTTTCAGACAAGCTGAGCTGCAAAGATGACTCTGAGACAAAATTAGCTGCCTGGGAGGGGGTTCAGACCAACAGAGGCGCAAAGCATACGCTACGACCTGCTAAGCTGCCTGCAGGCTGCACAGTGTTTCCAGGTTCTCAGCTTTTGTGACGGTCCTTCATGCTGGGGCAGGCACTGGTGATGTTGCTGTCCTTGAGTCACTCCTGTTCCTGTTAAGTAACTCCTCATCTATACTCCTGTAAATAACTTCAACCTCACTGGTTCACGAACTTGGACTCTAGAGGTGTCCATACTTTGGTCTGTCACTGGATCCCTACCTGGGGTGAGTAGATGTGTGTGTTATGTCTCCCCAGGAAAAGTCTTGTCACACAACAATAATTCACAGGACAGCAAAACTTAGAAACAGCTTTAATTCAAAGGTAAGCGAGAAGAGCGTCTTAGACAGACTTCTACTTTGAGATTTCTCTTAGGCATAGCCTGATGATGACAGGGGCTTGATTTACTGAAGTCTGGGCAAAATTTCCTAACAGTAGTCTCCCCAAAGGTTTAGCATCTCTCAAGAATTAGAATAACTATGCTTTAAATTAAAAACCCTTAAAACAAAAAACAAAACCTGCAAGCATGCCCAATTCTGCACAAATGATACATAGGCCACCAAATCTCCTTGCTAGTAGTGAATTTTTTTCCTACTTCACTGAAAGACTCTATAGTAGACCATACAACTGCTATTCTATTCATAATCATAAGGGCATCACAAAGGCCGGGAAGAACAGCATTGCAAAGGACAGTAATGTTTCCTCTTTTTAAAAATAGCTTCAAGACTGCTTGTAACAAAAGCACAGGTGGGGCTGGAGAGATGGCTCAGCGGATAAGAGCACTCATTACTCTTCCAGAGGTCCTGAGTTCAACTCCCAGCAACCACATGGTGGCTCCCAACCATCTATAATGTGATCTGATGCGCACTGTATGCATAATAAATAAATATTTTAAAAACAAACAAACAAGCAAACAAAAGCATGGGTGGCAAAACAGGGATAGCTGTCCAAGCAGGACCAAGACTGAAGTCTAGGATCTCTAGTGGATTACACTAGGAATCTTCATTAAAGACCTGTTGTGTACTTAGTAGGGCATGTATTATGCTAATATACTCCTGCATGGATAGCATGCATGTAAGTAACTGTAACAGCAGTAAGTGACATGACAGAAGAAACGTCACTAGATGCTGTGAGGAAATACCATAAGGCAAGAGCAAAACATTTCCCTTGGAGGCCCAGGTCACACTCGGCTCAGTGATGAAACACTCGCCTGCCATGACCAGGCTGGGTCTCCAGGACCATTAGACTAAAGCAAAGCAAGGTAAGTTCCAAGAATGAGGGACACACCTCGGCATTAAGTAACAGCAGGAACTGCACAGAACACAAACTTTTAAAGCACATCATTTCAAAAGAGGATGAAAACCAAGGTGATATATAGAAGGTTGGCAAACTTCCAATTTAAAATAGAAAGAGATGATCACATTTCCTCTTTCACGGGGACCTGGAATAGCAGTACTTGTTAGAAATTATTGGATAACAAAACCCAGTCAAGGATGGAGCCCAACCTCCTAACATAAAATGCTGTCCCTAAGTGAAATCCAACACTGGGTGTTCATTTCTCAATGTGATAAGCTGGGAAATGTTATCTGTGCATAATTATTTTGATATAACAAGACAGATAATACCTGAAGCATAAAATAAATATGAAGTAGGTGGTAACAAAGGCTAATTCGCTTCACTTCTGACTTTTAAAGCACTATTAAATAAAAGGAACGGGAGTTGTTACAGAACCAATTACAGAGAGAACCAAAAGTAATTAACATTCCACCTTAAGTTTCCTTTGATACTTTATTAACTCAAGTAAGTGCTCATGGCACAAAGTCAAAGAAAGAGCTTTACACAGGACGTGCTGCCAGACTTTACCAACAGTAACGTGACATGGGCTTCAAACTGTCACAGGCACATGTGGCTGAAGATATATCCATGCATGTCAAATTTTGCATCACATCCTTTTAGAACCAGGCTCATATTTAAATTAGCTTAAGAATATAGACACTTACAAGATGCATTAAATAAAAATAACAGAGTGGTTTAAATCAATGCTGAGGACTTTACAGTAAAGTCTCAGGTGGGCGGTGAGTGGGGGGGCCAGGGAGAAGAACAGAGGGATTGATTTCTTTATCCGTTATGGAGTGAAATGGAGCATGGTGAGTGGTCCTGCTAAAAGACTCTGCCGCCTACTTTTAATATTCCTAACGACACCAAGAAATAATAATTAGCATTTGAAAAGCTGTCATTATTACAGTCAGGAACACTTAATCTCCAAAGCACCAGGGTCTTAATTGAGACTATGATTAAACGACCAGCATACATCCAAATACATCCTCACATCTGGTTTAAAGTTTGTTTTGTCTCATTGAAATTATTATATTCATTATAATTCTGTCTAGACAATGCCAAGTATATTTTGTCACACAATAGTTAAAGCAAAAATAGGTAACAGTCTGTGTCCTCTCCACATCCTTTCACTGAAAAATGTGTGGTACAAGGCTGGGATCAACGTGATGCTGAGGCTACTGAGAGAAGAGGTGGGCTGCCCAAGAATATTTGCTTAGTGTTTTTGTATATGTGTGCTGCACGTGTGTGCACGCAGGCCAGAGGCTGACATGTAGATTAAAATACAACAATTACTCCACTTTATGTTTTAATCCCCCCACCCCCAACAGGGTTTCTCTGTGTACTCTTGGCTGGCCTGGAACTCGCTGCACACCAGGCTGGCCTAGATTTTATACAGATCCGTCTGCCTCTGACTCCCAAGTCTGGGATTAAAGACGTGAGCCACTGCCTGGTGCATTTTTAATGTATTTACATGTATTTTTGTAAGTCATTTGCATGTGTGTCTGTGTATCACGTGCATGTCTGGTTGCCGTGGAGGCCAGAAGAGGGCACTGGATACCCTAAGACTGGAGTTACAGATGGCTGTGAGCTCAGGTCCCCTGAAGGAGCAGCTAGTGCTCCTAACCACTGAGCCGTCTCTCCAGCCGCACCTTAAGCACCTTACTTTTTGCGACAGGGTCTCTCACTGAGTTCAGAACCCCCTGTTTCAGCTAGCCTTGCTGGCCAGTGACTCAGGGATACCCTGCAGTGGATTTATAGCAGCACACAGCCACATGTGGCTTACATGGGCGCTAGGGATCTGAACTCGGGGTCTCATATTTGTGCATCAAGTACTTTACCAACTGGGCCAGCTCCCTAGCCCCAATATATTTTTTATATGAAAATTTTAGTAGTATGGACAGAGGAAAAAGACTCAAATAAAGAAAGTACTATTAAGGAGTCTAGAAATAGTTACCTTAATATGCTAAAGAACTCTCTCTAAAAGAATTCAGAGTCATTATAAGAGAATCATGAAGTTTAATTCTACTTAATGGCTTTAACAGTTTTGCTAATTTTATTGGATGCCACACTAAAAAAGTTAGATGAATACAAGAATAATGTAACTAATTAATAGTGTACTTATTTTCTTCTGAAAAGCCAAAGGGCAGTTTTGCATGAAGTTTTTATCTTTACAGACATTAACATAAAGTAAATTAGAAGCACTTTCAATTTGTACAAAAAAAGCAGCAAGAGGAAACGTGTGAGTAAAAGCAGCCATGCTGATCTCAGAAGTGGGGCTGTCCTGAGGCCAGTCAACTGTCTCCCCCAGGAGACATGCTGAGTCTAAACCCAGCTGAGAACCCGTGACTCTGCACAGAAGCTGACTGCTGCTAACGCCCACCCTCCGAACACGGTCCACGAGCTTCACAGTGGGAGCAAGCATGCTATGCCATGTGGGGACAGAATTAATTAATGATGTATATAATTTTTTAGTATATACCAATGAAGTACCAAGAGCTTATAGGAAAATTCCTGTTCAACGTTTTGAAGCAGTATATAAAAGTGATATTTCATAGATCTGAATGCTGATTAGTAGGTTTAAAAATAAAGCACTAGAGTATTATGAAACATGACAAAAGTAATGAACAAAAGCACAAAAGCACAAAAAACTCGAAGAAGAAGTCTGCAGCTGCGGGTCAACAAGGTTAGGTCAGGCTTTCTTAGCATTGACAACTTGAAAGTATGAGCAACAAAGATATAAACGGAAGTCTACCAAAAACTACAAAGTATATGCTTCAAATGACACCATCAAGAAAAAGAAAATCCACAGAATAAGAGGGAAAAGTTGCAAATCATACATCTGATAAGACTGGTATTTAGAGAACATATAAGTAATTCTCAAAACAATAGAGACAATCTCACCCAAAAATGATCAAAGGTGTGTGCTGCATAATCCTAATGACCCAAGTCAATCCCCAGAACCCATATAAGGTAAAGGAAATGACTCCACAAAGTTTTCCCCTAACCTATCCATGTGTCCTGTGGCATGTGTGCCCACATATACACAGACACACATATATATCATGTATACACACATGAAATACAAATAATAACTAAGTAAATGAGCAGAGACAGCTGGGCATGTTGGATATACCTATGCTCTCAGTACTTGGGATGGAGCGGCAGGGGTCACAGTCATCCCTCAACTACAAGGCACAATTAAGGACAGCCTAGGCTATGGGCAGAAGGCCTGTTTCAAAACATCCTCCCACCTCCCCACGAAATAACTAAATAAATAAACCACAAAACCAAACAAACAAAAGCTAGTAATTTAAAGATATGTCTCATAAGTCGGGCATGGTGGTGCACGCCTGTAGTCCCAGCACTCAGGGAGGCAGAAGCAGGTAGATCTCTGTGAGTTTGAGGCCAGGCTGATCTAAAAAGCGAGTCCAGGACAGACAAGGCTACACAGAGAAACCCTGTCTCAAACAAAACAAAACAAACAAAAATCAAACAACAAAAAAGCTAGGTCTCATAAAAAGATACACACGAAGCATAGGGGAAGTGTCTTAGCAGTATCACTAGGCATCAGAGGAATAAAATCAAAACTGCAAAGCGAGGCCCTTGGACCGTGGGAGAGTACTGTGATGAAAACAACAAAACTAAGAACTGGCAAGGAAGGATGCTGGTACCCTTACTCACTATGGGCAGGAACAGGGTGAAGAGGCTTTAGAAAACACACTAACAGTGCTTCAAACACTAACCACACAGTCAGCACATAGCCTGCCAACTATGCTCTTTAAATACCCACATTGGAGACGTGAGCATAAGTGATCACCACAAAAGCTGTGACGGACACTCATAGGGTGCACCGTCGGAAGAGCCCCAAGGAGCAAACAATCCAAATGCCTGTCAGTGGGCAACATCATAGAGACCCTCTGTCACTCTAGATGAGCAATCCTGATCTACTAAAGACCGGAACCTGGGACATTATACAAGTGAAAGACACCAGACACAAAGGACTGTGTATCATCCTCCTAGTTTCCTAGAATGTCCAGAATGGACAAAAAGCACAGAGAAAGAAAACTAACTAGTAGTTGTAGTAAGTGTGTTGTGTTGGGTGGTGGTGGTGAGTGACTGCTACTGGCATGGGCTTTCCTCTTTAGGAGATGAAAAATAGGAATTTTTTTTTTTTTTTTTTTTTGGTTTTTCGAGACAAGGTCTCTCTGTGTTGCTTTGGCTGTCCTGGACTCACTTTATAGACCAGGCTGGCCTTGAACTCACATCGATCCACCTACCTCTGCCTCCCAAGTGCTGGGATTAAAGGCATGCGCCACCACGCCCGGCAGGAAATTTTTTTTTTGTAGTGGTGACAGTTGCATGTGTTCTTAAAAAAAAAACCAACTCACTGATTCTAAATGAGTGACATGTATACTACTAGAATAACAATTCAATAAACTGCTGAATACTCAGGTGTGGTCAGTACAGGAAAGAGCAGGAGACTATTCCCTGCTGCACATAAATAAGCTTTTGTTGTTTACTTTTTGATTTATTTATTTATTATGTATACAGTGCTCTGCCTGCATGTGTGCCTACCGGCCAGAAAAGGGCACACAATCTCACTGTAGATGATTATGAGCCACGATGTGGTTGCTGGGAACTGAACTCAGGACCTCTGGAAGAGCAGACAGCGCTCTTAATTTTACTCACAGGACTTGACAGGAGTGGTAAGACCTCTTGGGGAAGGTCTCATGCTTTGTAGTGTCTGAGTATGAGTTCTTTCAAAATAATTATTATATTAAAAAGCCCCCCAAATTGATCCTTATCAGTTCAGAACACTTCACATTTCCACCAACAGAACGAGCAGCATAGAGCAATTCTTAATGAGAATGGAAGGAACACTGCCTGTTTGCCAAAACTCAGTTACTATTTTATGACCTGATAATGAAAACACAGCTAAAAAAGTTTTAAAAGTACAAGATGTTAGTTTTAAGATGAATGCTTGCTAAAATGCATGCTGTTAATAGGGTTAGTGTGAGTGTGCACAGCCACAGATGCCAGGAGGGCTGTCAGGTCCCTGGAGCTACAATCAGAGGTGGTGATAAGCTGCCCTGATGAGTGCAGGACGCCAAACTTGGGTCCTCCCTGCAAGAGCGCTTAACCTCTGAGTCACCTCTCTGGCCTCAGAGTCATACTCCACCCCAAGTGTTCTGTACATTTTATTATCTTGAATGTCTTTTGTTGTTACAGAAGTATTTTTATTAAATCCAGAGTCATTATGAATTGTGTGTATTGTTGTTTTTGTTTTGTTTTTTATGTTATAGTCTGTGAACTAGAGCGAGTGAGGAATCCCTGGTGTCCCTGAGAATTCTGGGTCACGTTCAGGTGGGGGCATAGGATGGGGTTTGGGGTTTACCTCTGTCTCCAGGTGTTCTAACACCCAGCAATGTCACCAGCAAGCGGGTCAAGGCTGGCAACACAGAAAGCGCAATGCGTAGGGCGTGCTTGCCTCTCTGTGGAAGAAGCCTGGCCCATCTCCTTCGCTGCTTCCTCATGCAAACTCTCAACTTGGCATCTGAGGATAAGTATGACATAAAACATGTGTTCCTGGTTGCACGGAAATCTGGAATCTGGAGCCACCACCTGGTGTGCCATCACTTGGGCCTGCCTGTAGGCCAAGGTGGGCAAATCTGGCACCGAGTGCCAGTTTAAAGGCCTAGGCAATTACCTGGTGAACAGCAAGTTGTAATGGAAGTTTTGTTGTTTTTTTTTTTTACCGAGTTGTGTTATGTAAATATGTTTCTGTTTTAATCCCAAGTGTGGGATCTTAGTTTGGGCTTTAGTTTGTCCACAGCTTATAATTGTCTCACTCAGGATATGGTCTTTGCCAGCTGGGAACAGCCTAGCAGGCAGAGGGGCGTGGTCTAGGAGATAAACAGGAGGGTGTGGGGAGAGAAAGGGTGGCATGTGGTGAAGGCGGGTGGCAAGCAGCAGTTTAGAGACCAGAGACCGGATGGTATGAGATGACTTAGAGATGGAGAAAAGCACTTCAATGCAGACACTGGAGGAGGCTGCTTGCTGCGTCTGCTACTGACAGAGACTGGTGTTGTCCCAAAAGAACCCAAGTGACCCTAAACAGCTGGGAGAAGTAAAATAGTCTGCATCCCCTCTCCCCACTAACATTCTTTCCTAATCCCAGCGTTAAAGTGTTGGTAGAAGGGAGGCATAGGCTTAAATACCCCAAATAAAACAGTTTAAAAATCAAGTGTCAACAGCAAGTCACGTAGCATTTGCCAACCTGCAGCAAGGCTTCAACATAACCTTCTAGGGCATCAAGGTTGATCATGCTACCTACTTCAGGGTGTGTGACACCACTGAGGGCATACTCCCAGACCCCAAGAGCACATATACCACACCATGGTGAGCTGCTGGTCATGCAGGTGGTGCCTGGGGAAGTGTGAGTTGTGGCCTACCCTCTGACAAGGTGCAGAGACACACAATGCTGCAGTTGGAAGGGCATGAGCCTGCATCGGGTACAGGTGGCCTAGACTTCAGTAGGAACACCTTCAAGGACAAAGGTGGAAAGGCCTTCTTCAGGGGCCATGGTCCAACATTCTCTGTGGCAGGGACAAGGGTTTCATGCTACAAAGAACCCTCTGCAGCACATCATGAAGTCATGTCGCTGCTACAAGAAGCCACCCGAGGGTCCCAAAAATGCTCCTGGCAACTGCTATCACCTCTGGGAAGAGCGGACAGAGAAAGGCTCATTCTTCTTCTTCCTCTTTCTTTCTCTTTCTTTCTTTCTTTCTTTCTTTCTTTCTTTCTTTCTTTCTTTCT
>OU015750.1:66034668-66074668 GCA_907169655.1 Acomys percivali
GTGTGTGTGTGTGTGTGTGTGTGTGTGTGTGTGTGTGTGTGTGTGTGCGCGCGCGCGTGCTGTGGCATACATGTGCTGGCCAGAGGACAGCTCTTAGGAGTCCATTCTCTTCTCCCATCTTTCTGTGGGCCCTAGAGATCAAACAGGGGCTGGCAGGCTTACAGGGCAAGTAATTTTATCTGCTGAATCACCTCATCCCCAAATGCTGTTTCTTACAAGCAGGAAATTCTTAGTGAAACTGTTTAAAACATGCATTCACAATGCCCTTTTCGATGAGGTATCAATGAGTAAGGCTCCAAGGTCACTGCAGATTATCGCACACATAGGTACAAGCAACAACATTCATTCTGTCCCTAAAACTGACCTTAAAGTGATCAATACACATTGCCTACTTGGTAAATAAAGAAGTTTCTATAATGAAGAAAAGGCTCCATAATTTTAGCTATGTTTCAGTTTCTTCACACTGTCTGTGACTTTTCCACTTTAGAAGAAAGGGAGGAGTAATACATACATGTGTGTACAAACTGAGTATAATTTAAAATGAGAAGCAATAATGATAAGGCTAAGAAAGCAAAAGAAATAACCCAACAGCACATGGAAGAGAACAGACTGCACCAAGGCTCCACTCCACTGTCTCTACTCAAATCCAAGACTTCCTACTCACCAGTGAGTGTCAATGACCAAAGTATCGTTTAATGATCTCATCTGTATACAAAATATGAGCACATGAGGGAACAAACACATGTAGAATAGTAAGAACAGTAGTTGGTCCTCAAAAATACAAAGTAAATGTTAGCAATTACTGTTATTCGTATATAATTTGCTGTCCTTAAAATTTTTCATAGCAAGTAATTTAGCTCTATACCATCTAAGATTACTAAGTACATTAAAAACTTGTTGTGTTGGACTGCCCCCTGCAGGCCTCAGTTTACTTACTTATTTTAAAAGGAGCATAGAGGAGATAGGATTCAGTTACGTTTCAAACAACACTAAAGTCATTATTCATTCACTCCTAACAGCAGGATGCACTCTATGAAGCAGCTATCAAGATACAAAGAAAGCCAGTCTTTTTCCTCAGCACTTAACAGAATACAGAAAACTTACATACACATCAACAAAAGAAATCAGAGGAAATTAAAAATAAAAAAAAACAAAAAACAAAACATTCTGTCTATATTAGATGAAAAAATGGTAAGCTGAAGGTAAGAAGGCCCAAGTTCAGAGCTGCTGGCAGGTAGTCATTTGTACACTGGGCAAGTTAGTTTTCTGCCAAGCTGTCAGACGATCCCCCTTGTGCCTCTGTCAAGGCATGATGTCTAAGACAAAAACAAAGCATTAACTATATAGCACCAGGTGAAAAGATTAGGGAAGACTTGCCAGAGGTGTGATGTGTGAGGTGAGGTTAGAGGCACTGTGAGAGGAGGGTCTACTTCTTCAAAAAGTTAACAGGCAAGAAAGTAAGACAGCACAGTTTAAACAACACCATGTGATGATAATTTAGATACTAGATACTATATGTAATATCAAATTAGCAGCAATACAAAAGCCAATACGCTAGCTGGGTGTGGTCGCACATCCCCTTAGTCCCAGCACTAAGGAGGTTGGGTGAGGCTACAGAACAAGAACCTGTCTCAAAAACAACTGCCCCCCCCCACACACACACATTGGGGAGAAAGAAACATGGCAGAAAATTCTACAGGAACCACTAACACTTTCTGTGAAGAGGAAGGAGTGAGAGAGAAACGGAAAGATGGGCATTAAAACAGGTAGTTTGGGACATCAGAATGAGCCATTCAAAGGAGAGAGCAAATCTTACTCCAAAGGATGAATTCTGGCAACTAACTTGTGGGGAAAGAAACAGGAAACTGAAACACAGGCATATGTATTTATTGTGATAGAAACTACAAATACAGCAGAGCATACAAGACTAGTGGGATGAACAATTCATCACATGGATTCTGTTGGTCATGAAATAAAATAGAAAGCATGATGAAACATTAAAATAATTTGTAGCAAAATTATGACATCAGACAACCTGACACAAAGCTGACTTAGCCAGCACACAACTCTGAACCTAGGCCTTCTATCGTTACCTTACTGCTTTTCCAAATTAAGCATTCTTAAACATGAACCAGACACATTTAATCTCCACAGTAACAAAGTATTACTAATCATATTTTATAGATGATGAAGATCCAGAAATGTGACATAAGTGCCCCAAGCCATAAGCCAAGCTGGACACACAGTTGAAACTACCCAAATCATAAGCTCCCTTTTACATTTGAGATGACTTAGCACCGTGGTTCTGAACTTTTCTAATGCTGGGACCTGGTCTACAGAGTGAGTTCCAGGACAGCCAAGGCTACACAGAGTAACCATGTCTCAAAAAAAAAAAAAAAAAATCATGACCCCCAGCCATGAAATTATTTTGTTGCTACTTCGTAACTATAAATTTGCAACTATTATTAATTGTAACATAAATATCTGGTATGCAGGATGTCTGATATGTGACCCCTAAAGGACATGACCTATAGGCTGGAAACAACTGGCCTAGACTATCCTGGAACTTGTCCTTCTTTTCTTTTTTTTTTTTTTCTTTTTCTTCTTTTCTTTTCTTTTCTTTTCTTTTCTTTTCTTCTTCTTCTTTTTTTTTTTTTTGGCCACAGCTTTCCAAGCCACAGATTGCAGTCATGTTTCACCATACCTGGCTTGAAATCTGTCCATCTTAACCATTTTATCACTACATGCTATTGTTTGTTCTTCAGGATTCTCATGGGTCTCTACATGGGGAATCACTGGACACAAGATGGAAGATTTTAGAGAAAGCAATCACTGGTCACTTATTACACTAAGACTCTTTATTCTTAAGTAGGTAAGAGTTAATACTCAGTTTAAAATTTTGCATTTTAGAAATAATTACTAACAATAACAGTAGCCAGGTATGCGCACCTTTAAATTCTGGAGGCAGAGGCAGGTGGGTCTATGTGAGCTCAAGGCCAGTACATAGCAAGTTATGGGCCAGTCAAGGCTACACAGTGAGACAAAGTCTCAAAGCAACACCCACTGCCAATCAAACAACAACAAACCCCAGGAAATACCTCAGTCTTTATTGTTTTCTACAAAATTCTACAAAACCCATTTATCAAGCCTTGGAGGCAGTAGAGGCACTGTCTTCAGCAATGGTGTGCCGGCCTCCACAAAGCAAGGAGAACACTGTGGCGGTTGGGGTGGGTTGTCACCAGGGTGCGGAGCCTCTGGGCATGCCTGTGGGGGCTGTGTTGATTACACTGGCTGAGGCAGGAGCATGAGCATGTGCTCACCACTGTCCCTTCCTGACTGTGGATGTGATGATCAGCTGCCTTTGCTTTCCTACCTCGGAGGACTGAGCCCTTCAACTGTGAGGCAGAATAAGCCTTTCTCCTTCCCAAAGGATGCTTTCCTCAGGTTACTTTACAACAACCGAAGAAACTATAACACTAACAAGTGCTTCTTAAAATTAACTTGTTCTTGCAACAACTTGGGGAACATTCAGTCCAAGAAACTGTCATATTTTAGCTTTCTGAGATTCTATCTCATGCCAAAGGCTTTACAGTAGGCCACACACATCCTCAGCTTGGGATTGCTGCAGCCTTGTCGCCAGAAGAGGGACCAGAAGGAGGTGTCATTTGACTTGTCTGTCCTAGGGTTGCTCTAGTGAGACAGTGAGCTCACTCAGGGCAAGCCTTATATCCAGCATTTATAGAGAACTTCTCTGACTGGCAATTGTTACATAGAATAACGACCAGAGAACAACAACAATAGCAACCAAGTTAACGACAACAACAACAAAACCAAACAGGAAAATCTAGAAACAAGAGACCAAAAGGTTACCAAAGCCCCAACACATCAGTGTTAGTGAACGAACAGACTGGAGCAGAACTGCACTCACAAAAGTTCTGTGCTGACTGACTCCAAATTGCTATCTTGGGGCTAGCTTTGAAGAGATCTTCATATAAATGGTAAAGCCAGCTTGTATATTTCTTGTTTGTACATTTTAGGCATGCAACACACACACACACACACACACACACACACACACACACACACGAGGAATCTGTATTCATTCTGGGCATTTAAAGAATCTTTTGAAATTGTCAGATGACCACACAAAATATAACACAAGCAAGAAAATAAGGAAATAGGCTGACAAAGAAAAGAAAACATACACAGGACTTGAGAAGACCAAAAATTAGACATGCTAGATAGAGACGAGCAATTTTTTGTTTTTGTTTTTGTTTTGTTTTGCTTTGAGACAGGGTTTCTCTGTGTAGCCTTGGCTGTCCTGGACTCACTTTGTAGACCAGGCTGGCCTCGAACTCACAGTGATCCATCTGCCTCTGCCTCCCGAGTGCTGGGATTAAAGATGTGCACTACCACACCTGGCTTTACATAACTATTTTAAAGTATACACAGAAATAAAGAAAACAATGTGAAAATAATTAAAGGAAGTTGGAAAATATATTTTACTAAATAACAAACACTATGAAGATAAAGAAATGGAGCTGACCATGGAGGCTCACGCCTGTAACTACAGCCATAAGAGGATGAGCGCAAGGGCAGCCTGAGCTACACAGGACACAGTGAGCGCAAGGGCAGCTGTGCACTGGGGAGCCATCATGTGCCACACATTTTTGTTAGAAATTTCAGAAAATATATCAATGTCTGAAATCTGGCCCCTACTCAGTTTAGGAAGTAACAAGTTAGTCCCAGCCAACCTAGTTTTCGATTAAATCATGTACTATGAAATCCCTTAGCTATTATATTCTTAAAGGTTTCAGTGCATTACAATAGAAGGTAAGTAGATTTGCCCAAGTAAAATTGGCAAGCAAACGTCTCAGTCAAATTAAAACATTACAGGGCTTTAGTGATATGTTAAACGATTTTCTACTGGAATAGCGGGAGGGGAGCAGAATTCTGGCAATCCTGAAGCACTGAGAAACTTAGTTCTAACTCTATTTTCCTTTTACAGCTGATAAAGACACGCAGAAATCATCTGAGTGTCCTTCGAGACTAGGGACCATTTCCCAAGCCTTCTTTGTGGTTTAAAACTTAAAATAGCACTGTTAAACTACTCCTATGAAGACTCTCGAGCAAGCCGCAGTCTGCACAGACTGACTAAGCGATGCACTGAGCCATGATTCTTTATCTGACAGAGGAAAATCCTTTCCTTTGCAGCCTTATTCCTTGCCCAGTCCTAACTCTTGATGTCCATGAGAAACAGAACTTCCCCCATGGGTGTCTCCTTCCCTACAGTACTTCCCTTGTCTTTGTCTCTGCTAAGGCCGCATCCCCTCTGCTCTGGGCTGCACCACTTCCATAAGGCCTTTTCTGCCCTCCCAGAGCAGTTTGACACCTGTCTGCACACTTGGTTCCCTTTAACGTGGTTACTACAAGTTTGGTAATCAGTGTAATGTAACTTCTGCTGAGATACAGTAGTGCTACCGCCTGACTCCCCAGTGCACAGCTCAGGGTGGAACACACAATATAGGACAAATTAGAGTCAGGGCTTTCTTACTGGACTCACTGGCAGAGAAACAGTTGAAAAGCCATGGTATCCTTACAACATGCCCAACTGCAGCGTGCACACACTAGTGTCTAGAGGGCTCAGCATAGGCTCCAGTGCCCAGAGCCTTGGAGGTAACCTCATTAATCACCATCTACTTACGTGTGTAATTCCTTTTTTTTTTAATTAAAGATTTATTTATTTTATTTTATGTGTGTGAGTATCACGCAGGTATGTGCACCATGTGCACAGCTGGTGGGATGGAGTCCGTGGAACTGGAGCTACAGGCTGCTGTGTGCTACCATTGTAGGTGCTGGGAATTGACCCCAGGTCCTCTGGAAGCACACTCAGCGCTCTTAGCACTCATGTGTGTAATTTTACACAACACTTGGCTACATGTTGGAAACACTTCTTGCCATTAACTTAATTTCTAGAATACCGGCTCATACTGAAGCACCTGAGTTTAGGAACACAGACCCGGAACTTGCACACTGACTACTATGTAAATGACAGACCAATGGTCTGTAACCCCTGCTAGAGGATTCGGGGGGAATGTGACTTTTACCACTAAAATCCTGTCACTTGACTGCACTCATTCTGAGCTCATGATTAACATTACTGCATATGAAAAACTATCGCCTAACAGCTTTCCAGAAGACTAGTGTGAGAGTGGCATCACCAGTGATGGAATTTTCACTGCCATGGGCTCATCTGGTCAGGCTGCATGCAACTTGTCTCTTTCATTGTGATAGTTAGGTTTCATAAATATGATATACTTAACTTGTAAATAAACATAAGTTGCTGACATATCAGAATTTGGTCTGGGTGCTAATGCTACATTTCAGTTGTACTGTACGAGGACGTGGTATGAGTCTCTTCAGAGTGAACTAATATTTTAGCAAAAATTATTCTTCCTTCATTTGTCTATTAAACATGGGCTTCTGGGCTTTCCTTAAATATTCTTACTAATATAAGGTCGCACACGTGCGCGCGTGTGTGTTTGTGTGTGTGTGTGTGTGTGTGAGAGAGAGAGAGAGAAAGAGTTAGATTAAGTGTTAATCAAAATGTTGTACAAATAACAGCTGTGCCTAATAAACAGACTATTACAATCAGATAATCAGAAATTGGAAGCCAAAATCTATAAAATATAATTAAGGAAAAGAAATGAAGACCCCATTTTATTTTGGTCAGACATAAAAGGAAGATTTAAAAATGTAAGAGAGAAATGAGGAATTCTTGGTCCCAAACAGAAATGTCATTGGTCCACTTTTCTTTGTTCTCATCCTACTCAGGAGGAGGAGGGTCAACCTTGGGGTGGGTGCACCACTGAATGACCTGTTTTAGAATTGCTGCATTAACATCTGGTAAAGGACCAGGATCATCATCTCCGTCATCACCCATTCCCAAATCTTCCAGCATGGTCTTGACGGTAACAGACTGTTTGGCAATTTGTACATCAACTTCAAATATCTCTCCATCAGAATTCTATAACTTTATAGAAGGCATGGTGCTCAGTCTTAAGACCACCGGCCCGAGCCAAGAAACACTTTTTGAACTTATTCTGGCCGCAAACTACTTAGACATCAAAGGTTTGCTTGATGTTACATTCAAGACTGTGGCCAATATGGTTAAGGGGAAACTCCTGAGGACATGCGTAAGACCTTCAATATCAAAAATGACTTTACTCAAGAGGAGGCGGCCCAGGTACGCAAAGAGAACCAGCGGTGTGAAGAGAAATGAAGCGCTGGGCCTGACACTGTAACACTCGAAGGGTTGCTCCAAATGCCAGCTGCACTGCTCTGTTTATAACTGTTAATATTAGAGAACAGGAGACAAACGCAGCCTGCCCTCACTGCATGTGTAGTTCCAGGTCAGGTCAGACCTGTGGCTGAGTTTCTTCTATGAGCAGAAGTTACTTTCTTTTTTTCCCCACTCATTACCCTGAATAAAACTGAACTATGGGTTCTCTGTGGAAATCCCTCAGTCTGTAAAGTGGGGGAAAAGAGAAAGAGAGAAATGAGGAAAGCAAAGACACAATAAATTAGCAAAAACTATAAATCTAAAATTTTGGTATTTACTTATATCCCACACTTCCAAAGTTTATTCAAATCCCAATCAGGACCAAAATGGAAAGGAAGAAAAGCTTGCGAAGCAACTGAGAAACAATGAAGTCTCGGGCTTCTCCATCCCCCACACAGGAAAGGCCCGCAGGAAGCTCTGCTCTCACAGAACCTCCATCTGGCAGCCAGGGCTAGTGAAGTCAGTTCTGAGAAGTCTCTGAGTTCCCACTTTCTAGCTGATTGGTGGAGTTTTATAAAAACCATTCTCTCATTCGGGGTGGTAAAGCACACCTGACATGCTACTCCATGAAAGCCTGTGAGCTCAAGGTCAGGCTGGGCTACAGAGCGAACCCTGTTTCCATACAAAGCAACGGTCTCTCCATTCTCTGCACGAGCAAGCGCTCCCCATACCCCTTCCCCGCACCAAGTGTTCTGCACTGTGATAGCAAAGCACGGTAGAGTAAACTGATCTCACAACTGTCCCTGAAATAAACTAAACAAGGAAGGCCTCTTCTCACACAGCAGCACTGCTGGGGCGACCATGACTCTTACAGTAAGCACAAGTGTACTAAACTTTCCCTGTGGGGGTTTCAAGTGCTCCAAACAAGGAAAGCACAGCGTCATTCAGAAGCTAGGCTGGAAGCAAATGTTCCACATCAGCACTGCGAGGAGGCCCACAGCTCAAGCATGGCAGAGCTCTTCTCATGGAGACGTCTTCAAGGACTGAGTGAGCTGCATTTTACTCAATTATATCTGACAATGCGACACTGTGTGGCTGTGGAATACCAGACAGTAAGTTACTAGACAGCTTGTGGCACACAATGAAAATAAGAGTAGACAGGATTTCCAAGCAGGGCAGTTTTCTAGACGCTGGACAGCACATGAACACAGCCCCGCCTTTGTGAAAACATGAACCTTGGAACTAACACCTGCGATGCCAGCTCAAAGGTCTCATGCTTTCAGCTTCTGGAATAACTCACTCTTCATTACAGCAGGTGCACTGGCTGCTCAAGTCCTACTGACACAGCTTTACAGTGCCAACAACTGAACCCAAGGCCTCGTGTCAGCCAGGGCTGACCCACACCTGTAGGCAATCGAGGTCCATCTGCCATACAGCAAGCACGCTGACTGGTAAAGTAGGCTCCAGAATCCCTTCCCTACTTCCTGTAAGCTTGTTGTAAGCCTGACCAGCAGACACTGTCCACAGTCCTGAGGACTCCCCACTGAGCCTGATTCTCTTCAGGGGCAGTAGCAAACACAGAATTAGCAAATACCAAACCATTGCTCCTTGTGGGACAGGTGATCTCTATGAGACATCATCAGTTTATCACCAGCCAACACAACCCACGCTGCATGGCTGCTTCTGTCAGAAACAGCACAATGCCTACGACCCATCTTGAACAGCAAGAGTCAAGAAAAACAGAAAGAAAGACAATAGCACTATGTTAGCTACAAAAAGGATGTGACATTTGCTCACAGTGCTGCAGGTGCCGCTTGGTTCACATTATGTAGGGGCATACACATCAGAAGATCTAAATGTTCTACCACTATTCACACTCAAATAAGCCCAGTACTGAGTAGGCTATGATAGAAGAGTTACAAGTTCAAAGCCAGCTGGGCTGCTGTGGAAGACCTTGTCTCAAAAACCTAAAAAAAAGGCCTTGGGGCTCAGGATGCAGGTCAGTTGATAGACTATTTACCTAACAAGCACAAAGTCCTGAGTTCCCAGTATAAGAGCAGACACGGTGGCTATGGTCCCAGTACTTCAGAGGTGGAGGTAAGTGTTCAAGGCCAGCCTTCAACTAGGTAAGTTCCAGGCTGGTCTGTACTACTTGAGACTCTCTCAGCAAAAGGAACAAGACTTCAAATGTGCTTCAAGCATAAGCTTAGGGGTTACAAATATACTGCAGCAAGTAGCTGAACCAGCCAATCACATCAGATACAAACAGTAGCAACTATGAGTCAGACACTGCAGCACAACGCACAGCCTCCAACTCCACTGCCAGCAAGACAGTTCTGAAAACCGTGGATGCAAACCTAGATATTAGCAGGCTCCCATACAGAGGCTCTAAGAGAATTCCCAAAGCGTTTAAAAAGTGGTATTTTTCATAATGTTCTTCCTACCTGATATATTCTAAAAGGGATATAACGAAATCCATTTTCTTCTGGAGGATATTCCATAAGTTTCCGGTTGATGGCCCAAAACTGGTCAAATCTGTCTGAAAAGATATATATTCTGTTATTAAGAATGAACATCATAACAGACAAGCTCATAAAAAGATACAAAGGTCTTAAACATTCAGAAGCTTCTGAAAAGCATTAGAACATTGTTTACAAATTATTTCTCTTAAAGCTAACATAAAGCAAGATATGAAATTGACCTTTTCTACAATACTTTTTCTCCCAAGAGAAACCCTCAACAGGCATGTGACTTCATGTGGTATCACAGTGACACCAGCAGTAGAGACAGACTGACTGACGGCCTCATTTCTGCTGGTACTCTAAAGCTAAACCTGCCCAATTTAAATACCAGTCAGCACTTATATAGAGAAACACCAGCATAGAAAGGCTTCTGAGGGAAAGATGGAACCCGGTGCAGGAGCAGAGTCTGTATAGCACTTGACTCGAAAGCACGAATCCCAGTTCAGTCTCCTAGAACCTCTGGCAAGGTGCCAGGCAGAGGGTCCTGCCTGCTTGGAATCCCAGTACTGGAGAGGAGAGACGCTGATCCCCTGGCCAGGCGCCTAGCCCAAAGATTAATGAAGGACTTTGTCTCGAGGTACGCACAGGTTTTCTTCAGACATCCGGAGTATCCTTTGGTCTCCATATACAAACAGATGGGACGGGGGAGAAATATTGAGTAGGATGTCATCCCCTGGTACAGTTGCTTTGCCTAACATGTACAAAGCCCTGAACTCAATTCACAGCACTTGTGGGAGAGGGAGTGGGAAACAATGCAGAATGTGCATGTTTGAATGGCCAATTGCAGCTTCATTTTATATTGGTTGTGCTTTAAATTTTTTTTCAGATTAAATTAAAATTTTACTAAGTTGTAATCTGCTGATCATAAAATCTATAGTCTACCTATTTTTTAAATACATTCAGAGGTCAGAACATTTATTATAAATGCAATCATACAGCACACGGTCTCTTACACTTGCTCTGTGTGTGCGTGTGAGCACACATGCACAGTGCGTTGTTTTCAAAGTTTGTTCCTGCGGCATGTACTCTTAAAGGCTTCATTTATTTTTATGATCAGACAGGCATTCAGTGGTATAGAGTTACAATATTTCGTTAACTTGGAGATATTTGAGCATTTCTACTTTTGTCTATCATAAATCACGATATTAAGAACATAAGTGTACACATTTTATATGAATATGTTTTCAATTCTTGTGGTGGACCTAAGAGTGAACTTCCTGTGTCTTATGGCAAAGCTGTTTAACTGTTACATAGCAAATGTTTTGAGAAACTGCCAAACTGTTTTCCAAAGTGACTGTATCATTTTCCATTCCCACCAGCTATGTCAAAAAAACTGTAATCCATGTTTGCCATGGCCAGCACTAATCATTTGACCCTGTTTGTTTTTGAGATAGCCTTACTGTACAGCTTTGGCAGTCTCAAACTCAGAGATCCATCTATCTTTGCCTCCCAAGTGCTGGGATTGAAGGTGTGTGCCACTACACCTGGCCATTTTGCCTTTTTTATACAGTCGTTTTAGCTGGTATGAGGGAGTTAACTCAGTATGATTTTTATATTTTTATCTTCTTTTTATTTCTCTAATGACTAATACTAAATACCTACTCAGGTGCTTTGCCGGCCATTTGTGTATCTGGAGACTTCCCTTCATTTTATTACTGTGTATGATGTGTGTGTGAGCACAGGTACACATGCCAAATTGCACATGTGAGGTCAGAAGACAACTTTTGGGAGTAGATTCTCTCCTCCTAGCCCGGGCTCCAGGGACCAACCTCAAGCTCAATGGCACACTTCCATAGCCAAACACATGGGAGGTGCGGGCGGGACGAGAAAGAGCTCAAGGCCAGCCTTGGCTACATAGTGTGTTTGAGGGCATCCTAGGCTACTTGAGGCCCTGTCACAAAATTAAAAAGCCCTCCAGCAGAGCTGGGTGTAGTGCCACATACCTGTGACCCCAACACTTGGGAGGCAAAGGCATGAGGATCACTACAGGTTTGTGGCCACCCTGAGTCAGAATAACAAGATCCTGTCTCAAGACACACAAAGCAAATCCCCAAAACAAACCTTTATTAAGATAGATTTTACACGGATTCCAACAGGAGGGAGATGGGAAAAAATAAAACAAAACAGAAAACAGGCTAATTCTCAACTAGGGAAGATTTAAGACTGCAGGGAAGATTGGGTAATTGTCTGGAGACATTATTGATTGTCAAAACTTGTCTGTATGCCTGGCAATTAGTGGATGGAAGCCAGGAAAACTGTTACACACTAAAACACATACGACAGTTCTGCCAAACAACTATGTTGACCCAAAATACCAAAGGAAGGAAAACAGTCACAAGGTACTGAAAGATGATGAGTAAAAAGTTTTGGAAAAAACCTCCAAGGCATAAAGTATGTAAACTAAGAGAAAGGAACACCATTCCCCCTGGCTTCCAGCTCACCCTTCAGCAGATGCACTAAACAGAGGCTCAAAGCCTTTGAGTCTTCGTAACACCAACCACTTAACAGAGTCTCAGTGGCGTGTGCTGCTGCCATTGCAAACAAAAGGCTCTCCTGCAGCTGCCAATGGCAGCGAGATGGGTCAGCGTCACTGTGGTAAGGACATCAAAGGAGACGTCACTGTCATATGCCCAGCTGGACACTCTTCTCAAGAACACTGAAGTCAACACAAAAGCGGCTTCCTGCCTGTGAACCCTCTGGCTCCCACGTGCCAAGTCACCTACTGTTACTCAGCTACACTCCACACTTTCCTGGCTACCTGAGGATAACAGATTCATTCTGGCCTGCACAAAGGAGTCAACTAGACTCCCCAACTGAGGTTGAACCTCAGGCCTTGGGAAAGGACTTCCCACAAGCTTTTCCTCTCCCAGCCCTAAGTAGCATGGTTTTCTCATAACTAATAGTCACTCTCTATAGAACTTTAAACATCTACTGTGTGATTTCTATCTCCTGAGTAGGGGCTGGTAAGATTGCTCAGTGAGTAAAAGCATTTGTCACCAACACTGACAACCTGAGCTTGATCCTGGGACCCACAATGTTGAGAAAATCAACTCCTGCAAGCTGCCCTCTAGCTTCCAACACACATGCAATGTACACACGCACACACACACACAAATATAATAAAAATTAAAAACACAAAGAATCTGTCTTGGTTACTTTTAAGCATTCTTATAAAGTATGTATTTTCTAAGCAATGCTACAAGTGCTGTGACCAAGAATAGACTGTGTGTGTGCGCCAGGATTACAGATGTGTGCCACCACACCCAGCTAGAGTAATGTTTTTTAAAGATTTATTTATGTATTATTATATATACAGTGCTCTGCCTGCATGTGCACCTTCATGCCAGAAGAGGGCATCAGATCACATTATAGATGGTTGAGAGCCATCATGTGATTGCTGGGAATTGAACTCAGGACCTCTAGAAGAGCAGTCAGTGCTCTTAACCTCTGAGCCATCTCTCTAGCCCTAGAATAATTTTTATACTTATTAAAAGATAGAACAACAGTGCTAAGAGGTGTAACCAGGTGTCTTCATACCTGGATTTTGTAATAATGTTTCTTATATATGTTCATCAAAGATGCCCATGTGCAAATGCTGAGGCCAAGGAAGGGCATTGGGTGTCTTGCTCTGACACTCTCCACCTTATTCCGTTAAGACAGGCTCGCTCCCTGAACCTGGAGCTACTCTATGGCCAGTAAGCCACAGCAAGCTTGGCTCCGCACTCCCCTCTCTCCACCCCTGCACTGGGTTACAGGCATGCCAGCTTTTTAATGCGCCACCAGGCCTGGTTAATTTGGATTTTTGTTTGTTTGTTTGTTTGTTTGTTTGCTTTTGAGACACTGCTTCTCTGTGTAGCCCTGGCTCCTGCAATTTACTGTGTAGACCAGGCTGGCCTCAAGCTCAGGGAGGCCTGGCCTGCCTTCCAAGAGCTGGTTTGAGGGCATGTGCCACCACACCTGGCTGATTTATTTTTTTTAAGTCTATGTTCGTGGGTATGTGTGTGAATATGTGCATGAGTGCTGGAATTAAAGGCATGGGCCACCATGCCTAGCCACAAATAAGTAGGTAGGTAGGAAAGTGTTCCTAAAAAGACTTACGGAACTAGAGCAGAGGTATACCAAGACCACCTCATAACCTGATCCACCATGTGTTCTTCCCCTTAGCCGCAATGAGTATGTTACTACCTGAGAGTCAGAGGTCCAGAAACAAACTGAACAATGAATCAAACTCATCTCACTTCACTCGGGAGGCAACTTTAAGACAAAACCAGAAATCTACTTGAAGTTTTATAAGCACTAAAGGCAAAGATATCTCATACCATGGTCATTTTTTTTTCCCTTCCTTCCTTCCTCTTTTCTTTCTTTTCGACACAAGGGTTTCTCTTTGTAGCCTTGGCTGTCCTGGACTTGCTTTGTAGACCAGACTGGCCTCAAACTCACAGAGATTCCCCTGCCTCTGCCGTCAAGAGCGGCACTCTAGCTTTTTAAATTTGTTTTTAGTTCATCTTATATGTATAAAAGTTTTGCCTACATGTATGTCTGGACAGCATGTGCATCCCTGGGGTCCGCAGAAGCCAAAGCAGAGTGTAGGGTCTCCTAGGACAGGAATACTGACGCTGGGGAGCCACCATGTTGTGCTGGGAATTGAACCTCTGGAAGAGCAACCAGCAGTCTTAATCGCTGAGCCATCTT
Source organism: Acomys percivali (assembly GCA_907169655.1). Taxonomy (NCBI): domain Eukaryota; kingdom Metazoa; phylum Chordata; class Mammalia; order Rodentia; family Muridae; genus Acomys; species Acomys percivali. The sequence continues at coordinate 66,049,165 of OU015750.1, forward strand.
TGCAATGCTTATTATATAAGCATTTTATCTAATGCAAACTCCTTATGTTTCAAGCAGCAGAATGCCAGCTAGGAAACTGATGATTGCCTGTTGACAAATGTTTCCAAGCAAAGACACACCAGTGGCCACTAAAGATGGAGGATGAGCTGTGACAGTTCTCAAGTGACCTACTTACTGGGATCACCTAGGATGAGTTTAAAAGCACCAGAGTGGGACCCGCTGCAGATCAATTGCAGTGCCTGATTTACTGGCACCAGTACTTTTTCAAAGCTCTCCAGATGGCTCCAATATGTACCCAAGTTAACAGCCTCCAGATGTAATGGAATGTGCCTTCACTTTGGGCATCTAGGCTGAAATTCCTGGTCCCACCTCTTTAGTAGTTAACTTCATTTCCTCATTTGCAAAGTTGATAACATTTATTTAATCTTTATAAGGAATCACAAGATAATGCATGTAAGAGTATCCAGGCCTATGATATTACATAATTTTATTAATTGTAATAACCTCTAGGAAAATTCTCTTCTATTGGTACACTCCATTTAATCTGTCCACAGTGGCAGCATAGAAATATCCCTCTAAAAGATGTTCCTAATTCACAAACAGTTCATGCTCTTACATTCATTAGCGCTAAAAAAGGAGTGAAAACAGTAGACAAAAGGAATAGTAGGGTTCAGCAAGCTCTCAATCTGTACACTGGAAAGTGGGGTCATTCAAACTATTCTGCACCTACTTAAAATTAAAAGCAAAAGAACCTAAGACAAGTACACAATAGGCTTTCTCCTTCACTTCATATATAACTAGAGAAATCAAACCAGCGTAAAATTGTAATTTCTAAAGTGTCTCATCAGTCCTTTTATTTGCATCAGTAGTGCGTGGTGGCTCAAGTCTTCTCTGCCCACCCACACCATTTCCTCACATGGTGGAGAAGGCCCTGAACTGAAAAAGCACCCTGGGTATTTCACTGATGGAAAGCAGCACTGAACTGAACCACCAAAGAGCACCAGGGTAGATAATCTGATATGGGCTTGAAAAATACGTATCAGGTGGCATGGTTCATAGCTACCTTCCTGTCCTCCAGAGGAGTCCAATGTCCTCTGGCCTCACAGACAGGCATCTGCACGTATGTGACACACATAGAAATGGGCAAGTTCTCGCTCTCTCCTCCCTCCCTCCCTCCCTCCCTCCCTCCCTCCCTCCCTCCCCCCACCTTTCCGTCTAACACACACACACACACACACACACACACACACAATAATTCAGTAATTAGCTTTTTTAGATTTATTTATTTTATGTGTAACAGTTTTGTTTCACATGTATATGTGCATGCTTGGTGTCACAGAGGTCAGAGGAGGGCGATGAGTCCCCTGGGACTGGAGTTACAGATGGTTGGCAATGGAACCTAGGTCCTCTGTAAGAGCAACAAGTGCTCTAAACCACAGATATCTCACCAATCCCTTAATTCAGTAAAATTTAACCTTAAATGATATACACAATAAACCCTAAGAAGAATGAAAATTTAATCAGAACCTCTAAGAATCCTAATGGTAGACACGAGGTTGTTAAAATCTGAAGCAAACCTAATATTTCGCATATTATTCAGTTACAACTCAAATATCTGAATCTCATGCTATATTCTCTTCAGCATAACACATGAAAATAAACAACAAAGTCTTTGCTACTGTCGCAGCTGTGATGTGTGTTCCAGTATACATTAACATTCCTTCTGGAAAATCCCGCCACTTTTCCTTTAGTCCAGTTCTCCTGGTCAACAGAATGGGTCTGCGTTCCGTTTTGCCCTGACAGCTCTGGTTCCTGCCTCACTGAGGGAAGTAGTTAAAGCTTTGCACCTGTTCCTGACTGCCGTAAGCTGGGGGGATAATACTTGATAAAGTGAGTATCTTTGTGCTTACGTCCTTGGCGGGGTGGGGGTGGGGGTGGGGGTGGAGGTGAGGGTGGGAGGTGGTCACTGGCGAGCAGGAGCAGGAGCAGGAAACATCTAGCTGGCTGTGTTGGAATAAAGGAGTCCTATTTTCTAACTGACACTATTTCCAGATTTAGGTGCTGAGGGGCGTTGGCCCTGTTTTGTTGTGAACTTAAGGCAAATTATGGTGCTTGAGTCTTGGACGGGCCTGCTGATCTAGGTGACCCTGATGGAGTCTGCTATTGGGAAAACCAAGCAATGTGGTGGTTCTGGTCTTGAATGTCCAAACTCATGGGTTAGATTTTGGCCAGTTGGAATCAGGCATACGTGGTTTTAAGAGTTTGGCATGGGAATTAATGTCATGCTTATAAATCATTCAACAATCTCAAATCAAACACAAAAACAAAAAAGAAACATAGCGCTTTGGGGAGCACAATAAACAATAAAACTGTATGTAGGGCTGGCACTCATAACATCTTTCCCTTCTTACTGTCTTTCTCTCCCTATTTCTTATGTTTCAACTCTCTTTTGTTTTGCTCCTTATTGGAGGTGGACAATCACTGCTTACTGAAGCTTCACAAAGTGTACGAAAGATGAGATTATAAGGTACTTAACACTCTACATAAAAACCAACTTTAAAATGCATGAAAAGTAAATGCAGGCAAGTATTTCTGTAAAGTAAGAGCTAAAGAATTATTAGTAAAAACAAGACATTCTAAGAATTCCCACAAAATCTTCACGGCTGTTAACAGGACAATGTTATTGACAGAATTAGATCTGCAAAAATATACTTCAATTAAACATGATGGGATATTCTGTCACCCTAAAGATCACCAAGGAATGAGGGAAATGGGAAGAGGCAGGAATTCACTGATAGTCCGGATCCCGAGGGCCGTGAAAACTGCTGTTTGCAGCAGAACGCCACGGGGAAGCAAGCCATCAGGGCTCACGGAGGTCACGATCTGACACAGACAAAAACTAAAAACAAGAGACAGAAGGACCAGTCAACTCAAATTTTCAGTTTATACCAGGTGTGGAGAGTATGAGTTCTCAAATTATTATGCACTGATGAGTAGTAGGAGCTGCAGAAAAAAATTTTTTTTAAACCACAGGACAAGTACACAGTGGACTGCTGCATCTCAAATTCACAAATTTATTTACCCTTTTATAACTGGATGTTTGTCATTTCTGGTATTCAGAATCTGGCAATTCTTTTAGTTCTAGTTACATTATTGTCATAGATAATTTTACAATATATATGATTTATACATAAAAGGATTTGTGAAATTTTCTCTAGTTTCTAAAGTAATAAGGGAGAAAAGTCAGACAATGAGATACACGAAACTAGTACTCATTTCTTCAATTGAAGAAATATGTTTAATATGGAGAATTCTGCATCAGAGTCACTGTACCACAGGAACTAATGGAGATTCATTTACAAAGGACAGGAACTCAGGAAATTCTCAGTACAAATAATTTATCATTTTTGTTTAAAACCATGTGACACCTAAAGATAGGTAACACATTAAATAGCATTAACTGCTGAATGCTGAGCAAAAACATTACCTGACCATATAGATCTCACAGCGATAGCTAACGCATGCATGGGATGGAGGCAGGTAAACTGAGTCAAATATTAGAGAGGGAAGTTTGTGAAGATATGCAGTGCTGAGAAACTGAAGAGAGAGACAGAGAGAGAGAGAGAGAGAGAGAGAGAGAGAGACAGAGAGAGAGAGACAGAGAGAGAGAGAGAGAGAGAGAGAGAGAGAGAGAGAGAGAGAGAGAGAGAGAGAGGGAGGACTAGGGTTCGCTTCCCCACACTCACACGGTAGCTAACCACCATCTCTAATTCCAGTCCCATGGGATCTGATGCCCTTTTCTGGACTCCTAAGAATTAAAAGAAAGAAAGAAAGATACACAGAACTAAAGCTGGGTGTGGTGGCACCTGAATTTAAAAGCAGAGGCAGGCATATCTCTGAGCTTGAGGCCAGCCTGGGCTACACAATGAGTTTTGTCAGCCAGGGTTATATAGTGAGACTATTGTCTCAAAAAAAGAAAGAAACAAAGAAAAGAAAGAAAGAAAGAAAGAAAGAAAGAAAGAAAGAAAGAAAGAGAGAGAGAGAGAAAGAGAGAGAGAGAGAGAGAGAGAGAAAGGGTTGGAGAGGTTAAGGGCACTGACTGCTCCTCCAGAGGTCCTGAGTTCAATTCCCAGCAACCATATGGTGGCTCACAACCATCTATAATGTGATCTGATGCCCTCTTCTGGCCTCCAGTTGTATGTGCAGGCAGAGCATTGTATATATAATAATAAATAAATAAATCTTTTTTTTTTAATCTACCCCCACCATCCCTCAAAAAAGATAAGCAGAACTAGATTAAGTTGATGAAGGAGATAACTAGAGAAGAAAACAAAAAGAATCAAAAGGAAGTATGTGGAAAGCCAGCTGCTTCAAAAACACAAGCAGGGGCTGGAGATGGCAGTCCAGAGCACCTACAGCTCTTCCAGAAGACCCAAGTCTCTCCACAACACCCACAACAAAGGGATAACAACCACCTACCTCAGAGCTGGGGGATCTGACACCTATAGGCTTCTGAGGAAACTCACATCCAAATGCTTACAAGTACATGTAATTAAAAATAATTTTAAGGGCCAGGCATGGAAGCACATGCCTTTAATCTCAGCACTCAGAAGGCAGATGAAGGAGAATCTCTGTAGATCCGAGGCAGCTTGGTTTACATAGTAAATTCCAGGAGAGCCAGGGCTACATAGTTGAGACCATGTCACAGCAAGCAAACAAACATACATTTTAATTGCTTCTCAGTGCAAGCAGCAGGCTGGGTAGACAGCTCAGTGGGCTCCGCACTTGCTGGGCAGGCCTGCATGACCTCAGTTCAGCTCTTCAGGCCCCATGTAATTGCCGCAGCACAGAACGATGTAATCCCAGTCACCCCTTGGGGAGATGGGAGGCTGGGACAGGAGAAAGGCCAGTGGTCCACTGGTCAGTGGACACAGCAGTGAGCAAGAGAGACTTTGTCTCACACAAGTGGCCTGAGAAGAGTAACACTCAAGGCTGTCCTGTGACCTTACACATGAGCCATGGTAGGTTACACACACAGAGTAATCATTACTGCTGAGGACCTAGCTCAGTGGAAGAGCTGCATCTCTTGCCTATATAGCTGCCCAGCATGCCTTGCGTTCAGACACCATTACCACCCAAACCCAAACCCAAAAATGTAAGCAAGATTGATTTTAACACAATCTGTCATTTAATAATGATTTGAGCAAATATAAAATCATATCCCAAATTAAATATGATTAAGTTTACAAAAAGAAAGTCAGAGGATTTTTTTTAAGAGCTAGTTAAATGCCTGTTTATATGCCAAATTCCTCTGGTTTAAAAAGAATGCAGAGCCCAGTGTGGCAGTTTTGGCCTTTACTTAGAGGCTTGGGAGGATCACCAGTCCCAAGCCAAGCCAGGTAACTTACCTGGACCGCATCTAAAAATTGTACAATACTAAACTAACATTTAAAAGAATACAGCTCAAAAAGTAAGCCAAAGGGATCATTGTAACAGTTGCATGCACAGATCCACGTGCTGAGCTACTAAAATAGATGAGAAACTTTATAAATGTTATGGCCAAAACTCTGTATACCTGGTATGTCAGCAGTGATAATTCATAGAAACGCTGCAGTAGCACACAACAGGGAATGACACGTGAAACATGACTCTCTCCTCATCCTCTAGTCTAACTTGTTTCTTTTCAGAGGTCTCCCCTACCCACTCTAATGCAAAAGTGTGTCTACTGGCACAGCTCTCAGCATCTCACTTAGCATTTTCAAAGTGGAATGTGTGTGTGTGTGTGTGTGTGTGTATGTGTGTGTGTATATGTGTGTGTGTGTGTGTGTGTGTGTGTATGTGTCTGTGTGTGTGTGTGTGTGTAGGGGGGGGTGGTAGAAATACAAACAGAAGAAGAGAGGGAGGGATTGAGGGAGGAGGGAACTCCATCCTCCCTCCCTCCCGCCATGAGGACGCAGCAGCGAGGTGCTCTCACCTTTGAAACAGAGCAAGCACACACTAGACAGCAAACCTTCTGGTGCTTTGCCCCTGGACTGTGACCGGATGTTCCAACAGAACCGTGAGCCATACCTTGTTTAGACGTTTAAAAAGATGTTGGGGATGAATGGCTCAGCAATCAAGGAAAATACAGGTATAGTAAAGAGAAGGGTTGGAAATACAGCACCAACCCCTCCGTGCCCTTGGAGTTATGGTCGCTGAGACTGTCTAGAATACTCCAATCTCAGTGTCCTTGCTCCTCACACCCCTATCTGCCTGTGATACTCAACCCCAGATAAACGCTAGCCTCTGAACTGTCTCAGTCTCCATTTAATGCCCATCAGTGAAGGTCTGCGGGCCAGCCTACGCATGTGTCCCTGTGTAGACTCTGTAGGCACCCCAACTCAGGTGCACATGCCCATGTATAGACACTCACCAATACATTAATTAAAAGTAAAATAAATCTTAAAAACAAAAACCGAACAAACTAAAAGAGATGGACTGGAGCGGCGGTCAGTGCTTGACGAGTGCTTGTTGCTCCTCAGAGGGTGGAGTTCCCATCAGGCCATTCACACCATCTATAATTCTAGCTCCAGAAGATCTGGTATCTCTGGCCTCCAAGGGCACCTGCACTCCTGACATACCCATGTGCCCACACATATACCTACAATTTAAAATAAATATTAAAAATACAATTAAGGAGTTTAAATGTAGGCTTATAAAGTTGATGGTCAATGAGCAGTAGGGCAGTGACTGAGGCCCATAAGATAAGCAAATGCTCTAACTGGAATCTGAGTGCATTTTATTACCTGGCAGGCCTGTCCTCAATCTCCAGCAAAGACCTTTAGAGAATAAAAGGAATTACTAGAAAACTATACTCAACAGTTCCTCTGATGTCCAGAACTCAACCTTTAAAATTCAAATCCCATTACAATCATCTTGGTCTTAGTAACTTCACATCTTATTCATTTCAAAATGCCTTTCTGTTTCATCCAGGCAGTCCTGAAAATCACTGAGAGAAAAACCAAACAAACAAAACCAGTTACTAGGATCCTGTCTTCGCATTTATAAGGGAACTCCAGAGAGAAAATGATCTGATGCACTCTCCGGTATATGACAGAACTACCTACCAGAAGTGAACGGAACAGTCCAGTACGCACACCAATAAAAACAGCAAAGTGGAAACATGAAACATCTGTCTCAGGCACACAGGCCTCTAAAATACCACTTGTCACACATAATCTCTATTTATGTTAAAAATGGCAAACTAGGGCTGAGTGTGTCGGCATGTGCATGTAGTCCCAGCATTTGGAAGACTCCTGAACATACTGTAGAACATACTACAACCCTGTCTCAAAACAGGAGAGAACGGTAGAGGGTGAGTGTGTGTGGTAAGCAGTTCACTGTAAATCAACTTGAAAGTCTACCAACATCTGAAAAGAAATGGAAATTTTTAGGTGTATTAACAGCAAATCTTACTTTTATCTGCAAGTATATGGAGCTTTACATCATTTTCTTTTTTAAAAGTGTTGACGCAGTCTGGATGTGGTAGTGCACACCCAAAATCTTGGGAGCTGAGGCAGGAGGATTAAAAGTGTGTCTAGCCTGAACTAAATGAAATCTTGTCTCTAAAACCCAAACAGAAAAAGTAGGTATACTCAGGGAAGGCTGGCTGACAGTTGAGCCTTGCGTTCCTCTGGTTATCTTTTAGTGATGTCCTCAAAGCTCCCCATACAGTGTGACACTGAACAGAAAACCTAAGCGTGGACTGACAAGTGCGTGCCTCACAATAAAAATGCTACTTTCTTTTCTGTTTGTGACATTAACTGTTCCAGAGAGGTGGCACATTCTCGTATCTAAAATGAAAGCCTATAAAAAACTGAAAGGCACATTATGCCTTAAATGAGTTTTCTTGGTTTCACAAGCTTTTCTTATTTCTCCTTCAGAGAGCTTCGGAATTAAAATTAGCATTTGAAAGTATTCAAAACCCGTTGAAACCTGTGCTTAGCGTTGGTGCTCTCCAGGTGCAGCTCTGCACGGAACAAGTAGCCCACCTGTTTTGTCTGAATTGGGACAAATTTACAACTGCTTCAACAAAAAGGTAACAACAGCTCTATGACCTCACAAATAATCAGGACCTTGTCTTTAGGTCAAAAACCCCACACCCTTAAATATAAAACTGCATTTCCTTAAGTAAATGTAAACCAAGGCTATTACGCTATTTATGAAACACTTTCATAGTACTTCCTGGTCACTTGAAGAAAGAGATAAAAAGAGTAAATCAAAACTTCTATTTTTTTTTTTTAACTCTATGACCACACCATGTTTTGGGGATAAAAATATAAGATATACACCAACCACAAGTATTATGTACCACAAAACAGAAAATACACAAGTATAGTAACACTAGAGAACAAAAATGCATATAAATAGCCACGCCCATCGCGCATGCAGTGCAATGCAGAACCTGCAGCCCTGCCGTGCTGTCTGTCGCTCCAGACGCAGGAAGATCACATCTCCCAGCACAGTGCCAGTACAAGTTAGATAGCCACTGTTAACTCTAACATAGAAGGCTTCATAGGAAAGGTGACGAAGATAGAGACTGCATAAAGGCACGAGAAGTTCAACAGTCAGAGAAGGAGGGAAACAGTACTCCAGATAGAAAGGACAAGGAAGCACCCACCCTCACCAGCAGTCCGTAGTTAGCTGCCAGCATTTTATTCCACAATTTACATCCATGTATTTGTGTGTGCCATGACATGCACATGGAGGGCAGAGGGGAATGGCTGGAGATGGCTCTCCCCTTTCATTACATGGATGTCAGGGATTGAGCTCTGGCTGTCAGGCTTGGTAGAAAGTGCCTTTACCCACTGAGCCATCTGCTTTACTCCACAATTTCGTGTGTGTGTGTGTGTGTGTGTGTGTGTGTGTGTGTGTTCGTCCCCATCCGTGTGTAGCCATGAACTCGTGGTCCTCCCTTTTCCACCCTCAAATTCTGGGATTGCTTGAAGCCAATTTTTCTTAGACCTTTTCTCTCTGTATGAGCCCCAGCTCCTTTGTTCGTGACAAGGACAGGAGCTGGCCTCCACCTCCTAAGTGTTATGTTTACCAGCACGTGCTACCACAACTGAACATGCAGTGTGCTTTTTTAAGGTTATATCATTTTAATTATTTGGTAACAATTTTTGAGGGGGAAGGCTTGAGGGGGAGGTTTTGAAAAATTCCACATGTACAAATATGAACTATGGAACAACCCCATGTCACACAGATCAAATGTAAATCTAACAGAAGAATGAGAAATGTGATTACATAAACACCATAAAAGTCAACACTGAACTTTGCATAAAGTTTATAAATATCAGATAGCTGCACTCTGACTGGGCAATACTACAGTGTCACTAAGAAAGAACTTACACCGGACTTTCTCCTTGGCCAATGGCAAACACAAAGACACAAGACATGAAACTGTCCTAACTACCCTTGCACACTGGAAAAGTGGCATGTGGCTCAAAACAGGGAGCTGTGGCATGGCGCCGGCTCCTGTAAGCAGGAGGGCCGGGAGCTGGAGGCTGACCTGGGCCATACATGAGATTCCATCTTGGATGAGGGTGGGCATGATGGCATTGTTCCATCATTTGTATAACTTCCTCATCAAAATATTAGAAATTTTGATTTGTTGCTATTTCATACATACTAAAGTTTTTAAAAAACTGATTAGAAGTAATTTAAAATACAAAAATGCAAACTTTTTGGAGAGTGAAGGAAGGATGAACAGAGAGGGGTTGGGGGAACAAATTGGCTCCATGGTACAACGCTTGCTATTTAAGAACTAGGACCTGCATTCTGATCCCGGCACCCACATAAAACCTAGGAGTGGTAACGTGTGCCTGTAACCCCACGGCTAAGGACACACAACAGGCAGACCCCGATGCCTGCTGGGCAGCCAGTGCGGCTGAAACAGGGAGCTCGAAACTGTGAGGCCCTATCTGAGCAAGCGAGGTGAAACCAATAGAGAAAGACACCTAAACCCAACCTCTGACCTCTGCACAAGCACGCACAAGTCAGTTGCACCCCCACATGCATACCTTACATGAACACCCCACATGCATACCCCACATGAACATCCCACACATACACAACTTAATTTCTTAGTTAATTAAAACATAACTATGAAAAACTATCTTTGCTATCTCTATCTGAACCAAAATATTTGTTCTAATCCGGCTAAACATTGCTTTACTATGAACACCAATGTAACAGCATGGTCTAATGCTGTTTATTTGATTGTTAATTACTTTGTTTCCCAAGGTCTGTTTGCTGTCTCTTACGACCAGACTGTCACGTACCCTGATTGGCTGAATAAACGCCTACACACCTGGGCAGGACAGAAATGAGGTAGGTGTGGCCAAAGTTCATGGACTTTGAGGGAGAAGGATCATGGGAGAAATGAGGAGACAGGTGAAAGAAAAAGAAGGCAAGCCACCATGACACAGTTAAAGAATCATGTGGCCGGGAGGAGAGAACGCTAAGAATGCGTGCAGAGCAGCAGCCCAGATGAAGTGCAAGGGGACTGGATGGGAAGGGTCCAACAGCAATGATTAAGGCAAACGGCATGGGATACGCGGCTGAGCGGTAACAAGGTGGATAGGGGGTTAGTACCTGTCCAGCCCCAGGTAAAATGAGGCTTATTTACACACAAGAGGTGCCCGTGCCTTTTGTTTGATATGCCAGTGGTTTAGTAATAACTGCCATAATAATTATAGACTTTTAATAATAAAAATTAACAGCCTATGTATTTTCGGCAACACACCAGTCTTACTTAACTGGGACCTTGTCTGTTATCCCCGTGTATGCTGATGAGTTCATCTGCACAAAGGGTCTCCTGCTGCCATGGCAACAGTCCCCACTGTCTTCCGCTCAGAGCAACATCACAACTGCACTTTCAGTTTCTGGGCCACTCCCTTTTTATCCCCGTCCATAAATGCTAAGGGGACTCAAACAACTAAAGCAAACAAGGAAGCTACAGCAGCACTGCCCTCCTGTTTATGTTGTGAATGACAAACGCATAGCATTCATCAATAGACACTAGGATGTGATGTGGTGGATCACCCATATGAGCACATCTGACATTACACAATGATGGCCATACTAAAATGCTAACAATGCAGGCTGGAGAGATGGTTTAGTGGTTAAAAGATTTTCCAAAGGACCCATGTTCATCCCCCAGCACCCATACTCAGTGACCAGCAGCTCACAATGGCTGGTAACTTCAGTTCCAGGGATCTGACACCCTCCTTTGGCCTCTACAAGCATGTACACTTATAGCGTGTGCATGCATGCACATATATGGCATGTATACACACACATATACACACATATAAAACTTGCATTTTATATAATTATGGTTAATATGCCATAGCTAAAATTTGAACAATATAATTAAGGAACTGGTATTATAATGTTACAGTAACAAATATGGAATAATATAATTAAGAAACTGGTATTATTTAACCATGCATACTGGAACCAGGTAAAGTCAGGACTCTAAAACCAACTGTCTGAAGCATTAGAGGGCAATCAGCGTAAGCAAGAGTAATGCAGACTAACTCATTCTATCAGGAACATTTTCTCTTTCTTCTTGCCTCATCAGCTCTCGCTTTCCTCCATCTCCCTCCCCTCCCTTTTCTTTTCTGCCCCCCACTCCCACCCGATTTACCACAGACTGGCTTTGAAGCTGCTGTGTAGCTGATGACCCCCAACTTCTGATCCCCTTGCCTCTACCTCCCAAGTGTCCACACCACCATGCTGGCTTATGCAATGCTGAGGATGAAGCCATAGGGAGGTACTCTAACAACCAAGCCTTGGAGCACTCTAAGTCACAGCGAGGCAGAGCCCAAGCACAAAGCAAGCGTGCTCCTGTGAGGATGAGGAGGCTCACGCTGCATCCTGGCTTGGGCAGAGACCCTTCAGCATGTATTCAGTTTCCAACTAGGATCCAAAAGAACCAAGCCGAAGGAATGAGGACACACACTTCCTTCACAAGCTGAACAAAAAGGCTTCTATATCACATCATGCACTAAGTGATCAGCCCCAGAGAGACGCCAGGCCCACAGCAGCACTGGCAGGCTGGAGTGAGCAAGGACTAACAGTAGGTACTCTGCACGGCCGGGCCTGGGGGCCAGAGCTGATTTATAGCGCTAACGCAGGAACTGCTCACAGGGCTATGGCGTGTCCATGTTACTAGACTTAGACCTCAGCGCTGTGTCCTTACCATTCTGCAGTCCCATCCAGAGCTGCTTGTGGTCTTTCTTCTGCATTTCGTTGATCACTTGACTTTTATGCTTTAAAGCATCAGCTTCTTTCATACATGACATAAAGTGAGCTTCAACCACATCCTTGGATGGACAGTGTAAAAGATCCTTTTCTGGAAAACTCTATCAAAGGGAAACATACACAAAACAAGTCCACCAGTGTTCCCAGCACACCATATTTTATTATCACAACAACTACAAATACTGTTTAAGTGAACTTCATAAGCATTACCTATTTGATGCAATCTGTACTGTTCCTGAACCCTCATCTGTGAGTTAGCTTTTGCAGATTCCTAAGCATATCACATGTATGAGACCAATAGCTGACACCAACAATCACAAAAGTGTGGCCTTTGGAGCCAGAGAGGTATCTGCAAGAAGCACTGCAATCCCCCATACCTACCTTCAGAAGAAGGCCCAATTTGAATGAGAAGGCTTTGAAATCCTCGGTGAGAGGAACTCAGGGAAAACACAAGAGGGCAGTAGAGGAGACCAGAGCTGAGCTGCTTATGCAGCCAAGGCAGCTGGGTGACACACTGCAGGACGTAGAAGCCTCTCCACAGCCCCCTCCCACCATGAGTGCTTCTCTTCCACAGCTACCCAATGAGAGTAAAAATGGTTTTTTTCCTCAAAAATCACAGTGAAATTACAAACAGATCCTTGATTCATTACGTTTCAGTCTTTCCAAATGTACATTAGCCATTGTGTACATACGCTTATCTTTCTGATCCAAACACATTCTCACAGATAAAGAGTGTGATCCATACTCTCTCATATATCTTCCAACTTAGAAGCATGACAAGCTAAACTTCATTTCACTTTTACAGGACCTGAAAGATTCCCTTTAGAAATCAGCTCACTTGAGATTTGGGGGTGCCTTTTTATCATTTTGCACACACACATACACTCCCCACAACATTCTAAGGACAAACCCAGGACTTTCTGTGTTCTACGTCTGAGCTAAATTCTCAGACCCTCCCTCTAGAGATTATAACTGTGTTATTTAATTAGAAAACTCATCAACTGTCTACAATGTATACTAGATAGAGCTAGAAGTAACTTTACAGCATTAAATCAAAGCACTCCTTACAAGTAAGTGAAAAAAATCCAATCTATTAGCAATGCCACAAAACTGAGTATACTTTGTTAAAACAAGCAACACCAAAATAAAATTTTCATGTCACACATAAAGAATCAAGTATCTCATTAAGCACAAGCTCTCACTGTTTTATTACAGTCACCTCTATTAGTAGATTCAGCTCTTAGAATGAAAAATATAAAGTCATACTTTATAAGTTTACTTTAATAAAAATCCTTTTAAAAAGTTTTCCAAGATTACTGCACACACACAAAGGGTTAGGAGGAAAGGCATTTTTCCCCAAATATTTCTTCTAATGCATTATTTTTCAAGTAAAGAAAAGAATATATAATTTGATGACAGTTATAATCCCAGATTCAGGGGGTAGAGGCAAGAGGGACACAAATTTGAGGCCAGCATGGGTTATGAAGACTTTTAACCCACCTCCTTCTAGCAGAAGTTAAATGTCAGACATGGCACATGCCTATAATTTCAGCATTTGAGGACCATGAATTCAGAATCACCCTTGGCTGTGCAGTTGCGGGGCCAGGCAAAACTATAAAACCATGTCACAAAATACAAAAGAGAAAAAGGCAAATGAACCAATGCTAAAATAAGTGTACAAGACACCAAATATTGTTAACACGTCCCCATTTTCTTAAGACCTTAATTCTGCAAGGTGTAATGTACAAGCTTAGCTATAACCAATCATCACTCCTTGCTACCATCTATAGGCTATTTATTTCTCATCATGTTTCCTGGGTCCTATTTGTTCCATCTTCAGACTCTCCCATGAGAGTAGCTTTGCCCATTTTCCTCTCTAAGTCCCATTTCACATACATTCTTCCCACTGAAAACATCTATCCAAGGCCAAACAAACCTCAAACTCAACTACTTGTTGGCTACAACTCTCGATCTATCACCACACAGTCACGTACGCCGGCCTTTCCATTCCCATCACTTCACTGTGTCAGTCAGCCCTGCTGGTCACAGAAGCACCATCCGCTGGCTGTCTTCAGCACTCACCAAGAGTCTAATTCTTGGGCCTGTTCTCCAGCCATGCTCAAATTTCTGCTATCAACACCTCCCATTTTCCTCCCATCTATTCTCTGCCTCGTTTGCCTTTTCCAAAGCTATTCTTAAATATTGGTATGATTTCTGTTTAAAGTATGTAAACTTCGACCCCTTTTCTTTTTCACTCCATACCCTCATCTTGAATGAGACTATCTTCTTCCATACTATGTATGAAGTAAAGATCATCAATATTGTTTCCTGTCAGAATCCTTCTCAGGACCTTCAGACCCACACAAATCTAGCTAATGACCCAGAGGTACGATAAACTAATGCCACCTCCACCACCACCTCCTCCTCCTTCCCTTAGCAAAACAGTCTGCTGCTTTACACCCTAAGTAGATCTGGAATTTCAAGCTTTCAACACTCCAGGCTAAGACCTACTCAGTTCTGGAAACCCTCACAACAGCACCCATGCAGTCAGTCTGCTGCTGTGATAAAACACTGTGACCAAAGGCAACTTGCAAATGAGGAGGATCTGTCGGGCTCACACCTCCGGGTCACAGTCCATCAATGAGGGAAGTCAGGGCAGGGACTCAAACAAGGACTTGAAGCTGATGCCATGGAGGAGTGTTGCTTGTGAGCTCTAACGGGGAGGCGTCTCCTGAGCCAGCTTTCTACTACAGTTCAGTACTACCTGCCCTGCTTACGGTGCCACCCACAGTGGGGCTGGATCCTCATGTGTCAGCCATCAATCAAGGTAATCCCCAACATACTGTGCACAGGCCACTCTGACCTGAGCAGTCCTTCAGCTGAGACTCCCTCTCTGGTAACTCTAGGCTGTGTCAAACCAACAAACAAGGACACATGCCTGCAATTTCACACACTTAAAACTGAGAGTCACAATGACCTTCCAAAAATTAAGACCTAGCCTTCTCCCTCCACATAAGCCAGCAATTGTGAATTACTCAGGGTCTGCTAACCTGCCTACCTGAACTCCCACCTGTAGTGGATGTAAACATGTTTAATCCCAAGTGTGGGATGTGAGACAGACTTGTGTGAGCGTGTGCGGTCTTTGTTCGCTGGAAACAGACTTAACATGTGGTGTTTGTCCACTAGAACAGGAACCACCTCTGGCGAGGGCATGGTCTTTGCCAACTGATATACATCCTAGTATGGTCTCGGAGAGGAGATCTCTATATGAGCCTAAAACAAAAGGCCTGGTGTTCTGGGTTTGGCATTGCTTCCTATCGTTTGGCTGTTCATCACTCTGCTTCTAGACGCTCCTAGAGAGAAACATTCCAGAGAACGCTCAAGGCTCTGGATTCCAGCTGCTGCTCCAGATTCCGGATGCTGTGGTTGCAGTCACCTTTGCTGAACTGCTGGTTTGCTGCTTAACAGGTCTACTGAAATCCTGACTATGAAGAGTAGACTCACTCCAAAGAACTGAGTCTAAAATGGTCTACTTCTCCTGTTACCATTAACCTCTTTTCTCTCCTATTTAGGGTAGGTGGGTTGGAAGGGAGATATAAGCATTAAAGAACCTATAAAATAGGTTTGGAAGAGCTCAAAGCCTGCACCCACCCTATTCCCTGCACACACAGAGACACTTGAGTAGCTCCCATCTTCAACACCTCTCAGTTCTTCCAGCAACACTCTCATTTCTGTCTGCACAGCACACCAACTAAGAAACTTTCCCTTTCACCCACCAAGTCCCTACGCTGGATTCTGGAGTATTAGCTACTATACAGTATTATTAATTGTGGCCAGCACTTCAGCACTTGCTAACATATCCACAGCCTACAGTACTCTGAAAGTCTACAAAGCAGAGGTAATGGTCTCACTTCTCAGTAAATCTTTCATAAATAAAGCAAATTACTGAGATATGATTCATATACAATAAAATGTAGGAAGTTTTACTTAGATGATTTTTTTTACTTTGAATAATTATCAACTGAACAAGATAGAAAACATTATTACAAACAATCATATACTCTCATTCTTCACCAATAGTTAAAACCACAACCATCATCACCACTCTCATACTCCACCAAAGTTTACCATAAGCTACTCAGTGTCCTGAGCAGCAGGCTCCCTCCTTCCAACCCCCACCAATCACTGATTTGATCTGCTGCACCAGTTTTGCCTATAATAAAATCATCATCTATGAAATTGTGTGTCACTGACTTATCTTATTCTTGAAATTTACTCATGTGACTGGATAGATCAGAAATTGACTCCTTTCTGTTACTGAGTTGTCGCTGAATATGTCATAATGTGTTTAATACTGAAAGCTTGTTGCTGGCACAATTATTTCCAACTTTTACCTAGTTAATAAAGCCACTGTGAACAGTAATATGCAAGTGTCCTAGTCGACATCTTTCTGTCTTTCTAAATACACAGCTACAAACAGCAACGTTGGCAACAGATCTAGGTGTATGTTTGGTGCCATTTTAAAACTGCTCACCTATTTTCTTGAAGTGACAGAACAATTTTAAACTCTCAGCAGCAACATTTCACAGTTCTGGGTACTCAATGTCAAACTTATTCTCAGTCTTTTTCACTTTAGTCATTCTAGTAAGTGTAAAGTAATCTCTCTCTCTAGTTTTCACTTACATCTCCCTGATGACTAAAGATGGTAGGCACCTTTTCATGTATTTATTGGTAATTCATAGGTTCTGCAAACTTTCTGTTCAAATCTTTTGCATTTGTTCCAAAGCAACTGACACATGAGGTAAGAGGCTGAGCATAATGAGAATTCTGTGTGTACTTATGCAAATACTGTCCACGAGCAACAGCAGGTGCACGCTGCATTCTGTACCCAGCTGAAGAGATCTGCTTAGGAACGCAGGAAGGCTGAAGCCTCCATCTTAGACGTGTTTCACATTAGCCACCACACTCACGAACACCAGCCATTCTAACTCCTGATTCCAAACAACCGTCCCACAGCTTCACAGGGATACGCTCAAGTCATCTATCTCCAGAAGCAACTTTTAGTCTTTTTCAACTTGAAACACCATCCTTACTGCAGTATTTACTTACCTCTTAGCCACCTGCCCATGTAAACTATGCTGTGGGAAGGTTTTGGATTTGTCCCTAAAAGTCCCGTGGTTTTTAATTGTACATTTTTAAAAAGCAGTGGTTTTGGTTTTGGTTTGCTTTAAGGAAAACATGTTGGATTGCAGCAGCACTGCTTATATGAATGGCGGAGTCAGGTACCCTTGTCTTCTTCTCACTCAAATCCATCACACATGGGTCTAGAGAGACAGCTCAGTGTTTGAAAGCACTTGCTATTCTCGCAGAGGTACCACGCTGGTTCCCAGCACTCAAACAGTAGCTCATAACTATGTGTAAGTCCAGTTTCAAAAGATTATCACACCTCTTCTGGCATCTTCAGGTAACAAGCATACACATTCATTCAGGTAAAATATTCATACACATAAAATAAATCTAAAAAACACTTTAAAACATTATTTAGGAAGAATTTTTGCTATGGTCAAACTGAATAAATTATCTTTCACTCCTAAGCTTGCTAAGGGTTTTCAAGGCAATGGTTATTAAACTCTATCTGTATTTCTTCCTTTGTCTACTGATTTTGTTGTGTGGCTTTTCCCCTTTATTTTGCCAATGTAATGGACGGCACTAATTGATGAATCAATTTTGAATCAATTTTGTAGTCATGAGATAAACTCAGCGATGTCTGCATTCTTCTTTTCTAGGTACTGCTGGGTTCAATTTGCTCTTTTTGGGGGGGGGGGGTTATATGCACGTTCATAAAAGATACTGATTTACAATTTAATTTCAATTTCTTAAATAGTATTAGGATCAGTTATTCAGCCTCTAAAACAGGCTGGGAATGTCTTCAGTGTTTTGAGTGTCTTTGTGTCTTTCAATCATGTATCCCAAACGCCTAAAACAGTACTGGGCTAGCACACAGCAGAATCTCAGTCTTTACTGAATTAATACTTATATTTTAACGCACACGCACACACAAACAACCTAGGTGACAGCATTAAAGCCTTTCTTTCAGTTGGTGAAAAACCTATGGGAGCCGGCAGATGGGGACAGAGGGAAGAAAAAAGACAGAGGCCCCTATATCAGGCACTGCAAAGATATGTGGAGACGGTGCAGTGACTGTGACGCTGACAAGAAACCACTGAGGTGCCTATGGAGCCAATGTAAAACTTAGAAAAACACTGGTGGAAAGGAAACAACCAACCACCACCACCAACATCAACAACAACAAAACCCCCCTATGACGGCTGTAAAAGCTGGTGCTATGTGTGCCAAACTGTTACATCATGCTGAGCAGCCCAGACCAGTTTGCTGAGACTGAAAACAACTTGTAGGCTGGAGGGATGGCTCAGCTCTGTTGGAGGACCAGCTCAATACCAGCACCCACACCAGACAGTTCACAGACTACTAAAACTCTAGTTCCAGGGTCCCACACTCCCTTCTGACCTGTACCTCCACATAAATATGTCTATGTACGTACGTACGTACGTACGTACACACACACACACACACACACACACACACACACACACACACACACTTCAAAAATTAAAAAGAAAAACAAAATGGGTCCATTTTAGTGAGACCCATCACAGGTGCTCTAAGTGAGGCCTATTGTACAAGGTGACTACACTAACAACTGCACTGACAGTGTGCACTGGAATGGTGGTAGCTACATAGTTTCCAGATTACTAAATAAAATATAGTAAGCTTATATTTTAATCCAACTTCTAGAATCAATTTTTAATTCTAAAACAAACAGGAAAGGCTTGTTAGGCAATACTGATCCTCTGTGTCTGTTTAAAGTAGTTTTATTTTCACGCCACTGTAAGCTGCAATTGTTATGTACACACAGCCCATTCCACACACACCAGGGCAACAGAAACCTATGCATATCAGCTCGTGGATCCGCCTATGCAGCTGCGGGACAATTAAAATCTACAGTAGCATAACACTTCACAAAGCACAGTAACATGAAGATGGACATAAGACATGGTCAACAAACTAAAGTGTGGCGAAAGAGCACCCTAGGAAGGGTGGGAGAGTGGCCTTGAAGAGCTGGCTGACAAGCAGCGTGCACACAGTGACTTCCTCAGGCTCTTTCTGCCTCCCCATTGCACACTGCCACCTGAGAGCCCCTTGCTAGTGATGATAACTCCAGACATACTTCAGAATCCTAGGGTGCCGTTCCTGAGCTGGAAAGTAGGAGGGGCGGAGTACAAGTAAAGAGGGAGGAAAGGGGTATTGTTTTTAATTTTACTACTTCTTAAGATGGGCTTCTTCGTTATGTAGTCCAGGTTAGACTCAAACTCTTTTTTTTTTTTTTTTTAAAGATGTATTTATTTATTTATTACATAGTATTTTGCCTGCATGTATTCCTGTTCCCCAGAAGAGGGCACCAGATCTCATTGTAGATGGTTGTGAGCTACCATGTGGTTGCTGGGAATTGAACTCAGAACCTCTGGAAGAACAGACAGTGCTCTTAACCTCTGAGCCATCTCTCCAGCCCGCTAGACTCAAACTCTTTATGCAGCTCAAGCCCTAGGTGAGCTTGAGCTCAGAGCCTTTCTGTTTCTGCCTCCTGGGCACCAGGACCATCCAGTGGCACTGTGATCAGCTGTTGACAAGTGCTTTACGATTTATTAAGACAAAATTATGCAGCACTAAATTTACCTGGTTTCAAAACTACAGGAATTTTATCTCAAAACAGAGGCTCATAAAAATCTTTGGACTTCTATCAAAGCAGTTATAGAATGTCTCAACAGTACCAGCTGTTCAAATCTCTATTCTCACACCTACATCTACCCTTGGGAATTTTATTATTTTCTAAACAGAACCTTATATATTATATGTAGGTTAAACATAATAACCTGTTATAAACCTAAAACACGGATCACTCATCTCTAAAAAAGACAAGATGTTTATATATTAAATGTTTTTGTCAACAATTTGTAAATACTGGAGAGGATCTTAGGGCAGAAAGAGCAGCAGTGGGAAGTTAGAAGTGGAACAGCTGTCCTGGGCAAGCAGTGGGGGCCGGGGCAGAAGCACACGCTGCTCTCCTAGCACTTCCGAGGCTAAGCAAGACAATCACACTGCTCTCCCAGCACTTCCGAGGCTAAGCAGGACAATCACTTTGACTTTGAGGCTAACCAAGACCATATAGTAAGTTCCTGGCCAGCATGGGCTAGAGAGTGAGACCAGGTCTTAAAAACAAGCAAACCAAAAAAAGGAGAAACAGTAAATAATTTCTTTGAAAAAAGTTCTGCTCTATTAAGAGGCACAAATAAAAGAAACAGGAGTTGCTATTTAAACAATACCTTGAAATGTACTGTGATGTTCCATGGAAGAGCTGAACTTGATGCAAGAAGATCAAATAGTAAACCAATTGGATAGTGCCTAAAAATGAAAGGTACAGCTTAGAGGAAAAAATATGTCAGTTTGTAACTAAGCCCCCTAACGAGTTTCCAGCACATCTGATTGCCCACGGCCATCGCCTTGCCATCGCCTTACCGGTTAGGCCCAGAGCAGGGACCCCATGAGGCCACATGCCTGCAAGTGACACATACACTCCAACCAGCTGCAGGCTTGCTCCTTCTAAATGTTCATTTCCCAGGGGAGTTTCAATAGACCCAGGGGGATTCTTATGAGCTGTTGTAGTGTTAAATAATCATTCCAGTACTTATAACAGGAAACTATTCATTGGAAGTTTATTTAAACACAAAAAAAACCTTGTTTACTTTTGAGAGATGATTCCACTATGCAGCGCTGGCTGGCCTGCTGCTATCTTACCAGTCTGGCCTCAAACACATAGCAATCAATCCACCTCTACCCCCTAAATGCTGGGATTACAGAAGTGCACAACCACATCTGCCTTTTACAACAACTGTTTTGTTTTGTCTTTGAGATGGTATTTCCTGTAGTTCAGGCTGGCTGGCCTTGAACCCCTGGTTCAACTGCCTTAAGAGCTGTGCTACTAAAGCCAGTTTCTGTTTTCTCTTTTCTTTTAAAATTAACTTTTATTTATTTATTTTTAACTGTGTGGATGTTTTATCTTCGAGTATGTCTGTGGACTACATGCATGTAGTGTCCTCAGAGGCCAGACAAGAACATCAGATCCCCTGGGATTGAAAGTATAGACTGTTGTGGGCCACCATGGGGATGCTGGGACTCAAACCAAAGTCCTCAATAAGAACAACCAGTGATCTTAACCAATAAACCATCTCTCCAGCCCCTGCTTTTTATTTTCAAAATTTAGAAATCTGTAAGTATATAGACATTCACCTAAAGAGCATGCAAACTCCCTGGTCTGTGATTACTTCTCTTAGCATTAGGTATGTGTGTAAATATCCAGCCTTACAACTACGCCGTTACAGAGCCTTATTACAGATTCAGAGCATCCACCACAACAGCATCAAAGCCGTCTAGGCATGGTTGAACAGTCCATAATCCCAGATTCAGGAAGTGGAGGCTGGATCCAGAATTCAATGGTTAATCTTAGCAAGTTTGGCACCAGTTTGGGCTATATGAAACCCTGCAATCAATCAAAATCAATCAATCAGTCAGTCAATCGATGGATGGATGGATGGATGGATAAATAAACAGACTGGAGGAAGGTTCACACGAGCCTGCCTACTTAATTCAACCTTCTGAGCCTAAATGAAGATGGAGAACGGACTCCAAAAGTTAACCTCTAACCTCCATAAGGCTCCAAGGGCATACACACACACACGCACACACAAAAGCACACTCATACACACACACACAAAACAAAAAAAAGGACGATCCATACATTAGAGTACTACTGCCCCAGGTCATTTCACAGAAATAAATGCTTCTCACCCAGAAAAATCATCACACTGAAGAGTCACAGTTATTTTTCACTGAGTAAATTACAGGCAACTCCAACTGCAAACCCAAATAATTTAATGCACTTGCCTAGTTACAAAGACTTCAGTCTGATGTCCAGTACTACCCCTGCCTAGGAAAAGGCCCATTTTACAAAATAATTTTTAAAATTTGAAAAATTCAAAACCTTAAGAAAAGAATGGAAAAGCTAAATAAAGCCTACAAAAAAGACTGGAAATAGAGAATAATCTACACAGTATTTACAAACTGTGAAGAGCACCCCACGTCCTAAAGACAACTGTGTGTGCACGCGCCTGCACTAAGCGTCCTGCTGGGATGTGCTCCTGCAACTCATTGTATTCTATCTAAGTTTAAGATCAGCAGGATTTCCTTTGTTTTTCAATTTAGAAGTCAATTTTAACATTACTTCCACAGTCTATTCTGAAAATAGTTTACACCACTTTTAAAAATCCCATTAGAGATACTTATCTGGCAGTTACCAAAACAAAGGATCTTTCTTATTTTTGTGCTCAAAAGTTGTAGATGTAATTCAGTTTCTTTCTTCTCCCGACTCCTTTTCTACAGTGAGAGGGAATCAAACCCAGGCCCTGTATAAGCTAGGCAAGTATCCTCCCATTTAGCAACCAACCTAGCTAGATTTTACCATTAGCATGGTATACTGTCAAAGTAGTCTTCAGAGAATCTAAAACTGTTTTCTTAATATATTTACAGTATGAAAGTATCAAATATAAATGAAGAATAGTTAAGTTGTAGTAACAAGAAACATTACTCCTTAAAATGCAGTGTTAGAGCACCCTCTGCTGTCTAATCAAATCATTCCAAAAAGGCTTAGATTTTTCTTTTTTTCTTAAATAATTTTATTAATTTATTCATTACACCTCAATTGTTATCCTATCCCTTGTATCCTCCCATTCCTCCCTCCCTCCCATTTTCCCCTTACTCCCGTCCCCTATGTCTGTGACTGAGGGGGGACCTCCTCCCCCATATATGCTCATAAGGTATCAAGTCTCTTCTTGGTAGCCTGCTTTCCTTCCTCTGAGTGCCACCAGGCCTCCCCATCCACGGGACGTGGTCAAATATGAGGCACCAGAGTTAGTGTGAAAGTCCGACCCCACTCTCCACTCAACTGTGGAGAATGTCCTGTCCATTGGCTAGATCTGGGGTTCGAAGTTTACTGCACGTATTGTCCTTGGCTGGTAAGGCTTAGATTTTTCAGATGGAACAACACTTCTATTTCTCAGAGAACTTTAAAGTTAGCAGCACATATATGAGGTCTGGGGGCTGGACTCAATGATAAAGCGCTTACTTGTAGCCTACAAAAGACTGTCTTAGAAGCTAGGTATTTATGCAGACAGGGTCTCTCTACTCTAACTGTCCTATGACTCACTCTGTAGGCCCGCTGCCCTCAAATTCAGAGATCCCCCAGGCTCTACCTCCTGAGCGCTGGGATTAAAGGCATGCACCATCATGCTGGGCTTGTATCTTTAACTTATTGGGCACTCAGCATGTCTATGACTGTTCTTAAGTAGCTTTCTGTTTTAATTTGGGCAAATTAAAATACGCAGCTAGGAAATTAGAGAATAGAATGGGGTGGGGAAATATTAAGCAGCATAACTGTCAGCAGTTACCGCACACTGCCCGGGACCTGCTACGTATTCTGGAGCACACCTGCTATCCCAACAGCTAAGAGGCTGCAGGTGGAAACAGTTGTGATCTCACACTGGATTACAGAGTGAGCCTCCCACCAGCCTGAGCTACAGAGAAAGATCCTCTCTTAGAGGGAAAAAAGGATTTTCCAGAGGACTAAGAATAAAGCTCAATGGAAGAGCAATTGCCTATAATGCCCAAGACCCCTAGTGCAGTCCCCAGTGACGGGTGGGGGCAGGGTGCTTTCTCAAAGGAGTAGGGAGATGACACACTTAAACCAAATCCCTCTTCTGCAGTTACCAGAAGAGACTGCTCCTAACATCAGTGATGTGGAATCCAGTAGACAGAGACTTAAAAGAATAAAGCTCAACTCCAGACAATCGCTCCTTCCACGCTGTCCTAGTCGGCTGCACAATGCGGTAATTTACACCTAAGTAGCTCACTTTTATTTCCTAAGTCTCTTTCAAAGCTTCTATATTTTAATACTCCCACACTGGTGGAAAGTATTTTAACCTTTTGTATTTTTCAAATTCATTTAAATTATCTTAGTATCTTTCTACAACCATCTGAACCCATATAGAAACATCTGAGTACAGGCTCCAGTCCATCTTGACCCAGCCCACAGCCTTCTCTTTGTAACTGCTCTATTTTAAATACTTTGGAAGCACAGTAAATAAAACTCTCAATAACAGAAAATACCAAAAACCTCATTTGTATATGGATAAGCCCAAATTTAGGAAGAATTTTACAAATAGCACAGTAGCAGGGTATGGAGCTGGAGATAATCTCAACAGTTAAGAATACACAGTAGGGGTTGGAAAGACGGTTCAGCACTAGAAAGCACTTGTTGCTCCTGTGGAGGACCCAGGTTTGATTCCTAGCATCCATCTATAACTCTAGTTCCATGGGACCCAACACCATCTTGTGATCTTTATGGACATAGGCAAGCACATTAACAAAACGAAACACATCCTGAACTTGCAGAGAACAAGATCAGTTCCCAACATCCATATGGGCATCTTATAGCCACCTACTCCTGCTCAAGAGCATCGATGCCTCTCTGTCCTCCATGGGTGCCAGCACTCACTTGCACATACAATACAAAGGTATATGCATACACATAATTAAAAAGAAAATGTTAAAAAGAAAATACATTAATCTACCACCTAATCACCCATGTATCCTAACAAAAGGCAGATTTTTTTTTTCCCCTGTAATGGTTTAAATGAGAAATGTAGTCACCCAAGGCTCAGTATTGGAACACTAGGTCCTTACCTCTAATGGCACAGTTTGGATAGGCAGAATTTTTCTTTCCTGTTTTTCTCCCTTTTTTGGGGGGAGGGTTGGGTGGACGGAGGACACAGACAGGGTCTCATTGGAGATCAGGCCAAACTCACTATGCAGCCACAGGTGACACTTCTGATCCTTCCGCCTGGCTATGCCTGATTTCGGAATGTGTTAGAGACTGAATCCAGGGCTTGGAAGATGCTAGACAAGGCAGAATACTGTCTACAAAACACTGTATAATTGTTTAACTTTCACTAACAAGCTAGACTAATCACTTCTCTTCTCTTCTGTTTTGCTTGAGCGGCGGTCC
>OU015750.1:66085074-66095377 GCA_907169655.1 Acomys percivali
CACACACACACACACACACACACACACACACACACACACACACACACGTCACTATCATCAAATGATCCTTCTCAGAAAATGCAGGTCTTCCCCTTCCCAAGAAATTAAAACCCAACTGGTAGGAGTCCAATTCTACTCTAGATAGATGATCTCCATGAACCAAGATAGCATGCCTGGATGTGACATCTCCACCTTTCTAGACTTGACAAAGCACTTGACCGTCTTGCTCTTCTCATGTCACTCTCTTCTGGTGTTCTCCTGCCTGTATCAGAACAAGGAAACAGCCAACACTCTCTCCTCTTAATCTCCGAAGAGAGATACAAGGATAGACCTTGAGAAATGGAAAAGACCTCAAAATTCAACTACAGGCATGGCTTTTGTTTTTGTTTGTTTTTTGTTTGTTGTTTGTTTTCCTTCCCCTTAAGAAAGGCTCTCACTAGGTAGCCCTGGCTGTCCTGGAACTCAGTATATCAGTCCAGGCTGGCCTTAAATTCAGAGATTCACCTACCTCTGCCTCCTGAGTGCTAGGATTAAAGGTAGGCATGGGCTTTAACATCCAGCCATGTTTATGAATATTCTACAGTAGGTGCATGCTCTAGTAAGTAAATTAGAGGCTTATATCCTATTTGTGGTTCTTCCTCTTTGTTTTCAGGTTTTGAGACAGGTCTTCAAACTGTGGTCCAGAAAGAATTCCCAACTTTCAATCTCCCTGAAGCCGTCCCATTGCTGGCCACATTTGGCCACTGTTCAATGTATGTGTATGTGTACTTCAGGAGAAGAAGCCAACTGAGCCAAGGCAGCTCAGGTAGGTAGAGCACATGATATGTTGACATACATTTGTAAACCAAACTGCCTAAGTCAGAGAATTCCCAGCACATCATCAGCCAGATCCCTCCTATCTACAGCACTAGAGACTGACACCTCTGAACTCCACTGACACAGAAAACAGGTAGCATACCCACATGCAGACAAACACATGATTAATAATAGTAAGTAATAGAAAAAAGTTCACCTATAATGACTTCTATGTCTCTGGTCTAATAAACATACTTCAAAGTGTATAAGCAAAACTGATGATACCATTTTCTGTTGACCTTAAGTTTGTTAACATGTCTGTTTTCTCACCTGTAAAATGGAAAACAGCTACCACATTAGCCATGAACAAAGCAATTACTATATATGGCATACAGCTATAATTACAGCACCTGGGAAACAGGGATGAGGACAAGTCTCATACCAGCCTGGAATACATGGAAAAACTATACCTCAAAAGCAAGGGGTGAGGAGCAGATGGGACTAGGGATGTGGCTGAGTGGTGGAACACCTCAAAAATGTTCATGAGGTTCTGGGTTCAAGCTGGAACATACACACAAAATGCTTCAGGTGGTGGTGGTACTACTGCTGCTGCTGCCGCCGCCGCCGCCACTACTACTACTACTACTACTACTACCACTACTACTACTACTACTAATAATAATAATAATAATAATAATAATAATAAACAAATAGGAATTATAACAATAAAGGAAAAGTGTCTTAGTTAGGGTTTCCATTGCTGAGACAAAACACAATGACCAAAGAGCAAGCTGGGGAGGAAAGGGTTTATTCAGCTTACATGTCTACACTGCTGTTCAACTCCAAAGGAAGTCTGGACAGGGACTCAAACAGAGGAGGACACAGGAGGCAGGAGCTGATGCAGAGGCCCTGGAGGCATGCTGCTTACTGGCTTGCTTCCCATGGCTCGCTCAGCCTGCTTTCTTATAGAACCCAGGAGCACCAGCCCTGGCATGGAACCACCCACCTCGAGCAGGACCCTGCCCTACTGACCACCTACTGAGAAAATGCCTTCCAGCTGGATCTCATGGCGGCACTTCCTCACCTGAGGCTTCTTCTCTGATGACACTACTTTGTGCCACGTTGACACAAAACCAGCTAGATCAGGAAGTACATTCTAAAAACTATGCATCAAACACATTGCTAAAATAATATTTAATAGAGTCGAGCTAAAGAGATGGCTCAGCAGTTAAGAGAACAAACAGTTATGCTACATGGGGAAAATCCTGAAGCAATCTTGCTGTAGTTAGGAGGGAAATGGCCGCCTACCATCCCCACTTCTTTTCAGTATTGTGCTTGAAGCACTAACTGGGGTGCTAAGTCAAGAGAAGGAAATCAAAGGGGATACAAATAGGAGAAGAACTCAAGCTATGGCTAAGTTCAATTCTCAGCACCAACATCAAGTGTCTCACAAGTGCCTGTTACTCCAGCCCCAGGGGATCTGCTACCGCTGGCCTTGGGCACCTGCACTCATACACATATACACTTAACTAAAGATAATAATGTTTTAAAGAAAACATTAAATTTAGTCAATAAATCCTGATCCTTTGATAGGCCAAACTATGAAGTATGTACCAGATGAATACAAAAAACAATTTTTAAAACCTTAGTCATGCTGGGGTAGTGCTGGTGCTCACTTTTAAACCCAGAACTTGGGAGCCAGAGGCAAGTGGTTCAGGCCAACCTGGAACTCTACAGAGTGAGTTACAGGACAGCCAGGGCTACACAGAGAAACCCTATCTCAACACTCCCCACTGCAAAAAAAAACAAAAACAAAAACAACAACAACAAAAAACACCCAAAACCACAAAATCAACTAACCAACAAACCTTCGTCATTAGCAAGGCATAGTGGCACACATGTTTAGTCCCAGCAATGGGAGGCAAAGGCTGGAAGATCTCTGAATTCAAGGCCAGACTACTCTACAGAATGTTCTAGGACAGCTGGGTTACATTGAGAGACCATGACTCCAAAAAAAAAAAAGGAGCCGGGCATGGTGGCGCTTTAGTCCCAGCACTCAGAGAGGCAGAGGCAAGTGGATCGCCATAAGTGTGAGGCTAGCCTTATCTACAAAGTGAGTCCAGGACAGCCAAAGCTACACAGAGAAGCCCTGTCTTGAAAAAAAAAATTAGTTACTGTTCAAAAAGTATAACCTCATCTCCAGATCTACTGAATGTGGCACGAACTTTAAAGTCCCATGCTTCTGCATATACTGGTGTGCCTCCCTGACCCCCCTCCCCCTGCCCTGCTGTAGGGCAGCATTCCTACTTTACTTTCCAACTTGGAACATCTCTAAAAAGCCTGAGCAGATCATCCATTTTCCTCCATGAACGCACCTTCTCTTCTACAGCGCTGACTAGCACAGTCACCTTCAATAGACTGTAATGCATTTCCTTAGGGAAAAGGACTGTATTTCACACACCATTTGACGTCTAACATTTGCAACACTATCAGGAACATAGTACTCAAATATATTGTTGTCTGGATCTTTTAAGTTTTTTTTTTGGAAAGAGTACATGAGCCCTCAAAATGATGTGAAAGAATGAGATCAGATAAAAATCAAATGCAGGGATGTGTGTTTGAGGGCAGGGGAGGTGTTGAACGGGGTCTCTGTGGTCCTTGAAGGGTGTGGGGAACGGCCCAAACTTACTACGCAGCATAGGCTTGCCTTGAATTTCTGATTCTTCTGCCTCTCTCCCAAGGGCTGGGATTAAAAACTTGCATCGCTCAGTCTCAGACAAGAGTTTTAAATCTCTAGAAATGCTCTATATTTTGTACTCCTCACACTGGATATACACAGCCTCTATGTTCTCATTTTATAATATACATGATAATCTGAGATGGAATAGTTGGACTATTTTCTAAAACCTCGAAGCTAATAAAGAACTGAGTCAATACCAGAAGCCACACTCAAGATTTCCTAATGTCATTCTTCCCATCTTAATGCAGTTTGCCAACCCCCCCCTCCAACCCCAAACATCCCTCTGTACACGGTAAATAGTCAATTCAACGTGGCTTTGTAAGAGTTTTTCTTAAACATTTATTTTACTTGAGAATTTCATACATGCATATAGTTTGTTTTGGTCAAATCTACCACCCCCAGCCCCCCCCCCCTTCCCCGCTTCCTATGCATTTTTTTCAGACCCACCTATACATCCATGGGTACAGGACAAGCCACTGGGGCATGGGCAGCCTCTCTTAGCAGCCCTATCCCTGAAGAAAACGGACTCCCCCTGTCCTAGCAGCCACAGCTCCTCAGCACCAGGCACCTCATGAGCCCCCACCCCCCCCCCCCCCCGCCGGGACGTTGGCTGGCTTGCTCTTGCGCCGGTCCTGTGCATGTAGTCTCAGCGGCTGTGAGACCCTGTGTACAAAGGTTCTATCCTGTCCAGCAGATACTGTTTAGCTGCAAAAAAAGTCTACTTCCTCTGGCTCTGTATCAGCTTTTATAAGGAGAAAGGGAGTTAAATATGAGTCCATCTGCAGTATTCAAAGAGTTCTAAGATACTTAGACCTCCAACCTCTATACACTCATGCTCCCCCGCACATGTGTGTGCAGACATACACTTGTACACCACACAATCACATGATAAATGAGTACATACAAATAATAAATATACTTGGTACTTAGAGTATGGCAGCAAATGGACAAAAAGAAGGAAGAAGCCATCCTCTTCAACTTACAGTGTGTTATGGCCCCTCAGAGAAGAATTTAGGTTGAAAATATCATAAATGGAACTGAGTGTGGTGATGAATTCCCATAACTGCAGTACTTGGGAGGTGGAGGCAAGAGGATTAGGAATTCATAGCTGGCTTTGGCTACCCACCAAGTTCAAGGCCATCCTGGGCTACACGCGACCCTGTCTCAAAGCTCCAAAAGGAAAATAATGTAACTTAAAATAATGTACTTTATATCTAACCTATTCACATCACAGCTGAGCAACATAGTCAATGCAGGGTGGATTGTTTGTCCTTGTGAACCTGAACAACCTACTGCAGCTGCCGGACACACGAGCGGGCACCTTAACACATCTGGCTGTCATGCTTGAAGGTCAGCATTTCAAACTCCAAGTGTAGTGTACAGCTTAGCAGTAGAATGCTTGTCTAGCATGTATGAGGCCCTGGGTTCAATTCCCAGCACTGAAGAAAAAGGGGGAAGGGAAAATCACTTTATTTTCCAGAAAGCATGACATACAGGTCTCTGGAAGCTGAGACAGAAACATCACTAGTCTTAGGTCAACCCAGGCTACTGAGCTGGTTGAGTTTTGTTAATTTGACACAAAGCTAGACAAATCCAGGAAGAAGAAATCTTAATTTAGAAAATGTCTCCATAAGACTGGCCTATAGGAAAGACTGTAAGACATTTTCTTGATTAATGTGGAGCTGGGCACAGTGGCATATGCCTTTAATTCCAGAACTCAGGGAGGCAAAAGAAGGCAGATCTCTGTGAGTTTGAGGCCAGGCTGGTCTACAGTGTGAGTCCAGGACAGCCTACCCTGGATCTCAATTTGTAGACCAGATCCACCTGCCTCTGCCTCCAGAGCCATGGAATTAAAGTTGTATGTCATAGAGCCACGCTCCACATCAATCATTAATCAAGAAAATGCCCAGCTCGTGACCCTATTTCTATTTCCTCTTAACCCTCGGGGTTCAAGGGTTCAGTCATTCTTTGCAGAGGATTTACTGAATGGCCCCATCCCGGGATGAGGAGAGAGAGAATTTTACACTCGCTCTTTACCTCTTGTGTGGCTCCTTCCACTTTCAGCCTTAAATACCAAATACACTTCTTACAGCTCCCGTTTGTATCTTCAGCTCAGTCTTCTGAACTTGTTTTACAAGTGTTTACCACACACTGGCACGGCCACTGGCGAGTGTAACACGCGCACAACTGAAAGTGACTTCAGAGCTTGCCTCTCTCCTAATGCTACATCCTCCCTCACTCCAGTAAGCAGAAACCTGTTGCTCTGCCCACCCAAAGCGTTCTTCCATTCCTGACTACTCCAATTTAGAAGCAAAACTGCAATCAACCTCAACCACATCAGACCCAAGCCGCTCTGACCTTTATCTCCGCAGCCAACAGGGCAATCAGATCATTTCAAGACACAACTTAGATCAATTTGCTCCGGACTCAAATTTATCTCATTAAAAGTAAAAAAAAATTAGAAGCCAGGCAGTGATGACTCACCCCTTTAATCCTAGGACTCAGGGGACAGAGGCAGGTTGACTTCTGTAATGATGGATCTCTGAGTTTGAGGCCAGCTTGGTCAACACAGTAAGTTCCAGAACAGCCAGGAATACAGAGAGAAAGGAAGAGAAAAGAAATAAAGTAAAGGGAGTGGAGGGAGAAAGCGAGAGGGCGGAAGGATTTTGAACCATTAACCCTAGCCCTCAGAAGGCAGAAGCAGGTAGATCGCTGTGGGTTCAAGCCTAGCTTGATCTACAAAGAGAGTTCCAATCCAGTCAGGGCTACAGAATGAGATCCTGTCTCAAAAAAAAAAAAAAGGGGGGGGGGAGGGCAAAAAGTAGGGTTTGGCAAGGCGGTTAAGAGCACTGGCTGTTCTTGCACAAGACACGGGTTTGGCTCCCGGTCCCACATGGTGGTTCACACCCTTCAGTAACTCCAGTTCTAGGAGATTGCTTGGTGAGCACCAGACATGAACAACCCACACACATTAAGAATAAAAGAAAAAAATTAAGTTTTTACAACAAGGATCTTGCCTCATCTCTATATGAGTACCGCCCCCCCCCCTCCATATCATTCTTTTCCAATGGAACTAGGTAGTATGCCCCAGTGACCTTTCCATGTAGCACCTTCGTCACTTTTAGCTTCATTCAAGTACCTTTTCTATGGCCAGCACTATGATCTCCCACGTTCACCACCAACCTATCCATTACATTGTTTATCCTATTTCTAGAACCTTTCCATCACCTGATGTATACCACCCCCCACCCCACCCACACCCACACAGGAGCTCACTGTCACCCTGGCTGGTCTAGAACCCACTATGTACACCAAGCTAGCATCCTGAGTACATGCATGCTTGTGTTCCTTTGTTTGTTTGTTTGGTTTGTTTTGTTTTTCGAGACAGAGCTTCTCTGTGTAGCCTTGGCTGTCCTGTCCTCGCTTTGTAGACCAGGCTTGAACTCAGTGATCCGCCTGCCTCTGCCTGCCTTCTGAGTGCTGGGATTAAAGGCGTGTGCCACCACGCCCAGCTCATGCATTCTTTGAGACAGGGTCTTCCTCTGTAGTCAAGGCTGGCCTCCAAGGTGACTTTCCTACCTCAGCTTCTCCAGCACAGGGATTATAAACTTGGGCCACCACAGTTAGGTTTTGTTTTGTTTTCAGGCGAGTTTGGTTTTGTGCAGCTCAGGATCCAGTGCAGGGCTTTGTGCATGCTAGGTTGTGTTGGGCTCTGGAGGGCTGGTGTCTGTGCGTCTGAAAGAGTCTCATGCCCTCCAGGATGGCAGCAAAGCCAAGGCTGGCCTTAAACTCCTGATTCTCCTGCCTCCGCCACCCCAGTGCTGGAATTAAAGGTGTGGGCCACAAAACTAGGCTCAAAGTACATTTAAACTGGGTATAACAGTCTGACCTCTCACAACTACTACCATAAGGCCAAATCTTTGTTCTCAGATTCAATTCAAACAGTAAGTAAAATAAAATCAGAATATTTCCATTAGCCCCAAGTACTAAGTATCAATCAAACCAAGGGACTTATCAGGTGAATTCTAGAAGGCTTTGGATAGTCAGCTGCAGTTTGATAAATTCTGGGGTTCTGATTAGTGAAGACATGCTATGCTTCCTGGCGGGGGCGGGGGGGGGGGGAGGGCCATCTACAAGTCACCCAGCTTCTTGGGTTCCTCAAGTTCGAGTATTCTTTGCGAGCAATCCAAAGAAAGTAGCGAAATAAATGAAAACTGTTCTTAAAAAAAGAA
This sequence comes from Acomys percivali, assembly GCA_907169655.1. Classification (NCBI taxonomy): domain Eukaryota; kingdom Metazoa; phylum Chordata; class Mammalia; order Rodentia; family Muridae; genus Acomys; species Acomys percivali. Next base: position 66,092,842 of record OU015750.1, read on the forward strand.
AGTGGTCTACTAACAGAAAACGTTTTTTGTCGGTATTGAACACTATTATTAAATTGAGACTCAAAGAATGGCACTGAAGATAAGCTGCCTGGAGTAAATACTGAGTTTGGATAGAATCGACATGCACCGAAATAATTACGATTTAAATACCTCGCGTGAAAACGCCAAGTCCTTAACTCGAGCTTCGTACTCGAAGCCACATTTCCTTTCCTACCTTAGTAAAGGACTGACATACTTCCCAAAGGGACAGCTAGGCTGGCCCAAGGGCTCCGGGGGGCAGTGTCTCGCCAACCCCACCTCCGCCCAGCGGCACCGCCTCCCCCGCCATCGCCGCCCGGTGCGCTCCTTCCGTCCGCCGGCTTGCCCGCAACCCTTGCCCCACCACCCTCTGCCACACACTTCCGCGCCCCGGACACACACGAGCCCTACCCGAGGTGCCGGCTCTGCTCCGGCTTTGCCGCAGCGGGGAAGGCGCTCGCTCAGTCGGCTTCTGCCTGACCGGCTCTCTCTGTCCTGCAAGAGGCGCAGGAGCAGAAGTCTCGCAGCGCGCGCAGCCGCACAGAGAGCCGCCGCCGGGGTCAGAGCACAGCCCTGCGGGCACTTCCGCCCTCCGAAGCAAAGCCAGCCCAACCCGCAGCGCCCGGTGCGTACCTCTAGTCCAGTCACCCCCCGGCGCCCGGAGATGACGTACGCAGCCCACGTGGGCTACGCTCCGCCCTCTGAGTTTGGTCCGGCCCTGCTAGACCGGAGCTGCTTCTGAGCATGCGCAGACAGAAAGCTCGCTTGTTTTCCGAGTTCCCTGTTGTTCCTTTTCTAATTACTAGTTCCAAACGCAGTCGTCGGTGTACCCGGTGTGACGGTGGTAGAAGAACAGAGACATAAAGAATTCTGAGGCATCAGCTACCGTGGTAGTAGCATTTTTGTCTTCCTCACAGAACAGTATCGTAGAAATATTACTTTTAAAGAGTAATGGTTTGGTTTTGTTGGGTTAGAGATATGATCCATCTCTGCGGCTGCGACGGGTCTGGGTAAACTTAATAGGTATCTCAGCCTCCCGGGTGTTAGAACTGCAGGCGTGAGCCACCACACCTGGCTTTCAAAGTAAACCATATCTATTTGCTCAGTCACCACTCTTACCACAGTAGGCATTAGTGGCTGATTTTAACCCCAAGTGGTAAAAGTAACATAGCCTCCCCTACCTGTAAGAGTACATATCCTACTCTTCTTTCTTTGAAAATAAATAAAAGTATCCCTAAAGCGTATTTGAGTTTGGCCTATACAAATGTCTTACCAAGCATTTGAAGTTTTTCCGTTTTCTTTTTCTTTTTCCCCCAGGAGAACGGAGTGTCCAAGTAGATTAGAAGAGGGTGGTTTATTGGAACCCCTGGAGCTGGAGTTACAGGCAATTTTGAGGCGCCCAATGCCGGTGCTTGAGCTGATTTTTGTCATCTGTAAGAGCAGCGAGTGCTCTTAACTATTAACAGTTACACTAGTGTGCAGCCATTTTTCCAGCCTGTGCCCCCCGCCCCACCCCCTCGGCTCTATAATCTCTATATGTAGGCACAGATAACCTTTAACCCCTTAACTTTCCATCTGACCTTGAAGTTACCATTTTTCTGCTCCACCTTCTCTAGTGCTGAAATTTCTGACTTGCAGCTACACTTCACTCTGTCAGTAGCCGCACAACAGAGCCAGAACCACAGATCCAGAAACAGCGTTACCTGACGTGACCCGAGGAGTTCTTGTCAGTCTCCTATTCAAGTGAGGCTGAAATTCTTGACTACACAGCAGAGGATTTCAAAACAAGTCGTCATGAAGCAGAGTTAGAATGTATTAAGAAGAACTTTTAGCTGAGAGAAAGGCACTTAGGGAAAAGAGCAGTACACAGGCAACTGTCAATGTGCCTTCAAAAGAGAGTGGTGTGTGTGTGTGTGTGTGTGTGTGTGTGTGTGTGATTTAGTAACCTCTGGAAATACACTGTTCGAAGTGTTTTGTAAGGGACCCCTTCCCTTTTTAATCTTTTTCCAAGGATAGGTGCATATCGTGGTTCCTGGGATGGATTTGATAGGATTTATAGCAGATAAGGTAAAACCATGGGGCACAAGGGCTGTGGGAGAGCATTAAGTCTTGTGTTTACTGTAAACAAATTTTATTGTCTCATTTGTAAGATTCCCCAGAAAATTGTAGGCTCACAGATGAGAGCAAAGCCTTGCTTAAAGGCCATATACCCTTAGGATTTAGGTGGGGCTTATTGCTATTTGAATATTCTTATTTGAACTATCTCTATATACAAAGAAATTGTTAGCATATAGTCAGTTTTATATTTGTTAATTAAATAATGATAGATACAAGATACCAGATATTATGTTATACAGAGTTTATTAAATGAGCATTGGGGGGGTTGGAAAGGGGGTAGGGGGTACCCCAGAGGGAGAGAGAGAAAGTAGGAGAGAGAGAAGGGGGTAGAAAGGGAAGAAGTAGTGGAGAGGGAGAGAGAGAGAGAGAGAGAGAGAGAGAGAGAGAGAGAGAGAGAGAG
>OU015750.1:66095387-66126758 GCA_907169655.1 Acomys percivali
GAGAGAGAGAGAGAGAGAGAGAGAGAGAGAGAGAGAGAGAGAGAGAGAGAGAACATGCGGCAGGTCTGTCCTTTTATATGGCCCTCGGCAGGGTCACACCCCTGTGGCAGGTAAGTGATGACATCATAGGTAGGCAGACTGAAGCAGAATGCTCAGGGTCTTACAGCAACTTTTGTTATTTGTGTCAGAGTTCGGGACTGGACAGGAGACTTCAACTAGACTTTGGTATGAGGGATCTTTCCTTTTCTAGATTCCCTAACCCTAATTCCCCTGTCTTTCTATTCTGCCTTCACTCCATAGGGTTGTTTGTTTGTTTGCTGAGACAGGCTTTCTTTATGTATCCCTGGCTGCACTGGATTGTTTTTACAAGAAGAATCTTTTTTGGAGATTGACTAATACAATGAATTTTCTACTTTCTACTTTTTTACTTTCATGTCTTATTTCTTTTTATGATTCAATGGGCTTCACTAAGGCTGCTTAAAACAAATGGGTAAAGGGTTATACAGGAACACAGCCACCTCACCAACAGCTATACCACTGGAGAACATGTCTCTCCCTCCCCCCCCCCCCCTCAACCATTAACTATATATGAGTGAGGGATGAGGCCTTAAAAGCTCTCTCCTCTCATGACAGGATGTAGAAGACACAAATGCTGTGCAGATTTTGTAGATGTTACAGCTGCTGGGAATCTAGTGGATTGTGTCCTGCTTTGAATATTCCACCCGTACTGCTATTCCTGTTCGCTTATATTTTTCTTTCCCTTGTGACAGCTAAAGTTATGATTTAAGTTGAGGTCTCTGTGCTTGTATCTATAGAGCATAAATGCCTCTAATCTGCATGCCCCACTTGCCTGAGCTTAGATAACATCCTGGAAGGCTGGGGCCTGTGGTTCATCTAAAACAACAAGCCACTTGTGTTTGCTTTTGTAAAGAAGCGCAGGATTGCTTGATCACATGCAGGTTGGAGGTACATAGGCAAGAAGTTCATCACCATGTATGCCTGCCCCTGATTGGATGGAGGTGGGAAGCACAGAGCCTTGTGAGATTTGCCTTTGTAAGCCTCTGACTAATGTAAATTGGTACCGTATTCTGAAAGTCCTAGATATGGACCTGACGCCAATGTCCATTGTCCTGGGCAGTGTTTAATAAAGTTTGGTTCAGATTTGGCTCAAAATTTGTTGTAGTGTGGTCTTATTCTCTCCCAGTGGGATTAACATCCTTCTTTTGTGAGGTTCCCTGAGCATTGCAGGAGATGATGTCCCTTTTATGGCTGAGCATAAGCAGTTATTTATTCTTAGTGCTTAAACAAGTCTCTGCAATAACCATTGTACATTGCAAAAAAAAAAAATATTCTTTAATCAAAGCTGGCATCAGCAGTGATCATGGACATAAGGATAGTTATTTAGGGAAAAAATATGTACACGTTATGACCATTTACCAAAACAGGAGCAGTAGATTCCTTACTTGAACCTATGACCTGCCCACCCAATCATGGACTTTTAGCTAGGTTTATATTACCAGATGTGAGTTTCCTCCTGTGGAATGTACCTCAAAACCAACCAGAAAACAGTTGGTTACCTCCCTAACAAACTTGTCACTAGTACACCAGCAGTATTGCAGGTAGCATCCACAGCTGGCTAAGATTATTCATGGTCCTGGATAGCATCTTCCAGTACTATGGAAGCTAACCAGAAGAAAGGAAACGTCCAGCCCAGTCCTGGAATGATTTCTCTAGGTGTTGGGAACAATGCTTGCTGTGTCTTTAGCAATAGAGGTGTTCTATCTGTTTGCAGTAGGCAGCCAACAATAGTGGGAGTTCCTTGTGTTGCTTTGCAGGATCCAGGTATCCCTGGACAAGAACTCATAAGCATGTACCCCATTCTTGATACTAGAACTTCTATTTTACAATGAAGTCTTCTGGGAGCAAGTAAAACTAGTGGCTTTCTTGGTTTTGTTTTTGTGCCATATGTATAAAAGGTAAAAATCAGGATGGTCAAAAGCATCTTCTCAGTACCTGTTTCAGTGTTTGACACATCCACCATCTCAGCTTGTCACTGACTATTGAGTTTAATCTAGTATGGATTTCTTCTTTCAGCAGGTGGGATGTACAAGAACTGTGGCTTTCCAACTTCAGACTGGATATGCATCTTTTTTTTTCCAGGTACTATAAAACTTAACTCAGGGGTCTCATTAAAAAGGAAACTGAATTTTTCCTGAAGATGCATCTCTGATGATATGTTCAAACACTCCAAGTCCCTTTGAAGAGGATTTTATTTTTATTACTTACTTAATTCTAGAGGATAATCACACTATTATTCAGTATAATTTTTGTAACTTTCAAACAGCATGTAAAGAAACATTTCTTGTTCTATACTTCTCTCTCTACCTCTCCTCTTCACCTTCTCCTCTCTCTCTCTCTCTCTCTCTCTCTCTCTCTCTCTCTCTCTCTCTCTCTGGGTACCCCTTCTCCCCTTTCCTTCTCCCCCTATGCTCATTTAATAAACTCTGTGTAACATAAAAAAAGAAAGATTTCTTAATTCTCCTTAAATGACTTATGACTCACATTTTAACTAGTATTTCAGACTCAGCACTATGATCTGAGCTTTGAACTAGAAACTAAGATCCTTACACTTCTTAATATTTCACCAGAATATAAAATAAATTTAAGATTAGCAAAATACCAACTATCCCTAATATTAAGACAGCGGCTCCTGAACTGCCCAGTTATAAAATTATCCAGATACATACTAGAAAGGCGATTTTGATGCCACTATTCTGATATTTCATTCAACTTCAAGTATAGATCTAAGAATTCCAAAACATCAAAATGAACCCAAGAGCTTCTAACGATCTGTAAATAACTCAGAGGGGAAAAGATAAACGAGTTCAGCAGAGGGAATAAAATACAGTGGAGAAGAAGGTAGAATAGAAAGCGCATTGCACAAAGAAAAGGCAAAGCTGAGAGCTGTGCATTTACACAAGCAACTTAAAATTCTAGTTTGCTGTAGTTAGAGCTGCCATCTATAAAACACCAGTATGTAACTAAGCAGCTATAGAAGATTAATCACTAACTTTTTTCAAAAGTATTAGGTAACTGCAGAATTAAATTTCAATTATTCTCATACAGTGTATCTTGATTATAGTTTCCCTTCCCTCTGCTCCTCCTAGTTCCCCCCCGCCCCTTGCCCTCTATGTCCACTCCCTCTCTGGCTCCTAATACATAACCAAATATGACAAAATAAATATAATAAGATGAAGCAAATACTAGCATATTGAATTTGTACATGGCAACTCAACAGGAGGAAAAGAGTCCCAAGAGCACGCACAAGAGTCAGGCTCTCAGTTTTTTAAAAAGCTATACTATGTATGCAGAGGGCCTGGTGCAGACACACGTGGGCCCACCGCTCGCTGCTTCCGTCTCTGTGAGCTCAGATGTCCCTTGCTTAGCTGACTTAGAGGAAATTGTTCTCCTCATGTCCTCCATGCCCCCAGGCTCTTACAATCTTTGTGCCTCATCTTCCTCAGGCTCTCCTGAGCTATGAAGAGAGATATTGATAGAAGCTCTCCAATTTAGACTCCCTCCACATAATGTCTGGCTGGGGGTCTCTGTATCTGTTCCCATTTGCTGCTGGAGGATGCCTCTCTGAAGATGACTGGATAAGGCACTGATCTATGAGTATAGCAGAATACCATTAGGAATTATTTTGTTTGTTTATTTACTTATATATTGTTTCTCTGGACCAGTGGTGTTTGGTTTTGCCCTAGGTCTCTGAGCTATCTACTCTCCTGTTCTTGATTACCCAAGCAGTGTTGAGAATAGGCTCATTCTCATGGAGTGGCTTTAAGTCAAATCAGACATTGCTTGGCTTATCCCACAAGTTCTGTGCCATCATTGCCCTAGCATATTTTAGGCAGGACAGATTTAGGTCAGAGGTTTTGTGGCTGGGATGGTGTTGAAGTGTCTCCTCCTGTGGCCTGCAAAGTACCTTTCTGCACCAGAGACTAGGATGTTGGGGGCAACGATTCCATATTGGTACCTCCTCTATTTCTCCATGGTCAGTGGACTGTGTTCATGTTGTCCTCAGCAATGAGGCCCCACTGCCAGTTTGTGGAGAGCAATCCTCTGTGTTAGCAACAGCCTGGGATGTTTCAGGATTTCCCTGAGACCTGTTTGGCCCACACCTGAGATTAAAACAAAAACACATTTATATAACATAACTGAGAAACTAAAACTTCCATAACATGTCACACCACCCCCCCTTTTTAATATCCTCTTCTGTTGTTTTCTTAAAGTGAGATTATCAATGAACCAAATGGTTTTGCGGTTGATAGTTTCTTTTATAACCTGACAACTCTCAGCTGCTCTTGTCTGGAACAGCTCGTACTTACTGCTGCCAAGCTTCAGGCTAGGACTCAAAGCTGCTTCCTAATGGCAACATTATATCATTTTGACCAGCTAAACAAAGTATTAGGTAGCTAGGCAAAGCATTTTAAGCTGATTGGCTAGGATATAGGCTTGGTGATTTTCCAGTTCCCCATCACGCTGGGAGAAAGGAACATAGCAGGGTACTGTGGGTTGTTTTTTGTTTTGTTTTGTTTTAAGTAGAACATAAATCATTAATTCAAGCAGAACATTCAACAACAATTGAACTGTAAGTAAAAGACTAGTCAAGCTCCCAGTCAGGCAGAGCCTGAGAACCTCACCTTAATTTTACCTTATGATCAAAATGGAGACTTCAAAACAAAATGGCTGAAGTTATGCTAAAGGAAAAGCAGGTGTTAACAGAAGCTATAGTTGTGTTAAGAACTAAGGCAGGTCTCAAAAGAGGAGCTAGAGAGCTTAAACAGGATACAACAGTCTCCCATGATCCTGGGAAATATTAATACCTCTAGCCTTATGTTGTTCTATGGCCTTAGCTTCCTCTTTCCATCATGTTCAGTTGCTGAGGACCAACTTCGAATATTGCTGTTGCCAAATCTCTCCCATCTTGGGAGATAATTCTGTTCTAAGTTGCCCATGAATTTAATATCTGTTTCACATACCATATCAGTTCCTTAAGTCTCCTCAAATCTAATACGTCTATAGGATTCCATTTAACTTCTTCATAACCTTGGGGCTGCCTATCATATCCTGTTAAGACTTGTATAGTGACTAGATAAACTAAGGTTGGTTTTCTAACAGCATTAAACTGCTTTTCTTCAGTTTCATCATGTGGTAGTACAGTAGGTTCTTATCTAAATTTCCCTATGTCTGAGAATTTTTCTCATTTTTATTTATAAGTCTCTGTAATTTTTCTTATGAGGCTTATATTTTATCAATCCACCTTTCATATTTTTCTTTTTCCTGTATCTTTAAAGTTTTTTTCCTTTGAGAGACACAGAAAGCCACTATGTCTATTAAGGATAAAATATTAATTACCAGGCTGATAATGATTATAATCGGTATAATGTTGATCTCAATTAAGTCATTTATCTTTTCATTTGCTGCTTCTATTTTCAAGCCACATAATGTAGCACTATACAGGATCTTAACCCCTTCCTTGTATTATGATATCTTTCAACCTTAATTCTATCCCTGAGGACATCCCAGGTGACTTATCACATCTGATGCTTCTCAGTTTGTCCACAGCTGCTGTGATCTCTCTGTCTAATGGTCATGTTACACGCTGGAGTGCTAAATGTTGTTTTGTTTTGTTTTGTTGAGACGAGACAAGGCGTCCCTGTGTAGCCTTGGCAGTCCTGAACTCACTTTGTAGACCAGGCAGGCCTTGAACTCATGAAGATCCACCTGCTTCTGCCTCTTGAGTGCTGGGATCAAAGGTGTGCACTACCATGCCTGGCCCAAATGTTGTTTTTAACGAAATCTCAATCATAAGATTTTTACCAATAAAGACTCTGAAGCCAGATGCTGGGGTGCAAGCCTGCTAGCTCAGAGAGGCAGAGAAAGCACCCTGCTGACCTTCCTCCTCAGCTGATGGTCCCAGAATAAGTCTTCCTTTCCCATGCCGTCTCGAAAACTCTCACACTGAATGTTCCTCCCTTCTGCTCCCTGGGCCTCCCTCTATCTGGCCTTCTGATTTCTTACTCTCTGTGGTTTCTCTCTATGTTCACACCCTTTCAATTGGTTACTCGCTCTGATTCTTGACCTAGGGTTAACTTTATTCAATCATGTTAGCAATATTCAAACAGAAAGATCTTGGATTAAAGGTGTGTGCTAGGGCTGAGCCACACCACAACAAGAAACAGGTTTTTTTTTTTTTCAAGTATACAACACAATCTCAGGGATCATGGTATGAGCTAATATTGAGCAACAAAGGTCATCTCCAGCTCAATAGAACCCTTCACAGATTATGGAAATTTTAGGTTAAAAGTCATAACAAAAGCCACTAATCCCTGAGCAGGAAAACCCACTAATCCCTGAGCTCCCCCAAACTCAGGACTTGAAATCCTACCAATCCTCACCCTGGAAATCTCTGCCATAGAAAGCTCCACCCCCTAAGAAATCCTATATAAAGGCTGTGTCTGTTCAATTTCCTGTTGTCCTCACCTAGGAGCAGAGGCAGCCAACCTTGGATTTATCCCTCCACACCCTGGAAACTCCTAATAAATCTCTTTTATGATTTTTGCTGACTAGTGTGACTGTCATCAGAAGAAGTCAAGAAGCAATAAAGAGAAGAAAGGAAGAAGTGGAGCAGAACTGAAGCTCCTGAGCTCAACTCAGCTGGGAATAAACTACCCTGGGAGCTGCAACACCTCTGCTGAGGAGGTTTCCTCTCAGAGCTGTGTGGTTCCTGAGCTTCCGTGTTTTGGGATACCTTCCCTGCCCCCTCAGAGCTGTATGGTTCCTGAGCTTCTGTGTTTTGGGATACTTTCCCTGCCCCCTCAGAGCTGTATGGTTCCTGAGCTTCTGTGTTTGGGATGCCTTCCCCGCCTCCCCAGAGCTATGTGGTTCCTGAGCTTCCAAGTCCCAGGACACCTTTCCATCTGAGCAAAAAGGCCAACATTTAGGTTCCATGTCTTGGATAGGATCTTCTGGTGCTTGTACTCCCCTCATTCTGGTGGCTCTGAGCCGCACTAGGACCCTGTCCATCATCTCTAGTTTCCCTGCTGGCTTACCAATACCTCAACGTACCACCCACCTGCAACAACTATATAAGCTTCCTCTTCTAGTCAATGTAAGCACTTCCCTGAGTCCAAGGAAGTGACTATTGAGTTTGTGGAACCCCTCTGTTACTTTTGGAGGGGAGGTATCCCCAGCCATGGCACTCTTCACCTCTCCCCATTCTCACCATTGGAGCTGTAAGCCTGCAGCTCCATTAGGCCTTCCTGGGCCATTGCACCCCTTCCTGCCTCTTTCTTCCCCTTCATTTTGGAGCCGCCTATAATCTCACAGCTCTCTAGGCCCTTGTGTCTTTCACAACCACTTTTCCTGACACTTTCCCGTAGATGAGATGAGATGTTCTCTGCCTTTGGGTTTTGGTTTGTTGTTGTTGTTGTTGTTGTTGTTTGTTTTTTGCCTCTCTTGGCTTAGTCAGGCTAGGTTCTTATCCTGGTTGAGTAGCTGATGACCCGGAGAATGACTTGTGTCATTCCTGCATTTTTTTTTTCTTCTCCTTTCTCATCCATGGGAATGGTATCTTCTATTTCTCTCATTCATCCTTGGGATGTCTTCTAGAAAATCCTCAGCCTCTCCACCTGACCTGAAGGGCCCCAAATTTATTCAACCTTGCAATCAAACTTGTCCTCAATATCTCTAAGACAAACAATCCAAATGGCCTCGTAATAGCATCCTAGATCCCAATATTATTCAGGAGCTTTACAAATACTGCGATTAATCAGGGAACTGGAAAGAGATTGCCTGTGTCCAAGCCATCTCCGATCTCTGCTCCGCGCCTTCTGTTTTTCCTGCTCCCCTGTTCAGTTCCTTTTAGCTCTGAAGCCCGAGCAAGATGGCTTCTCCACTATTTCAATCTAGCTAACCAATCTCTCCCCATCAGTCTAAACCCAGCTTCCTCCCCCTTCCAACTCCTCCATTTTCTCTTTCTCCCTCTTCAGCAACAGGTTGTCTAACTCTGTCCCTGGCACCCACTTTTAGCACCCCAGCAGCTCCTAGTTCTCCTTCTGCTTGTTCCCACTCCACCAAAGGACCTCCTTTACCTCCCCATTCCTGGCCTAGGCCTTCCTTGGCTCTCTCTTTGTGGGAAGTTACTGGGGTAGATAGCTTGGTCAGAGTACATGTTCCATTTTCATTAGGCAAGCTACCTCAAGAAGAGACAAGATTGAAGTCCTATACCGCTAATTCCTCCACCTTTATTAAATAACTCCAGTATATTACCCAATCGTATGCTTTCACCTTCCAGAATATCCATATGATCCTTACAATCTATTACCTGAGGTGGGCAGGTGAGTCTGGGATCAGGTTAGGGCACATGAAGATAAAATCCACCAAGATGAAGCTGCCAACCCTACTGGGACTGAGTCAGTCCCCAGATGGGACCCTGGATGAGATTACAATTCCCCAAGGGACATCTGAGCTAGGAATCCTGTCATAACTTGTCTGCTGGCCAGACTTTGTAAGGTTGCTCTTAAAGAAGTAAATTGTGAAAGACTCTGAGCATTCACCGGGACAATCATGAGAACCCATCACAATTCCTAGAGAGCCTTACAACGTCCTCTTACAATACACCAACCTGGATCCTGAGCCTCCCAATGGGAGACAACTCCCTATGACCTACTTATTCTGTCAGAGTACCTCTGATATTAGGGACAAGCTTAAATGTCTAGAGAAAGTACCCCTGACTCTACAAGCATATATCTTAACTGGCCTTTACAATATACTATGGGAGAGATTAAAAAAAAAAAGCCTGGAAAAAAAACAAACAAACTTGATGCTGTTTAAGGCTGTTTGGCCAGCCTCAGCAACTACCTACACTCCTGAACCTCCCAAAGTCCGAGAATCTCCGAATCCCTGTTTTAAATGTAGTCAGGAAGGTCACTGTGCCCGGGCCTGACTGAGGTTTTGTAAGCCATTGTGACCATGTCCAAAATGCCATCAAGAGGGACACTGAACTACTCTGACTGTCCTCATGATCCTTGAGGTTGAGGTGTAAGGGCATCAGACCCAGAAGGCCATCCAGCTAATATCCTCAGTCTGACCATGGACAACTGGAGAGGCTCAGGCTCTTTTGGCCCAACTACCACCATCTCTGACAGGGTGTCTTGGGTAACCATCATAGTACCAAGGCATTCAATCTCCTTCCTTCTGGATGCTGGGGCCACCCGCTTAGTACTGATGGAATTCCAGGGTCCTGCTTCTCCTTCCTGTTTCCCTATTGACAACCTTTCCAGGCTCACCAAACCCCATCACTTAGCTACATATTAGGGGTACTCCCTTTACCCATTCCTTCCTAGTGGTACCAACCTGCCCCATCCCCCTTACTGGGAAGGAACCTTCTAGCCAAAATGGAACCCTCTATTTCTTTTGCTCCCCACATCTGCTTGACCCCAGCTTCACCAGCCATCCCTCGCCTCCTCTTTCTCTAAACCACACAGCCTGGCACACCTTCTCCCTTATCAGGTATGGGAAACCCAAACCCCCTCTCTAGCCAAACACCATCCTCCTCACATCATTCTATTACAAACCTCATCAAATACATCACCTGGGCTCAATACCCACTCTCTCTCCAAAGCCTTGGGGGATTTAACCCCATTATTTCTGACCTTTAAAAGCATTTTTTTTTTACTATGCCCCACATCTTTTCCCTTTTAACACCCCCATATTTGTAGTTAAAACATTCAATGAAACATATTGCTTGGCTCAGGATCTCCAACTTATTAACTTGGCAGTAATGTCTCTTCACCCTGGGGTACCAAACCTGTATATTCTTTTCTCTACCGTCCCCTCAGAACAAAGTCTCTCAAGAACTTCATGCCAATTGGATAAAACTTGTGCTGTTGGTTCTCCTGAGACTGAGAGCCCTCCCAAAGAAACCTCTCTCTATTTCCCCTTTTGAGCTTATGTACAGATGGCTGGTCCTGCCTCTGGTCCTTATGTCTCAACCATCACCTCTCCTGGGTCATCTCTTTACTCCTTTGCTATGATATCTTCATGTGCTCCTAGGGAACTACACTTACCATGACTTGCCTCAGCAGCATCCTGACCCCCTTTTCCTCCTCAATCAACATTTGGGGACTTGGTTCTTCCCTCTCCTCCTGGTGACTATCCTCCTCCTCTTTCTCTTAATGGGCAGGCCTCTTCAGGGTCATCCATATTCCAGCTGCAGCTAAACTTGATGGCTTCCCTCCCTGGATTCACCTTTCTCATCTCAAACCCTTTGTACCATTATGTCAAGGTAATCTTCCTTTTCACATCTCAACCCCAACAGTACCTTACTTTCATAAGTGTCAGAAGATACCAAGGTAGAACAGCTTGCCTCTGATCATCAGAAGAATGAGAGCTCATACATTTGTGGAGACCCATCCCTCAACCAATTGAGGGATGACCCACCTCTTCTCCATCTGCTTTCTCTTGCTCACATCCATCAGTAATGAGCACTATTTATGGAGATTTGAGGTTCAAAGATTCAACCAGACCATTCATGTGATAGAGTCTGGGGATTGTTCACCAGCAGATTGCCAAAAGGAGCTGCCAATCCCTATAACACCTAAGTCAGCTTCTACAACACCTGCCTGCCATATTGTTTACTCTGTGATCAAATAGGGATTACTGTCCATGTTGGCTAGAGACTTATGGAAGCTGTCCTCATTGGTCCTGTAGGAGACATAATGTATATTTGGGAAATCACACTAAGTTTCATGCAGAGTGGGAAATTTTTTATATCCTAACTGAGGACCATGGCATCCCCACGTGGGATACAGGAATTATTGGTAAACTTTACTGTAGCATTCATCACAGTCTCCCATCAGGCACCATAAAAATACAGAGGGTACACACCCTACTCTCTCAACCTCTGAGTATAGATACAGTAAGGGAAGTGGTCCAATGTTCCTCAAAGGCCCTTAGGCCCTAACTTCACCCTCTTACATGTCATTGATCTCACCTCTCTATCACACCATCTCTTCTTTCAGACCTTAACTTCTGCATATCAGTTATTAAAATAAGGCTCTGTCTGGCCACTTTGGTGAATGTTGGTTATGTGCCCCTCCTGGGTCAAACTCATAACCACCATTAATGGCCTTGCCAATTGGCTTATTAGACTCTTTCACCTTGCCGCTCATTAATTCCTCTAAGTTAAACATTACTACCACCCCATATCTCTTCCACATCTCTCTCTGAAATGTACTTTAAAGCTGTTAGCACTACTCACTGGGCAGAATCTAAAATGGATACAAATCTACTTGTAAACTAAGCAAACTACTCTAAACCTCATAACATACATATATAGCCCAAGCACTTGCCACTATGATCCTTTCTCTCCCCTCACCTCCTTCACTGTCAGCCATCCTTTTTTTCCCTCTCAACTGTCCAACTTGGCCCCACCCCCCTCTCCAGGAAGTCCTGCCTTCCACTTCCTATTCATCTGCCTAGCTTATTGGCTAAACAGTGCTTTATTGACAGTTGTTACATCCACTCAAAACATTCTTCTACAATTCCTTTTTTAGTCTAATAAAAAAAAAACTTTTACATATACATTTATATTATTACACCAGTATACAATATACGCACAGAAGAACCACAAAACAATTGTTATATTCATGTTATACTCATAATGTTTCATTGCCTTCAATCCCATCAGAGACTTGAGAAGGAATAAAATTAATTAGCTGAGTAAATAAGAAGTGCAGATTAGCAGCTTCCAAAATGAAAAAAAAAAAAAAAAAAAAGACATGGACACTTTGTTGCCTGAACAGTCACTCAAAATTCCTTAACGCGTTGGAGCATCATCTTCAGCCTTCTGGCCCAATATATCTGACAGGCATATTTGTGAAGCAGGGACTGTTGAGACCTTGCCTAGCCTGTCTTGGCAGTTTGGCTGTCAACTGCACCTGCATCCAAGCTTGCCCATTTCAGGCAGAATTCTGTCTGTGGCAGAAAACAAGGACATTTTTGCCCAGTGGCTTGTTTGCCACATCTGAAGCCTTCTCCATAAGGAGGTTCCTTGATGCTCATTACCTTCTTTGAGGCAGGCCAGGTGCTGCCAGGAGTCAACCTGTCTCATTTTTCAAAGAATCCTCAAAACAATAAATGATTCATTAAATGCCATATTCTGTAGGTCTCTGAGGTTTTTGAAGACCTTATCCGAAAACTTACCCTATCTATTGAACCTACAATATATATTCTTGTGATAAAATTGAATAGTACAATGAATTAAAAATAAACTTACTTTACATCAATATATAATATTCTATACCAATGAATGAAAAATAGCCTTCTGAGTAACAATTAAGGCCTTAAGTTGAAGATTAGATTCAATAATCTACCTTTGGTCCTATGATCCCTATATATTTCTATATTCTCAGAGAAAAATCCATGAGTCCAATCTTGTTCTCTCTCTGGATAAGACCAAAGTAACATAACCAATTCCCAATGAAAATAAACATTCATAGCCCAAAACCTAACCCAATGCCCACCCGCCCCCTTTAAGACAAATGGGACAGTCTTCTCTTTTTAAGTCTTTTTTAGTCTGATTTGGGATGAATAATACCTATATAGGGGCCCAAATAAAACTGGGAAAATGGTTAAACAAGCCAGAGATAGCATTTGTGGTCCAGTCTTTAAACATAGAGAAATTCAGGCTTAAATAAAGTCTTATGTGGGACAATCTGTAATGCAGGACCAATTGGAATCAGGAGCTTTCTTTGAAGCTGTCCTGGGAGATGTTCTGTTCTGATGACGAACAGCACTTGTGGGTGGGACACAAAGAATGCAGGATGTCAGCATCTCAGCATGCTAGAGGATGCATCCTGCTGGGTCTGATCCAGCATCAGTGCCTGGTACTTTTGTTCTGAAAATATATACTTTCTCACAAGCATTATACAGTTCTAAAACTATAATTGCATGAGGTGTGCAGGATGCACAGAACAATCAAGGCTGGTTCTGTAGTTTGAATTCATGCATGTATAGACTGACTTAAGTTATCAGTCTCCCTTTCATCCAGGTCGGTTTCATTTTTTACTTCCTTCAAAGAGGAAGTATAATATTACCATTACCAAAGAACATACAATCATTATTTTATTGAAATCAAAACAAGATTTTATAGTTCTAAATGTCTTTTTTCAGGCTCTGTAGTGCCTTATGTATGGCCAGGCTACTACCTGTCTCCCGAGAAAATGTACCCCATTTTAGAGACAAACTGGTTGCCCTGAGCAAGAGAAGAGGCATTAAGCCTTAATTAAACTTATGCATACCCTAGGCATCTTGTACCTGGGTTTTTACATTTATTGAAGGTATTTTTGTCTCACCCTTGGGGATGGATGCTTTCACATTTTAAACTTTATATAAACTTTCATTTTAGAGTTTATGCATACCCTAAGCATCTTGTACCTGGGTTTTCACACTTATATAAACTCCCATTTTAGAGTTTATGCATACCCTAGGCATCTTGTACCTGGGTTTTCACACTTATATAAACTCCCATTTTAGAGTTTATCCATACCCTAGGCATCTTGTACCTCAGTTTTTACATTTGTTGCAAGTGGTTTTGTCTCACCCTTTCTATCCGCAGGGGATGGACTCTTCCACCTTTTAAACTAAATGTCCTTCTCTAAGCTCTGTGGCACCTGATGGATAGGCTAGGCCACTACTTGTCTCCCGAGAAAATGTATCCCATTTTATAGACAAGCTGGTTACCCTGAGCAAAAGAAAAGTCATTAAGGTTATCCTTTTAAGTATATGAATTTTAGCCTTTGAGTTTTGGGGACCTAACTAGGCTGATCTGTACTTTGTTACCTGTAAGTCCATGTAACTGCCACCTGTCCCCCATGAAAGTAGCTCAGGTTTAGAGGGATAAGCCGGCTGCCAGAGCAGTGACATGTCAACTCAGCATACAAAGGCTTTTCAATGTGGGAGCCATGTAGTTTGCATGTCTGTTAAGGAAAATTTTGTCAGTTTAAATCCTAGGCTGTTTTTGAAAGTAACTTATCAATGGAGGTGGGGGGATTCACACCCTGTGGAGACCAGGCTGGTCTAGAACTCACAGAGATCCACCTGTCTTTTTCTCCATTGTGTTAAGATTAAGGGTGTGTGTCACCACCGCCCTGCACAAATATTTCATGTCAATTCCAGTCAAAGTCTACAAAAATCTCAAGTAATATTCAAGAATTAACAACAAAAAAAAAAAATCTAAGTCTTAGGTCAGTTGGGCCAATTTAGTCTTCAGCAAGTGAAGCCCCGTCCACCACTTTTTTGAATTTAGTTATTGTTAATTCCTATAGTTGGACCCTTTCCAGAGAGAGCTGACAAACACCTTGCAGCTAATAAATTCTAAATTTCAGCCATTATTAACTCTATGGAAAAGAGTTTGGTTCCTTCTTCCCTTCTCATTGTTGGTAACTTAGCCTGGCATCTCTCAGCTTTCTGCCTTTCTCCCTGAATAACAAAAGCCAAGAAAAGGCCAAAAAGGATGCAGGGGACTTCTGCCATAATGCGTTGGAGAGGAACCATAGCAGTCTATTCTGCCCACCAAACTATAACAACGTATCCTTTTTAAAGGGTGTGGATACACTAAATACCTTGGTTGTCAATTTGTTACAATAATTTGTATCAGTTCAGCCTAAAAAACCGATAACTGGCACAGAGTCTGAAATGTACTTTAAAGTTGTTAACACTACTGCACCAGGCAGAATCTAAACAGATACAAATCTACTTTTAACTAAACAAACTACTCTAAACTTCATAACATACATACACCCCCCAAGCACTTGCCACTATGATCCTTGGTCCATTTCTCTCCTCTGACCTCCTTCACTGTCAACCCTCCATTTTCTCCCTCTCAACTGTCCAACTTGGCCCCACCCCCTCTCCAGGAAGTCCTGCCTTCCACTTCCTATCCATCTGCTGCTTATTGGCTAAACAGCACTGTATTGACAGTTGTTACATACACTCAAGACATTCCTCCACACAACACCCCCCCCCCAACCCAGACCCTATGCCCACATAATGGCTCAATTTCCTGCAGCACTCAAGTCTACCACTGCCTACCCACTAAGTGCTCTGGGACTTGTGCCCTGGTGCTCCTTTTTTCCAAAACCAGGGGTGGAACCCGGTGAAGAACATTTGCCCGATCCCATCACAGGGTTTATAGCAACAAGGCATAACAGATGAGCAGTTCAGATCCTGCCTTTCCTTGCCAGCCTGAGTGTAACTGCTGGTGTTGCCACTGGAACGGCAGGACTGACGGCTTCTCTAGCTGTTTACCGTCAAGTTTCCTCTCAGGTCATTCAGGATCTCTAACGGGAGCCTCAGACCTTCCTCTCTCTCCAGGGTCAAACAGACTCACTGGCCACTGTAGTGCTACAAAATCTGTGAGGATTAGGTTTGCTAACGGCCTTTGTCTCTTCCCTGGGCTGGAATGTTGCTTTTATATCAACCAGTCAGGCATAGTAAAAGATAAGATCCTACAACTCCAGTTGGATCTCCAAAAATGTTAAAAAAAAAACCAGCTTAATGCCTCTGGCCAGCGGATCATGAACAGTCCAATATGGAATTAGATACTAGTCCAATATGGAATTAGATACTACCCTTATTTTCTCCCACTCCCTCCCCCTGCCACCTTCTCCTCTTTTTTCTAGTCCTCCTAATTATACCTTGACTTACAGACTTCTTGTTTAGATTTATTCAAAAGCAGATCCAAAAGACATCTAACCAGACTTTTAATCAGTTATTATTAGAGGATTACTGGATCTTGGCTCTGAAGCCAGAAGCCTGAAACTCCCAATTATACCCTGACAGTGACTATTGAACTTGCCCCCAAGGACCTTTACGCCCACATTCAGCACGAAGTAGTCTAAAGATAATATCGTCCCTTTCCCCAGCTCTGACTGTTTGTCAACAGTAAACAAACAAACAAACAAAAAGGACGGGTGGGGTGGGGGTGGGGGTATGTTAGCTATTCATGCAGACTCAAGCAGCAAGCCTGCCACGGACTCCATTTGTAAACGTTGTACACTTGGTAAACACTGTAAACCCTCAAGGCAGGAAAGTGGCCAGGCCTCTACCTGAGGAGCTCTAGTATCCAAGCCCCACCCACAGACCTCTCTAACTGCCATAACAGCATTTTCTTTTTTTTTGTTTTTGTTTTTTTTTTGTTTTTGTTTTTGTTTTTGTTTTTTTTTTTTTTTTGAGACAGGGTTTCTCTGTGTAGCCCTGGCTGTCCTGGACTCCCTTTGTAGACCAGGCTGGCCTCGAACTCACAGTGATCCGCCTACCTCTGCCTCCCGAGTGCTGGGATTATAGGCATGTGCCACCACGCCCGGCCATAACAGCATTTTCAAGCCTCTGAAACTATCACAAAGGTCAGCTCCAGCCCTGAAAGGACCTTTCCCAGATTATGCTAATTTTAGGTGAAGAAGCTAAACAAAAAGCTAGCAATCCCTGAGCAGGAAAATCAGTCAATCCTTGAGTTTGCCACAGAAACCCACCAATCCCTGAGCTCCTCCAAGCTCAGGAATTGAAATCTCACCAATCTCTACCCTGGAAATCTCTGCTCTAGAAAACCCCACCAGCTAGGAAATCCTATATAAAGTCTGTGTCTGCTCAGTTCCCTGCTGTGCTCTCCTGGAAGAAGGGGCAGCCAACCCTGGACTCATCCCTCCACATCCTACCAATAAATCTTTTACCAGATTTTCTGCCTAGTGTGATGCTCTCATCAGAAGACACTAAGAAACAATGCAGAGAAGAATGGAAGAAACAAAGAAGTGGATCAGGGCTGGCGCTCCTGAGCTCTGGGCTCAGTTTGGGAATACCACCTCTGGGAGCTGCAACACCTCTCCTGAGGAAGCCTAGACCCCAGAGTCTCAGGATGCCCTTCCATTAGGATACCATCCCATCTCAGAGCTGGGAGGTTCCTGGGCTTCCGAGTCTCAGAACACCAATTCCATCTGAGCAGGACATCCAACATGAGATGATTAAATATTGTTGTTGTTTTGGGGTTAGCCTGCCTTCCTGGTAGGGTGGAAAGGTGTCCAGGAAACCCACAACTCAGAGGCCTTGAAAGATATTCCAGCTCTGAGGTGGGGCAGAGTCCCAAGGGAAGACTATGCAAGTCAAGGCACCAAATGTTGTTTATTTGGCCTTCCTGGTACTCGGATAGAAGGGTATCCTGGGACCCAGAAGTCAGGGAACCACACAGCTCTAAAAGGAGGCCTCCTCTGCAGAGATATTGCAGCTCCCAGGGGAGGGTTACCCCAAAACCTGAGGAGCTGAAGAGCCTAAGGGCCTGAGCTATGCTCTTTCCCTGGCCTCTTCTCTTATTTTCTTCTTCCAATGAGAGAGTCACACCAGGCAGTAAATCTCTTTCTTTCTTTCTTTCTTTTTTAAAAGATTTATTTATTTATTACTATGTTTACAGTGCTCTGCATGCATGTACACCTGCAGGCCAGAAGAGGGCATTAGATCGCATTATAGATGGTTGTGAGCCACCATGTGGTTTCTGGGAATTGAACTCAGGACCTTTAGAGGAACAGTCAGTGCTCTTAACCTCTGATCCATCTCTCCAGCCCAGCAGTAAATCTCTTAAAAGAGATTTATTGGAGGGATGTGTCCAGGAGAGGAGGAAAGAATTCAGGAGTGGCTACCTATGCTCCTGGGAGAAGGCAGCAGGGAACCGGGCAGACACAACCTTTATAGAGGATTTCTTAGGGGGCAGAGGTTTCCAGGGTGAGGATTGGTAGGATTACAATTCCTGAACTTGGAGAGTTCCGGGATTGATGGGTTTTCCTGTTCAGGGATTGGTTGGTTCTCCTGCTCAGGGATGGGTGGGATTTAGTGGAAAGCCTAGGGATTAGCCAATTCTCTTGCTCAGGAATTGCTGGGATTTTGTATAGACTTTTCACCTCATGTTAGCGTAATCTGTGATGACTCCTACTGAGGTGATAGTTCCAAAGTTCTGGGGGAAGAGCTGGGCTGCTGGAGCTTTCTCAGGCAGGGGTCTGGCAATTTTTTTTCCTTGAGGGGTTATAAAGTTTACAAAGCGTCCAAAATTTACAAAGTATCCACTGAAGGCAGTAGGCTGAGGCAGAAAAGATTGTTTTCATCATAGACAGCTCCCATGGCAGCAGTAGGCATTCTGAGGCAGGAAAGGTGTCAGCTCCCATAACAGTAGGCTGAGGCAGGAATAGTCACCATGGACAGCTCCCTCGGAAGTACTGATAGGAGTCGCCATTTTATCTCCTGTCTCCACAACCCCAGGACAGAGAGAAGGGTCTGGCAGTCCTGAGGTGGGAAGGAGGGGTTGGCAGAGTGCCACTTAAAGTTTTAGTGACCCGCTGCTCAGGGGCTAGACACCTCATAGTGGGGCATAAGAGAGGTAGGGGCGATTCAGTTTCCAGACTTGAGGTCTCAGATAGGAACCACAAGGAGAGAGAATGGAAGAAGAGGGAAGTCACCATGAGGTGAAAGAGAATTTTTAATTAGCATTAAAGCAACCAGAACAGCAGAGCTCTCTAACTCATAAGTGCAGGTCAGCAGGTCCCAGATGATAAGTCACAAAGAATGTGGAGCTAGGAGACAAAGGCCTATTGAGTGTTCCAGGGACCGGCTGGCCGTGAAAGATAGGGAGGATACACAAGGACAAATTCCCGAGAGAAACAGGTACCAGACATGGTCGAGTGAGTAATGAGCCAAAACCCCTCATCCAATCTTATAGTGGTTGCTTAATCCCCCCTTGAGGCCCACACACAATGTTCCAGGTTTGAGTTTAACCAGATGTGTCGTTAGCTCAGATAAACATCTACCCTCGGGTTCCATGTGATTAAGTCTGACCTTACCCCAGATCTGCCTACACAATTTGCTGATGTTCAAATGTTTGAAACAACCAATCGTGTGTGGCCGCGCCAAAACTTCCTGCTCCTCCTGACCCTTGCCCATATAAACCCTAAGCTCCTGGGCTTCTGGGTTGACCCCTCTGTCTCCTTCGTGAGATATGTGTCGACCCGGAGCCAATAAACTACCTCATGTGTTTACAGCAAGACGGTCGTTTGTGTGTTTTTGGGTGCGCGCCATCCCGAGGCTTGAGTGAGGGTCTCCCTTTGGGGGTCTTTCAGAGGCAATATGTACCATGGGCACATGGCCATGAAGGATAGCCTGATGGAGCAGACACAGCCTAGACAGGATCAATATGGCAAGTAATACTGGGAAACATGGCTGGGAAATAGCAAAATAGCTTAGAAGATTGCTATCTGCCCAGCTCTAGTGCTTTAAAGTTTATTATAAATGTAATAAGTCTCTGTGCTTTTTATTCATGAACTAAGTGGTCTAAAGTGGGTTGGAAAACCCTAATAGATAATAAAAGCGAAAAGGATGTACCACGCCCTCCCAAATAATTCCACTTCAAATAGCACTCAACATAAGAGCTCTCAGAATCCAGGCTTAGAACCTGAGGGGTCCCAGGTGGAAACATAGGAAATACACAATCCCTAGAGCACTTTCTTAGGCATCAATTTAAAAGGGAGCATACGGGAGACTCAGGCACTCTCCACAGGCAAAAGGCTTCCCAGAGCTTCATAGTGGGGGATGTCTGGGGGAGGGAGTGGTCCTAGGACAGGCAGGGTGAGTCCTTAGAGCATGGAAGCCTGGGCTTTCCCCAAGCACTGCCTGTCAGCAGAGGTGCAGCCTGTGGTACTGAAGTGCAATTTGGGTCTGCACAGGAAACAGTTCAGGAGACCAGAGCTAGTCAGAGTAGCTGAGGTGGAGCCAACAGGCACGGTCATACGCTAAGACGAGTAGCTCCAACAAACAACAAAATAACCGCTAGGGGAAAATGGGTATTTAAAAAAAAGTCATAGGAAGAAGTGTTTGGTTTAAGTATAAGAAAATAAAGTTTAGGGCTGGAGAGATGGCTCAGCGGTTAAGAGCACTGTCTGCTCTTCCAGAGGTCATGAGTTCAATTCCCAGCAACCACATGGTGGCTCACAACCATCTATAATGTGATCTAATGTCCTCCTTTGCCTGCAGATGTGCATGCAGGCAGAGCACTGTATACATAATAATAATAATTAAATAAATCTTTTTTTAAAAAAGAAAATAAAGTTCTTAGGAGAGGTTTTGATATTAAATAAGATTATACTCTATATTGAAAATGGAGGAAGACATAATGACACAATACATTTAGATTTCATATTATTTTGTTTCTCTTGGCATACAAATAATTTTTCCAGTAACAATTACAGTTTTGGCTGGGCATGGTGGTGCATACCTTTAATCCCAGCACTATGGAGGCAGAGGCAGACAAATGGATGTGAGTTTGAGGCTAGTCTGGTCTACAAAGTAAGTCCAAGACAGCCAAGGCTACACAGAGAAACCCTATCTTGAAAACAACAACAGCAAAATAATTACAGTTTTGTATATCCTCTTTAGAAGAGATAAGAACAGGCAGACTTAGAGAAGGAAGGGATTGAGAAATGGATTACTCAGTTAAAGGCCTTAGAACAGAGATTAGAAGATTTTTGAAATCAGAATAAAGAATCTTCAGAGAAACCCAATCTGGAACTTACTATAACGTCAAAAGAGATAGTTCCACATGAGAAAATTCCACAAACGCTTGAGAATTAGAATGGCAATCCACAGAGATAGAACACATTGAGCTAAGAACCTAGATTCTACTTACTAATGCATATTCATAATTCCAGTGGGCTTTGCCTTGAATTCTGAGGAGGATGACTTTGAGGTTACATATTTATTAGAGATGGTTGTTGTAGAAAGATGAATTATTCTTTCTGTATTAACCAATACAGTAAATTGTTTCAGTAGCAGTTTTTGTTAGTCAGCTAGCTCAACAGTGACTGACACAGAGAGACTATGATTACTATTAAGCTGTAAGCACTATGCTGGGCAGATTCTGAGCTACTCTAATCCTAGCTCCTTTAAAACCCATATAAAAGCCAATCACTTGCCACTCTGATGATTCCAGGGGCAGCTCCTACTCCATCAGCCTGCCCTTACAGCCACGTGCTCACCCACTGCCATCTTGCCTTCTCATGACTCCTCTCTCTCTCTCTCTCTCTCTCTCTCTCTCTCTCTCTCTCTCCCTCTCCCTCTTCCTCCCCTCCTACTGCTCTGCTGCCTTTTTCCTCTATCTTCTCTTCCTGGGATCCCAAAACTCTGCCTACCTCCTTTATACTCATTTGCAGGCTTCAGCATCTTTATTTAGCCAATCAGGGACAACTGGAGAACATTCCTTATCATCACATGGTTACAGGAGATAGTTCAACACTCATAACAGTGCCAGTGGCAAGGCGGTAATCAGATCTCAAGGCACTGGAATTAGCATTTGAAAACACAGTTGGCCCTTTCTTCCAACAGATGATGGCTATCTTGGAGATACCTTTACAAATTGAAGCTGATGATGCTTTGAGATATGTATTGTTGTTTGTTAGATGGCATTTCTGGTTTTCAGATGGAAAGGTACTGCAAGGACCAAACTCATGTTGTGATCTGTATGTTCTGTAACTAATGCCATGGTCCGTATGTTCTGTGAGAACTTGTCCTCTCAATGACCCTTACTTCTCCCTGCGTTCGGGGAATGACCATGCACTGTTGTAAACGGTACCTGCCAGCAGTCTTCAGAAACTCCACTGGAGTTAGATACAATCAGCATCCAATGTTCCTCTGAGATGAAAAAAAACTTCCCCTTAAGATCCAGCCTCCATCCAACCTGCCTAAAGGTGGAATTCCACAACCTCCGCTTATGGTTTTTCTCCTTTATAAACCCATTGGCCTTGAAGCTCTACACCACTCTCCTATCCTATTGCATCAAGAAGGATTGTGGCCCAAGCTCGAGCCCGTAATACAGGACCCTGTGTACTTTGCATCGGTATGGAGTATTGGTGGTCTTTTGTGGGGTCTTGAGATCTGGGTGATCTGGGTACTAAAGTACCCCACACAGCTCTGGGATGGGACAGTGTCCGAAGGGTATCCTGAGACAAGAGAGCCCAGGAACCACACAACTGTGTGGGGAAGCCTTCTCAGCAGAGAGGTTGCAGTTCCCAGGGGAGGGTTACCCTAGCCATTGAGGAGCTGAAGAGCTTAGGAGCCTAAGCTCCACTCTGCCTCTAGTTGTTGTAGCTCCCAGGGGAGGGTTACTCCAGCCCCTGCAGAACTGAGGAGCATAGGGGCCTGAGCCCCACTTCTTCTCCAGCCATTGCAGCTACCAATGGTTACTTCTACCCCTGATGAGCCGAGCTTAGGGGTCTGAGCCCCACTTCTTCTCCAACCATTGCAGCTTCCAATGGAGAGTTTCTCCAACCCTTGAGGAGCTGATGACCTTAGGAGCCTAAGCCCTGCTCCTTTCTCTCTTCTTCACTTCTTTCTTCTCTTCTTCATTACTTCTTCTGATGAGGGAGTCACACCAGGCAGCACATCTCTTAAAAGAGATTTATTGGAGGTACAAATCCAGGAGTGTGGCTGCCTCTGCTCCCAGGAGAAGGTAGCAGGGAACTGGGCAGACACAGTCTTTGTATAGGATATTTTTTAGGGTGTGGAGCATTCTAGGTCAAGGATTTCCAGAGTGAGGATTGGTGGGATTTCAGGTCCTCAGTTTGAGGAACTCGAAGATTGGTGGGTTTTCCTGTTCATGGTTTGGTTGGTTCTTCTGCTCTGGGATTGCTGGGGTTTAGTGGAAGCTATGGTCAGTTCTTCTACTCAGAGATTGGTGGGAATTTGTCCATACTTTTCATCTCAAATTTGTCTAATCTGTCATAAGTCCTACTGAGGAACTGGAAATGACATCTACAGAGGTCTGGGGGAGGAGTTGGGCTACTGGAGCTTTCTCAGGCTCAAGTCTGGGTACTTTCCCATCTTGAGTGGTTACAAAGTTTACAAAGCATTACAAAATTTACAAAGAATCCATGCCAGGGTAGCCGAAAGAGACCTGAAAGGAGATGCTGCCATCATGGGCAGCTCCTGTGAAAGCAGAAGGCTGAAGCAGGAAAGATTGTCATCTTCATGGACAGTTCCCATGGTGGCAGTAGGCATTCTGAGGCAGGAAAGGGGTCAGCTCTTATCATAGCAGTAGGCAAAGGCAGGAAAGGTCTCTCTGATGCGCTGCCAGGAGCTGCCAGTCTGTCTCCTCCTCTCTCCACAGCCCCAGGGGGAGATGGAGGGGCTGGCAGTGCTGAGGCAGAGAGGAAGGGTGGGCAAGGTGCCACTTTAGTACCCTGCAGCTCAGGGCCTAGACACAGCTTTTGGGAGAATGGGGTACATTGGGCCACTTTGATACTTTGCTGCCGTGGCAGGGGATAAGGAATCCTGAGGGAAAGAATGAATAGTGCTTTGTTGACTTTGAATTTTTCAAATATCAATGAGACAAGTAGCAAAACTGATGAAAAACACTGGACTGCTAAATTAGATCTGACTATGGACGTTTTAACTTCAAAATCCAAGACAGGAAATATGTTGCTATGAATGAACCATCTCCTTGTGGATGTAAGGAATGGTCCACAATTATCCCTGATTTGTTAATTAAGATGCCGAAGACTTTGACTGGGCAGAAGATAAGTAAGCAGAGTTTAGGTTGCTGGGTTTGGAGTCAGGAGACCATGAGGAGAGGGAGAAAAAATATGTAGTAGGAGGAAAGGAGGAAGGAGCTCAGTGGCTGGATGGGATGGAGTAGGAGCATGAGGTCAAGGGAAGTGTGCCCCCAGGACCGACTGGTGGACCAGAAGCTGCCCAGGAGTCATTGGATTGGCCAGTGATTGGCATTTATGTGGGTTTTAAGAGTAGTGCAATTAGAATAGCTCGGAATCTGGCCAGCATAGTGCCTACAGTTTAAAAACAAATTATAGTCTCTCTGTGTGTCAATGATTGAGGAATTAGCTGGTTGAAAAAAAACTGCTACTGTAATAATTTTCTGCGTTAATTGATATATACAAAATAATTGATTCATTCTAAAATTATCTGTGAAAGTTTATATGTTTACAGGACAAAAGGACCAGACACCAATGAAGTTAGAACGGCACTGACACGCTTCATCCTGAAGGATGCTGAGATGCTGACATGTTTGCTCCAACATACTGCTTGGTCTAAATACATATTCCCTCAGTAGCTGTGTTCGCGAAAATCTACATCCAGAAAAACTTAAAATGGCTAGCTAAATTGTCCAGCATTGCAGACTATTCCAGTTCAGACTTCAAATAAGCCTGGACTTTCACAGCACATAGAGTCTGGGCAAGAAATGTTACGGCTGGCCATCTTAAGACTGAAAATGATTCCAATTTTTCTTGGGTACCCTCCCAAAATACTTCCCCAAAACAACAGGAAATAAATGTAAAGGAACAACACCCAATTTCCCAAAAAGACATGGGTGGCTTTTGGTCATTCTATGGATGATAAATGTTTGTTGTCATTAAAGAGGGTTGCTTGTAAACTGTTATGGTTTTGGTCAGGGAGAAAGCAGGGTATAGGAACATAGGCCTGTGAATTTCTGTCCTTCACCTTTTTTTTTCTCTATCCTTCTTTCTCTCTTATCTAATGTGATGGGGAAGGAGAAATAGGGAGGAAAAACAGGTGGGATATAGAAATAATAAAGAAATAATAGGATAAAGGGGTAGATTATTGGTTCTACTCTTAAACTATAAAGCTTTTACTATTTTCAAATATATTTATATTGATATAGATTATTTTAATTAATTCAAATTTAACTGCTACATTGGTTTAAATTATTGTATATTGATACAAATTTAAATATATTTTAATATACAATATAAACATATGTGTATGTATATATATAAATATGTGTGTATATATATGTCTCAACTCTTATATAAGGTATTGTACCTATGAAACTCATTTAAAAATGATATGTGAAGTTACAGTCCTTTTAAAACGGCTATTACAAAGTATTTAGAATAATGCAAATTAACAGTCAGACAATCAAACTCAAGGTCATGTTAGATACTAGTCTAGTTTATTACAGAAATATGTTTCCTAGTTTGAACAGATATTAAGTAGCTAGAAACAAGCAATGTTTGCTTATTCAGATATAAGATAGATAGATAGATAGATAGATAGATAGATAGATAGATAGATAGACAGACAGACAGACCTCAGAAACCTCAGAGATCTACATATTACTGCATTTAAAGATGTTTTTATTATTTTAAGAATTACTTGACAATGAGACATATCAGCTGTTGGCAGCACCTCACCCCATTTGGACTTCAAAAAAGATGATGAATATTGAAAAATCTCCTTATAGAGTTTGCTTCAAATGTGGCAAGCTAGCCACTGGGCAAGAGACTGTCCTTTCTTCAACTGCTGACAGTATGCTGCCCAAAATGAGCTAATAAATGCAGAGGAATTGACTGCCAAGCTTTGCAAAGACCAGGCAGGCAAGTCTTTCATAATCCCTGCTTCACAAAAAGTCTGTCAGAAGTTCTGGGCCAGAAAATGATGTTCCCACAGTTGCTGTTCAGGCAGCCAGCTGTCTACACTTTGGAAGCTGCTTGCTCTGTACTTCCTACATATTCAGGTAATATTTATTCCTTTTCAGGTCTCTGATAGAGTTGAAAACTAGATAGTTATAGTCTCAGAATTAAGTTTAATTTTTAAGAATAAAAAGTTTTAAAAATATTTTTTTAGGTCTAAGTCAAATATTTAGGTTGTTAAATGCAAGCTGTGATAATTAAAAGTAGATAATTAAAAGCTTCAGTTGGCCATGAAATTATATACACAAGCAACAGAAAATGGACTCGGCAGATTGTATTCATGTATTACATGTTTACATATGTACTTATAAATGTATGTTACAATTCTAATATATTTAAAAGACATGATCAGTTTGGGAGGCAGTGAATAGTATTGGAATGGGTCGGAGTGTGCAGACAGTGGAGGGGTTCACTGGAGTAAGAGAAAGGGGAAATAATGTAATTTATTCTTTATTTAAGAAGTCAGGTGAAATTCAAAACATCTATAACTTCAGAGTTGGAGAGAAGGCTCGGTGGTTGAGTGTGTTGTTCCTCTACCAGAGAAGCCATTCAGTTCCAAGAATGCACATCAGGTGGCCCACCACTGCGTGCTACTCCAGCTCCAATGGAGCTTCTCCTTCTCATCGATGTACTTGCACACATGTGACATATGGAAGCACGCCCACACTCACACACTAACTCACACACACACACAAATGAAAATTAAATTTAAAATAATAAATACAAAGCTATGACTTCAGAGAGGATGCAAACAAGAAGCTGAATGTATAAGGGCAACAAGACAGAATTTGGATGAGAAAAAAATGTGAAAATCACTAAAGTCTTCTACCTAGTGAACCTTATACATTAAATGTAAAAATTCTATAGAAAGCATCAGCAGTAGAGAGAATCAAGCAGAACACCAGGGCTGGAAATCAAGGCTGCTGTATTATTATCCTACATTAATAAATTGAAAGTAATGACCACATCTCACAAGATCTCTGGGATGCTATCTGGAAATTGCATTTGTTGATTGATTTTCTGTTTGGGTGATAAAACACAATGGTCAGAAGCATTTTACAGAAGGAAGGGTGTATTTCGATTTCCAGTTTGAAGCTTATAGGTCTGTCACATGGGAGGCATAGCACCAAGTTGCAGGAATGTGGCAGGAAGAGGAAGCTCATAGATTCCCATCTCAAGCAGAGGCAGGAAGCAATAACAATACAGGAAGTAAGCAGACTAGACATGCTCGAAGCCAGCCTCCAGGGATGGATTTCCTCTAACAAGTCTCCATCTCCCGAAGCTTCCACAATCTCCCTCCCTAACAGCACAACCACCTAGGGACCAAGTGTTCCAATACATATGCCTGTGGGGGACATTCTCGTTAAAAGTGCCACAGAGATCAAATATATAAAGATCTAGTGTTGAAGACAGTGTGGAGAAACTCAGGGTGTAGAAAACATGGTCTGTGAAAAGTAGTAGACAACATCCCCAGATTATAGGTGGAAATCTGAGCAGCATCTGGGTCCAGCATGGCCCATGGTATCAGGAGCTTTTAACATCTTCTTACAATTCTACAGACTTGGAAGCATAGCCATCTGGAGAATGCAGAACTATGTGTAACCCCAACATGCCAACAGCTCAGTCAGTAAGGGTCTATATCCAAAGGGTTCCACATCCTGCCCCCAAATCAGAACTTCCTGGGAGGGAAGGGTGTCAGTCAGTTGAGCCTGTGAATAATATTCCATATTCAGACTGTTATTAGTGACTGATTTATTGTGGGAAAGTCTGGTTGGTTGGGCCACCAATACTTGTTTTGCACAGTCCAATGGTAAACAAGCAGAAAAGTTTAAAAAAAAAATAAACTAGAGACAATGCACTCCACACATAACCTCAGTTGCCTCCAGACATCCAGTAACACCCTTAATAGGAAGAATTTCAGAAACCTGAACTTCAACCTCATCTTAAATAATAAACAAATTCTCTCTCCTTTGAGCCTATTGTTCAAGGTTTCCTGCTTTATCGAAAAGCTAGTACACAGAGGCCAATATTTTTGAGTTTTCATTGATAAGGTATTGCTGAATTTTTATTCATATTTTGCCTAGAAAAATAATTTAAGCATCAATCAAAATTCTGCTACAATGCAAAAGAATTTAAGACAGTAGGCAATCCAGATGTGATGTCACACTTGTTAGGAAGGCACACATCTGAAGATGCTGATTCAGGGGTTTCAGGACTTCAGGGTTAGCCTGGGCT
Source organism: Acomys percivali (assembly GCA_907169655.1). Lineage (NCBI taxonomy): Eukaryota > Metazoa > Chordata > Mammalia > Rodentia > Muridae > Acomys > Acomys percivali. The sequence goes on from OU015750.1 coordinate 66,123,221, forward strand.
ACATAGATCTTCCTTTTTAAAAAGTGACATTAGGGGCTGGAGAGATGGCTCAGTGGTTAAGAGCGCCACCTGCTCTTCCAAAGGTCCCGAGTTCAATTCCCAGCAACCACATGGTGGCTCATAACCATCTGTAATGTGATATGGCGCCCTCTTCTGGCTTGCAGGAGTACATGCAAGCAGAGCACTGTATACATAATAATAAATAAATAAAACTTAAAAAAAAAAAAAGTGACATTAGAAGTCTCTTATGGTCATGGTAGAGTCATCATTATTGGCAAGATTAACATCATGTACTTTAAATTGAGTTATGTCACATGAGATAAAAATGTTCATACTTTCCCTGAGAGTCATAGACTAACAATTATGTAATGTCAGACAAAGAAAATATCCTCTGAAATTAATGTTTAGCAGGGTTAAAGAAATGACCCATGTGGCACAAACTATTGTTATTGTCTTTGGTTCCCTCCTGCAACTAGACCTTAAGACTTCACTGCCCAAGACACCACAGTCTTCAGACGCAGGAGATGGAGGATTCAAGTTGGAACTTCCCTTTCTCAAATCCTCTTGCCTGAGGTCTGGTTCTGATAGGATCAGAGGTGCTGTGCAAGCTTCCAAGGGAGACTATGCCAAGTCAGTGCACATTTAATCAACGTACCAAGTTGTAAATAAAGTCTGGGATCCACAACCATGGCGGGCCCAGCAAGGTATCCCCAGTGGTTCAACAAAGACACTCGCAACTTGTATTTAACCTGCAGATGTCTAACTAGATGTAAGGTCCATTCAATAGGAGGGAATTTGTTCCTGGTTCTGTAAACCTAGACAATTATCTGTGGTCAGGGAGGTCATGCACCTAGAGGAGAACCTCCTACTATCATTTTTCTAAGGCAATATGGTTTCTAACTATATTCTAAATATGTATGTTTATACCCACTGACCAGTGCAGCCTTCACCCTCATCAAAGCAGCTTCCAGATGCCCCAGATAGAGACCACTATTATAGATAGCCACAACTGGTCATAATGCAGAGAATAAATGACTTGGGGTCGCCCAGCTCGAAGTAGTACATCTATAGTACAACTCATACACCTAGGGCTCAGGAAACTGTGGAAGATGGGTCAGAAAGACTGTGAGGACCAGAGGACCAGGAAGACTGTTGCAAGAGTGTCACCTAGATATGCCAAATAATAACATTGCCTAGACAAGACCTGAGAATGTTGGTTTGCTGACACTGATGGACGAACTTCACAAGATCAGCTGCAGTCAGTCACTTATTGACAAGAGAAATGTCAATTTTCTCCTTGCTAGGTTATCCAATGTAGGTGGCCAGCCATAAATATATACACTTATGAACAATACCAAACAGATTTGACAGTTTGTACACACACACACACACACACACACACACACACACACACACACACACAATCTTGTGTTAGAGAAAAAGGTCATGAATTTGAGAGGGAATGAAGTGTATGGCAGGTGTTTGAGGAAGGACTGGGGGATAAAAATTATCTAAATGCAGTACTTATGTATAAAATTATCAACCAAAAGAGCATATTTAAAAATATGTATTGGACTTTATAAAGACTAAGACAGCTTCCATCTTATAACAGAAAAGAATCGATGTCAAGATAAGCAATCAAAGTTGCCTTAACGTCTCCCTCATTTGGAATCCATTTCTTTGGAACAAGAGGCTGACACCATTATTGTGGCTCCTTCTTCAACACAGGATGAACCAATGCTGAACAAATAATGTATATTAGTGTCAAAAAGTGAAACTTCAATGGATTTTTAAAAACCAACCATATTATTTTATAAAGTTATTACTATTATTTTAAACATACAAATGGCTGCTCATTACTTGACAGGAAGAAAATGGAATCTTCTTCATGTAAATCTTTTCATCTATCTAATAAATTTCATAAACACACTAATTCCCCATTAAAGGGAGAATTAAATTAGGAATAAAAATATATTTATATACATACACACATATATATATGCACTTATGCTCTTAATATACTTAAGTCTGTTAATAAATGGTCAGTTCTACACAAACAGGAAGTATATTTAAGTGGTACATATATATCCAATTAACTATTAAAATCATTTCTCTGTCATTCTAGAACAACACTGATGTATGCTGTGAAATGGGACTCCAAAGTCATTGCCAAGCTTTTACTGATGCAAGGTCTTGATCACTTCTCAACAGACATATTTGAGTGGGATGCATCACACTATTCAAGGGTAGGAACACGCAAACTCTAAGTATACACATTAAAATTACAATTAACACAAAATTTAGGCACAGAATAATTACAACTGTCATATTTTACACCAGGTGAGAGGTCATCATTTAAATAATTTGGAGTAAAAGTGCTTTATTCAATTCCATTTACCAAGGTACAAGCAAAGAGAAAGATTCCTGAGGTGTAGCAATGGGTGTGGGGTAACTCTCTGAACTGATTTATGGTGATGCTGGGAAACAAGGCAGGGAACATGAGCAGTTAGGCAAGGGTCCTACCACTGAGGTGCATCCCTTGCTTCTCTCTCTGAATCTCTCAGATCTTCATTTGGGGGATCTAGCAAGTTCCATTTCATTCTATGAAGAACCCTGAGCATGGGATAGAATTGATGTCATATTCTTGTTTTTCTAATTATCTTTTTGAGTTTCAAAGTATACAGTTCCACAGAAAATCCTATAGTTTTTCTCTTGGAAATATTTCATCCATCCTACACCTTGAGTACCCAGGAACTTGAGAGGCTCCCTAAGACCAAGGAAGTCAAATGTCTTAATTTTGTCTGGTGGATGTGGCAGACATGAGAAAAATGTAGTTATCATTTTTGCTGCTGTTGAGCCTGTCCTTCAGTCCAATACTGATTGTCTTGACTATGAGGCTGATTATGATCTCTGAGTGTTTATCATAACAGGCATGAGGCCTTGAAATCTGGTGGTCCACATGCCCATGTGTTTCCAAGTTGAAAATGCTTCCATTATAATAGCACTGTCCTCTAGCAGCAAGACTCTAAAAGACTGCCCCACAGCCACTGCCAGACATCAGAACTGGGCCACGTATTCAAAGCATCCAAGTATTCTAGAAGATTATCCAGTCCGTTACTTTTTAGGAGCCTCTTTTTTTTTCTGTCATCAAATGGGTTTGTGGACATACTGAGTTATCACATGGATCCAGACGATTGCAGAAAGAGGCCAGGGATGCTTTCCTTCTGCAGGTAATCAGGAGACTGGGTTCCTTTGCATTATCCTCTGTAGCACAATCTGGGGTTGTGACAGAGCTCTATCACTTTTCCCAGGGGAGGTCTCAGGAAGTGATTGGTGTTATAATATATGATTATACCACACAACATCTGATATAAGGAAGTTTATTTGGGGGAGGCGAAGGGGAGAGGAATTAGGACCTTTAGGAGGAGAGGTAGGGGCAATAGACAGGCAGACAGACAGATGGGGACAGAGCCATGAGGACAGAGAAGGACATAGATAGATAGATAGATAGATAGATAGATAGATAGATAGATAGATA
>OU015750.1:66140416-66160416 GCA_907169655.1 Acomys percivali
ATGCTCAGTAAACTGCACCTCCTGAGAACACCAGTGGAGGGCGCTGTGCTTCCCACGCTCAGTAAACTGCACCTGCTGGGAACACCAGTGGAGGGCGCTGTGCTTCCCATGCTCAGTAAACTGCACCTCCTGAGCTGCACCAACCTCCCTGACAGCCTGCAGCTAGAATGAGGTGCCTTTTGTTCTTTGACACAGGGTCCAGCCATGTAGACCAGGCTGGCAGAGAGCCTAGAGATCTTCCTGCCTCTGCCTCCCAAGTGCTGGGGTTAAAGGTGTGAGCCACCATGCTCAGCCCCCAAAAGAGTACTCTTTAGCCCAGTTCTCACTATGGCTCTGTTCTGTTTTTACAAAACCCAAATCCTTGTTGCCTTAAGGACCAATCCAGAGTTCTTCATTTAACCGTAAAGTGCTTTCCCGGCTCCACCTCCCACGGCCCGTCTGACTCCATGGCCTTTCTCTGGCCGTGCTGTTCACAAGGAAGTACCCACTTCCTCAGCAACGTAGGGACTCGTAGGAGCTGGTGCTGGAATCCTTCTAGCCCGAGGCCAACACTGCAGAGATAAGGAAATAACCTACGTTAGCCAGGCCTAGGGTACAGCCTTGCAAGCCCAGCTGAGGAGGATCAGAAGTTCAAGGTCGGCCTGGGACACATACGAATGAAGCCAAGTCACAAATCTGTCTTACTGCTGCTGCTTTCTATTTTAAACAAGCTAAAGAGCTTCAGACACATAATCCTCGCATTTGGGAGAGAGAGAGAGATGGGTGGCTCAAGAGTTCAAAGTCATCCTTGGCTACACACTAAGTTTGTAAGCACCATGGGCTACATGAGACCCTGATTCGAAAACACAATAATAATACCAAACAAGCAAAACCCAGAGGGCAGAGAGGATGGAAGAGCTGGAGAAAGGGAGCGACGCCGTGAGAATTGTCTTCTGGGGCTGACATGGCCTTTGCTTGCATGAACATAGCAGCTGGTGTGACCTGAACAAGATTTGTACAAACTCAAGGCCCCAAACAGTCCACCCTGGATGTTCCACCTCATCGGCTTGAGATGTGGCCCAAAGACACAGGCACCAGACAAAAACTTTAACCACAAGCCTCCTCCTGTGTATGAACTCCTGGCTCCTCCCCTTGCTCACTCCCTACAACTTACACACAGACACACACACAGACACACACACACACACACACACAGACACACACAGACACACACACACACACACCTCGTGCTGGGATGACAGGGATACACTGCCACGCACACGTAATAATGTGCTTTTTAAAGACTTAACAGGCTTTATTTATTTATTTATTTATTTATTTATTTATTATTTATTAAGATTTATTGATTATTTATACAGTGGTCTACATGTACACCTCAGGCTAGAAGAGGGCGTCAGGTTACATCATAGATGGCCGTGAGCCACCATGTGGTTGCTGGGAATTGAACTCAGGATCTCTGGAAGAGCAGTTAGTACTCTTAATCTCTGAGCCATCTCTCCAGCCCCAACAGGCTTTATTTTTAAGAGTAGTTTTTGGCTCACAGCGAAATCAAGTGGAAAGCAGTGTATGCATCTTTCTGCGCTGCTGAGGGCTGAAGTTTCCTGAAGAAGCTGCATCAAGGTTAAAGACCCCACAGACGGGTTGGCGTTGGCTGAGGGGAGCAGTGTGACTGGGGAGAAATAGGCTGTTGTGAGTCCAAGCCAAACTTCCCTTGGGCTATCTTTAGCTCCCTGGTCTCCCTGGTTTTGAACTTACTCTATTGATAAAGATGAGCCTGAACTCTAGATAGTCCTGTCTCCACCGCTGGTGTTCCGGGCACATGCCTGGTTTAATGGGTATTGGGGCTCTAACTCAGAGTGAACTCAGTGTTGCAGAATATTTGGTCGCACTGTGAACCCTGAGATTGTGTTGTTTACTGGAGAAATCTGTTTTAAGTTGTGGTGTGGCTCAGCCCAAGCACACACCTTTAATCTAAGAGCTTTCTGCTTGAGTATTTTAAACAAGATTAAAGTTAACCCTGGGTCAAGAGGTGGAGCCAGCAACCAATTGACAGGAAGTGAATATAGGAAAAAATTATGGAGAGCAAGAGGAAGTTAGGAGGGCAGATGGAGAGATACACAGGAAGAAGGGAGGGACACTTAATTTGAGGGGTTTTTGAGATGGTGTGGAGGAGGAGTATTCTTTTTTCCCTTTTGGGATGTCGGCTGAGTAGGAAGGTCAGCTGGGTGCTTTCTCTGCCTCTCTGAGCTAGCAGGCTTTCACCCAGCATCTGGCTCCCCAGTCTTTACTGATAAAATCAAAGGACTGAGGAAACACCACCTAGTGCTTTTTTGCATGCTAGATGGGTACTCTTCCGATTGGTTTATGGCCCCACCCTCATCACCCTCTCTTATAGTCATTTACCACCAACCTCTATTTCTCACCTCACATTTTCTTGACTTTGAGATAAAACTCTTTATTGCAGAATTCAGGAGCTGAAGGCAGGATGGAAACTCCTGACTACCGAAGAGCCCCTATCTCAATCAATCAAAAAGCCCTTGGGATGTACTGCTGAGCTGTGTCTACCTCTGGCCTCCACCAGTCCTAACTTACAAAGATCAAAACGATAACCTAAGCCTTGGTCATACCAACCTGACTTGGCCAGATCTCGGCAGAATGATCACCTCAAAAGATTGGGGCGGGAGAGGGGCTGGGGAGACGGGCAGAGGAGTCGTAGGGTGTTTGATTTGGGTGAGGATGTGACTTTAATCCCCAGAGCCCACATCAAAATGCCAATAGAGGAATGCCCCTGTCACCCCAGAGCTGCAAGAGTGAGGATGGAGCCCCAGGGCTGCTGGGCAGACAGACTAGCATAATTAGTGAGTTTTAGGCCAATGAGATGAAAGCTCGAAGGAGGGAGACGACGTTACTGAAGATGAAACCCAGGGTCGTCCTTTGGCCTCGGCTTACACTCACGTGCAATGGCACACATGAACATACAAATAAGTACATGAGCGCGCACACAGACACACACACACACACACACACACACACACACACACACACACGGGTGCAGGCACAGACACACATTAATAAATACAGCTTTAGGGATAAATACATAGCTCAGCAGGGTTTTGGCTTGGTGCTGATGTTTCCTGGTCAATGTAAGGTCCCAGGTTTGATCCCCCAGTGCTCCAAAATCTTTCCTGGGTAAAGTGGCCTGTGGTCTCAGAATACGGGAGTCGGCACTGGATGGATCACCACAAGTCTGATCTACATAGAGAGTTTCTGGAAAGCCTGAACTACAATTAGACATGCCTTTTTAATTCTATTTAATTTTTTTAAAATTTTAGTTATGTGTATATGTGTTTGTGCAGGGCTGGAGGCTGGGGAGGTATGTGTGTGTATGTGTGTGGATTTCTATGGAGTCCAGAGGACACTGGGTCTCATGGGACTGGAACCACAGGCCCTTTGAAGCTGCCTGGCATGGGTGCTGGAGACCAAATTTTGGATCCTTTACAAGAACAGCATGCACTCTTTACTAGTAAGCCATCTCTCCAGGCCCAAAACACAAGTCTGAAACAAAGAAACAGCTATAAAATTTTCACCTTGATGTAGCCACTGTATCTGATAACCTCACATATATTTTCAACAAGATTAGCCATTACTTTCTCTTCCGTGACTATAAAAGTTCCCAGACTCTTTCCCATAGTGGCGATGTGTCATTCAGGGCTTGAATCTGGGTTCAAATATAGTCACTCATATTTTACTCAGAAAATAAACCTATTCTCTTTTTCCTTTGAGACAGAGTATCCCTATGTAGGCCAGGCTGCCTACAAGCGTGTGCCGCCCTGCTGACTTAGAATAAGCTATCTTATTTCCTTGTAGCCTTGTAGACTTGGAGCCTTATGTGGACACGTCCCACCTAGCCGTCCTCAGGACCGACACCATGAGCCACTGTGATAAATGTATTACCAACAATGAAGCTGCATTGAAGGCTCACACATGACAAGGAACCTGCTAATTAACATGCAGCGTCCATACTTTACACTATGACTCACTGTTGGTGTAAATTCTGGAGGTTCTGACATGTGCAATGGCACGTGTCGGCCACTCGAGTTGCACAAAGAGTATACGACACTCAAGGTGCACTGGAGCTTGAATTGGCCTCTCCCCCTTCATAGTCACCCCGTCACCCATACATTTCTTCATTGTCTCCTGGGGAGCGAGAAGGGTGCTTTGCAATTGTTGTATTTTCAGTGTTGGGGAGTGAGCAGCCTTGCCTGTGCTGGGTGTGTGTTCGGCCACTGAGCACTTCCCCAGTCTCATTGTGAGGGCTGCAGTACAGTTTCACTCAGGCTCCCAAGTTCCAGACTTAAAAGCATGGGCCACCACACAAGGCACCCTCTCCCCGCTTTTAAACATGGCATTAGTTTTCTTCTTTGATAGTTTCATAGATGTGTATTCTGGTTCCTGTCAGGCCCTGCCCCTCCTGTTCCCCACCTACTCCTGCCAAGCCCACCCTTCCTAGCAGGTCCTCTCCAGGTTTGGTTTGGTTTTGCTTGTTTGTTGGTTGGTTTTATGAGACAGGGTCTCTACAGAGCCCCAACTGTCTGCAACTCACTCTGTAGACCAGGCTCGCCTTGAACTCACAGAGATCACCTGCCTCTGTCTCCCAAGTGCTGGGATTAAAGGTGTGCACCACCACCACCACCTGGCTGCTATCCAACTTCCTATTATTTCAACAAAAACGTGAGATAACTGACTCAAAAAGAGAAAAGTTTTATTTTGGCTTAACAAATTTAGACTTGTAAGCTCCTCAAGGAGAAAAGAAAGAAAGAAGGAGTAGGGTATCACAGAGCCCTCCAAAGTCAGGTCCTGGTGCCTCACATTTGACTATGTCCCCTGGAGGGAAGACCTAGTGGCACTCAGAGGAAGGACAGCAGGTCACTGAGAAGAGACTTGATACCCTATGAGCATATACAGGGGGAGGTAATCCCTCTGAGGAACAGTCATAGGGGAGGGGAATAAGGGGAAAATGGGAGGGAGGGGAGAATGGGAGGATACAAGGGATGGGATAACCATAGAGATGTAACAAGAATAAATTAATAAATAATAAAAAAATTTTTTGATCATATATTTTGAATATCATAACTAAGCTTTTTATTTTTTTTAATTAATTTATTTATTAATTTATTCATATTACATCTCAATTGTTAGCCCATCCCTTGTATCCTCCCTTTCTTTCCTCCCTCCCGTTTCCCCCTCTACTCCCTTCCCCTATGTCTGTGACTGAGGGGGACCTCCTCCCCCTGTATATGCTCCTAGGGTATCAAGTCTCTTCTTGGTGACTTATTATCTTTCCTCTGAGTGCCACCAGGCCTCCCCATCCAAGGGACATGGTCCGATATGGGGCACCAGAGTTTGTGTGAAAGTCAGATCCCCTTCTCCACTTAACGGTGGAGAATGTCCTGTCCATCGGCTAGACTGGGTAGGGGTTCGAAGTTTACTGCTATATTTTCCTTGGCTGGTGCCATAGTTTGAGGAGGACTAGAGGGCCCAGACCCGCCTGTATTTTTCCAGGACCCACTGGATCCTTCTATTTCCTCATTAAAAAAAAAAAAAAGAAAAAGAAAAAGAAAAAAGAAAAAAAAACAAAAAAAAAACAAAAAACCAAAGTCAGGTCCTGGAAACCGGCAGACGTCCATTATGGCCTCAGCTCGATGGGATGGTTTTTGTTTTGTTTTGTTTTCATTTGTTTGTTTGTTTTGTTTTGTTTTGTTTTTGAGACAGGGTCTCACTGTACAGCTTCTGCTAGACTAGAACTGTAGTCTTTGTAGACCAGGTTACCCTTAAACAGGAGTGCTGCCTCCAGAGTGCTGAGATTAAACACATGTATTACCCTTACTACACCTGGCAGGACCTCAGTCAACTCTTTGTTTTGGTTTGTTTCTTGAGACAGGGTTTCTCTGTGTAGCCTTGGCTGTTCTGGACTCACTTTGGAGACCAGGCTGGTCTCGAACTCACAGAGATCCACCTGCTTCTGCCTCCCAAATGCTGGGATTAAAGGCATGCACCACCACTGTCTAGCCTCAGTCAACTCTTAATGGTGACAGTTGTCACCACTTCCCTGTAGCTGCTCACTAGGGACCACATCTTTGTTGATGGCGCCTGCTCCTCTGAGGCTTTAGGTGGCAGCCTGGCCTTTGGTCACTTAGTCATCCCCTTTTAATGAATATTTGGACACAATGGATTTTCTGTGTGAAAATTCTTTGATATTAAAAAAAAATGTTGGTTTTTGAGGTAAGGTCTTATTTAGGCCTAGCTGGCTTTGAACTCTCCATGTAGTCAGAGATATCCTTGAGTTTCTGATCCTCCTGACTCTAGCTCCCAAGTGCTGGGATCACAGGTATTCACCACCATGTGTAAATGAAATAGTTTTAAAGATTTTTTAAACTATTATTTTATTGAATGTGTATGGGTGTTTTGACTGCATGTATGTGTGTTCATCACGGGCGTGCCTGGTACACACATAAGCCAGAAGAAGGTATTGAATCCCCTGGAATGGAGTTACAGATGGTTGTGAGCTACCATGCAGGTTCTAGAAGAGATGTAAGTGTCCTTAAGTGCTGAACCATCTCTCCTGCCCCGTTAGCTTGCTTTTTGAAACAGGGTCTTATTCTTTCTCTCTTTTTCATTTTTGTTTTGTTTTGTTTGTTTTTGTTTTTTGTTTTTCCAGACAGGGTTTCACTGTGTAGCCTTGGCTGTCCTGGACTCACTTTGTAGACCAGGGTGGCCTTGAACTCACAGCGATCCTCCTGCCTCTGCCTCCCAAGTGCTGGGATTACAGGCGGGTGCCCCCATGCCTGGATCTTTATTCTTTCTTTTTAAATTAAGTAGTTTTATGTGCCTGTGCGTGTACATTCCATAGCACATACAGGGAAGTCAGGGGACAGCTTTTACAAGTTGGTTCTCCCTCCATATTTATACGGATTTTGGGGATCAAACTAAGGTCACCAGGCTTGTGTGGCAGCTTTAATCACTGAGCCCTCTTGTCAGCTGTTGGTGTCAGTACTCTAAGTTACTCCACATGTGTGGAACAGCCTTTTTTCAGCCCTTTTCATTGCCCTATGAGAATCCACTTTACTAGCAACTTTGGACTCCATTTTAGGGAGAAAGGAGACTGCAGACTCTAAATGGACCAGAACCTGGACTGTCCATGTCACTCACCACTCTCCAGCACAGACTGAGAAATGACTTATTCCTGGGAACAGAATGGGGCTCAGGCTACACAGATATTAGGGAGCATTGAAGCTGTAGAGCCACATGTAAGTCTTAAAATCATGTCAGGCAACAAGAACGTATCAGACACAGCAGATGGGGAGGACAAGCTGGAACAGCCTCTCCCGAAGACCTGCTTTTATTTTATTTTATTTTATTAAGATTTATTTATTTATTGTTATGTATACAGGGCTCCTACAAGCCAGAAGAGAGCGCCATATCACATTACAGATGGTTATGAGCCACCATGTGGTTGCTGGGAATTGAACTCACGACCTTTGGAAGAGCAGGCGGCGCTCTTAACCACTGAGCCATCTCTCCAGCAACCCCTCCCCCGCCCCCAAAGATCTGCTTTTAGACCACAGGCTTTCAGACTGCATTCCATAGATCCCCAGGGCTCTGAGAGGTGCCCTGGACACTGGAGAAGGACAACAAAGACCAGGTAGGTCTACCCCTCCTCATCACCTTCATCATGAGTAGCAGAAGTGCCATTGTCTTTGTTAATGTTCTGGAATAGCCACACGCTGACCACTTGAACACCAAACTCAGATAGATGGAAGTTTATCTGAACGCTGAACAAGAACCGACATGTCAGGGACACGGTCCAAATTTGTGAATCAGAGCGTGAGGCCTGTCTGTTTCGAAGGCAGGCTTTTTATAGGAAAAACTGTAACCCAGGTAACCAGATTGGAAGCAAGGGGAGGGCAGCATTACATCATTTTGATTAGCTAAACATAAGAAGAATTGATTTTGTTCTGAGCACGATGTATCCAGGTGGCTAAACAAAGCATTTTAAGCTGATTGGGATTTAGGGTAAGAGAGCTCTTAGGGGCTTTCCAGCTCTCTGGGAGTAAGGAACGTAGGAGGATGTTTCATCTTAACTCTAACAGAACATACATTTATCTTTAACCCAAGCAGAACATGCGTTTATCATCTATTGTTTTATTCTAAGCAGCAAGCACTGAACCTTCCTGGTTTCAGGCACGTCGGGCCTGAGAACTTGAACTTAATTTCACCTTACGATGAAAACGGAGATGGGAATAAAATGGCTTCTGATATGCTAAGAGCGATAGCTGCTGTTGGCCGGAGGAGCCTCTTCAGTCATGCTAGGAACTAAAGTAGGTCTCAATGGAGAAGTTGATTATAACAGCATTGGCCTTGTACAAAGAGCATCCTTGGGGAAGGAAGGAGAATGGATTGGAGAAAGGCCAAGGTGATAGATGTTTCAAACGTTAAGGAGCAGCAGAGTGGAACACAGAGTGGCTGGCCGGAACCCAGAGTCGGCAGAGAGCAGGCAGCCCTGCTGAGTAAGTCTTGAACACGTCCTCACTTGACACTTACTATGTTGTCACATGCTCTTTTCTCTCTGCCTGGAGCAGAGGTTCTTTACTTTCTTTTCTTTGTTTATTCTTCCAAAAGAACATTTTGGATTCTGGTATTTGCTTCTTTGACTTTTTTTGCTGTGTGTTTTGCACTTCAGAGGCTGAATCTACAGGGTGGTGAGCGGGAGGCCAGCCTGGGTCAGCAGGGAGCAGGTGAGATGCTGCTGCTAAGAGTAGCTCTACACAGCAGTGCACATCTGAAATTCCATCGCTGGCGTGGGCAGCATAGTGAGACCCTTTCTCAAAACATCTGGGCATGGTGGCACATGCCTTTAGCGCCAGCACTCAGCAGGGTGAGACAGGCCAGTCTCTGTCTGTGAGTTCAACACAGCCTGGTCTACAGAGTTCTAGGACAGCCAGGACTCCTAAGTTGATAATGACAATATGTGATGGAGATTGATTTGCATTCAGAAATTTAGATGCACCAAGATAGGAAAGATGTCCTCTTCAAGGCTATCAAATACAAATAGCCAAAACACTAAGAATGTAACATTTATACAATTCCTGGTTGTGTCACAGTTCTTCTTGCCATAGGTAATCTATTGTGTGTGTGTGTGTGTGTGTGTGTGTGTGTATGTAATAATATAAAAGTATATGTACAAAAATAAAATAATATTAAAGAAAGAGACATTGTCTTCAAAATATGGGGGTGGGCAAAGCAAAACAATACATCCTTTCTTTTCCCTCAATACCATTGTATACTGTTTGCGTATTATTTCTCCTGCTAAGCTTGTCTTATGAACTGCTTCCTGAAGCCAGATTTCCACGGCAATTGTGCACAGTTGTGTGACAGCCCACTTTGGAATGATCTAGATGTTTATGCGATGCCAGTTCTCTCCCCTATTGGAAGCTGATTTACGTGAGGACGGAAATGATTTCCGATGCATCTTTCTATTCCGAGTCGCTTGTGTAGCCTTGTGCATAAAGGCTTACCAAATGGATGAACACACTGTTCTCTCTGGACACTGATCACTTTATAAATACCTTGGGATGGTGGAGAATGATACCTTAGTCATATCTATCCTTCCAGAGTAAGAAGATATCATTGTAGGGATGAAAAAGAATGCCAGAGTCTATTGGTAAACCTTAGGAGCGGGCAGGCTCAGGACACAGGATGATGTGAGAAAAAATTATTAGAATAAAGAAGTAAACAAAATTAGCTTATATTTCAGTTTAGAAATAAAGGCCTGTCTTTAAAATGTGTTGGGCCAGCAGGATGGACCAGCGTCTGACCTAAGCCACACGAGGCCACCACACGCATGGCATGACATACATGTGCACATGTTTGTGCTCACAAATACACACACTCCTGAATGTTAAAACAAACAAACACACACACACACAAAAACCAAGCACACCTTTAATCCCAGCACTCATGGAGGCAGAGGCAGGCAGATCTCTGTGAGTTCAAGGCCAGCCTGGTCTACAAAGCAAGTCCAGGAAAGCCATGGCTACAGAGAGAAACCCTGTCTCAAAAAAAAAAAAAAACAACAACAACAACAACAACAACAAAAAAACAAATCAACAACCAACCAAACAAAAATAAACAAAACAACAACAACAAAACCCAACATGTTAAGAAAGAGAGCTGTCATGAGTGTCATGTTCTAGGAAGATAAACAAACAAACATGCTTTAGTCTTTCCACAAAGTGAGAATGCATCAAATTACAAAGGCACAACATTTAGGGGGCTCAATGACAGCAATTTAACACACAATCCATATATATGGAAGTTTCACCACTTCTGTTAGCTAGTCTTATGTCAACTTGATACAAGTTGAGATGTTTGAGAAGAAGCCACATTAAGGACATTTCTCCATACTATTGTTGTGTAGGCAAGCGTGTGGGGTACCGTCTTGATCCATGATTGGTACGAGAGTGCACATCTCACAGGTGGCGGTGCCACCCCTGGACAGGTGGCCTTGGCTGTATAAGAGGACAGGCTGAGCAGGCTTCAGGAAGCAGATTGGTAAGCAGCACCCTCCACGGCGTCTGCTCCGGCTCCTGCCTCCAGGTTCCTGCCTTCAGTAGCCTTATGAATTTAAATACTTTAAAAACTATTCCTTAGGAGGTAATCCCTCTGAGGAACAGTCATAGGGGAGGGGAATATGGGGAAAATGGGAGGGAGGGGAAAATGGGAGGATACAAGGGATGGGATAACCATAGAGATGTAACAAGAATAAATTAATAAATAATAAAAATTAAAAAAAAACTGTTCCTTAAAAAATATCGAGTTTTTTTTAATTTAAAATTTCTGTAAAACTCAAATTTTTTTCCTCTCAAATAAGTTTTAAATCTCTCAACTGTGTGTTCCTGCAATATTAAAAATAAAGTACTGTTTTTACTTCAAGAGAGAAGCTACAGGGCGCAACCACAATCTACACAAGGCCAAACCAACTTCCAACTGTTTAAACAGTTCAATGCTCAATACCTGGGCATTCCTGAGGGCTTGGGTCACTGCTCTGGCCCCACCATCGGCAGCTATACATAGTTTGCTTTCTAGACCCCAGCTGGCTCCACCTGTTTGTGGCTAGTGGCCGGTATTCCTGGTGACTATGACACGGCACAGGCATCCCCAGCTGGGTCCTCTTAAGGAACTCCATCCCTGCCACTCACTGCCAGCTTCTGCTCTTACCCATGGCCTCTTCAGATCTTTAAAGCCAATACCACCTGGATTACTCTTATATTGCAGAATTTGGCTCCCAAGGCCAAGGCATGTTCTTATGCATGAGTGCATCTGGGTACTGCCTTAACACCTTATTAAACAGGCATTTAAACAATCTATTTTTCATAAACCTTGTTTACAGGACAGGAATTATCATACAAAAAAATCTATCCTAACTCAAAATATCTCAGAGTTCTATTGTCACTTGCTTGGTTGGCCCATGCCAAGGTCGTCACCACTAATTAAGATAGCAGTGAACATCCATCTTCTTCAGGCGTAGCAAAGATGGCTGCCAGCCATGCGGTTACCCAAAGATGATGGTGAAGTCACATGACGTCTACCCTCTCCAACTCTGGCTGAGATGGCAACCAGTCACATGGTTGCCTAAAAATGGCAGCAAGCCACGTGTTACTTATATCCCCCAATGGAATCATGTCTCACAGTTCCTTTAAGATTTCCTATGCATAGGGTTTTTTTTTTTTTGTAAACTGTCAACACCATGTTACCAGTTTTACTTAACCATTTTCACAGATGTTACAGATTTTTAACCATCCCAAATAAAATAAACTTATATATCTTGAGGTATCAAATGCTCACATTAACCAAGTCTAATTTTTGTTAAAGCTACTCCACTTTGATTTCTTCTCCCTATCATGTCATAAAGTGGCTCAGCAGACACAGGATGTAGAGGGAAGTTTTAGATATGCTTGGGTCTATAGAAGGGAGAGCCACACCCACTCCAGAACCAGCTTTTCAATAAAGTAGAACAGCATGAAACAACGCCAGTGCTATCCACACCCAAGAGATATCCGAATGCCTCTATTCAGTGATCAGAGAGCTCAGAGATAATTTCTGAACCCCAACCATAAAGGTAGCCATGGTAGTGGTGGTGGTTGGTGGCTGGCAGCAGCAGAGACAGCAAAAATATTCATTTCTCTCTTTGCTCCATGTTTGTAACAAAACGTATCCACACCCCGAGAAACACAGACCAATCCACATGCACAAAACAGACAGACAAAACTTTCCAACCAACCAGAACCCTGGAGGATATTGGGGTCCCATTCAATCTCTTCCATGTCCCAAACTGGGATCCCATAGAACAGAACAGACTATGGCTCACCAGGAAGGTTGTATAGATGCTTGCTGCATTTTTCAGGGTGAAAGTTCACCCTGATAGTTCACGAACTGAAGGCAGTCCCAGAGCCTTGGGAAGTGTCAAGGAACATGCCTCCTGGAGTTGTGGAGTGAGGGTCCAGCTTTGGAATTTGGGTGGGTGGTCTGAGTCTACAGAAAATGCTAATCCTACCGGCCCAGAATGAGGCCACCACCACAATTCTGAGCCAAATTTGAAGCAAGCGTTAATTAAATATTGGCCACATGGATAGACTGTTGAGTGCCATGCAGGAAGAACAGCAGAACAGCTTTAGAAGTTACGGGGTGAACCCTACAGCATGAGGAGTAGGTCTCAGAGAGGCAGAGCCCCAAGGTCCGTGTGTCCTGAGACCTTCATGCTGTTATGGAGCATTGCTCTGCTTGTGGCACCTGTGGTGACCACATCTCTCATAATATATGAGTCGTGTGAGATCTCTAAGGGGACTTCCAGCCCCTCACTGGGCAGCATCATTGGTACTTAAAACAATAGTTTTTTTCAAGCATTGTTGCTGGAGATTAATGATTCAACTACCGCCCTCGGAAAGAACTTAGAGATGTAGAATTTGGAAAATAGATTGTTTAGTTAGGTTAAGATGTATTCATCAGTGGCTCTGATGTAGAGATCATTTGTTTGTTTGTGGTTTTGTTTGTTGTTTTTTTGAGATAAGGGTTTCTCTGTGTAGCCTTGACTGTCCTAGACACGTTTTGTAGACCAGACTGGCCTCAAGCTCACAGGGGTCCACCTGCCTCTGCCTCCCTGAGTTCTGGGATTACAGGAATGCACCACCACACCCAGTGGAAATTTTGAGGAACAATTTGAAGTTCAGAAAGTTACACTCTTAATAGTTGATCTTGGGGTTGGCTTAGGGAGCAAGAACAATGGCCCAAATTAACACTGGCTGACGTGACTCTCTCACTAAAGCTGGGCCAACGATCAAGGTAATGATTAATTTCTTGTACCCATTTTTGTCCTCAGCTTCCTGATAATGATACAATAAAAATTGTTAGCGAGTAGGTGCACTTTGAGGGGTTAAATCAGAAATGGCTGATTGTTTTATATATACAAGTTTAGATTTGTGATTCTTCTAAGATTTTTAAAAATATATGTTATTAATTTGTTCATATTACATCTCAATTGTTATCCCATCCTTTGTATCCTCCCATTCCTCCCTGCCTCCTATTTTCCCCTTACTTCCCTCCCCTATGACTGTGACTGAGGGAGACCTGCTCCCCATGTATATGCTCATAGGGTATCAAGTCTCTTCTTGGTAACCTGCTATCCTTCCTCTGAGTGCCACCAGGACAAATGGATTGAACTAGAAATGATCATAATGAGTGAGTTAACCCAGAAGCAGAAAGAGTCAGATGGTATATACTCACTTACATCTGGACACTAGCCCAAGGGGCATGTCCCATGAAAATCTTCACTTATCAGGAAAGTGGGACAAAGAGGAGGACATCCTATTGGGACTCTAGGTGAAAGAAGCATGGGAGATTGGAGAAATAGAAGGACCCAGAGGGTCCTAGAAACATACAAGAAGAACATTATGATCTGGGCCCACGGGTCCTGCTCAAACTATGGCACCAGCCAAGGACAATATGTGCAGTAAACTTCGAACCCCTACCCAGATCTAGTCAATGGACAGAACATTCTCCACAGTTGAGTGGAGAGTGGGGTCTGATTTTCACACGAACTCTTTTAAGATTTTTATGAGATTACTTTTAAAGATAATTGATTTTTTTGTTTATAATTGCAAATTTCAGCCTGCCAGTAAAAAGAAACTGGCTGAGAAAATTACCTTGCTTGTTCACACTTTGCTCATCTATAACAAGTTGCTTAGCTACAAATGTATGTGGGTTCTTGAGAATCATTTGTTTTCTTCATCCATAATATGTAAAACATTTGATCATGTGAGATTTGGGGGGAACATGTTTTTTCTAGGTATACTCATTTAGTTGTTCCCTTAAAGAAAAATAGAATGTAACCACATTGTGACTTTTGTACTGCTTAAAAGATTTTACTGGGATATATAAGCTGTGGGAGAAAAAAAATAAAATTGGCATTTGCTCTATCCACCGGATGTGTATATGTATGTATGTGTGTATATGTGTATGTATGTAAAATTCATTGGAGCTCCTGCTTTAAGGTTTGCTCCATCCATTCAATGTATGAGTATATATGTATGTATGTATATATATATACATATATATATATATATGTATTAGTGAAATTGTTGGAGCTTATCTTGCTTCGTCCATCAAGTGTGTGTATGTGTGTGTGTGTGTATATGATTTCCCCCCCCTTCTTTCTTTTTCTTTGCCAGCTACAAGCAGTTCCGATCCCGAGACTCAAGCTCTGTACCCTCAGAGAAAAGCCTCTGAGTGATCAGCCACTGACTCTTCATGTACCGTCTCAATCTACCCTGAGCCTGGTCTTCAACAACAGACTCTGGCCAGGTCCATCCCCAGTTTCCCAGGAAATGGCCATAAGGCACATTTTGCAGGGGCTTAAAAAGGCAAAAGCACAGAGCCACTGTACGTCCCATCAGGTCCAATCAAGGGCAAGAATACATCTTGGTCTATTTCCTGCCCATGTACCGTCCATCCACACATGATCTAACACACCCAGTACAGATGGGTCAAACAAGCATGCATAGGGGAGGGTTGTTATCTCCCATAAATAATAACCTCTGTTATGCCAGGAAGTACTTGTCCCTGGGCAAGGGGCTGGCAGGTTAGACATTTTTGTTTCATGGACCTCTTAGGCACAGCAACTAAAACTTAAAACATCACTTTGGCTCTCACAGTACATGAACATATATGTAGGCAAACACTCATGCACATAAAGAAAAAATATATAGCTGCTTTACTGTGAGTTTTATCATCATTCATTAGCTTTCAAGTTTAACGTGTAAAACACATTGTAAATTTTATCTTTGTGCTATCTCCTGGCCATACCTTAGTTCCTGATTACTTCTCCCTTCCTAGCTTGGCCTAAATAACTAACCCAAACAACACCCATGCTTGAAATTGTCTGAATGAGGCTCTGCTCTGGGGCTAAGATCTGACACATCTGCATACCACACGGGCTAAGCATTTCTCACCTATAGTAAATAAGGAACATTGCATAATTCTTGCAGAAGGGGGAGGATTTTGCAAGTGAGGACATGATCTCTACATGAAGAAATGAGAATACCCTTTCTTCTCATTTGCAATGCTTATTAAGGTGTGTGAATTATAGAGTCCAGGGTTATTTATTCATACTTATCGTGTTCTTAAAAAGGATGTGAGGCTAAACACGGATAACACATCAGCAGTGAGCTATGTGGGTTGGTTTCCCTACCCAGAAATGTGGAATGTAACTTCATACACAATCATAAGGACATAATAAAGATAGTAGCTTCAATGGCGAAGCAACCAGAGTCAGATACTGCGTAACTTGCTGCCGTGGCTGACTCTTCTGTGGGACAGCCTACCTCATGCACTACAGCACTCGGTGTCCACAGCACGCCCAGGGAAAGCAGACTGCTTCTTCTAAGTGGGTTCTCAGTCCAATTTTAAAATACCATCACTTATTTTCATATATTAAATTTACATGGTCTATAGTGTCTCTGTTGCCTAAACAATAGAATTCTAGATTCACACCTATTAGTATCAGATATTGGGCAGGTTTCAACTTATAAAAATTGAACATAAGCCAAGTATAGTAGCAGGGAGATCACACGTTCTCTGATGTTTTGTAAGTTTAATCCAGGGTTACATGAGATCTTGTCTCAAAACAAACAAACAGAAATCTTGCAGTCCTAACACCACCTTCCCCAGCAGGGAAAAACTTGTCCAGATGTAAAAGGACAGAGAAGAAATCCATTTGGTGTAGAAATAAACAGGTAAAAAGTAGTGGCAGGCTGCCTGAGGAAGATCAGAGGGAGAAAGCTCACAACATCAGTTTGGTCCTAAATGAAATGTGAGGTTAAGATAATGCTGACCAAAACAAAAAACAAAAAACAAAAAACAAAAAAAAAAACCAAAACCAACCGAACAAATAAAAGCCAACAATGCAGGGGCAAGTCAGACGGGCAGGTTGAGCTGCTCAGTAAAGCTGTCGCTAAAGAGGACTCTGAAAGGGGAGAAGAGTGCCTGAAACTGCTGCTAGGATGCACCAAGCTGAACATGTCCTCAGGACTTTAAAAAAAAAACTTGTTTGGGACAAGAGCCTATACATGACCAAGGATAGCCATGAACCTACAGTCCTCTTGCCTCATCTTCCTGAGAGCTGGGATTCCAGGCATCTGCTACCATGCTTGGCCCAGAAACAGTCCCCTTGGCCTTTTTAGTCCAGTCAAAGAACACAGCTTAACTTAGAATTTCTTGGTCACAAGTATGGTTTATAATGGAATTTTACTTATAGTTGTGCATATATTAAAACACAATGGAGCTTGCAATCCCAGCACCTGGAAGACTGAAGGAGCAAGACCAAGACGTCAAGGCTAGCCTGGGCTGTATGACAAAATGCTACCTCAAAACCAAAACAAAACAAAATGAACAAACACACCAAAAACGAAACCTCAAGCAATAATGGCACAAAGATTATGGGTGTAACCGATTGCTTTTTTATTACATTTGAGTCCTGCGCCACAGGAAAGAATTACTGTCCACATGTACAAAAGCCCATGGCTTGGGAGGTCACAGGCTCTAGGAACCTACTACTTTTTTGTTTTGTTTTGTTTCGATGAATGTTATGTCATCAAACTTTCATATCTAAATCTAAATCTATATCTATATCTATATCTATATCTATACCTATATGTGTACTCATAGATCAGTGCTTTGCTCAACCTTGGCCAGAGAAGCCTCTCTGTGCAGTGGTTACCAGTTATTATAGAGAACCATAACATGTCAAAATGCAGAGAATAAGAGTCTGCTGATTACTCAGTCCTAAAGTTGACATCCATATCAACCCTCCTCCTCCTCAAAGCTCAGGGACCACCCCAGAAGAGGGCCAGAAAGCACTGAAGAGCTGGAGGATGGGAGGAATGCTGAAACGCTGTCTCTGAGACACGACATGCTTGTTGCACCTATGAGCTCACTGTAGCTATGGTTACCTGCACAAGATCAAGTCAACAAGTTCAGTCAGCATCCCAACAGGCCCAGTAACTGCATTCAGTGGGTCATTAACAACAACAAAAAGAAGGGGACATGAAGAGGGGAGGGGGGACATGCCAGGGATGCCTAGGGGAGTGAGAGGGAAGAGTTGGGGGTTTCTGGAGAGAGTAAGATGGTGTAGCTGGGGTACATAGGATCAGGATTCATTGTTTACATGTATGAAATTGTCAAAGCATAAATAAAATATATTGTACTCAAGCAAACAACCCACCACCACAAACATAAACAAACAAACAGTGAATATTTGTTAGTAAATACCATTTTACTGCCATGGCATCCAGACGAATAGGCTTTGCAAGTTAGAAAAACTGGCCAAAGGCTCACCAGCCTACTTCCAAAACTCCCTTTACTTTGCAGTGGTAGCTCCTGGCGAGGCAGAGTACAGTAGGCATTCTAAGGGCATCCTGATCCTGGGGGCACACGCGACTCCTCTGACTGACGACTTTGCTTGAAGACTTCAGAGCATCCTGTGGCACATTCCTTGTCTGAAGTGGATCCCTCTTGCTTGCTTTTCTCCTCCACACTGGTGCTTGACTCTCCCAGCCCCTTTGGTCTTCCTCCAGATTGCTATCACAGTGACATTTTCTAATACGTGATTTTTAAAACTTAATCCCATCTTTGCATCACTTTCCAGAGGACTCAGACTAAGATAGGTGATAAAAGATTCTTTATGAAAATGCTCCCAATCTAGACAATCTCTTTTGATGTTGCTATAGGATTCCACAAGAATACCTCACAAGTAATCCCTTTTCATTAGAATTTGTTTTTAGGGTTGTTTTTTTTTGTTCACAGAATAATTAACAGAGATACTCCTGTCCCTCGTACTCTTGTCCCCACACATGCATAGCCTTCCTCATTATCTCTCCCACAGATAAGGTGGTCAATTTGTCACAGATAACGACACTCCATCCATACAAGGTCATCCATGCACTTTGCAAAAAGAGTAGCCCTGTTCAATGTTGTTCAGACTACGAGGTTTAAAATTTCTACTTTAATTAATTAATTGGTGGTGATGATAATGGTGTTTGATAAGTGGTGATGATAAGTGTTTTGCCTATATGTTAGTGTGTACACCATGTGCATGCAGTGCCCACAGAGGCCAGAAGAGGGCATTAGAACACACCGGAACTGGAGTTTACATATGGTTGCGAGCCACCAGGGGGATGTTGTAAAACAAATCTGGTTTTCTGCAAGAACAAGAAGTTCTGGAGCCACCCCCTTCTCCACCCTTTTTTACCTTCTTATTTTTGAGAAAGGCTCTGTTTTGTACCCCTGGTTGTTCTGGAATTTATAGCTAGGCCAGGCTGCCCTTGAACTCACTGCTTGCCTCCACATCTCTAGTTCTGGGATTAAAGGCAGGAGCCACTCCTTTGCACTAGAGTGTGTGTGCACGTGCACCCAAGTGCATGTGAAGGTCAGAGAATGACTTGAAGAAGTAGATTCTCTCCTTCTACTTTGGCTACTGGGGACTGAATTCAGGTTGCCAGACTTGTCAGCTAGCTCCTTTGCATACTGGGCCACTGTGCTGAGCAGGGTTCCCTAGGGGAAAGGACCCAATGGGATGCCCGTTAGAGACGCTAAGTCAGCTTTAAAACAGTAGTAACATCAGAACCACAGCTGAGAGCTGAGAAGCCAGTCCGTATTCAATCCTTGTAGCCAAATGCCTCAACAGTAGGCGATGGCCCCACAGCTGTCTCTCACTGGAGTCGAGGCAGGGCAACAAATGGTAGCTGTTCACAAGACTGGGTGCCTCTGCAGTGCCAATCTCTCCCATGAGAGGCCCAGAAGTTTCCTGGAGAGTCGCGCCGTCTAGCTCATGATGAGCCTTGGGAACACTGATTCTGCCATCAGCAAACGAATCGGCAGCAGCGATACAGTAAACCCACTCGGTGCTAAGGGGGAAAGCCAAGCAAGCAAAAGGCGAGATGACCTTCCTTCTGACTTACCCTTTTTACCTGGACTACCGCCAGAACGTGCTGCCCACAGTTGGAGGTGGGGCTTTTCCGCGGCCATCAAGGCAATCAGGTCCCACTGAGTCCAGGTTGTAGCAGGTTGCCGTTATAACCAACTATGGCCATCTTGCCAGCTCACTAATCATGGGTCCTTTTATTCCAATCTTGGTGGCAACTGCCTGTAAATGCCAGCATTTTGGAGGCTGAGGCAGTGAGAGGCCAGACTGGGCTACACCGTGAGACTGTATCAACAACAACAAAATAAGTTAGACGTAGAACTGAGTCTTGCAGTTAACTGGAATTCTGGGTCACGTTTATGTCTTTGGGAGCTAAATCCCTAAGCTGAGCAGCTCCTCTCACTTACTTTCATTATTTACTTGTTTGAGACAGGGCCTCACTGTTGGCCTGGGGCTCCCTACATATACT
>OU015750.1:66189561-66199667 GCA_907169655.1 Acomys percivali
TCTCTCTCTCTCTCTCTCTCTCTCTCTCTCTCTCTCTCTCTCTCTCTCTGTGTGTGTGTTTATGTGTGTGTGTGTGTGTGTGTGTGTGTGTGTGTGTGTGTGTGTGCGCGTGTGCATGCAGGTACCCATGAAGGCCAGAAAGGAGTGTGTCACATGCCCGGAGCTGGAGTTACAGGTGATTGTGAGCCACCTGACACAGGTACAAGGAGCTAAACTCTGGTCCCCTGACAGAACAGCAAGGGTTCTTAACCACTGAGCTCTCCTGCCCCACTGTAGCATTTTTATATCACAGGACAAACAAGAGTGACCTCTGTCGGAAATAGCTTACCTTCCCAGGAGCACAATACTTTCACTCTTGGACTGTTGGCTGATTTTCTTGTTCCCTTCTCACAGAGCCAGGGGGTCATTCTGACTCAGCACAGGCATTTTGGATGATGTTTGACATAAACATTGGGTCTGAAGTGGTGAGGACCTAATCTGCTTCCAGAGCCACTTCTTAGCGTGGCCAAACAGCACAACAATTTACAACCAAAATAATACCAAGTTTTGAGTAAAATCTAAGTAGCATTGAACACATATTTAGCAAAATCAAATGTTGGATCTGGGCAGTAATCCCAGAATTTGGGAGACTGGAAAAAGAAGATGACAAATTAGAGGTTAGCCTAGTTATACAGTAAGTTTTAATGCCCGCTGGACTACATAGTAAGGCCCTGTTAATTAGGAGAATTTAAATACTGACAGTTTCAAATGTCCCTAGAGTAGTTTCTTTTCTTCCTGGGTTAGCATTTCCAGCTGTGTTACTGTACTGTTACTTTTCCTCCCAAGAGCTCTGTTCTCAGCTGTGCAACATGAGCCAGTGGAGGGCTGAAAGCTTCTTGGCTGTCACTTTGCCGCTCTTGCGTTCCATTGGTCTTTCCAACTTGCTGTTGGGGAGAGTCAAGGGCCTGTGGTTTGAAAAGGCCATTGTTTCAATTCCCAAGGGATTCTGGGTTGTCATTTGTTTTTGGAGACAGAGTTTCATGTAACCCTGGTTGGCCTCAAACTTCTTCTGCGGCTGAAGATGACTTTGAAGTCCTGACTGCACCTCCAAATGCTAGGAGTATAGGCAGGCAGGGCCACAACCAGCCTCCTAAGGGACCTGGATGAGAATAAGAAACCCAAAGCAGCTGGAATCTGAGCAAGTGTCTGAGCAGTGGAGCGGCCATTTGCACGAGTCTGATGGTTTGCTAAGTTAGTGAGGAGGGGAGCGTGAGCAGGTTATCTGTTCTTACTACAGCATTTGCACTACATTAGTTTACCTGAGTCAGATAAATTCTGAAAGTAACAACACTTTAAGGAAATGATTAGACCAGAGATCTGACAAAGAACAAACTTGGTCTTTTAAAATAATGTTTTAAATAATCTTAAAAGCTTCTGGACTTACGCAGCTGTGGCATCACAGGCCTGTAATCTTAGCTACTCGGGAGACAGGAGGATGGGAAATTCAAGGCCTGTCTGGGCTACAGACTGAGTTCAAGGCCATTCTCAGCAAATTGGAGAGATCCTGTGTCAATTATAAAGTGAGAAAGGAGGGCTGGAGAGATGGCTCAGTGGTTAAGAGCACCGCCTGCTCTTCCAAAGGTCCTGAGTTCAATTCCCAGCAACCACATGGTGGGTCACAACCATCTATAATATAACCTGTTGCCTTCTTCTGGCCTACAAGCAGACAATACTGTATACTTAATAAATAAATAAAGTCAAAAAGGACTAGTAACAGCTCAGGGGTAGAGTGTGATATAGCTTGTATGAGGGCCTAGTTTCAAATCTCAGCACTGGGGGAAAACCCCCCAGGAGTACATATCTATATTTATCTATATCTATTTAAAATTAAAAATTTTTGAGATAAAATTTCACTGCATAGGCCTGGCTGTCCAGGAACTTGCATTGTAGACCAGACAGGCCTGGAAGTCAAGAGACCCACCAGCCTATACCTCTCAAGTGCTGGGATTAATTTAAAGGTGTCTATCGCTATGCCCGGTGTAAGTTATAATTTGATAGGAAGGTTTGTGATATCGTGAGCACAATAATCAACAGTATCTGCCACATGTGAGAACTGGGTTGGTTTTAATGGTTGTCATTGCCAGCATCATGATGGAGATGAGCCATGGGGAAAAGTAGGGAGTCATCAGAGACATGAGTAAGTGGGCAAGGCTAGCGTTTTGAGTAGGAGCCTTGTCTATCTTGGATGACTATATAAGTGAAAAGAGAGCTGCAAGAGTTACACATTTAACTCAAATGGATCCTGCAAAGGATTGGCAAGAATGCAATGGTGTTTTGATGAGAAGAAATCTCTTAGGCCCTTACCTCTGCTCTTCATTCTATTCAGATATGATAGGCACACACTGAGGCAGTCCGTTCCAGGCTGAAGTCTAGAAGGTCTTTCTGATGGCAAAGAGACAGAAATAAAAAAGTAGAGCCAGGTCCAGTAGCCCACACTTGTCATCATGGCTACTCCCAGCGGAAGCAGGAAGAAGCTGGAGTTTGGGGCCAGCCTGGGCACAAAGGGCGGTGGGACAGAGTGGGGCAGGTGGGGGTGTGGGGAGAGGATGGCATTTCCATCTATGGCGCTTATACAGCCATAATGTGTCTTTTGACTTCATAAAAGAGCGTTCTCAAGCTGGGGGCTTCGGGGACAGCACAGCTTGAAAAGTCTTGCAATGCAAGTGTGGAGACTGAATGAAGCTGTGGTCTCCAGAATTCATAAAAGAGGCAGGTGGGAATGGGGGCTGCCTGAGATCTCGGTGCAAAGGAAGTGTACACAGTGGGTCTCCTGAGCAAGATGCTCTCCAGAAACTGTGCGCATGTCAATCTGGGTCCAGCGAGGGGCCTAATTCTGTAGCGAAGGTGGAGAGCAATGGAGTAGGTGAGTCAATCTTGAGCATCCACAAGCACGTTCACACATGTGCTGGTGCACCAGTATATGCACACCTGCACCCACAAATGAGAGCGTACATACCTACACACACCACCCACATACACAAATCTACATGTATATATGATATAAAACCATCCTGCTTTCTTTAACAGATTTGGTATACAGTGTGTTCACCTTTGACCTGTTGCACAAACCTATTTAAATCCTGTTTTTGATTAAGTGATTTCCGCCTGTGCCACTCTAAGTAAACCATGCCACTCCTTCCTAGCTCATGTCCCTCACCTGGGAAGGGTGTTGAGATGGACTGTTCCTAGTGATCTCTGTCCAGGTTTTCCACTTGGATTGTCTAGAAGATTCCTAGTTGTTGTGGGGCATTAGTCAAGCGTGTCAGTGGCTTTTCTTGTTATAACAGAAAGTTCTGGTTAGGACAGAATGATTGAGGAGACACTCAGAGCTACGCTAGTCCTGAGGGAGAAGACCCAGGGACCCACAGCCAAGATCTGCTCGTCACTGGCTGCTCCTGGGGTCCCAATGGCTGGCATTTCTTGTGCTGGTGGGTTCCTGATAGTCAGAGTAACCTGAAATGGTTGAAAAGTCGAGAGGTCCAGAGGTTCAGGGAGTGTGTGCCAGGGGACAGATGGCAGCTGCTGGGGTTCGTTTGCAGTGTACAGCCAGCACTGCGTCCAAACTGCTGTCTGTAAAGCAGCAAGTGAGAAATGCGTTCTAGAAGGAAACACCTCCCAGGCACTGCAGGAGGAGCCAGGCCAAGAGAGCCCTCCCCGGCTTCAGGGTTGCCTCTCAACACAGTGGCATGTAGCAAGCGGGGAGGGCCAGGCTCCGGAGTGCCTCCTAGTCCAAGGTCTGGGAGGCTTGTCGTGGGCATTGCAAAAAAGGATGTTGATCTGGGAGGCTTGTCACGGGCGTTGCAAAGGGATGCTGACAACAGTCTACATCCAGTCAGTATTCAAAACTCCAGGTCCTAATTGCTGGCCACACCCAGGATACACTTTAAAGGCAGTAACATCCATGAGGACCGCCCTCCTGCTGGAAAGGGTGAGCTACATAGTTAATGTGACATATTTCATAGAAATTCTTCTTTTGATAGAGAATGGAAATTCTCGAGCGTGCATGAAATTGTATTAGGAGATAAAGCTGGTTCTAGGGAGAATCAGGCCAGTGATCAGTGTCCTGCCTGGAAGGTTTTAAGATATCTGTCCTGTCCAATGGGATGCTTGGCACGAGGATCAAATTGTTATTCTCTCAGCATCGTAAAGTTTTGTGGCAAGTGTATTGCATTCCAAGTGAGGTCTGCTTTAAAAAAATCTTCCCTAGCTAGGAGTGCAGTAGAGTGCTAGAGTGCTTGCTTAGCATGCTCAGAACTGTTGGCTCCTCAGGTGGTCTCTCATTATGCAGAGGAAAAGCAGGTGCCACCTGTTACAATGGCCATTTCACTTTTTGCAGATGTTTAGGTTTTATTCTTAACATTTGTGCCACTATTGTGGTGACGTCAGAGAGGTTTTCTCTATCACTAGTGTACAGAAGCTAACAGAGGCATTTGATATACTTTTGATTAAGCTAAGTGCAGTGGCATACTACATGGAAGACTGAGGGAGGAGGATTGCTTGAGCCCAGGAGTTCAAGGCCAGCTTAAGCAACATGGTAAAACTCTATTGTATATTTAAGAAGAGCCATTTAAAATAGAGTTGGAGTATAGTGGTAGACTGTTTGCCTAGTATGAATAAAGCCCTAGGTTACTCTCTCTCTCTCTCTCTCTCTCTCTCTCTCTCTCACACACACACACACACACACACACACACACACACACACACACACACACACACACACACACTGCTAACAATAAATATGACTTAGTAAGTCATTGTCCTTGAGTCCTTGGGTTAATCACGTTGCAACAGAAGCTCATGATTAAAACATCATACATTATTTCTATTAAGCAATCTGGTTACCGCAATTATCAGTACCCAAATAGGGCTATCAGGAAATCCCTTTGTCTGTGCCGATGGAAGGCAGATTGTGATCGTGGGCAGGCCGACTCAAGTCAACTTTCTTTTGAAAAGATGCTGTGGCTTCTACCCCACCTAATCCTGGACTCAAAGTGTCAGGGGTTTTTCAAGCTGTAGAAAGAGATGTCTAACCTTGTGTCCAAATCAAAATCATGTGGACAGAGGGTGGGGACAGATTCCTGCCTCACATCTGGATATGCAAATTTGTAGATATGCAGTAAGGACTAGTCTAGGTTTGATTTATTCCCAAAGCAGTCATGACAGCAAAGAGCCACACAGCTCTTCTAAGTGAGACTTGGTAGCTGATGTCCTCAGAAGACTTCCTGAGTGCACCTGGCCTCCTGGTGCCGAGCTGAGACCAGAACCAGCCCTCCTGACTTAACATTCACTTCTGTATATTATGTCTGGGACTTTTTATAAATCCCATATCCCATACTTGTCCTCTGCACAAACAATAATTTAGAATGATCTAGAAACAGATATAATAGATATACAAAATATAAATTCTTTTAGGAGTGCAGCTGTATAAATGAATCCTTCTAGAATGTTGAGAATAGTGTTGCAAGTGGGCTTCCTTTCCTACAAGAACACGTAGCAAACCAAACAGTTCTGGTGTGACTGCACTCCTAAGGAGGCTGTAGTGTGAAGCTCTGTGATCTATCATGAGCACTTTCTTTCTGATAGCAACTTTACTTATTTATTTATTTATTTATTTATTTATTTATTTATTTATTTATTTATTTTCAAGACAGAGTCTCTCTGTGTAGCCTTGGCTGTTTTCGACGCGCTGTATAGACCAGGCTGGCCTCTAACTCACAGCAATCCACCTGCCTCTGCCTCCCGAGTGCTGGGATTAAAGGCGTGCACCACCATGCCTGACCTGATAGCAACTTTATTTTTGCAGCTTTTATTTATGTTCTTCAAGAACTCCCTCCTGCTGTTTTGCATATGTAGTCTCCTCCATCCTCCAACCACGTGCACACGGCTTAGAGCCACACAGCCATGACTGTCTGATGATTTGACACGTCAATTAGTACACAGGTGAGGGAAGCCATAATGGTGGTTCTCATTTGTGTGTAGATGATCAGCATTGCGTGCACATGTGTGCAAACATGCATGCACACACACATGCACACACACACTCTCTCTTTTCCTTGTACATATACTGCGTTTCTAATTGTACAGGCGTACACATGCAGTGTCTGCCATGCAGTCATCAAGTAGGCATGGCTGTTGAATTCAGCACAGCCCATCACCTCTACTGAGGAAGGCCTTGGAGAGCCTCTACTGCTCATGGTGGCTCATCACTGTCACTTTTATTTAGAAATGCATCCTTCTTTACTTTCTAGTTCCTTGACAAAAATAGTTACCAAAACGACTTGTGCAGCAAAGGGTTTATTTTGTCGTAAAACTTTTAGCTCACACTCCTATCTCTGAGGGGAGTCAGGGCAGGAAGTTAAGTAGAAGCATGCAGGTGCACTGCTCCCTGACTTCCTCTCTGGCTATTTAGCCTGCTTTCCTATAACCCCGGGAGCATGTGTCCGGGGACGGCAATGCCTACCATGAGGTGGGCCCTGCTATGTCAATCGTCATTTAAAAATATGCCCCAAAGTCCCACCCACAGGTCAGTCTGATGGAGGCAATGTCTAAACTGAGGCTTCCTAGTCCCAGATGGCAATTATGTCAAGTTGACAAAAAAAAAAAAAAGTGGGATTATATGGGTTTGACCTCCTACACAAAACAAGACTGCTGACACACTGGACTTTCTGCTTTAGTCTAGTCTTGTCACGGCAGGAAGTATAGATCTTTAGTATAAATTTTTTCTGCACCCATCATAGCTCCCCAATAATGGCATAGAGACTGATTACATTTATTAATAAACTGTAACAGATGTTGATGTATTCTGCCCCACCTGTGCTGATCTGGACTACTTCTCAGACACATGCTTTCTGGTCTCACCCTGGCCGCTCCTGCTCCATCAGTGTCCTCATGGTCACCTCCTCATGGCTCCTTGCTTCCTCCCCCGCTACCTACCCCACCTCTCACAGCTCCATCTGGGACGCCCTAACTGGGATCAGAAGTCCAGCTATAGGTTGATCAGCTCTTTATTAACCAATCAGAGATGATGGAGAACAATTTTTACACAAGGAGACAGGATATTCTTCATAGAAATGACAGTCCTCCACATCTGGACTCCAACCAGATGTCGGGGCACAGAAGTCAACATCTGAATACACAGTGTACAAGACCATCCTCGAACAAGGAAGCATGGCATCA
Source organism: Acomys percivali (assembly GCA_907169655.1). NCBI lineage: Eukaryota > Metazoa > Chordata > Mammalia > Rodentia > Muridae > Acomys > Acomys percivali. The sequence goes on from OU015750.1 coordinate 66,196,777, forward strand.
TGCCAGCAGATATAGCGAGGGAGAGGTAGCTGAGAGTTCTACATCTGAATTGATGGCTAGCAGGAAGAGAGAATGACATTGGGTTTGGCTTGAGCGTCTGAAACCTCAAAGCTGACCTCTAGTGATGCACTTCCTCCAACAAGGCCACAGCTATTCCAACTAGGCCACGCCTACTCCAACTAGGCCACGCCTACTCCAACTAAGCCATGCCCTCTCCAACTTTCTAATAGTGCCACTTCCTATTGGCCAAGGGGGGCATTTTTATTCAAACCACCACATCCTACCACAGTTAATTCATTCTCAGCATCATTTCTAAAGGAGGCAAAATGGGCCAGGCATGGTGGTGCATGCCTTTAATCCCAGCACTCGGGAGGCAGAGGCAGGCGGATCATTGTGAGTTCAAGGCCAGCCTGGTCTACAAATCAAGTCCAGGACAGCCAAGGCTACACAGAAAAACCCTGTCTTGAAAAACCAAAAAAGGAAAAAAAAAAAAAAAAAAGAGGCAAAATGACCAGTAAGTAAAGATGTTTGCTGCCAGGCCTGGAGACCTGAGTTTGATCATCCAGACCCACATGAAGCCTCCCCAGATGGATAGATGGATGGATAGATAGATAGATAGATAGATAGATAGATAGATAGATAGATGAATGCAGTGTAAATTTAAAAGAAGAAACAGTGAAAAGAACATACAAGCAGAAGCAAGGGGAAAAGTGACTGTGATCTTGCAATTTGATGCACAAGAAAGGTGGTCAAGATTCCAGTCCCCTGGTAGCTACAGCCCCAGGTGACCATCCCTCCCTCTCATCTTACATCCGTATCCTTCATGACGCCCTTTGTTTCTGATACCTGGCATGCACAGAGCCCTGGGCTTGATCCCTGGCCAGCAGAAGTCTGTGGTGTGTGGTAACACACACCTAAAGCCCCAGCACTCAGGAGGCAGAGGCAGAAGGGTCAGAGGTTCCAGGTCAGCCTGAACTACATGAATCTCAAAAGGGGGAAAGGGTAGGGCCTTCAATTCCACAATAGAATAGCATTTCTGGTCTCAACCATCAGTGTGCCAAGAAATATACCATCAGATCTTGTGAATGACATTTCCTGCTATGAGACCACGTTGTGGAGCCTCGGACTTCAGCCAGTGCTTTTTCTGTTCTTTGCTGGGCAATTGGAGTAAGAAACAGTGTTCTGATAGCCAGGCATGATGGTGCTCACCTGAATGGTCCTAGCACCCTGGAGGCTAAGGCAAGAGCTTCTCAAGTTCAAGGCTAGCCTGGCCTACAGGGAGATAACCCTACCTCAGAAAACAATAGAACCCCCAAAGAGAAAGTCTTTTTAGTCCCAACCACCTTGTAAAACTCTAGAGTTGTATTACATTTGTGGCTAGCTAAAAGAATCCATCAGCATACTATTGTCCCTTTACAAGGAAAAAAGGAGGGGAGGTTGGAAAGATGGCTCAGCAGTCAAGGGCAGAGGACCTGGGTTCAATTCCCAGGCCCCGCAATGTGGTTCACTGTTCTGTAACTCTAGTTCCAGGGTAAGTATGCAGTGCTTTCTTCTGACCTCCGTGGGTACGAAGCACACACTTGATGCCCAGGCATATATGCAGGCAAAACACTCACACATAAAATACAATTTGTAAATGTTTTTTAAAAATAAAAATGGAATCCTCTATTATGGTAGCTAGAGATGGCTAGTACAGTTCAACTCCAGAAAACAGGCAGCAGATGAGCAGGAAAGGGCATTATGATTTGGCCTTAGTCTCAGGACCCTGGCTACAGTATGTTATTGCTTTAGATGGTGAATGAAATGTCTTTTCTTTTATAAAATTCATTTTTTATCCAATTTAAGCACTTTTTATTAAATTGAATAGTATACAAAATTAATGTATTACTTTGAAAATGTAGAAACCAGGTGCTAGAGAGATAGCTAAGTGGTAAAGAACAGTGTCTGCTCCTCCAAAGGGCCTTCGTTTGATTTCCCAGAACCCACACAGCATCTTCCAACTATCTGTAACTGCAAGGATCCAGGTCACTGTGGGATTCCAAGGTCACCAGGCAGCCACGTAGTGCATAGAAATGCATATAGGCAAACACCTATACACCTAAAATAAGAGAATGAAAAAAAAAAACCCAAGTATATAAATCAGTTGTTCCAAATTTCAAGGCAACCCAGTAAAACAATGTCCTTTAAGAAAAATGTTTTGAGCCAGGCATGGTGACACATGCTGAGGCAGAGGCAAGAGGATCTCTGTGAGTTCAAGGCCAGTCTGGCCTACATAGTAAGTTCCAGAACATACCCAGTAAGATATAGTCTACATAGTGAGAGTCTGACATGATCACCATCATGTTATTATTACATATTTTATAATAATATCATTATTATTATTATTTTGGCAACAGTTAATTACCTTTGTCTCATTGGGGATATCTTCCCACTGCACATATATACAAATATGGACACTTAAAATCACATTTTAGGGCTGGAGAGATGGCTCAGAGGTTAAGAACACTGGCTATTCTTCCAAAGGTCCTGAGTTCAATTCCCACCAACCACATGGTGGTTCATAACCATCTATAATGAGATCTGGTGCCTTCTGGCTGGCAGGCACAATATTGTATTAAAAACAAAAACAAATAAAACCGCATTTTATATTCTGTCATGTATTTTAGTTTTGTTTCTAATGAATAGTAGGTGTCTGTTATATTACTGCATTTTGACTTTTTATTTATTTTATTTTCGTTTTGTTTTGTGTTTTGAGGGTATACAGGGTTTCTCTGTGTAACAGCCTTGGCTGTCCTGTAACTCGCTATGCAGATCAGGCTGGCCTTGAACACACAGAGATTCTCCTGCCTCTGCCTCCTAAGACTTGATTTTTATATTTAAATTATTTATTT
>OU015750.1:66199987-66239064 GCA_907169655.1 Acomys percivali
GTGTGTGTGTGTGTGTGTGTGTGTGTGTGTGTGTGTGTGTGTGTGTGGTGTTGCCTGCATGTATGTGTGTGCACCGCACAGGTGCCCAAGGAGCCAAAGGTGTCAGATTCCCTGGAATGGAGTTAGGAATGGTTGTGCCCCACGGCGTCATGCGCTACAAGGATGGCCAGGGCCCTCCACTCTGAGCCTCCCTCCCACTCCTCAGGGTATTACTCCTTGGTGTTCTGAATGGAATATAGGTACCCACTTCCGGCAGAGGGTGTACTTTCGAGAAACCCTTTAGGAGATTATTTTCCTGAACCATACCTGATTCACCCGCTCAGTGTTCGCTGGGCAGCAGCCATGTTGCTGGGGTGCTCTTCTCATTGGCAGTAGTCCCTAGGCTAAGTAAGTGGTTTAATTAATTGTGTCCATAAAGCATACTATTGTTCAAGGACAAATAGCACTAAGATGAATCACTCACAAGATGGGCCTGTGAAGAAAACTCTTCTGATATAACCAAAGAACAGCCACTGCATTGTTTGATAGTACCTGGCTTTGAAAGCTCATAACAACGCAGAGGAGTTTGAAGAAGTCATCTGAAGTCTCTTTTGGAGACACAGTCTCATATAGTCTAGGCTGGTCTCACACTCAGGAAGGATGACTTGGAACTTTTGGTCCTCCTGCTGGCATTCCAGGGGTAGCCACGGTGCTGGCATCCAGCCCAGGTCTCCTCTCCATGCTAGACAGGCCACTCTGTCAGCTGAGCTGCCACCACAGACCCAGGGGCCACTACTGAGTCCTGGAGTTTTCCACATTAAACCATGTCGTTTAAAACAATGCCGTAGGGGCTGGAGAGATGGCTCAGGGGTTAAGAACACTGTCTGCTCTTCTAGGGGTCCTGAGTTTAATTCCCAGCAACCACCTGGTGGCTCACAACCATCTATATCCTCAAATACTCTTTTCTGGCATGGAAGTGTACATGCAGATAGAGCACTCATACACAAAAAAATAAAAATAAAATAAAATAATTTAAAAAACCAATGCAATAATATAATGAATCTGATCTCCTCTCTCCTCCCACTTTCATCCTATCCTTTTCTTATTTTCTAGCTGTAGTGGATTTTACACAGATGGGAATAAAATGAAATATTCAGCTCAATTAAAATATAGAACATGACCATTGCCCGGAGGTTCTTTTGTATCTCCATAAACTATTTACCATAACTTTACTCTTATGATTTTTACCTAATAGAAATCATATGGTACGTGTCTGAGTTCTTGTTTAATACGATTTCTGCCAGAGCCCTCTGGATTTTGTATAGCAGTGGTGACAGCTGTGCACTCTCCTGTCACATGACTGTGTGACAGTTTGTTTTGTGCATTCTATCACCAGCTCAGTCCTGCATAGATGAGTTGGGTCCAGTTTTCACAATTTTCAGAAATAGGTTTTTTTTTTGTTTTGTTTTGTTGTCATTGTGTGTCTTTGTCCCCTGTCTGTAAGCACCCTCCCCCCCCCGCCCCCCTCTGCTGTTTGTTTTTCCAGACAGGGCCTGTCTATGTTGTCCTGGCTGTCCTGAAACTCTCTATGTAGACCAGGCTGGCCTCGAACTCAGAGGTCGGCTGCCTCTAGCGGGCTGGGTTTAAAAGCATACTCCATCACCCTGGGCTGAAAAATAGTCTTTTTATATGTATATTATTTGGGGTGAGGTCTTATGTAGCTCAGGCTGTCCTGGAACTTATGGTATAGCCCAAGTTAGCCTTGAACTCACAGCTAACCCTCCTTTTTCAACCTTCCACAAGCCTTAGGTATACTTGGTACAGGTCCTTGGTTCTAAGTTTTCTCAATATGGTTTGTTAACAAGTGTCTTTAAAACCATTTGTCCTTATTTGTCCTCTTTGGTTTCATGCTTCCAAAAGTCCTGAAGGAACATGCTTTCCAGCTCACTCTCGTTCTTAGATGGACAATAGTGTCTTATACTCATAGAAGTCCTGTGACACGTCAGATATTTATTTAATACCTGTGTGTCTATTTCTTTTTTTTTCTCATTTTGTTTTCTTTTGGTTTTGGTGCTGGGAATAGGACCCAGAGCTCTACCACTCAGCTAACCCTCCAACTGATGTCATGTTTATTTTCACATAGCACAGAGAACTGAGAAATTAGTGTAATTTGTTCCTTTTTCTTTTGTATCCCTCCTGTTGCAGGATATTTGATCCCATTGGGAACCCCCGAGATTGTGAACTGTAAAAACCTGTTTCTAGTTGTGGAGTGGCTCAGCCCTAGTGTGCACCTTTAATCCAAGAACTTTCTGCAAACAAGAGCTGAATAAAGTGAACCCTAGGTAAAGAGGTGGAGCAAGAAACCAGCTGACAGGGATTAAGCAAAAAGGAGGGACTTTAAGTTGAAGGGTGTTTGAGAGCATGGAGAAAGGCTTTTGGGCTTTTTCACTTTTTCCTTCCGGGACCTGAGCTGAGTAGGAAGGTCAGCTGGGCACTTTCTCTGCCTCTCTGAGCTAGCAGGCTTTCACCCCAGCATCTGGCTCCTGAGTCTATTGGTAAAACCGAACGATTGGGATTTTCATTCCTTAAATCAACACTCTCCCTCGGCTCCTTTTATTTTCTTCAAGATTACTGTAAAATTGCCATCAAGTGTCGTTTTAGAGATTGGATTCTAAAAAGACTATCACTCCTTGTTTGTCCTTTCTCCTGTTTTTAGCACCTTATCTAACAAAAGAGAAATGATGTTGGTCTGAAGGGATGGCTCAGTGGTTATAAGCACTTGCTGCTCTTGCCGAGGACTGTGCTCACATATCATGGCTCAGAACTGCCAGTAACTCCCAAGTTTGGTTCCAATTCCTGTACTAGGAGCTCACAACCACCTGTAACTCCACTTCCAAAGGATCTGACCCACTCTTCTGGCTTTCTCAGCCACTAGCACACACACACACACACAGAGCGAAATAAAGTTATCTTTAAAGTTGTTTTCAAAACATAAGATTAATTTTAAAAGTGAAAGAGACTCTAAACAAGTTAAATTTGTTTCATGATAACGCACTGAAGTGACCTGCGTAATATTTGTTTATTGATGACAAGTTACAAATATTTATTTAGGGGCTAGAGGGTCAGCTCAGCAGTTTAGAGCCCTTGCTGCCCTTGCAGATGACCCAACTTTGGTTGCCAGCACCTATGTCAGGAGGCTCACAACCACCTTTAACTTCGGTTCCTTTGGATTCGATGCCCTTTGGCCTCTGTGTACACCTGCAGGCACATGGTGCACATGAGTCCATGCAGGCACACATACATACATGTAAATAAAAATTAAACATGTACTTAAAACTGTGTCTGGATCAATCTGTCAAAGAAAATATTTCCTAGTTGTGCTGCCCTGCCTGAAGGAGGTCATAATGATCATGCTGATGGGAGTAGCAGAAAGTAGCTTTAGGGTTTTTTCAGTGTTCTTTCTCAGAAAGCTAGGTATTAGTGGGAGAGCACTGAAGGGCTTGCTGTCATCCTATAGCCCGTGTTAACACCTCACAGGGCAAACTGAGGAGTTTGTGCCACTGGATTCTTCTTCCAGCTACTAGAATTATTGCTTATAAGATTACCCTTTAGAGTGCTTTGGATATGAGGATACTTTCGAACATTTGAAGCCACAGCATGCCCAAAGAATTCTAATACATATCTATACCTTTCTTAGACATAGACATATGTATGTCTATTTCAAACATTTTTTTGCAATGCACATTTTTAAAAAGAGTTATTTTTATTTTGCCTGGTGCCTAGTTCTTGGAAGGCTGAGTCGAGGATTACTCTAAGTGTGAGGCCAGTCTGGGCTATGTAGCCAATATGAGATCAATCGGGAATAGAGACCAAGACCCCACCTTAAGCAAACAAACAAGTAAATACCTAAATAAAGAAGAGGGGGCCCAGATCAGTGGTGAAGCGCTTGTCTAGCACACAATAGGTCCTGAGGCTACGTCCCAGCTAAGCAGGAAAGCCCAAGTGGGAATTTTTAATTTATCAAATAATATCTCTTGTTTCTTATATCAATGTATAGTGTTTAACGATTTCATCTCTTTACTAGCCTCTTAGCAAACAGAACTTAACCTGTTTCAGCATGAATACTGACTGAGTTTAGGCATGCAGTCGGAACAAAGGATGCCACTGCTGTCCTGTACCTAAAAATCAAATAATTACAGTGCTGAGATGCAGACATGACACTCAGGTGCTGCCTGTTGCCTGACATGTGAGGTCACCCATCGGTCAAACTCACACAGATCTGTTTGCCTCTGTCTCCCAGGTGCTGGGACAAGTGACTTTAATCCTGATTCGGTTTTTCTTTTCCTTAGTGGCTGTGAGCACCTCCCCTCTCCCTCTCCCAATCCCAGAGAGAGAGAGAGAGAGAGAGAGAGAGAGACAGACAGACAGACAGACAGACAGACAGACAGAGAGACATAATGACAGAGAGAGAGACAGAGACAGTGTGCATAAATGACTGCCACAGTCAAGCTAATTAACATGTCTGTCAACTCACAAGAACATCTTGTCTCCCAGGGGCTCTAAATGACACAGTGGTGGAGTCTTTAGCATATGCGAGGCTCTGAGTTCATTTCCCAGCCCCTAAAACAAACAAACAAACAAGACCTTTCTTAACAAACCCTAGTATCACCATAGTAATAGAGTTTGTCTGTCTGCCCATCTGAGACAGGGTCTCAGGAATATGGCCTTGAATGTACTTTGTAGTCAAAATTGGCCTAGATCTCTTGACCTTCCTGCCTTCACCCCTCCAGTGCTAAAATTACAGGCAGCACCACCAGGTCAGGCCACAGAGCAGTAGCATTCACTACAGTCACCGTGCTGTGAGAATTTTCCAGAAGTTTTCCTTCCTCCATAATTGAAATGGTTTTCTTCTTACGAGGAGTGTGACTATAGACCCAAAGAGAGTTCAGAACCACCGGTTCAGAAATTTATTCAAACGCTCCATACATCAAAGAAAAATGCGGGGCTGTGAGGGTTGGGCACCTCTGACGCACCTGATTCAGTTCACTGCTTCAGCACGATTGTTCCAGAAGCCCCAGCCTTACCCCACTCGTCTCTGATAAAGGAGAGGGTGGCATCTGAGAATGCTGTCCCACAGTGGGCACATTGTGCCTGCCTGAGATGGTTTAGGGTCAGTGGAAGGCTACTGACAAGTTGGCTGCAGTGAACACAGCAGGTGGATCACAGCTGACTCCCGGATTACTGGGTGATGATCTCTGCATTAGAAACATTTCTTACAGAGGATTAGCAGTGATTAAGTGCAAAGCACCTACACCCTGCAGGATTCCAGGGAGTCCTGTTCTAGCCTTTGCTGTACTCAAGTGGGAATTTGCATTGCTGTATCTGGCAGTGTGACCTTTGGGTGCTGAGGTCTCTCTCTAGTGTATGGTCTTCAGTCTCTAGTGCTTGGTGGTACTTACCTTGCCAGGAAGCACTGAGTCCCACTCAGTACCACACACACTTTTTTTTATTCTATATTTTTTTCCCTTCAGGAAGCATTGAAGTCATTATAGAGACTGGACTCTCACCTTCCTTCGTTTGGAAGGTTCTCAGGCCCAAGACGTGGCAGTCATTTCAACCATCTAGTGAATTCCAAAGCCATTTCAGAGCAAAAGCATCCCAATGCAGCTGGTAGCAGAAGATACAATGTGTGTGTGTATCCAATTTGAACTGCTCCCCTACAGTTTGGTGTACCTGCACTCCAATGACTTTTGCTGGGTGGCCTTCTTCCCTATGCCACCTTGTTGATAGGATTGTTCATGAGTAGGGCTCAGCTGGGACTTTGAGCATGCTAAGCACTGAGCCACACCATCTCGCCATCTTGGCCTCTTACTCTCTCATTTTCTTTTCCTGCTTTCCAGATGCTATTTCTATCCCAGTGTTGCCTCCAGGAACTCTCCTTGGTTTGCTCCAAGCAAAATTGACCTTATTTTCTTCAGACCATTTGAGTCTGGCACAACCCATATAAGATATACAGTATGAACAGCTTGAAGACAGCTGCCAGCTGACATTCATGACCACTATGACATTGTGGGCACCTCCTAAAGACTGGCCAAGCGAGTGACCAAAGAGTAGGGCTCGGTCCTTGGGTGAAGCATGCTTTTCCTGGCTTTCACACTTAGAAATGATACTTCAGCTTTTCATTGACTCTTCTCTGGGAAGAATTTTTCTCCCAGAGAAACAATTTATTGTGCACAGTAGAAGAGACCAAGAATTCATACTAAATCGAAGGTGCCAAGTTTACCGTCAACCACGGCCAAGGCATTTCAAAATTTTTGAAGAAACCTAATGAGTCACCTCACTACTTCCTGTCATAGTTTCTTCACCTAGGGAAAACCTCTCAGTCAGCACTATGATAGTTTTGTGTACGTGAGTCAGTCAGTCAGATACTGTGGCTGTATTTGCAGTGGGATTTACAAGGAATCTCAGCTTTCATGTTATGATTACATACCTCAGCATTCACCATACACTTTTCTGGCTTTCTAAGTTAAAAACGAACCCGCTGCTGCTTTACTATTTATTTTGCGCCATGTTGCCTCTCCACCATCACACATCTGGAATTTAAAAAGCACTCTGGGGGTTCCAGTGGTTAAGTGCACACGTCCAGAGGACTTGGGTCCAATTCTCAACACCCACAAGGTGGCTTACAACCATCTGTAACTCCAGCTCCAGGAGAGCCAATGCCCTCTTCTGGCCTCAGAGGGTACTGCATGCACACAGTGTATATACCATATATGTAGGCATAATATTTATACACATAATAAAAATCTCTTTTTTAAAAAGTGTATAGAGGCTACATTGGATGAGTGGCTTAAAGCTAATACGCAAAAACTATGAGTGTTGCTTAATTGGGAAGCACTTGCCTAGCCTGTGCAGGGGCCTGGCTCTGTCCTCGGCACTACAAGATAAACATGTGGGAAACGGAAATCTGCCGAGAGTCTAGGGACTTGACCAAGGTAACTCACGGTAGGGTGACAAGTGTCAGGAGGGCTTTCAGAGTTGTGGAATCCAGTTGAAAAGTATCAAAGTGAAGTCAACTTGCCTAAGGAAAATGTGGGTGTCCTATCAGAAAAGGACTCAAGCCAGATCTCTACGATTCCATCTTCAGCCTCACCAATTGGCACTTTTTACAAGTTGGGGCTTGGAGGCTTGTTGATGTAATCTCCATTTGCTAGATCTGGAAACCAAAGCAGGGGCGTGGCTTGTTGCAAGGTGAGTCGCCAAGGGAGAGGCCTGGGTAAGGGCTTGGATCCAACCTTCCTCATCACCAGGTCAGTGACCGTCCCATTGTGTTATTATTGTATGTACAATGAAAAGAGACTCAGGGTTGTAAGGTGATTGTGCCGCATTTCAGCACGTTGACCGTCCTGGGCATGCACTGCATCATCCGAGCTGCTACTAACAAGTGTCCCGCGGGCTGAGCGTTAAAAATTAGACCTCAAGCGAATGAATTGCTTCTTTGGCAATGTGGGGCCCAGTGTTTCATAAAGGTGCACTTACCTGTGAGTGTGCAGCCAAACTCTGTCACAAAATATCTTGCTTACAAGAGTGGGGACAAAAATTAAGGAAGGTCGTTCATCGTACAAATAATAAGCTCTGAGAGACTGATTTTAATCTTAAGAACTAGCAGCGGCGGGGAGAGGGGGAGATGGCTGATAACTGGTTAATAAATAATGTACAAACCAGGAAAAGCCTATTTGCCTGCTAGAGTAAGGCAATAAAAATCCACTTGAAATTCACTTCCTACTCTAAGCTGATGAGCCTGCAGAGGGCTGTAACGAAATGTTTACTGAATCTTGATTTTTTTTTTTTTAACATAAGCAAGTGACACAGCCGTTATTGCTGTGCCCCAGAAGTGTGGTGCCAGGAACCTTATCTAGGCCTTTGCCCCAACCTGGTAGCCTACTGCTGATCTGAAAGGCTGGGTTGGTTGCCATGGAAACCCCCAAAGTGCCTCAGGCTCTAGTGATAAACCCAAGGGTGGCTTAGCCCACCAGTTTCAGCAAGACCCAACAACTTTGATACTTTAGCTCTTTAGATCCAAATACTTACCCCATATGGAATCAAACGCATGCCACGTATGTGATGGTCGCCCCCAGGCTTATAATAGACCTTACGGCTCAATGCACCACGCAGCGTGGTGACACCGGCACACACACACGATGGCTGCACTGCGAGCCATGAAGAAGTATAGTTGGGCTGGGCAGGCTCCACGGCAGAGTGCCTGCCTCGCATGTGCGACACCCTACATGCTTCTGTTCAGCATATAGCACACACAATTATGGGCTGGATCATAAAAATGATGACTGTGTTGCCTGCTTATGTTAATCAATGTACTATACTTTTAATTGCTATTGGGTATATGTCTCCTCATTAAAAATGTTTAGTAAAATGACCATACTATGCCGGAAGCAGCTCCATTTCTCTTCCTTTTGCCACTTCTCCTTGACTGCATCATTTCGTATCTGATGTGATCTCTTGCTGTTTTGTTACCGTGACCCTGGAGGAAAATGTCTGTATCGTGTATATATCATATAAGATATACAGGTGCGTAGATACCACGCAGCTTAGGTGTTAGTGGCCTAGGCCATCATCTAAGTTTATGTAAGCATTTCCTGTAATAGTCAAATGCTGATTATACTACGTAGCAATGCACTTTTTAGATGGCATCCTTAGGCGATGTGTGACTATATCTTCATCCACCTGGGCTTCATGCCTCAAAGGTAACATTGTTTTGAAATAGTCTGGGATGGCAACACACACGTATTATCCCAAACTGGAGGAGGCTGAGGCAGGAGGATCACTGGAAATTTGAGGCTAGCTTGGGCTGAGATTTGTAGGATGAGTTCCAGGCTCACCTGGGCAACAAACAAAAACAAAAACAAAACAAAACAAAGAACCAAATGACACCAGTTTTTCTCTTCCTTTCTCACAGCTACAGCAGCCTTTTAAAGACCCGCTAGTGAGAAGCCTAGTTCACACTCTTTGCTGGGGGCCAGACGCCTCCACACTCATCTTGGTTCTGGCCTTAAGAGCCAGCTCGGTGCAGCTGGCCTGAGTGGTATGGCACGTGGTGTCGCACTGTTTGCGTTCATACTTTGAGCTTCTTCCTTTTCCTTTTCTCTTCATATCCCCTCTCTAAAATTCTATTTCTTGGGTCAAAGTGATGGCTTAGTAGGTAAAGGTACTTGCTGCCAAGCCCAGTAACTTGCATCTTGGGTTCCATCCCTAGGGCCCATGTGGTGGAAGGGCTGATTGTAGCAAGGTGCCCTCCCCTCCAGACTTCCTGCCAGCAGGGGTAGGGGTGGGGCACTCAGAGGAGAAAGTAGGGGATTCAGCCTTGGGCAGGAGTCCAGGAAACATCAGAAGAGAGAGCTCAGCAGGGAAAGCCGCGAAGTGCAAGTATCTCTGGGATGTAAACTGGAAGGAAGCCAGCTTAGCTTAGAGGCTTAAGAACAGAGTATTAGCTGCTCAGTTATTGTGTTGTAAAGCTTGCTGAACAAATAATGTAGGGGGCTGGAGAGATGGCTCAGAGGTTAAGAGCACTGTCTGCTCTTCCAGAGGTCCTGAGTTCAATTCCCAGCAACCACATGGTGGTTCATGACCATCCATATGGGTATTTGATACCATCTTCTGGCATGCAGGTGTGCATGCAGATAGACCACTCATATATGTAAAATAAACAAGTACATAAATCTTTAAAAATACCAAATAATATAACAGAGCCTTTATTATTTGGGTGATGTCCAGGTTAAGAGAGAAACTGAGAAACAAACACACTTTTATAAAAATAACTTTAACATGTATATGCGTACACACAAATAAAAATAAATTTAAAAATACTCTCTTATTAATTTAAAATTTTACTTTATAAGCCATGAAGATTTTTCTCTGTATTTGGAGTAGGGGAGGATTCCCTTTTTATTTTCTTTTCTTTCTTCTTCTTCCTATTTTTTAATCATTTCAACCTAAGTCCTAGAACTTTAAAATTTGACTTCATAGCTAGGAATGGTGGCACACACCTTTAATCCCAGCACTCAGGAGGCAGAAGTCAGCCTGGCCTACAAAGAGAGTTTAGGACAGCCAAGGGTACATAGAGAAACCCTGTCTTAAAAACCCAATAAATAAATAAATAAATAAATAAAATAAAATTTGACTTTGTTAGAAAACACATATCCGTGATTCCATCATTGTTTCACCCCACATTGTGTGTGAGAGGCATGGATGTTTTTAGATAGTATGGCCATGGTGTTGCCAGGCTGCGGTCTACAGTACTTTGCTACTGGTGGGTGCTAGGAGATACACCGTGCCATTGTGACTAAGGCCATCTGCTTTTATTTACGTTGGCCTGAGCTAGTGAATGAGGAAAGTTAATGATCCAAGTGCTGAACTTGCTGAGGTGCCACACTGCAGTGTTTCTTCCATCATTCATTCCTCACCAGTAGATGCAGAAAACCAACAGAGCTAAAGCCCTGTCTTCCATCACTCTCTCCTCTGACTACTGTCAGGAGCAAACACAGAAACGGTGCAAATTATTGCCTCATGCACCTGAGAAGTCCAAGGTGTTCCCGGATGTGCGGGTGGTCGGCCCTTGAGGTTCAAGTCATTGCCTCTTCTTGGCTCTGTTGTCTCGGTGAAGGCAACAGTCTGAGGTAGCACGTTCCCACCCTCCACCATGACATGCCTTCTCCTGAACCCGGTGCTAACCACCTCCACCCCCATCTTCATCACAGCAACCAGACCCTGCAAAAGGAAGAACTTGACAGTTGCACCAGAAAAAAAAAAAAAGTCCTTTGGGCTTGTGGGGTCAGTAGCATGGTTTGGGTTACATGTCGCTACTTAGGATGTGAATATATTCTAACCTTCTGGCCATGGTCGTGTGGCCACTCTTGAACCTGGGCGTTAACTGAGTCCCAGAGGAGCCACACAATCCAATCAGAGCCTGAGAGGAACGATGTCCCAGATAGAAAAACGACAGTGCCACAATTACAAGAAAGGTGGGTGGAATCCTGGGCTAGCGAAAATAAACAGGTGGGCAGCTTTTAACCTTATGCAGATTTGGATCTGACCCATTATAAAACTTCCTTCCAGCATGCTGGAAATTCTTACTGCTTTTCTGGGAAGGAGGAAGAGTTGTCAAAGGCAGTTGGAGAGTGTGGGGAAGCTGTGGTGGCGACCACCGTGGGCTTATGTGGCATTTGCTACAGAGGAGGAGCACCGTGTAGCATCAGGTGCCTTGCTGACAACGCTCAGACAATAAACTATTATTTCTCTTTCCGGTGTGCCCCTTTACCTAATAAGGATATCTGGTTGGGGTGCTGGGTTGTTAGTTTAGTCAACAAAAGACTTGCCACAAAAGCCCAGGGATCCGAATTACATCTCCTGACAGCCATGTAGTCAGGTGTGCCAGCACACACCTGTAGTTAAAGGCACAGACAGGTCGCTGGGGCTCGCTGGTGAGACAGGCTAGCTAACCAGTCTAGCTAACCAGCAAGCTCCTGGTTCAGTGAGAGACCTTGTCTTAGAAATTAAGGCAGAGAACATCTGAGGGAGATACGTGATGTCTGCCTCTGCCCCATATTTCTATTTTAGACTTCATGACATTTAATGCAAAAGAACAAATTTTAGGTCTTTTTATCTCCCAAATACTATCAAGAATTCCAGAAAAATCCTAACATTAGTCATCAGGACAGCTCAGTAAAATGAAAGGAAATGTTTGGGAAAATAAAGGAATAAGCTATACTTATAAATGCCAGAATTTTGTGAGGGGTTGGGGGTGGGGGGGCGGGCAAGGGGATGAGGAATTTGGAGGCAGTGTTTCAAAAACCAAACTAAAACTAACTAAAAAAGAAAAAGGAATAGTGTGTCACGCGCGCTTAGTACCAAGAAATAAAACAAAAATCTTTGTAGTAAAAAGTTTCTGTTGAGCTGGAGAGATGGCTCAGCAGTTAAGAGAACTTACTGCTTTTTCAGAGGACCAGGGTTGGATTCCCTGTACCCACGTGACACTCACAGCAGTAACTTCTGTTCCAGGGGATCTGATGCCCTCTGCTGGCCTCCATGGGCACTGCATGCACATGGCATACAGACATACAAGCAGGCACCGACACACACACATATAAAATAAAAAAAGAAATGCATCTTTTTAAAAAAGTTACTGTTATTGTGAAGCCCTTTTGTGTATGTCAGAGGTTTCCATTGTCTTAGAAATAGTGGAAAATCTTCCCCCTAATTTCACTGGGACTCAGCTGGACACGTAGCACTGTATTTACTTTGCTCCATCGGTGAGGAAACGTCACAAAGCCAGCATATTTACTGCTCTCTACCCTGATGTGGCTCACCACCACAGGCCTGGCCGTGGGCAGTCTTGTGCACTGCTACTCTGCTTTTCTGAATTCATTTTGAATGTTTTTTTAAGTTTGGTTCATTTGCGTTTTTGTTTGTTTCTTTTTTACTAAGAATTGGGCACACTATCATCTTTTTCTTCAGCACAGGAGGCCACTACCTCTGGGGGGGCAAATTTAAAATAACTTATCAAGTTTTCTACTCTCTTCAGGAGAGAACTAGGGAAAGTATGGTCGCACTTTGTCATGATCAACAATGTGACTCTTGCTATTATACTGATGCTGTGGTGGATGGGGGAAGTGTGAGAGAAAGTGTCCTTTCTGAACACTTTCTATACAGCTCCTGGAAGAAATAAGCCTAGAGCACCGTGAACCTCCCAGGCGTGGAGAAGGTGAGGTTGGATTTTAGCCCATTGTCTTCAAGCAAAAGTGACCTGAGGGACTGGAGAGAGAAGGCTTGACAGTAAAGCACTTGCTGCTCTTCTAGAGGACCCACCCCCAGTTCCCAGTACCCATGTCCCATGTGTCGTTCTGTGCCCAGCGGGCCTGGGCCCCATGTCCAGCAAGTCAGTCCAGGTGCTACTTACCTCTGCACAAGAACAGATGGACCTCAAGATCAAAGGTCCTAAGGTCCCATTTCTTGCTCAGGAGCAGATTAGAGTGCTCAGAGGTGAGGCTCGTGGCCAGGGCACAAAGCCAGGTTCCCAGCCTCTCCAGGGGAGGTGGAAAATGAGTTTCCACACCAGGTGTTGGAGTGAGCTCTTTTTAGAATGAGGCTGGAAGTCTCAAAAGGCAGTGGAGACTCAGAGCTCCACAAGTGTCACAGGCCCTTGTTTGAGCCTCTGTGCCGAGCACAGCAGCGGAAGCAGGTGAACGTTCGAAACTCACTAGCAGACATGGTGAGACGCAGGAGGCTGCACATAGAATGTCATGTTGTCCTTACTTCAGGGACGACTCAGTGTCCTGTCCTGTTGTTGGTGCGTGTGCCAAGATCCCAGAATTCCCCTGACCTCAGGTTTCTGCTTTTCTCACCTTATCCAAATTTAGAATCTAGCCTGGACTCAATGTGCTGGGCCTTGATGTCAGCCTACAAGTGTTCTAATTTCTCACAGTTGGTGTCCTCCCTGCTGCAGCCTGTGTACACATCCTCCTTTTATGATTCCACAGCTGGGCTAGACCTCAGTGTTTACATGAGTAACCAGTAACAAAATCCACCGTGTTTGTTTTTAAATGTGTTTTATTGTCCCATATTAGTGATGCACAACAGTGAATTTCATTATGACTTGTTCATATACGTAAATGTTTATATCATGGCCACCACTCTCTCTCATCTCTCTTCTCGCCCACTGATTCCCTTTTCCCACTAGGCTCCTTTCTACTCTCCTGTCTGTCATGTGTGTGAGGCCTACTGTGTTTAATTAGGACCACTTGCAGGAGTGTAGATGAAAGCTTATTTGCAGAAGTAGGACCAACCTCACAGTGGCTACACCACAGCAGAAAATGTCTCCTCCTCCCATATCATCCGTCAACTCCCTGTAGATCCTCAGTGATGGATGGGGCCTCCTGAGCGCCTCCCCACACCACACAGGATACCAACAGCTCCAACCTTGTGTAGGGCATATGTAAGCAACCACAGCTACTAAGAGTTCAAGAGTGAGCCAGGCGTGACAGTGCGTGCTTTTAATCCCAGCACTCGGGAGCCAGAGGCAGGAGGATTTCTGTGAGTTCGAGGCCAGCCTGATTTTAAAAAAGCAAGTTCAGGACAGCCAGGGCTCTGTTACACAGAGGAACCCTGTCTTGAAGAACAAAGAAAGAAAGAAAGAAAGGAAGGAAGGAAGGAAGGAAGGAAGGAAGGAAGGAAGGAAGGAAAAGGAGTTCAAGAGTGTACTGGTTATGTCATTCGCAGAAGACAGAGTTCTGTAACATTCCATTCCTTTCTCCAGCTCTTACATTCTCTTGTTCCCTCTTCTGCAAAGATCTCTGAGCCTCGGGAGGGGTGATTAGATTGTCCTACTTAACGCTGAACACTCAACAGTCACTTACTCTCAACACTTTGACCAGTTATGAGCCTCTTTGGTAAATGACACTTGCTACAAGAATGCTTCTCTGATGAAAACTTAACAGCAGGATGGGCGTAACTGTTTAGAAGGCAGTTTGACAGGCACACCGTACCCGTTTAGCCCTACACAGCACCAGCTTCCCAGCTGGGCTGACGTCTTCCTCCTGTGGGTGGAATCAGAAAGTCGTTGGTTACCCACAAACAGTCATGCCACTATTGGACTAGTGGGAGCATCTTTCGTGGAAGGTCAGTAATGTAGCACATAGGGTGCATAGAGTGAGGCTGAGGACAATTTTTCCCCAGCAGCTTGCATAGATAGCACCAGTACCATAAATAGCCAGCATGGAGGAAACTCCCAGCTCAGCTCGTCTGCCCCCTCCTCCCCATCGTCCTTTTTCTGCTATTTCTTTGTCTTAATGTATCAGCTTTCTATTAGTGTTCACTTAGACTCATTTCCCTCTTGCAGAGAACCCTTAAAAATTTTTTTTAATTTACATTTACTTGAGAGGGTATGGAGGGTATGGAGGTCAGAGAACAATTTCCAGGAGTCAGTTCTGCCCTTCTACCATGCAGGTTTCAGAGACTGACCTCAGGACATTGGCTTGGTGCCAGTGCCTTTACCCACCAAGTCACCCTGCCTGCCCCCACCGTGCTTTCTCAATGCCTTGTATCAGCTGGTGTCTTGTCTTCTCATCCTCAGTTTCTGGTGAAGACGGAAACCCTAGCACAGTTTCTCTATGTCCTATGTCAACGGGCGTCTTCAGCAATAGGGTTCTCACCATCTAGTTCCAACTGGGGTATTTTTTGTTGTTGTTGTTTTGTTTTACAATAGGGTCTTTCATAGCCCAGAATGACCTCAAATTCACTGCGTAGCCGAGGATGGCACTGAACTCCTGAGCCTCCTGCCTCGACCTCTGTAGTGCTGAGATTTCAGGTATATGCCACCACATCTTATTTTATGGGATGCTGGGGACTGAGCCTGGGACCTCAAACATGCTTGGCAAATCCTCCAGCACTCATCTATACCCTGAGTCTTATAATAGCTCCAAAGCCATATTTCCTTTTCCCTACTGTTCTGACCCTCCTCCCCAGCACCTTTTTTTTTTTTTTTTAAGTTTTGTTTGGGAAACATTGGCAAATACAACTCCATAGGCGATGGTATCAAGAATTATAGACTTTTTTCTTTTTATCAAGAATAAATACATACTCTGTTCATCGTTCTCATATGTTTTCATTATGTTTATTATGGGATGGTGAGTGATAGCTCCTCCCCTCAAGGGCATCTCTTCTGGGCTGGAGAGATGGCTCAGAGGTTAAGAGCACTGACTGCTCTTCCTGAGGTCCTGAGTTCAATTCCCAGCAACCACATGGTGCCTCACAACCATTTATAATATGATTTGATGTCCTCTTCTGGCCTGCAGATGTACATGCAGGCACAGCATTGGATACATAATAAATAAGTAAATAAATCCTTTTTTTTAAGTGGGGGTGCGTCTCCTCTCGTGCTGGGGCTATGGAGCATCTGGATAAAGATGTGACAGTGCTATTAACAAGATGCCTGGGGAGTCTGGGACTCACCTTCTCACCCTTTTTAGGAGCTTTGATTCAGGCTTGATGCCGTCACTTCTAAATGACTGCATGCCAAAACAAAACAAAAAACCAGTTGACTTTTTAAAGGCCTTCAGACTGAACCGGCTCCGGACTGAACCGATCCTGTAGATAAGTCAGCAAGTATTAGAGGCTCCCCAGCTGCCATGCAGGACTGTGCTTACTTCTTGATGTGTGGGAAGTCATTCTGCCCTCTCCCTCCAGTGCCGGAGATCTACCCCAGGGCCTGACTCGCAGGGCTCCACCTCTAGCCCACCTTTCCCTTCTAAAGACTTTGATTTTCCATCTCTAGCAAAGAAAATAGCATTAGAGACATGGAGACATTCAGGAGGTTCACAGAAGCGCTAAGTTCTAATGAATTCCCCTGGTTGAACTAAGGGGGGTGGTGGTGGTGTCAGCTTTCACAATATTAAATATTTCATTTAGTTGCCTCGCCTCCTTTGTCCCCACCTCCTGTCTCGTATATATGTTGTGCTCTAAGAAGCCCCGATTTACAAATTTTGCCTCTGCTCAGGCAAGAAGGTTGCTGTGAGTTGAGGCCAAACTTGATGACCTAGTGAGTTCAGGGCAGTGCGCTTCATTACAAAACAAACAAAAGCCACACTGACATCCAAGAAATAAGGCAAAGGACACTTTGAAAGTTGTCTAAGCTCCTTTAGCCAGCAAACCGGAAGTATGATTTGACTTATCAAATTCCATGTTCCAACAGTGTTTTTCAGAAACACACAGTGCAAAGCAAAAATATGTGCTTTCCTTATTTGCACTTTGTTTAAAGGATAACCAATTAGCTTTTCCCGAGCCTTCAGATAAAATCATAACATTCATTGATATGTATTTCTCTTCACATTTTTATTTACCATCCTCATTCTCGTCATCCCCGTTATTGTGTATTGTCTTTCTAGGATAGGTCTGTGTGTGGGTGAGGGCACGTGTGTGCCATAGTGCATGTGTGGGATGGAGGGTCTGGATTATACGTTTCGGGAGAGATGAAGATACAGGAAGCAGAGGACGGAAGGGCCAACAACAGGACTTCAGATCTGCACTCAGGCCCACTTGTCACTGTGTTCATGAACACGAAGTGAAACCAGGCAGCACAGTTGTGAGTGTCTCTCCAGTCACCTTCAGTTAGAGGACTGTGTTGTCAGTGGTGGGCCTTTCTCAGGCGACTAAAGGACACCACCAGGCCGGAGGCAATGGTGGAGGAGCAATGGTGACAGACTCAAGTCCCATGTTGGAGAGAATCAGCCAGAGCAACAGAAAAGGTACAAGGACAAGGGCCAACGGTGAGTGTTAGACATGATGAGATGACTTATGATGGCAAGACCCTGGGGTCACCATGGACATGGCGGGGTCATGTGGAAATCCCTCAGCCTCTTCTACCAAGTTACCTTCATTTGTACCCTGCCTGCAACGTCAGCCCTGTTACCATGGATGCCCAGGGCCCTGTATGAAGCCAGGCCTCCTCATTGTGCTCTCCATCCTTTCTCTGTTGCTTAGAGATTTCCTTGGCCTCAGAATCATCCCTCCCATTCTCATGTCATTATCCTTCTGTCCCCGCGGCTGCTGTCACATCACCAGCTATCTTCCGCAGACACTCACACCCTTCTCACAGAAAACCTGGACAAAAGGACTGTTTCTCCTCCTGTCTCCTTTACCCCTAAAGTCCCACCCCGATCCCTCTCCTCTGAAACGCTTTGTGCAAGACTCCTGAGGTCGCCAAGGGCCGTGGCACTGTTGTCCTGCCCAGACCCTCTACAAACTGGGAAAGCTGAGCTTGAGCAGGGCCTGCCCCTGGGGAGCCAGAGGAGAGAATGCTGCCAGCTTGCAGGAGGAAGAGGCCGAGCAAGCCTGGCAGGTTAATTCAGCTCAAATTTGCCAGCCAGAGCAGTTACTATCTTCAAGGAGGCAGAGTGAGGAGAGGGGTCTGGAGTCCCCTCTGTGAGGCCCTGCCACAGGCGAGGACACAAAGGAGGTGGAGCTGACATTCATCGCGAGCTGTCAGGTTCACGTTTTTTGGCCTCGGTAGTGTCCACATCCTTTCACACGATCTCCATCTCTTCCATGGTGTCCTGTAATAAAATGTGCTCACTTTTCTCCTACCTCCATGAAATCTCCATTTGTTTCTTTCTGTCTATTCTTCTTCCAAACTCCCAAATGGTGGGGTCTTGGGGCTCAGTCCTTGGAGCACTCTTCTCTTTGCCTTTTCTTTCTAGGTGAGCTAGTTAGCCTTGCAGTGTTGTGCGACTTCCGCATGTGTGTTTTCAATACCAGCTCTTCTTCTGCAACCCAGACTCTACCTGAATGGACATTAGGTTTTTCTTTCTTTTCCATCCCTCTCTCCCTTGGGGAGTCCAAGACAGACAGACAGAGAGAGGCACACAGAGAGACTGCACCTATGCTGGGCTTCTGAAACTCCAAAGCCCACTCCAAGTGACCCCTCCTATAACAAGGATACACCGCCTAATCCTTTCAAACACTTCATCAATGCGGGAACTAAGCTTTCAATTATATGAGCCTGTGGCAGGCCTGGAACTCACAGAGGTACCTCCTGTCTCTACCTCTGGAGTGCTGGGATTAAAGTTACATGCCACCATGTCTGGCACTCCTAACCCCTTTCTTGGGTCTTCTGTATTTCCGGCCAAGGAGGATCTTAAAGTCTTCTCTTCCTTCCTGTACCTCCCACGTGCTGAAATTACATGGGTGCGTGCCATCATGTAGGGTGTCTTGTGTTTCTTACCCCATTCTTGACTTTCCCCCAATGTTTTCCTCTCTCGTGTTTTTCATCTTGGCAAATCTGAACAACATGATGACCGAGGAAAAGTTTCCTAATCACCATGGACATCATTCCATTTGAAAGTGTGCTTAGGACCAGAAGGCCTGGCTCAGTGGGAGAGAGTGTGTTTGCAACGGCTGAGTCATGGGTCAGCTCCCAGCGCCTCCCCTTCTGTCCTGCAGTTCACAGGCCTAGAATCTCACCATCTTCTAGCATGTTCACTGCTGTTGCCTTAGTCCATCCATCCTGTCATCTCTAGGCTGGACTCTTGCCATGCCCTGTTGATCCTCCTCTTTTTACCCTTGATCCCCCATGGTCTGGCCTCTAATATATACCAGAGGTATATCTAACATTCTTTGGGTTTTGAGGGTTGAGACTTTGTGTTTCAGGGAGAGTCTCACTCTATAGCTAAGGCTAGCCTAGAACTCACTATGTAGCCCAGGCTGGCCTTGAACTCATGCAAGCCTCCTGCCTCAACCTCCTAATACTGGGATTACAGGCATGAGGCACCATGTTGAGCTTCATTTAAATCTTAGAAGGATGCTGTTATACCATCATCCTGTTCTACAGGTAAAGAATCTTAACATCAGAGAGGTTCTCTGGCCTAGATACTGTTAGATGCATCATAGATGTGCTCTATGCAAGGGATTCCAACACCAAATTTGATTTCCAAATGTACAAACAATTGGAAATGACTGCTATACAAGCGTATTGGTCCTTTGGTCCATTGAACTCCAGTGACGTAAAGCATCATTTTGAATTTTAGAACAGTGTGCCAAGCCTGAGAGGCGATGGAGGATCTCTGTGGTAGTGTCCAATGAGGTATTCTAAAAGCTAACAGCTTCTCTGGCTTTCTACCCAATGAATGAGCACCCTTTCCCTCTTTGTAGGTGCAGGTTTCTCAGCTAGGCTGTGAAAGCAGTGGAGCTGGCCATGAACCTGGTTGTAGAAACAGCTTCTCTTTGTAAGGAGTTTTACATTTTCCACTTGGGGGAATAGAAAAACTCATTTGTAAGCCTGCCAGAGGTGGGGTGGGGGTGGGGCTGAAAAAACTTCATTCTTTGACAAAGGTGTTTCTTTCCTTTTCTTCTACTTCCTGTTTCTGTGCGGGCTGTAGCACCACTCGCAGCTTGACGATCAGGATTATGCTCTCTTTGGAAAATGAAAAGATGGCACTTGCTCAGGTGAAGGGGTACCGTGGGAAGAAGGGGAAATGGTGTGCCAAGCAATGCAGGCAGCTGTAGAGGGTGAAGGACATGTCAGAACTCACCCAGGGCTGATCCTGAGTTGTCTTTCCTTATGGGCTTCCCTGTCCAAGCGGACTCCTGTTCCTTGCACTCCTTGGTGTCCCAGCATTTGGCCCTCCTGTTGCTCTCCACGATGGCCTCTCTGGGGTTTCCTGTATGCACCTGCGACTGCAGGCTAACCTGAGGCTCCTTGGCCCATGGTTGCTCCCTGATCTCAGGCCCACTGGGCAGCTCAGTTATAACTGTTTTGTTGTTGCTGCTGTTGTTTTGTTTTGTTTTGTTTTGTTTTTGAAACAGGTCTTCCTACATAGCCCTGGAATTCACCACGTAGACAAGGCTGGTCTTGAACTCACAGAGATTTGCCTGCCTCTGTCTCTGGAGGGCTGAGGTTAAAGGTGTGGGCCCCATGTCTGACTCAGCTCAGTTTTTAACAATAGATCTCTGAAGATGGATTTGGGTCACTTCTCACTTCCAGTGCCCTACTTAGTCATATAGTATAAAAAAGTGGGATGTTTTCTCTTCCATTGACCTGTCCCCTGGAAGGTTCACTGTCTCACCAAAGTTCACAACCAGATTTGAGGCCTCCTCTGGCTATCCATCTTTCACCTGGCTTAGCTTCCAGAAGTTTCATCTGCTCTCACCATCCTTATCAGGAAGCCACATGGCGGAAGTGGTGTCGGACCCTGTGGCACTGTCATCTCCTCTTTTCTCCAGGACTTTCACTCTCTTATTCTGACTCTCCTTCACTAGCTTGAAAAAGCAAAGAGAAGTCTAGTGCCCTGTGTTACCCAGAAGCTCCCACTGTTGTTTTGCAATGCAAGGTATCATTCTGTGCCAGCTGCCGTCAAGCCCGTGGTCTCGAGCTACCCTTCTGTCTAAGACTTTCAAGGGTGTGAGGCTATGGACAGTACTGTGTTCATCCATTCCCTACTTTGGAATAAACTCTCTCAATGAATTGAGGGCTCAGTGGTTAATAGTGCCAGCTGATCTTACAGAAATGGGGCTTTGGTTCCCAGCCCCAAGTCAAACTTCCTGTAACTCCAGTGCCAAGGCATCTGTTGCCCTCCTCTGGGCTCTGAGGGCACTGCACTTATGTGCACAAACCTACACTCAGACATACATACAATTAAAAAATTGGTAATTTAAAAAATCTTCAAACATTTGATGACGTATCCACTTATTATATAAATCTACTCATAGGTAGACTTTAAATACATATACATATATAGTATATTACATTTTTCATTTATGTGTATGTCTGTGTGTTTTATGTGTATATGTGCCATGTGTATCTTGGTGCTTGCACAGACCATAAGAAACATCAGATCCCCTGCAGCTGGAATTACAGGTGATTATGAACAACCAAGCTGAGGTGCTGGTAACCAAACCTACATCTTCTGGAAGAGCAACAAACACTCTTAACTGCTGAGTCATCTCTTCACTGATTTGAAACAAAAAAAACAAAACAAAACAAAACAAAAAAAGGGCAGACCGGGTGTGGCACTCAGGAGGCAGAGGCAGGTGGATCTCTGTGAGTTTGAGGCCAGCCTGGTCTACAAAGCAAGTTTAGGACAGCCAAGGCTACACAGAGAAACCCTGTCTCTAAAAACAAACAAACAAACAACAACAACAAAGGCAGAAAAACCATTTTGTGTGTGTTTCCTGTATGTCTCATACCCTGAGTGTGTGTCTGGTGCCTCCAAGAGACAGAAGACTGTTACAGCCTCTAAGTCTGGAGTTATGAGCCACCATGTGGGTGCTGGGAGCTGACCCCAGAGTTTCTGAAAAAACAAGTACCCCTAACTGAGCCATTATTCCAGCACGTACACACACAGGTTTTTGATGGAATGGTGCCATATAGCTCAGCTTGGCCTAGAAACTCACACCTCTCCTACCTCAGCAAGACATTACAAGTGTGTGTGCTGACTTTAATCTTTGGTTCAGTTTAGCTCTTTCTTTCTCATAGTCTTTTCTAAATTGAAACGAATAGATGCAAACTACCTGGGGGATTTTGTCAGAGGCAGACTCTAAGATAAGGGCTTTATAGACTCAGGTGGGCAACCAAGTCCTTTGTAGCAGTTAAACACAAACACTAAGCTACAGAAGGAGTGTAGGGTTCCATGCTGTGCACTCACTCATCCCATCCATAGGAGGTTAGAGTACACCAGGAGAGAGCACAGTCTGTGCAGGAATTCCACCCACAGATAGAGTACGCTGGGAGGGAGCACCGTCTGTGTAGGAATGGCCACACTGTTTCACAATTTGTCTTACCTTTCATCTGGATCACTTTCAGTTCTTTTGCCTTGGGGATTTTCCTGAGAAAGTGGGAAAGGAACCTATCTGTACCCTGAAGTACCTGGTTCACTGGCTCTTGGACAAAGACTGTTGTGGGTCCACAGTGGCTTCTTACAGAACTAGATGTGGCCAGCAGTTGCAAATGGCACAATGAACTTGTCACCCACGAGGCAAGGCGTGGTGGCATGGAGGCATTTGTTTCTGTTGTTTGTGTAGGTGCCTGCTCACTTGTGGGCCCTGCCTGGTTTATAGACATGGACCTGTGTGTTTATTCTAGCAGGAAGGGAAGTGCTGCTGACTCCTAATGTCTCTCTTTTCCTGAGCTTTTTGAAAGTGAAATATGAAAACAACACAGTCTCTTAACTGTGCCTAAATCACTTTCTATCACTATTCAAGCTTTCACATAAAATATCTTCTTAGACCCTAAAACATTCTTTTAGATCCTAAACAACTTAAGCTTTTATAACTTTTTAAACCTTTATAAATGTAACACCTCTTTTGTGAATTTCTCTTTTCTGAATCTTGTAACAAGGAAAAATGTAAACCTATAAGCATTTAATCTTTAACCTCATCAGAGACCTGAGAAGGATAAATTCTACCTGAGGAAACTGGAAGTGCAGAGCACGCAGCTCCCAAATCTATAAACATGACAGAGACTAATGGCCGAGCTTTCTCTGCGTCAGCAGGGCATCCATCTTTAGCCACCAGCTCCAGACTTTTCTGTGAAGCAGGAATTTTGAAGGACTATCTTTCCTACCTTGTCTTGTCAAAATTGAGCAGTCGACCTGCCAGCAACCTGCTTGTCCACAGTTTGTGTAGCACGCTGTCAGCATTGAGGGAGTTTATAGTCCTTGGCCAGTTTTGCCTCATTTGAAGCCAACTCCAGGTGAGGGTCCTTTGGTGTCCATCATCTTCAGAGGAGGAGGAGAATGAGGGAGTGCTGCCAGGAGCTGATGTGTCTCTCTATCAGAAGAGCCTTTTATTGTTAAAACATCTTAAATGCTATATTTTACAGACCTCTGAAGTATTTGAACATCATCTGTCTAATTAGGCAAACATTGCCTGTTTCCAGCTCCTTGCTTTCTGCTTAACTTTGAAAACATATACTGAGGGCTAAATAAAGCTCATTTCTGCAATTAACTAAACTAGTACCTAACAGGACCACAAGTAGCACGGCCATATCTAATGGGAACAGTGAAAGTCAAAAACCAGCAGAGCCATTTGACAAAGATGCAGCCAAGCTGAGCTGTGTGAAGCAACGGCCGCTGTGCCATCCTTTAGTCTGATCATGATCTCCACATGTTGCGTGCTTCAGGGGCGTGTAACATGTGTACAACTTGGGGATACTGGATTGATGGAATTTTTTTATGAATCATTTATGCCTTCTCCCAGGAAAGTCCTGAGTATTCTACCCATCCCACTTTTAGGGGGAGATATCCTTTTCTGGTCCTGCTTGAAGGTCTTCCTTATGCCCTGAGGATTGTGACTCAAATAAAGATCCCAGAGATACCCTTATGAGGCTCTGACTCCAAGATGTTCTTGGAACATGTGCCCCTGTATTTACTCAGGAACAAGATAGTCGGAACAAAATAAACTGAAAAAAGGTAAACAAGATTTGGTGGGCTAGAAAAGTTGGCAGCAGATCAAGTTAAAAGCCTCTTCTACTATACGCCCAGGTGATTATATGGTATACAAGATTGGGGGCTGCCAACCACAAGGTGGCTCACAGCCATCTATAATGAGATCTGGTGCCCTCTTCTGGCGTGCAGGAGAACATGTAGTCAGAACACTGTATATATAATAATTTTTTTTTTAAATCTCCCTTCTTAGAAAAGTTAGCTTGTGCAGGGCCACTATGATGTCATATGACCAGGGAGAAAAGGAATACCAAGATTAAACATATTATACATTTTACAAATATATTAAATATAAACATTGCATTATGCCAGAAATTGAATAATAACTGCAGCAGGTTTGGCCTGAAATTTTTCTTGCGACTAATGACAATTAGTGTTTTGACCACTATAAGTTATAATACACTGCTCAAGACATGACAATCTGCCCAGGCTGTCTTAGAGATTTTCTTCCTGTCTAGTGCTCTGAAACTGCAAGATTCTTAAAAGTTGGTTTGTGGGGTTGATGAGGGAAAATGACTGTAAAAGAAAACTCTGTTTAAGCCAGGCGTGGTGGCGCATGCCTTTAATCCCAGCACTTGGGAGGCAGAAACAGTCAGATTGCTATGAGTTTGAGGCCAGCCTGGTCTACAAAGTAAGTCCAGGACAGCCAAGCCTAACACAAAGAGACCCTGTCCCAAAAAACTGAAAGAAAGAAAGAAAGAAAGAAAGAAAGAAAGAAAGAGAAAAGAAAAGAAAAAAAAAGAAAAAAAGCTGCTCTAAATCCAAAAGAAATTGACCGGGCATGGTGGCACACACCTTTAATCCCAGCACTCGAGAGGCAGAGGCAGGTAGATCGCTGTGAGTTCGAGGCCAGCCTGGTCTACAAAGTGAGTCTAGGACAGTCAAGGCTATGCAGAGAAACCCTGTCTTGAAAAACCAAAAAAAAAAAAAAAAAAAAAGATAACTCTATTCTGGCATGGTTTACCAATGATGACTAAACTTATGACCAACAGGAAGTTAAAACTCATGTCCTGGGACATGATCTATGTTTTGGAACAACATGAATCTATCCCTGCCTACTGTGTTCTGTATACATAAACAGGCACTCTCACTGCCAGACAGCCAGGATGAAACGTTCCCCCAACCCCCGTGCCTGACTCACTCCTCCCTCACCAACTCCTTATCTCCTCCGTGGGCCCTGGACCCTGGCATACAAGTATGATTATTTATAGGTGACTGACTACTAACCTGCATTTCTTAATTGTCTTAACAGTTTACAATAGCAGTTTTCATAAGACTAGAGCTATACATTAAATGTTTACATGAGTCACATATGCACAATACTTTAAACAAGAGTTAATACGTATATACAGCGTGTTGTAGAAAATATAGCCTTAAGTTTCTATCAATATATAAAAATCTATACCAATCTAAAATATTTGAGATTTGTTGTTGCTTTCTTAGTCTAAAAGGTGATACAATAATTCACCTTTCTTCTTCCTTTCAATGAGATACAATAATCTGTCCTTTTTTGTCCTTCTATATTTCCACTTCTCCTCTTTTCGTCCCCTAATACTGGATAGGAGAGAAAAAAAAATAGAGTAGAAAGAGATCCCTGAATCTAACTTCCTTTACTTTGTCTCCTACCTGACCATGGCCGTTAACAACTAGCACACAACCCCCCCTAAACAACAACAAATATCCACTACCCACCAAACGACCAAAGCCGCCCACTCCACCTCACAGGAATGAGGGTGCTGTGTTCTTTAAATTGCTTCCTGGTGTCTGGGGACGAAGGCATCTTTTGGGGACCCTGAGAAAACTGGGAAAATGGCCAAGTCCTGAGAGAACTAGCTGTTTCGTTTTCTGTCCAGGCTCTTTGGGATCGTCTGGGATAGGAAAGGGCAGGACTTAACTGAAGTCCTGGCTGGAGCAGTCTGTGAGGCTGCACCACCTGAGGCTGGTCCCAGATATTGTCCTGGATGCAATTTTTAAGGAAACAGCAACTGAGGCAGTCTATGAGGCTGGATCATCTGGGATATTTGTTTTCATTAGTGTCTGGTCCTTTTGCTCCATAAACACACAAACATTTAAAGGTAACATACATTTCTGCATTAACACATGTATGTAATGTACAGTGTACACAAATCAGCTAAGGATGATCCTCTGTTCTATGCTTGAGTGGGTAAAAGGCATCTGTCAATATTTGTAAACCTCTTTGGAGTGTATAATCAAATTGTAATATAAATCTCCATCAATATCATGTGAAAGGATGGCATGTAATAGTAAGTTATGAGGACCAGGTACCCAGAGAGACTCGTTGGCTATCCAGAGACACTCATGTCTCTGCCAGTCTCTTGAGTTGTTCCCACATAAAGGGATCAGCAGTCACGTCACCTGTTCTGTTCTTCTTATGGCTCTCTTTCTTCATGTCTGCAGCCAAGAATTTCAGGTCTTCCCTGATCAAATCTAATCTTTATTAACTTTGAAAGACTCCACAGATTTTCATTTCCTGTTGGAACAAGAGAATATTCACTTCTCCGATGCAACACATTTCCTGAGTTCCATTCTGAGGTTAACATATCCTTAAAGTGTATAGACTGATCTAGTTCAGCAGTCCTTTCTAAAATCCAGTATTTTTCAGCATCTGTGCTACCTGTCTCATTGACATTTTAAGAACTTAAAGTTAATAAAGTGTTATTTAATCTATCTCTGAGAGGCCTTATATCCCTCTTTTGTTTTATGAGCATTTTCTTTAAAGGGTGGTTAGATCTTTGCACAATTGTTTGACCTGTACAATTGTAAGGTATACCTGTAATGTGTTTTATGTTATAATGTTGAAAAAATGTTACTTATATATATAAAACAATTCTATCTATTTCTTTTTTCTGCTTTTAAATTTTTGTTTTCTTTTGTTTTGTTTTGTTTTTTCAAGACACGGTTTCCCTGTGTAGATTTGGCTGTCCTGGACTCACTTTGCAGACCAGGCTAGCCTCAAACTCACAAGAAATCCTCCTGCCTCTGCCTCCTTGAGTGCTGGTACTACAGGTGTGCATCACCAAGCCCAGTTACTTTCAAAAATTTAATATTTATGTCTGTAACTAAGTTTATTTTATTTTATTTTTGTCTGAGAAGACCTGGAGCCACTAATGTATGCTTACAGGCAACACTCAGACAAATGCCAGGCCTGGGAAAGTGTTTGTTCCACATGGTGGCAGCGGTTCCTCCGTTTTAGAAAATATAAATGGGCTAATACTTTTTATTATTTTTGTTTTTATTTTTATTTAATTTTTAAAAAAATTTATGTGCATTGCTGTGAGGGTGTCAGATCTTAGAGTTACAGACAGTCGTGAGCTGCCATATGGGTGCTGGGAATTGAACCCAGGTGCTTTGGAAGAGCAGGCAGTGCTTTTAACCACTGAGCCATCTCTCCAGCCCCCATAATTTTTACTATTAAAAGCCTATAGTTACTATGGTGGTTTTAATTAACCCACTACCAAACAATAAAGGGCACCCACATGCCTGATAGATTTTTAGATAAGCCTTATTTCACCTGGGGTTGGACAGACATTAACCCTCTAAGCTACCTTTACCTCCCAGCCCCAGACCCCACGCCAGCTGCTCTAACCGTTTCTATCTGGCCTACTTCCCACCCATCATTCCATAAACACTTGCTTATGCTTTCTGTCTGGGCCGCTTCTCTCCACACCGAGCCTCAGGGATAGCTCTTGGCCATGTTTCTTTTCCTATTCCATGGCAAGTCAGCTTCCTTTTTCTCCTCTACCCGTCTCTCCTTCCCATGATGCTTCTGTCCCCAAAAGTCTGCTAACCTTAGCTCTACCTCTCACTTCTGCCCTGCCCAGGGTTCAGCATTTTTAATTAACCAGCCAACTTTAAATTAATACCAAGGCTTACACAACAAGGACAGGTGTACGTGAGAATGTGCTCATCTGGGCAGCAACCAGATCTTAGCGAGCAAAATAACTAACAAATACAAAGCACCAGACCATGCTGTTACAATTCACCATTTTTGTTTAATTAAAAAGGCTAGCCTTTAAAGCTATGTACAGCAAGAAAAATATATTAAGTAATTATAAAAAATCAATAGGTAAGATTTACATAATAATGTTTAATCTAAAGGTATTTGGCAACCTTGAAGAAAATATTATCTACCCTATCTTGATGAGTCTAAAGTTTTGTACCTAAATTATTTTCTATCATATCTTGTACCTATCAGCCTAAAAACATCTACCCAGACATTAAAATTTCTTCTTAACTACTAAGCAACTAAGCTTAATTTTAAAATTATAACTATCTAGTTTGTGACTCCATTAGATACTTGAAAGGGAATAAAAATTTATTGCCTGAGTAAATAGGAAGTGCAGGCTGGCATTCCCCCCCCCCCAAAAAAAATGTCAGAGACAGTTTGTTGCCTGGATAGCCACCCAAATCTCTCTTCAGCCTTCTGGCCCTGTATATCTGACAGACATATTTGTGAAGCAGGAACTATTGAGGACTTGCTTATCCTGTCTTGGCAGAGTTAGGCAGTCAATTTGGCCTGCATCCAAGCTTGCCCATTTAAGGCAGAATTCTGTCTGTGGTAGAAGCAAGGGCATTTTCTTTGCTCTGGTGGCTGACTTGCAACAGATGCAGCTCCACATGGAGGTTTCCTGGTGCTCATATCTTCTCTGAGTAGGCTGAGTGCTGCCAGGAGTTGATCTGTCTTGTTGTCAAAGAATCCTTAAAATAAAAATTCAAACATCTATAAATGCTGTATTCAGTTTTGGGAGTATAGGAATCCTTTTGAGGGTCCAAATACTTTTTGAAAAAACTGTTTAAACAAGCTAGAAATAGCATTTGTGGTCAAGTGTTTAAATATTGAGAAATTTTAGGATAAATAGAAGTCCTGTTTGGAACAGTCTGGAAGGCTGGACCAGTTTGAGATCAGCAGCTTTCTATGAAGCTGTTCTGGGAGCAGGTTTTCATGGAACAGCAATTGAAGCCGCCTGAGGCTGGAATATGTAAGGTGTCAGAGTATCTTGTGTTAGCCTCTGATCCAATGACAGTGCTGTTTGAAGAAAGACATATGTTTTTCCTTAAGTTGGTTTGTATTGTAAACCAAACTGTAAATTAATTTATCTATGCCATTTAAAAGAAAGGTATAATAAAATTTGAGGATATTGTAGTATGTTGTCCAAATATTCTCCCCTCATCCCTTGGGTTCCCTTGTGCCAGGCCAAGTGACCACCTGTCCCCCAAGCGTACCTCGAATCTATGGGGCAGCTGACCAGAGCAGTGGAAAAGTCATTACCTCTTAAATAAAGTTTATATAAACTTTATTTCCTTCCCTAGTTGCTTTAGGTCACGATGTTCTGCCACAGCAATAGAGACCCTAACTAGGACAGAATGGGTCCCTTGCTTTTTTGGTGGTTTGGTTATATAAGACATCATAATGAAAGGGTGGCTCTAACATTCAAGAAAATTTGATCAAATTTTTTTAAATTAATAAGGTTTTACTCAGATCTATAACTGCAGGCCTTTTCCCCTGTTTTTGTGTATCTAGATGTGGGCAAACTTGAGTTTATGATGTTATATGTGCCTGGTGAATTTACTAGAGTTTTAAAAGTACTTATTCCTGCTCAATGAAAGTTATGAATGTGCAGAAAGAAGTGAACCAAATAAGCTTGCAGGGATGACAGCAAATTCTTTCCATAAAGAGCCAGTAGTAAATATCTCAGACATCATCAGTTGGAACTGCTCAACCTGCCATAGACATTTTGTATTGTAACTGCCGTTGTGGCAGTGGTGGTCCCAGGAAACCCTCCTTGCTAAAATGAGGGCCAGAGAGTGGCTCGGTGCTTAAGAGGGCTTGCTCTTGCCAAAGACCCTAGTCTGGTTCCCAGCACCCATGATGAACAGTTCTCCAGAGGATCCAGTGCCCTCTTCTGGCTTCTTATGGCATTTACACACATGTGTACATGCACGTGAGTGCACATACACACACACACACACAGAAACACACACCTATACATACTAAATAAATAAAAAAACAAATAAGCAAATAGTAATTCTGTCAATGTTCTATATTCTTCACTTCAATCTAGCTGCCAGAAACACACAATTCCTTGAAAAGATTGCTTTTTAATTCTCTGACAAACACCTGGGCAGATGGCAGTTACCTTACCTTACGCAGGTGATAGTCCCTGCAAATCTCGTTCTTACAACAGCTGCTGTCTTGGAAACCATCCATGAGCAGACTCATGACTCTTGCGAGATCACTGACAGTAACCTGAAGCAGTCCATAATTTAGGTCAGGAGTTATCAGCCTAAGGAATCGAGAAAGAAAACCTGAGGTTGGCAGGCAAAATTCAAGTGAGTAGCTTATTAGCGTACATGGCCAGTTCCATTTCTTCCCGGGATTGCACCTTCCATTGTATCCTTATTTAAACTTCCCAGAGGAGTCATTGGGAGTTTTCAGACATTTTTATTGGCCATTTTTCTGGTTATAACAGAAGGTATGGCAATTTTGGAGAGTATAGGAGAGACTATAAAGTCTCGTGCTCTGGTTAGTCAGGGATGCACACTGTTTGATGTGTACATTGCCCTCTTCGTGGCTCTGGCTGCCTTGCCTAGTTGGCAGGTCACTGCTTGCCTGCGCATCTGCCATTGCCTCAGAAGCTTTACTGCAAGGAAAAATGGCATGCCTTAACATGGATGTGTGTCCATTTCATGACCGCCTACATGGGTTTAGTTGCCTGCAAGTTTTGCTGTAAGAAACGACATTGCCATAGGCACCATTACAAATAAGTGAAGTGTTCTTTAATGATTTCCTCACAATCATTTTCTGGGAGTAGAGGTGTGAGACATTCTGCTAGCATACTGGCACTTAGTAAGCACGAACAAATTGCTTACTGAAAGGCCGTAACTATTACTATCTCGTAACTGGGGTTTTGGGCTACTTTATTGGGTTCCTATACCTACTACCCTTCTCCACCCCAGAGCCTTCCAATCCCCCAACCCTAGGTAAGCAATAAAGGTTAGAGGGGAAACTGAGTGTAGCTCTCTTCAGACTACTTCCTTCTGATTAGGCGTATGGAGTTTGTTGGGGCAAAGTCAGTCTTTGCTGACAGGATAGCCAATTTCTTCTACTCATCTCTTTGGGTACAACCACTTGACAAACCATACCAGACACAGCAGCAGGGGAGCAGCAGCAGCCACCATCTTCAGAGGGACTCTGGCCCCTTTCAGGGCTCTGGCATTTATGAGTCCCTAAAATTCCAAACATAAACTATCCTCGGCTGGCAAAAATCACACCCCTCTCAGAGCACGAGACAAATCACAGTCAGCTGCCATGGACACTCTGAAGCAGCCCCATATCCCACACCTGGGATGAAAAACAAGAATATACTCACATGACATAACTGGGTGGTTAATGGGACCAAATTCTCACTACATTTTGTAAAATGAAGTCCTATTGTTTTAGAGTAACTGTGTCCCCCCCCCCCCCTCTCTCTCTCTCTCTCTCTCTCACTCTGATGTGTTTAATTTAATTGCATGTATGTGTGCGTCTGTGTGTGGGTAAGTGCATGTGTGAGTGCATGTGCCCACGGAGCTCAGAAGGGAATCGGATGCACTGGAATTGGAATTCCAGGCAATTGGGAGTGACCAGCATGGGTGCTGGGAGCCAAGCTCAGGACTCTGCCAGGCCAATGTTCTTAAGTGTCCAGCCCGCTGTCCAGCTGTCCAGCTGTCCAGCTCTTTGGTTTGGGGACAAGAGGAAAGTTTCTGAAAAGGGGGCCCTAAATGCTTTCTTCTGTTACCAGGAGGAAAAGATGACAGATTAGAAAGTTAACTTTGCAAATAAATTATTTTTACTCTTTTCAGTAAAAATTAATCACCATAGCTGGGAAATGCCAACGTGGTCTTCAACACTGAGCAATTATGTCACATGAAAAATTGTAATGCAGCTTATTTACTTTTAAATGGTATGACTTGCTTATTTTAGAAGCATTTTATATGCCTGGTGTTACCTTATTCATAAATAACTTTAAGCTGAGGGTGGAGGCATATGTCTACAATTCTTGCACCTAAGAGATAGAGGCAAGACGATCAGGCTTTCAATCCAGCCTCAGCTACAAAGTGAGCTCAAGGCTAGCTTGGACTACCTGAGACTCTATCTCAAAAAAAAAAAAAGAAAGAAAAAAGAAAAGAAAAATCTTTTAAAATTATTGGCTATATTTAAACATGTTTGTTTAAAAAAACAGTGTGGAAAAAGTTCTAGTGAGAAAACTGAAGGAAAACAGAACCATTCTGCTAGTTTGTACGGCTGGATTTTCACAATCAAACACTGTAGAAGCTCCTGCCTTTGTCTTCAGTTTAGAAGTAAGCCTCTGCTGTGTACACAGATGGCTGATTCACAGTCCCCACTCTGCCGAGGACATAACACCCTCCCCACCTCCCCAGTTACAACCCTCTTAAACAAAATAAATATTTTCTTGGGACAGAATGTTTGCGGTTTGGTGACTCAGCTCTCTCCCCAAGCTGGAAGCCTGGATTCTCAACTAACCAGTGGCGCAAGAAAATACTTGTTTTATAGCAGACCTGCTAAAGCTACAAATAAATAAAGGCATTTATTGAGCATGGGTTATAGGGATAGAAGATGTTTAAAATCTTTGCTCCCGAAAAGCCTATAATTGACTTGAGAAATACAAAGACTTAATAAGCTACACCAAATCACAGGAAGCTGCCAACTTATCTACAAACTGTATTTCATAATGGCCCCTTCGTGGTTAAAAGCCGGGTTCACCACGGGCCTGGGCATGCCTTCAGCCCTTGCTCTGCGAAGAGGTGTGGTTTTGAGCTCAGCCAGGCGAGCGAGGGTCTCCTGGCTTCATCTTCCTATGCTGTGCATTTGCTGAGTGAGGGCCTTCTGTCCACTTCTCTCCCTCCCCTGAAAATGCTCTCATCTTATTTGAAATTCTTTTCCCTCTTCCTTTCTAGTCAGAGTCAAGGAAAAAAAAAATCTCCCATTTCCCTACATTCTCTTCCACTTCCTTTTTTTTTCTTTCATTTTTATTTTTAAGATTTATGTTATGTGTATGACTTTTCAGCATGTGAGTGCTTGGGAAGTTGATTGTGAGCTGCCATATGGGTCCTGGGAATTGAACCCAGGTCCTTTGCAAACAGCAAAAAATACTCTTAATGGAGCCGTTTTCTCAACCCCCTCTCCCACTTCTTTTTCTTTGTCTTATTTTCTCCTTCCACCACACTGTAAACCTCTATCAATCTATGGGTTGGCGTAAAGGCCAAAATTAGAGCTAGTGGTGCTTCCGTGTGAAAAGGAAGGAAGACCATGAGCCATTACCGTCCCGCGTGGTCTGAAAAGGTCTCTGCCAGCATCTCTTCGTGACTGGCCCTGATGTTTTTTCAGCATTCTCTTTTCCACATACAATACTAATCTATACTCTAGAACAGCAAACACATTCTCAGACTATTTTATTTGCTTTCTTGGAGCAAGTCCGTGATTCACAATGACATTTCTTTTCGTTTTGGTTCAATATTTCAGGGCATTTTCTAGAGCTCAAACCCCTGTTCTTACACTGTCTCTAACATGAAGTAATTCAATTACCTTCAAAATTTTGGTCTATAACTCCAATGTATTTTCCTTTTCGAGGCATGTAGTTAAGGATCCTTGCGAGTAGGACTTTGGAGGAGTGACTTTACAAGTTAGATTTGCTGGCGTTTGACAGCCAATGATCGCAAAGGGGGAGGGGGAGCATTAACAGGAAACCCAAGCAAAGACACGAACAAATTGCCTAGGCATAGAAGGAGGGGCCAAACCCATCTTTATGACCTCAAACGGAGCCTGGGACTGAGGGCTGAGGAGATGACATCCTGGTTAAGGGAGCTTGCTGTGCAAGCACGAGGAACTGGGTTAGAATCCCAACACCCTAAAATAGTCTGGGTGTGGTGCCATGCCTCTGCAACTACCACTGTGAGAGACAAAGGCAGGAGGGTTGCTGCACTTATTGGCTGCCAACCTAACTTTGTTCTCAGCGAGATTCCTGTCTCAAGGGAGTAAGGTGGGCATACCAGGGCAGTTATGTTCTCCTCTGGTTTCTGCATGTACACACACAAGCACATGTACCCCTATACATGTGGATAGCACACACACACATACATCCTCCACCCCACCCCACACACACTAAATTTTTTTTAAAAGAAAGTCTTAAAGTTTGAGGGAAGAGAGAGATGAGTTTAGAGTGCTACTTACGATGAGGACTCTGAACCTGACATTCTCTAGAAGGACAGACAACCATATTAAGCTACATGGAAAGTGGGGACGCTGTGGCCAAGTTGTCTTGCCTCCGCACCTGAAAGGGTTTTGGTTCCTGAGATATGAGGTGATCCCTATCAGTTGGTCTCACATGAGCTTTCCAACTTTCCGACTGCTTCAGATAGCACATCTGGATCCCTGGGGTAGCCTTGTTAGTTTTTAATTAGAAGTGGTTTTTAATTAGTATTCTTTTGTAACATTAGCATCCAATTAAAGACACTAAGCAGACTCATTCATTAGGAATATGATGGCAGTTCTAGTCACTGTGAAAGGATGATGCATCTAGGAGGCCCCTAAGCAATTCCGATCTCTTGTGGAACTGACCCACCTGGAGCAGATGATTGGGAGAAGCCAAAGGTGTGATTCAAGCAATTGTGAATTATGTATTGATTGCTGGCCATTTTATACTGTTGGACAGCCATCCAGCATTTAGAAAGTGGGCAAGTTGGTCATGTTGAAACAACAAGAAACTAATATAAAAATTAACTGCTAGAGCCCAGTGAAATGGAGCAAGCCTGTAATCCCAGCTCTCGGAGAGGCAGAGGCAGGTGGATCTCTGTGAGTTCAGGGCCAGCCCAGTCTACGAAGCGAGTCCAAGACAGCCAAGGCTACACAGAGAAACCCTGTCTCCTCAAAAACAAAACAAAACTAACTTCTAGCATTGAGGTGTGGTAGCATTTACCTTTAGTCTGCAGACTCTTGGGAGGCAGAGGCAGAAGGATTGCTACAAGTTCAAGGCCAGCTTTTTCTACATAGCAAGTTCCAGGCCAGCTACAGTTTTGTTTATCTCAAAAACAAACAATAAACACCTACCTCTAACCTGTATAAGCTCTGCCTTCAAAAATTAAGGACAGAGAAAACCACTCATATTTTAAAATAATTCATTTTTACATGACTATGAAAATGTTACTGTAAGTAATTTACTATGTATGAGACTATTTCAGCTGTCTTTTTCTTTTTGGTGTTTTCTTTTTCAAGATAGGGTCTTACGCCTCTGGTCTTAGATGAAGTGACCCCTTGCCTCAACCTCCCTGGTGCCAGGATTAGAGGAGCGAGCCTATTATACCTGGGGCCTACACGCCTTGTAACATTAAGGGGTCCTTTTTCACAGGGTTTTAAAGGATTTACAAAGCCACCATGTGGAAGGTAGCCTCTACACCTCTGATGCGCAACTGGGAGAAAGTTTGTTGTCTGATTGGTGTGACATAGAGAGTTTGGGAAATCTGGCAAACGCTGAACGATTTTGATACAAGAGATGGTTAGCCACTTTTTCTTGAAAAATTGTTTCTAGAAATGCCTCCAAAGTAGTGATGTTTATAGACATGCAGGTACAATCAGGGTGGCATAAAGGTGGTAGAGATGATTTGTGCATCTCTGGAAAGCTGGATGTGCATGATTGGCCATGCCAAGTGTTTCAGGAGCTCCAGAGTTTCGGAGACTCTTATTAATTGTCATTGATATGAGTCGTCTTGGGCTATCAAGCCAAGGTGGAGCAAAGGTAAACAAAACAGGCAGGTGGGGCATATTAAACATGCTATAATATCAACTTTAAAGCCTGAGACATCACCATGGACTTCTGGAAAATAATATAAGGCAGAGCAGCCCAACACATAACCCCCGTGATAGGGAGGAGATGCTTTTGAACGAAGGCCTTATATTGAGTGTTTGGAACTCATAACTGAAACAGGATCTGGAAGCAGCTGCCCAATTATGAGCCCAGCCACCTTTGCAGCAGGGACTGTGTGTTCGCTCACGCAGGAATCCCTCACTGAACACATGTGAAGTGACCGTTGCTGTCCTGTGCCATATCAGGAGCCCCTTAAGACTTTGCTCCTCTTGATGAGGAGAGTAAGAGCCGCTGGTGATTATTACAGAGCTAAAACACTGGCTACAAAATAGCCTGGGACACAGGATGGGTAAGGGAGCTATGAAAGAGCCGGCTGAACCCAGAGGGGGGAAGTACCATGAAATTACAACATCTTTTCTCATGGTGCTAAACGACCACATGGCTTTCAAATAAGAAAATACAGCAGATCAGTCAGTCCTCCATGACGTTGGGATGTGTTGGAAGTAGCTGTAGGGACGAACTGGAAACTTACTCAATGGAAGACATTACGAGGCTGGCAACTAGAGCTACAGATACGTGTCTCCCCGTCGTGGCCTCCTCTAAAGGACACACAGCGAGAAATCCAGTCAGAAATCCAAACAGGGCCCAAGTTTGCAGGGGAAAATGCATTCATAAAGTTCTGTAATTACCAAAACTGATTCATTATTGGGGAACATGGTCCACATTGTCTGAGAGTCTATGGATGAGGGGAAAAAATCTTTTTATGGAACTTAATGCAACTGTATTTCTCCCTTGGGCCCCTATAGATAGGGTGTTGAGCAAGATCATGTCGAGTACAATATGTCTATCAAAGAGTTCTCAGGAGGCTGCTCATGGTGTACCCCGTTCCCCCCCCCCCCCCCCCAACCCCGGTATGATGCCGAGAGGGCCTCAGTAAATGGTTACAGTCGAATTGATTGAGACAGGAGAACCCCCTTTGGTCAGCCTGTGGCTGCTTGAAGGGTGGCCTCTGTACCTATAACCTATAACCATGTTTTGCTAAGTGCCTCCCTCCTTGCCTGGTCCACGATGCTCTAATTGTTTTGTGATCTCAAGAGCAATGGAAAGCCTGCAAGAGTTCAGCAGGGAAAGGTGCTGCCAGCAAGTATGATGACCTGAGTTTATTCCCCGCATCCCACCACGGAAGGAGAGGAGAGCTTCCTAAAAGTTGTCCTCTCACTTTCACCTGTACATGCTCCATGGCATGCCAACACACACACACACACACACACACACACACACACACACACACACAAATACAAGAAAATGAAAATTAAGATATCAGTTTAAAATACCTTCCCTTGCATTGTTAATTCATTCTTTATGAACTTAGTACAATCAGTAGTCTTTTTTCCCCCTATCCAAAGAAAAGCTCTATTTTCTCTTTATTGCCATTAGATTATAGGTATTTGAGCTGCCTTAAAAGGTAACTTTGAGCAATCAAAATCCTTCATTTATATTTTGACACGTTTAAACTAAACTTGCTCAATGTGGATGTGAGAAAGGGAGCCTGGTGGTGGGCTAGGCGTAGGCTTCAGCTGCTGTGGATAAAGTATGTGTGGCCGTGGATGAAACGTGATAGCTTCAAATGAAACACTTGGTTATAGAGTCCTCCCCGAGGTCCCGGGCTCTCGGGGGTTCCTCAGCTCTCTGGGGTTCCTTGGCTTTCCGGGGTTCCTCGGCTCTCTGGGGTTCCTCGGCTCTCCGGGGTTCCTCGGCTCTCTGGGGTTCCTCAGCTCTCGGGAGCTTAATGTAATGTAGTGTGGTTCTGGACTTGCGTGACCCACGGCCATCACTAACTTTTGTTCTTGTCTGGAATGAGATCATTTCTTCCCGTGAGACCAGCCTGGGTCTGGGTGGGTTTCAACTTGGTCAATCATGCAGAGGGCTCACCAACAACGAATGTTTTCACAGCATTGGTCCCCACATTGCGAGCTATGTCTCACAGGCTCTGAAGCCCCGCCCCCCTAGACCTACATTTCACCAATGTATTAGGACAATGGTCCTGAGCCTTGGTTGGAGAGATGATCTGCATTGTACTGGCTAGATAGGAGGGGACTTGGGTCTTTCTGTCCCCACAGTGCACAGAGAGATGACTTGGCAGGGCAAGAACTGCAAAAACTCTTAAGGCTGAGTAGGTCACACTCCTGTTCAACCACTAGATGGCACTT
Organism: Acomys percivali; assembly: GCA_907169655.1. Classification (NCBI taxonomy): domain Eukaryota; kingdom Metazoa; phylum Chordata; class Mammalia; order Rodentia; family Muridae; genus Acomys; species Acomys percivali. The sequence goes on from OU015750.1 coordinate 66,238,061, forward strand.
TGGGCATTCTGTTACCATTGTTGGCACCAAACACATGCATTGACGGTATGGCGCTCTTTTTGTAGCTAAAGCATTGAAAATGTTTTGAATTTTTGAAACTTGATTAAGCAAAGAAAGTGATCTTTATTCTCCCATGCAGCTGGGGGTTTGTGGCCACCAAACTCATCAGCTGAGAATTGAAAATTAGAACTAGTCTTAACTAGCCACATGAATGCGGAGTCCAGGCCTCATCAAATTCATCTGAAAAATGTAATTTCGCAGCTAGTTAGACATTCTTTCTGATAAATATGACTCCTTGGTGTGCTATCCGCATGATACCTTCCAAATTATTGCTCAGGAAATGCCACCTAGTATCCAGGTGCCCCCAATAACTGGTATTTATTGAGGACCTCTGAAATGCCACCATAAGGGCACACACTTTATGATTGTTTCCTAACTTAATTCCCTTTTTACAATCTGGTTATTACCTTGGATGAGGAAGCTGAGGCTTCGAGAAATTACATAAATAGCTAAGTTACCTGGAATGCTCTGAAATTCATGAGTTTGTGTTATTATATTCCACTCTTTCATTGCTTGAGAAAAAACATAAATTTGAAGACAATGTTGCTTTTGAAAGGACACCCCACTTTGTACATCTAAACCCCCTGATCCCTAAAGGGAAATAGATTTCTGTTCTGTTTTGTCAGATGGGCGTCATTAGGTGCGTCTCTGGGAGCCTCTTTCCGAAGCCCAGTTTCCGGTTCCGCTTGTGGGAGGCCAACAGCCTCCATGTTCTCTCGGTCTCGCGGTTTCTCAAGCACAATGTCTTTTCAATACTTCACTGAGTAGATTACACCAAGTAATTCTAGGTATTATCTGATGGTGCGTCTCCATAGTCTAATATAGAGTCCAATATTAGAGGGCTGGGCCTACCCTTGAAGGCTTTTCTTTACCCACCCCCGTCTCTTACTTGATGTGTGTGTGTGTGTGTGTGTGTGTGTGTGTGTGTGTGTGTGTGTGTGTGT
>OU015750.1:66239074-66256927 GCA_907169655.1 Acomys percivali
TGTGTGTGTGTGTGTGTGTGTGTGTGTGTGTGTGTGTGTGTGTGTGTCACTGTGTGCGTGTGTTGACTGTAAATTTATGAAGCCTTCCAACCAGTGCCTCGGTCAAAACAATGGCTGTACTATCTGGCGCTTTGAGCTCTAACTGGGAAATAGCTCAGAGCACTTGGAGGTACCATAACTTTCTTTTCTATCCGGAGCTATAAGGGGCAGGAGAAATGCCTAGCAATATTTGTTTAGCCGACAGAGGGCGGTACAGCATCGGTTTATAACCCCACAGCGATGCTGATGTAGGTGTCACCTCTATGGCTGAGCCCGCTCAGCCACTCTCAGCACTTAGGACAGTCTCTGCGTTAACCTTGCAATGCAAAGCAGCACAAATCTGTCTGCTGGAGGAGCTAGGAGGACAGTAGAAATGTGGGCGGAGGGTTTGGGACCCCTTACCTATCTGCATGGGCAGTTTTCTTTCACTTAAAGAACCCAACACGCTATTTTATGTAAGTTTCCGGTTCACAAACTGACATTCATCGGAGAAAGGGCACACGGTCTTTAATTTCAGCGGATGCACTAACAAGCGTACAACCTTGCCATTATTTTAACAAAATAATGGTAACAAAACCAGTCACAGGGAGAAGATCAGAATGGTTTTAAAAAGCAAATCAAAGGAAATAGGTAGAACAAATAAAATGATAAATCTTCTTTTTAAAAAACGGCTCCGAGTAAATTCAAGTATTTACAAATATTTACTGTGGCAGAGTAATGTCTGTTGCTTAAATGGGAAATAGGAAAGATTTTAATTAAACCCGATATGATGAAGTACATAGAATCTGGTGGACTGCTGTGAGTTCAAGGACAGCCCGGTCTACATAGTGAGTTCCAGCCCAGCCAAGGCTTCAAGAAAAGAAAGAAAGGAAAACGGAAATTATTATAATTAACAAATTCATAAGCGTGTTCTGCTAAGACTCCATTACAAGATGACAGTTTCTACGGATTTAAATTCATTTTATTAACCAAAAAGATTGTTGACCTTTATTGACTGTTTTATTTTTTTAAATAATATTTATTTTTTGAGATTATAATATTATTACATTATTTTCTCCTTCCCTTTCCTCCCTCTAAACCTTCCCATGTACCCGCCCATGCTCTAGTGTGGCATTTTTAAATTACTTGTGTCTGTGTGCCTGTGCATCTTTCTTTGTGTCTATGTGTGTGTGTCTATGTGTGTGTCTGTGCATCTGTGTGTGTGTGTCTGTGTATCCGCGTGTGTTCCTAAACACAACTTGCTCAAGCTATATAAAATTACTTGTATGTATATTTTTTCAGCAATGACAATTTTCTAATCCTGAGTTTCTCACTAGGAAACCACACCCACTCATTCTTACAGCTCCTGTATCCCACTTGTTAGCAATAAAGTTTACTCCCTTAGACAACTGGGGCAGTCCTGGCACTTACTATATAGACCGGGCTGGCCAGGAACTCACAGAGAGCCTCTTGCCTCTGCCTCCTAAGTGCTGGGATTAAAAGTGCAGTCTTTAAGTATAGACATTTGTACAGTAAATTTAGCTGAGGCACAGAGCAGAAGTGGAAAATATTTATGGATGACAGGACCAGATGGATTGTGTGAAAGGCTACCCTGGGGCCAGCCTGTCTTGTGGCCACCTCTGAGGCCACACATCATGTGACCTCTTCTCCCCCCCACCCCCCTCACCTAAGTCCTGGGCCCTATATAGGGTGATGATTCCAGTGGCCAGGTGCATGGGTTGCACTGCTTGGATCTGGGTCAGCAGCACCTCACCTCCACCTCTCTCAAAGGCAGGTCTGAAGGTATGGGTGTGCCACAAACAGCATTTCCTGTTTCAGGAGAGCACTAAAGCAAGGCCCTCCCCTGCCTGTGGCAGTTCTCACCTCCTCCGGCCACTCATAAGAAACCTGCCTCAGGACTCTGTGTTTCTTGAGTTTGGGAGATCAGGAGCACCTGCGTATCAAGTGGAGTCAACCCTTGGGACTATGCTGAGCCTCACTAGTTCACCCCACAAGTCAAGAAAGCGGGCAGTCCTCCTAGATTCAGCCAAGTGTGAGGCCTAAATCACACAAGGCTCTACTTTGATGCCTCAGACTCAGTCACAAAGATGTCCTGATGCTACTAGATGTGTGTGTGGGGGGGGGTCATGTTTCCTGAGGAAACTGACCCCTGATGGAGGGCATCCATCTCCACCTCCCCCACGCACTCTTTCCTAATGGAACACTGGCTTTGGCAGATGTCCGTTCTCCGGACAGTGGAGTCCTTCAGATGCCAGCCTCAAAGGAGCAGGTCTGGGATCTGGTTTGGCATGTAATGACACGTGACAGAAATGGCTTCTGGGGTCTCTCCTCCATTCTGAGGAAGATGAACAAGAAGATAGCCCTCCATTGCTGTGACTTCCAGAACCGGAGCCACCACAGAACTTAGCGACAACTGACTTCACTGGCTAAACTCGGGAGCTCCTCTTGTTTTATATGTCAAACTTTTTTTTAAAAAAAGGTTTCTCTGAGTTAGATTTTGTGTTACTTACAGAGGAAAAGGGAAGGATTGGTGCCCAAGCAAGATATGTAGCAGTCTTGCCATCTTTGGAGCATTTAACATGGACGCAGTGCAGGAGGAAGAGACACTCTCGGTTCTTGGACACCTGCCTTCATTATTGTAAAGTTCAATAAACACACACAGCATTCACCCCCTCAATCTCCTGAGTAATTTGATAAACACTCATTTTTCCTCTAAAGAGAAACGGTATTATAGACAGCAGCCTATCTATACAATCTTGCTCTACTGTCTGAAAATGTAAGAAATAACTTTTCTGTTTCAAGGCCTGTGTGTCTTTTCTTACTTGGTATTCTTGGCTTACTTGCGGACAGAGTTGCCTGAAGCAGTCTTTGGTTTGTTTGGGTTTTGTGATGGAATGTCTCTACACAAGATGACTTAGACCGTTTCAACTGTTGCATGAAATAAGTTTGTTGAGAGTGAAGTTATGTTCTAATTAAAGAAATCATACAATTGCATCTTTTTTCTCTAGGGTTCTACTATGTGGCTACAGATGGCCTTGAACTCAGAAACCTTCTGCCTCCACTCCCTGGGTACTAAGATTGCAGAATACCTCACTATGACAGGCCTATAAAATCCTTTAGTTCAATTCCTTTCTATAGTGACACAATTATATTTTGCCATGTCTAAAAGGAAGACAAAAAGAAAACCGGTTCTTTTGTGCCTTCTCATTTTATGATATGCAAAGAATAATGGTTTGTTTTTTAAACAAAGATGTACAGGAGAGACTTCCCCCAAATTATGCCCATGCCAGATATGGGAGTGTCTGCCTGTGATTTCAGTATTTGGGACGCAAAGGCAGGAGGACCATACTTGGTGACATAGAAAGTTCGAGACTAACCTGGGCTACATGAGAACCTAATTCAATAAAAACAAAACAAACAAGAACAAAAGCAAACACGTTATTCCTATACAAGCCATCCTAACTGATAGTACCCCCACTGACGTGTACTTCTATGAATTCTAAATCATTGCCGTATTTGTCTATTGACCCTGGGTGCATTGTAGAAATTCTCAGGAGTGTGTATTTCTCCTGTGAAACATGAGGCCTTGGACCACCGCTTCTCTCCCTATCTCACTGGCAGTTTTCACTAAAAGCCAGAAGCTTTCTCTGCTTTATTTCAGCCTCAACTACATAATTAGGGGGAAGAGCTATAAACCCTTCTATCAATCCCTGTGCTCTGGTAACTCAAAATGGCTTGAAGAATAGGGTATTTATCAACCCGACACAACAGCTCTGGGGATAAAGCTGCTGTTGGAGCCGATAATTCATCAGCTCAACAGTGTGCACAGACTCCAGCTGCTCTCCTGAGTTTTCCCTGCTCTCTCTTCAGTCTGCCCTCACCTAATTCCCAGAGTCGTCCCAAGTCAGCTATCATGTCCGCGGCATGCAGGAAGAGGGGTTGTTTCTTCCTGTTGGCTTATTTTAACAGACACCTTCCCTGGTCCTTTAACATACGTCCTTTACACCTTGTCAGTCCGAATCACACCATAGTGACTACGAACACTTTACAGCTCACAGAGGCATAACGCAATGCGGTCACATCAGCAAAGAGATATGCCCAAATTAATCATTGATAAAGGGACCAAAATACTAGGGTCGGACCAGCCACGACTGACTCCTTCATTGGATACGGCTTCTGATGTGCACGAGGGGTAGGTGTTTGAACAAATCAGTGTGCGGGGGAAGATGGCAGGATAAAGGGAATCGTTTAGGGATAGGCCCCTTCAATGTTAGATCCTTTCCTGCCTTCATTCCTTCCCATCCATTTAAGTCTGACACACCTCATAATCCTGGGAATAGTAGTGTTTCCTGGCAGAGCCTGTCAAGTATGGCTGACCACTGGACACTGGGACGTGAAATTGTTATCTATAGAGTTTATGCTCCATCGAGCTATACAAAAAGTCCCACACAACCCCATCATGTTTAAGTAAGCTTATGGCTCTGCGTCAAGCTGCTCATAGCCAGGGGACCATGTGCCCAAAGGCCACAGGTTGGACACCTCTGGTAGCTCTGTCCGCTAGCTGTGATTCAGCAACCACTTTTCCTCCAATGTTAGCAAAACTGAGATTTCTTTGTCAGGTCTGTTTAGTTAGTTAGTTAGTTTGTTTGTTTAGTTTTGTTTGTTTATTTGTTTCGTTCAGACAAGGTCTTGCTCTGTAATCCACGCACAGCAGTCCTGCTGGGCTTTGGGATGGCAGGTGTGGTCATCACATTTGGCTGCTTTTGTCTTTTCTCAACAATAATGACAGGAAAGCAACTGAGACACTGCAAAATGAAACGGTATGCCTCACGCCAAAATCTCCAGTCCATCCCGACGTCCGTGTGCCTGGCTTGTCCGTTCTGATTTGTTTTCACGTGGGGTTTCAAGGAATTAACTAAATGGTGGCATCATCAAGACTTACTTAGGTTGTGCTGTACGAGTGCCAGGCTATCTACAGCCTTGTCTGTCTGCCTCCTCTGTTTGCAGTGCACTGGGTAACTCATTGATTGACCATTTTCATCCTTTCTAGAGCTTTCTTTGTATCCGATGGAAGCCAAGGGGACTCCCAGGAGTTAACACTTCATGGTGGGGAACCACAGTTCTCTCACACCCCCAGTGAGGTGCCTGGACCTTCATCTACAGAGCCTGCAATGTTTAAAAAGGTAATGTTTCATTTTCTTTTCTTTTCTATTTTTTTGGTTGTTTGAGATAGGGTTTCTTTGTGTAGCTCTGGCTGTCCTGGAACTCATTCTGTAGATCAGGCTGGCTTCAAACCCAGAGATCTGCCTGCCTCTGCTTCCTGAGTACTGCAATTAAAGACATGTGTCACCATGTCCAGCTTTAATGTTTCATTTTCAACATATGGTTCTCAGAAATAAATATTTTTAATAATTAAAACATGTAGGATAACTCCTATGTAACTAAGCAATATATACTTATAAGGAACATTATGTACTATATATGTTATTACATAGCTCTGCTTACTATATCTAACAAATTATGATTTATTATCTAATTCAACATGATACCATATATATTACATAAAATATATGATGAATATTATAACATATCAAAGTTAACATATGATGATAAATTAGTCTCACTGGGTACATTTAGTCCCTGCTTTCACCACTGTCAGTCATTCTTCCTCGCTGTCATGAATCTTTAGCTAACATTTTCTTTTTACTTAGGGCCTATTAAGTACTATGACATCAATATTTGGAGTTGGTAGTTTTTTCCCATAAAAATCAGCCTTCTTTCTGTGCTTGGGTGTTTAACGTTGTTATCATTTGCTTCTCTGTTTTCTTTTTAATTTTTTTCGGTTTTATTTTTTACTTTTATTTTTCTTAGACAGTGTCTCATATGTAGCCTTGGGTAGCCTGGAACTCACAAGAACTTCCCGCTTCTGCCTCCTGAGCAATGGGCTTACAGGCATGGACACATCTCCCAGCGAGTGGTTACTAGCTGTGTTTGCATGGAATGTTCTATATACTTGGATACACACAGGCCCTGGGTTCAATGTCTGGTCTAATTATATTTTCTTAAAAGAAGAGTTTCCCTGAAGTGGGAAACGCAGATGTGTGTTCTTGCTAGCTGCGTTCCCCCATGTGTATAGAGACATTATTTGTTATCTACCTATCTGCAGCATAAACGAACAGATTGATGCTCTAAATCACAGTGAGGGCTAGGTAGCTGCCAGGCCCGAGGAGGTAGGATACACTTTTTCCTTATAACTTATAAGAACAATGATGGGGAATCATAAAAGGTATTTTGTTGAGAAAGAAGTCTTTCCAAACGCAAAGGACATTTGCTTTATTAATGCTATATATTACAAGGTAATTACCTAGTGCAAGCCAAGTGTGGTGGCTTGTGTCTGGAGTTGTAGTACCTGGGAGCTGAAGGCAGAAGCTTCGGGTTCAAGGATTCTCTGGGTTACAAAGCAGGATGAAAAGAGTTCTGGATGTTGATTGTCTATCAGTCAGAATGTACCAGCGACTGTTTACCTGACTACCTTAAAATGACTCAGATGGCAAAGTTTTCTGCATTGTGTGTTTTAGCATAAAATAAAAAACTAGGCTTACCTGTAGGGTGCATGCTTGGGATACACAAGGCCCTGGTTCAATCTCTAACATTCCAAACAAAACTAAATATCCGTTAGTGATGGTAAGCAGTAAGAAAAGGCCATGATGCAATCGCTAGAACATCGCTAGGGATCGCTAGTGGACCTCCTAACTCAGAACACCTTACTATGAAATATTAAAATGAAAAATCAATTTTAAATAAACTTCCTATACTTTATACTTACTTTCAAATTGATTTCTCAAAATCTTCTCTAAGTTATTTATTTATAAAGTGCTTTATAGCTATGGGTGAAAAGCCCTGGAAATTCCGGCTACTGACCTTAGCTTGAGTTTCTATGAATTATGCTTTTCTTATCATTTAAGATGAAAATATTTCTACACATCTAACTCATTTCAGTTCCTTAGTGGTTGCTGAAGTGCAGGAAATGATCTGTGGAAGCGTTCTGAGTGAGACAGAGGTGGGGCTGCAGAGGTGACTCAGAGACTGAGAGCACCTGTTCCTCTTGTAGAAGACCTGGGTTTGATTCTCCGCACCCACATGGTAGCTCAAAACTGCCACTAACTACAAATCCAGTGGACCCAGGGCCCTCTCCAGGCCTCCTTGCACATCATGAGCATTTGTGGTACATTCATACATACACCCGCTCAGACACATAAAATAAAAATAAATATATATTTGTAAAAGAATTAGGACAAAGCCGGGCATGGTGGCGCACACCTTTAATCCCAGCACTCGGGAGGCAGAGGCAGGCGGATCGCTGTGAGTTCGAGGCCAGCCTGGTCTACAAAGTGAGTCCAGGACAGCCAAGGCTACACAGAGAAACTCTATCTCAAAAAACAAAAACAAAAACAAAACAAACAAACAAAAAATTAGGACAAAAGATAAATTCTGTAGGGAGGAGCAGTGAGGTCTCTACAGTGTCCCTGCTTGCCATGCTGTGCCACCAGGGGTCCCACTGTCACTTCACAGCAATGGCTTGGTCCCTGGGCCCTTACTGGTCCCCTCAGGCTACAACCAAGAAGCCATGGGTCTGAGCAGTACCCAAGAGAGACCAGGAGACCACATGGAAGGAAGAGAAAGAGAGGAGATGGAGAGGTCAGAGCTCGGAGCCCCAGGCAAGTGAATGGGGAGCCCAGTGTTGACAGAGCAGGAAGAAGGGAACAGGAAGGAAACAGTTCAGGCCACACTGGTCCCAGGTGTCTCCTAGAATGGAGTCAGCCAGGTACCACTGTTTGATGCTTTTCCCCAGGGATGGTCAAAATACACACCAGGAGAAGAACTGGCTTTGAGGCGTCCTGCTCTCTCTCTGTCTCTCTCTGTCTCTGTCTCTCTGTCTCTGTCTCTGTCTCTCTGTCTCTGTCTCTCTGTCTCTCTGTCTCTGTCTCTCTCTCTCTCTCTCTCTCTCTCTCTCTCTCTCTCTCTCTCTCTCACTCTGCCATCTTTTCTATACTCCGGCATCTCTCGACCTCCTTTTTCATTCTTATTCATGAGCCATGGCTCTTAGAATCTTTCTCATTCTCTTATTTATCACCTTAAACCTGGAGAAAAGATGGGGGTGCAATATCAAGCTGGGGGCATGAATGCCTGATAGATATCTTCCTTGGTTCATGCTCCATCTTATTCTTTGAAGCAAGGTCTCTCAGTTAAACTCAGAACTCACTGATCTGTCAAGGCTGGCTAGCCGGCTTGCTCTGGGGGCCTCAGCCTTCCCTGTGCTGCTGGACTTACAGGCGGAGAGCTGTTCATACCTATCCAGTATTTACATGGGGCTGGGGGACTGAAACTCCAGTCCTCAAGCCTGCTCAGCTATGCTGACTGACTCCTCTCTCCTGCCTCCCAATGAGTGTTTGACCTCATATCTCTCAAGACTATGTCTGAGAGAGCCAGTGAGAACCATATCTCACTGATGCCAGATCGTACCCTGGACCAACACTTTGGCTGGAATTATGTTGATACAACCTAGATCCTGTGGAGCTCTGGCCTGGGGTGTCTCTCAGTGGGAGAACATTGACTGACATGTATAAGGCCCTGAGGTCAATCTCCAGGGGGAAAAAAAAGTAAATTCTTTGTAATTTACCTACAGTAAATGCCAAGTACTGTTCATACCTCTGAAAGGCACCCACAATTTATATTGGATCCATACATTCTATACTATATTTACTGTTGCTAACTTTAAAGTGTTATTATAGCATTCCCATAGCACCTCCCATTAAAGTAATATGATATTTACTATACCTGCTTATTTATATACACAAAAATAAAGGTTTCTAATAACCAAGATGGAGTGGCCTGTCCACTGATTTGTCTTTTCTTTTCTTTTTTGTTTTTTTTGAGACAGGGTTTCTCTGTGTATGCCTGGCCTCACTTTGTAGACCAGGCTGGCCTTGAACTCACAGCGATCTGCCTGCCTCCTGAGTGTTGGGATTAAAGGCGTGCGCCACCATGCCTGGCCTGTTCACTGATTTTTCATTGAGTGCCAATCCTCAACCTCACTCCCTACAGCAGATCAATATAAAGTACTTAAGAGGCCTCCAGCTTTAGCCCTGGCGCAGCCTGATACTATCCCGTGGGCCGTAGCATCATGTGGCCCTTGGTACACTGTCCCAAGACACACAAGACAAAAATACTCTTCACTAGGCTCTCATGCTGTCTTAAGTCACCTTGGCTGCTGATCTTACTGAAAACAGGTTCACTCACTACTAGTAGAAAAATAACCAAAACAAAAAGCCATCTAGGCATACAAGTTCTTTGCCTCAGTCGGTTTTTCAGCTCAAGGGGTCTCCCTGGCAGGAGTCTCTCTGCTTAGTCATATTGATCTAAGGCAGTGGTTCCCAGCCTTCCTAATGCTGCTGCCCTTTGCTACAGTTCCTTATGTTGCGGTGACCCCAACCATAACATTATTTTCATTGCTACTTCATAATAGTAATTTTGCTACTGCTATGAAGCATAATATAATGATCTGTGTTTTCTGGTGGCCTTAGGTGACCCCGTGAAAGGTTCAGTCAGCCCCAAAGGGGTCACTCACTACCCATAAGTTGAGAACCACAGCTCAAGGGAAAAAACACAATACAACCCAAAACAAAAAGTCTAAGGCAGAGATCAGAATGAATAGCATGTTGTAGCTTATACAAGAGGCAGCAGAATAGAATATATGGTTATCTGTTTATCAATGCATTGATTGACTATAGTAGGGTACATTAAAAGCTAATAATGCTACTAGAGGGCACAAGCTAGAAATCAAGAGACTGAGGCAGGAGGATTGCAAGCTCCAGACTAGCCTGTTCTACATTAAGGAGATGCAACGTCTCTAATTAGTTAATTAGCACTAGTAATAAATAGCTGTGGAGGGCTGCAGAGATGGCTCAGTGGTTGGGAGCACCGACTGTTCTTCCGGAGGACCAGGGTTCAATTCCCAGCATCCACATGGCAGCTCACAACTGTCTGTAACTCCAAAGTCTGACACCCACAGACATAAAGTGCACATAAAAATAAAAATAAATAAATAAAATAAATAGCTGTGGTGGAGTCAGGAGGGGAAAGAACAGGTAGGAGATAGAAGCTTCTGGTGGTATGTGGGCTTGCATTTCTGTCTTGAGGCTGTGTAAAAGTACTCTTCACTCAAATATTTTTGAGGAAAGAGAAATTATTTAAGCATTATTATGATTAAAGCTAAGACTTAGGAATGCATTCATGATCGTCAGGACCTTCTATGTCTTATAAACTGTAGCAGTCTCGCCTTCGTTGCCTGCAGTATTCCGCTCAGTCTCGGGTTGCCTTCACGGGCCAGTCTCTTGCCTTCTTCCCATGCCCAGAGCATCCCCACTCGTGTGTACTCAAGGATGCGCTCTTTCTTGTTGGCCTCTGCCCAGGAAAAATTGTTCATTTTTCTCTCGGTGCTGCCACTCACCTCAAGCATCCTCTGGTCTCGGCCTTTACTAGACTGATTAGTACTAAGTCTTCTTACTAGATCAGGAGACTCTAAGTGCCCGTGATGGTTCACTGTGGTTGTCAACGCGGCAAGGATGCAGAATCACCTTGGAGACAAGCCTCCAGGCATCCTGTGAGGGGTTCTCTGGATTAGGTTACATGAGGTGAGAAGACTCCCCTTAGTTGCAATGTGACCAGCACCCTCAGTCTCCTACCTCCATGACGCCCCTCGCCATGATGGACTGTGAGCAAAATAAATGCCCTTCTCCTTCTGTTGCTTCTGTCAAGTATCTCGTCCCAGCAGCATGTAACACATCTAACACAGCGAGGGCCACATCAGTCTTGCATGGTTGGAAAGCAGTCTGTTTACAGTAAGAAAAACAAAACAAACCCCACAATGGGTCATGTGGGCAGTATTCAGCAGTTTGAACCTTATTTTTGTTTAGGCTTTAACAGTAGATCAGGAAATCTCACCAAAGCGTGTGTGGACCTAGGAAGCAACTCAACACTCCAAGGACCAGAGTTCCATCCTTTTCTCTCATGCTGTACAGTGGCCAGAGCCCCTGGGAAATAGAACCCAGTGGCCTGGACATCTGTCTCTGTCTCTGGGACAGCCTTTCCATGCACAGGGACACTCAGCAGCTGTGTGCCAGAGGTTGCTGCTCTGGTACCAAAGATGCCTTTCAAACAGTGGGGTTCTCTGTGCCACTTGCTCTTCTCCTAAAAGCTAATCTGCGCACGCGTGTGCACACACACACACACACACACACACACACACACACACACACACACACATGCACACAGTGGGAGTCAGGGAGGGGGAGAGAGAGGGAGGGAGCATTGCTAAGTTGTCTTGCCAGCTTTCCATTTGAAGGTGTCAGGGTCGCCTGACATAATAGGAAAGCCCAGTGAGGGATTTGTTTTCTTTTCTCCCCAAGTACCTGTTGTCTCTTCCTTTGAAGTAGCCACTGTGGGTGTTGTTTATTTACATATGTATAAATAAGCATATAAACATATGTAAGCCAGTCCATTTCCTGTGTTCTGCCAAGGCTAGGAGGCTTCATCTGTGAGAGGAGGTGTTTTGGTTTGGTTTCTTTTCAACAACCTGGCTGTGTATCATTTTTCTTGTATTATTTTCTTGTGGCAAAAGAAATGTCCCATTGTAACAAAATATGCAAAACAAAAGCTTACGGCTCTCTCCACCTTGACAGGTGACTACGTTCTCTCTCTTACTACTTATGTATATGAGCAGTTGGTCCAGCGTGGGCTATTTTTAACAGTAAGTTCATGAACTGCATACAATTCTCAACTTAGTTGTTCCTTTCTTTTCTCTCTCCAACTCTTAACAGTGTCACCTGTAGTCTAGTCTGGCCTGGAACTTTTTACATAGCTGAGGATGACCTTGACAACTTGTTTTTTCTTTACTAAGAAAGCGTGTTAATCTTCATTCCATCAGCCTATGACAACTGTGTGACACGTGGCGTTCTTCACATGGGATGCGATGGACGGAGGACCATGATTCTCTTGTCTTTTGGAGACTCCTCTTTTTCTACTTTTTACCTTTTTCTTATTGTTGTTGTTAGTTATTTCTATGAACTAAATTCTCTTAAAAGCACTCATGTTTCAGAATGTTATATTCTCAGATTGACTATAAAAAAAGGATTTACCAGGGACTGAAGAGATAGCTCAGCAGGCTAAGAGCACTGGTTGCTCTTCCAAAGGACCCAGGTTCAAATCCGAGCACTCACGTGGTGGTTCAAAATTGTCTGTAATTCCAGTTCCAGGGGATCTGACACTCAGACATACATGAAGAGGGAACACCTATGTAAATAAAATAAAATGGTAACAAAGAAAAGTTTTTTAAAAAGAAGGATTTACCAGCTTATACTCCAGCACTGAATGTGTCTGATTTTTTTTCCCCTCTTCATATGATGTAGATAACCGATTGCTTTAAATCTTGCCAGTCTGTTGCTATTGTATTATTTAAATTTGCAATCCCTCAATTAAATGGCGTTGGAAGTCAGAAATGATGCTCACCCTGTAATCCCAGTGCTGAGGAAGCTGAGACAGGGGGATCGTCTTGAATTCCAGGTCATCCTGGGCTGTAGAATAAGACTATGTCTCAAAAAAGAAAAGTAAATCAATTAAAAAAAATAATAAGATGAATGAGGCTGAGATTTGTCTGTTTTCTTAATGTTTTTATATTATGGTGTTTGTTTGTTTGTTTGTTTGAGACAGAGTTTCACAATGTAGCCCTAGCTGTCCTGGACCTTATTCTGTAGACCAGGCTGGCCTCAAATTCATAGAAATCCTCCTGCCTCTGCCTCTGGAATGTTAGGATTAAAGGTGTGCACCACCCCTGGCCTAGTGAAGCCAAGATATAGTCATTTTATATTTTTGCAATAAATTTTCTTTTCCTATTCTTTCTTTGGGTTTCTACACAGGTTTGTATTGAGAGACACGGTGACAATCTGTGCTGTTTAGCACTGACAAAAGGTTTTTGTGAATTTCTTTTCTTGAGACCAGGTCTCTCTCTCTCTCTATGTAGCCCTGGCCATCCGGAAACTTGCTATATAGATCCACTTGCCTCTGCCACTGGAATACTGGGATTAAAAACATATGCCACCATGCCCAGCCTTTATAAAAGTTTTTATAGGAAATATTTTTTTTACCCACTTACTCTCCTCTTCCTCCTGCTCTCTCTGCTCTGTCTTCCCCTTCTCTACCCATCAGGAGAATAGGAAACAGGCATGGATGCTGGCGAGCCGCCCCAAACACTCTTCCCTCTACACATTTGCCCTTTCTGTCTTTGTATAAGTGCATTTCTTACATATAAACACAAAAACTTCCCAAGACTTAAACCATGGGGTCTGAAACCACTTAAGAGGGGTCCTTTGGGATGCTGCAACCAGCTTCAGGAAAGATGGGCCCCTTTTCTTTTGGGAGTCCTGAGGGTGAGTGTCCTGACCAGCATACGTCCTGTAAGGGAGCACTACAAAAGCTCAGCACAGTGGTAATTACTGTTATTGTCCTGACATCCTGGAACGTCAAGCTGAATTCCTACCAGCAATACAGGACAAAATTAAAGCCATGGTGACATCATGCCTACAATAAAGAGGAGTCACGGCCGGTGATGCTCACTTGTTTTCCTGAGGCCACTGAGAGAGGATCTCTCATTTGGAGAGATGACACCGCTGAGCCTGGTCTGAGCCTGACCCTGTGAGTGGACACAGGGTCTCTCCTGATCTCGGTAGTTTGTTTTAAGCTGAAGTCCCTCTTTGGGATCAAGAGCAGAGGCCCAGGCTGTTGCTCACTCTGGGCCTGTCAGGACAACACCTGGCTGCATATGCGGCTGGATCGCTGCATTCATTCTGCAGTATTTACTGTTCTCTCGTGGAGCAAATCTGAAAGCCGGTCCACTCGATGGGGGGTCGGACTTGCTGCGGCTGTGGCTGTGGCTGTGGCAGGTGCAATGGGTGTGCCAACAATCGTAGCAGGAGCGTCGACTCTCGAAACCAGCGCTTTGACTCCCGGAATAGATGTGAAAATTCCAGAAACAGGTGCTATGACCGGGATCTTGAGGTGAGTCCTAGCTGGGGAATCTTCTGTGTAATTGGGTTTTGTTTTTGTTTTGTTTTACTCTTTACAAGGGTTAAATTGTGGGGATGTGAGTGGGAGCCAGCATTATCACAGTTGTGAATGGCTAGCCATGTTGGCCTTGTATCTGTCAATAGCCCAGCCACTACAGTTAAAACACACAGTCTTTTCTCTCTCACCCCCTCTCTTCCCTTGCCTTGCATTGGTTTGTTTGTTTGGTTGGTTGGTTTTTTCCTTTCTTCTAGTTGGTATAGTTTTGCTATTGAAGTAAATGCTGCTGAGGCTAGTTACTGCTGGGTAATGTTCTCCAAGACTTAACCCTTTGTACGTAAAAAAATTTTTGGACCCTTGTTTTGGGGACAGGAGAGACAAAAATTATAATAATAAAACCTTGTATTTTCTTTAAAGCCATTTTTCTTTGGGCTGAGCTAATTTGCAGGGTGCCAAGTTCTTATTTGAACTAGATAATAATAAACCATAAAGATTCTTTGTTAGGGCGGGGCTACAGCGCAGTTAGTAGAATGCTTGCCTAAAATGCACAAGGCTCTGGGTTTCATCTCCGGCAACACACATAGTAGCTCATGCCTGTAATCCCAACACTCATGGAGGCAGGAATTCGAAGTCATCTCTGGGCGCGTAGTGAGTTTGAGGCCAGCCTGGGATACAGTGGGAAGGTGAGAAGGCGGGAAATGGGACACAGGGGACCCTGTCTCAGAAAAACAAATAGAGATGCATTTGAGAAAAGCGGATGGTCATTTTTCAGTTTCCGGTTCTGTGCTGGGGACCGAACCCAAGGCCTCTCTGTGTGAGGGACACAAGTGCTCTGCCACCGAGCGATACTGGTAGCCTCTGTTTTTCAGGTTCTGATGCACAGTACAAGTGCTCTGTGAGCACCACAGGTTTATAAGGTGGATCTAGCTCTCAACCTTGATGGGTTCCCACCCTCCCCACCCGCTGCTGGCTGGACCTGTCCTGCTCCGTCACCACCAGCCTGCGCTTGCCTTTGATGCTCTTTCACCCTGTTCCTCACCTGTCGTACTGTATGTACATTCGCTTTGTTCTAGGCACGGGAACTTTGAAGCTGTCAGATGGAATGCATACAATGTGTCAGTCTCGTCTATGTAATGTGCTCTAGGGGAAATGCGTGTCCTATAAACTTTTGATCTATTTTTTCCCCTCCCTGACAGAGTTCCCTGATCGAACCCATAATTTAATGAGACAGGTAGCTGATTTTAAAAATGGGTATATGTTTGTGGGCACATACACATAAACACACTTTTGAAAAACATCTAAGTACTGATTGACAGCTTGAAATAGAATAAAGCATTCGATGTTGGCCCTGCTCTGAGCACAACAGTGAGAGCATCCTTTCAGATGTGTCCTACGCTGGGGAGGTAGGATCCTAATCAGTGTTTATGTCCATGTCTCTTGGTTTTACTGCCATGCCTCAAGTGCCTCTTTCTGCCCCTGTGCCTGATAAGCCTCAGATTTGAGATTCTTAGTTTTTAAACACTGCCCAGAGAGATGCCTTAAGTCATTATACACAGATTTGTGGTCTTCGCTAATTCTTGCCTAATTAGCAAGCCTCTGGAGATATTTTGCCCCCCCCCCCTGGGAGATATTTTTAATGATGTCCAACCAGCAGTTTGGCAGAAAATTCCCAGAAGAACTTGGGGGAAAAACTCAGTTTTGTGGCTGGAAGACACGACCAATAATAACACTAGTGTAAATGCACAGAGCCTTGGTGACAATGTGGGATTAGGAGCAAGCTCTGTGACTGTGACAGTCACAGACAAAAGGAGTAACTGGGGACAAGCTGGGTCATCTTGCTAAACCAAGACCCGAGGATGTATGCGCAGTCACTGAGTGAAGAGTGGCTCAGGGACTGAGAACAGACACGATGTCCTCCCAGATGACCCCGCTGCGAGCCCCGAGCAGTGAGGAACTGAAGTTTGCTTAACTTCAAAGTGAGAGCTGGGAGGGATGTTCAGGTGACTGGTATTAAAACATCCACTTTAAAATATCTCCCTGGAGCCGGGCGTGGTGGCACATGCTTGAAATCCCAGCACTCTGAGAGGCAGAGGCAGGTGGATCGCTGTGAGTTCGAGGCCAGCCTGGTCTACAAAGTGAGTCCAGGACAGCCAAGAGAGACCTTGTCTTGAAAAACAAACAAACAAACAAACAAAAAAAAAATATATCTATTTCCATTAATGACGATGACAATCAAATCAGAGCCCTTGGGTTTTTGTTTTTTGTTTTTTTGTGTTTTTTATCATTTTGCCTAAAATAACTTAAAAACTATGAAAGCATCCTTTCTTCAAGAGTTAACTTCTAGGCCTGGCGTGATGGTTCATGCCTTTAATACTAGTACTTAGGAGGGAGAGACAGGAGGATCTCTGTGAGTTTGAGGCTAGCCTGATTGACAGAGGGGGCTCTAGGATACGCCTCCCCTGGGAAAAAAAAGTTAACTTATATCCTGGATTGGGGCCACAAGCCTGTGAACCCAGATACCTGATGAGCCGAGGCAGGAGGTTCACAAGTTCAAATATTGTCTGGGCTACACAATGAGTTCAAGTCCCGCCTGTTCAACCTAAAGAGACCGTGTCTCTAAATGAATAAGTTGATAGGCTGGGCCACAGCTTCCCCATGAGCCTAGCGTGCCCAAGGCCCCCAATCCACAGTTCAGTCCTCAGTCCTGGGGGAAGATACTTCTAAGAGTTGGGGAATTAATTAGGTAATGTTTCACCACAAGGTGCATGCTAATTAAAAATATTGGTTTAAAATACTTTACAAAGTGACAGTATACATAGTAAACTTAAAGAACAACCTTTGCTGGGGAATCTTCTTGCAGTTTTTGTTTTATTTTAAAACTGTAGTAATCCAAATATGCATTTATCTTACAGTTCTGATTAAATACTAACCTTATCTGTGAAGATGCTCTGGATCCCTAGAGTCTTCTTTCCATTGCTGGTGTTCTTGGGGAACTTTGTAAGATCCCAGGTTTCTCCATCTTTAGAAACGGTATCTCTTTCCACCAGGAAGTGGCTTCTTCAGAGCACTGAAGAAAAAAAAAAGATCTGTATGAATATGAGGGACATAAGGAATTTAATGGTATCCATGAGACAGGATGTATCATTATTTGTGCATGATATGTGTGTGCACTCACATGCCACAGCATGCTGTGCAGGTCAGAGGACCACTCTGTTGAATCCTGAATCGGTTCTCTCCTTCCATCTTTGGGGGATGGAATCGGGTCACCAGGCCTTTACTCACTGATCCCAGGGAAACACAGCAACAAATGCAGCTGAGAGCAGAGCCCACCAGCTTTGGTGGTCTCCTAAAAATGAATAGATAAGAGTGAAGTAGATGGTGCATTGTGCCTCAGCATCATGTGGTGATGCCTCCAAGGCTCCAGGAGGAAAGAGGAAACTGGCTAGGGGAGGAACTTGGGCTTGTCAGCTTCAGGAGGCATCTTTGAAGCTCTGATGATGCCATCCACCTTCCCACGTTCCTACCATCTCACTGTCCCACTTCCCACCTTCCCCTTCCCACTTTCCTACTTCCCACCTTCCCATTTCCCACCTTCCCACTTCCCACCTTCCCACCTTCCCACTTCCCACCTTCCCACTTCCCACCTTCCCACCTCCCCACCTTCTGACTTCCCACCTTCCCACCTTCCCACTTCCC
>OU015750.1:66256937-66269219 GCA_907169655.1 Acomys percivali
CCTTCCCACCTTCCCACCTTCCCACTTCCCACCTTCCCACCTTCCCACTTCTCACCTTCCCACCTCCCCACCTTCTGACTTCCCAGCTTCCCACCTTCTCACCTTCCTACTTCCCACCTTCCTACCTTCCCACCTTCCCACTTCCCTCCTTTCCACCTTCCCACCTTCCCACTTCCCCCTTTCCACTTCCCAACTTCCTACTTCCCACTTCCCACTTCCCCCTTTTCCACTTCCCACCTTCCCACTTCCCCCCTTTGCCTGTTTTTGGCATTCGGCTAAATGTGTGTAGATTTCTTTTTAGTAAAATACTGAGGTGCTGGGGAAACCCTTGGAAACAATTAGCCTCTACACAATATTCTTCTGCATCTAGTATCTGGTGTTATCTAGTTTTATTAATTTACCTTATTGTCATATTACCTTTCTTTAAAAACAACAGATTTGGGACCAGAAGATGGTTTGTTAGGTAAAGGTGCTTGCCGCTGGCTGATTCTGGCAACCTGAATTTGTTCCCCAAAATCCACATAGTGGAAGGAGAGAACTAAGCCTTACACACTGTACCCTCTAAATAAATAGATAAAATAAATACATTTTTAAAATAAAGGAAAGAAATGCTGTCACAGGGATACCATTAACCCACTCAGGCCCCTCATGTTCATACAGATATTTCTGCTCTACTGTTGCATGCGCAGCTTATCTATTATTTCCTATAAATATAGTTTACATTCAAGCAAGCTTCCTGTCCCTAAAGGCTTTCTGTTGTTAATGTTGGTTTGCAGTACCATGCTAATTGTTACTGCATTTTGCTTTTATCTATGTATCAGGGATCTTTACTGTTCAGATAGGTCACTTCTTCCCAGTCATATATTTTTTTTAAGATTTATTTATTTATTATTATGTATACAGTGCTCTGGTTGCATGTACACCTGCAGGCCAGTAGAGGGCATCAGGTCACATTATAGGTGGTTGTGAGCCACCATGTGGTTGCTGGGAATTGAACTCAGGATCTCTGGAGGAGTAGTCAGTGCCCTTAACCTCTGAGCCATCTCTCTAGCCACTTCCCAGTCATTTTTAAGCCACTGGATGGAGTGATAACCAAGTTGGAATTGCTGGAAGAGAGGGCAGTTGACCAAATTGGTACTTTGACCTCATGGTACTAGATGACCTTGCAATGAGTCATCTTATGTACCTCCATGTTTTGTTTTTGTTTTTTTTTTTTAATGATCCTTGAAATAGCCATTCTGGCAAGGTTATGAGTAAACATGCATTGGCTGTCACCCCAGGTAGAAAATGGAGCCATACATAATTTCAGCACGTGAACAATAAGGAGGGGGTTGGGTGGATTCAGGACAGAAACCACCAGAAAGTAGGAGAACAGGAGCTGAAGGAAGAGATTGAGCCACCATGTGCCCTAACCCTCCTCCCGGCTTCTGTTGTTGTTTGTTCATTTTGGATTTGGGTTTTGGTTTCTTTTAAGGCAGTGTCTTATTGTGCACCCCTGGCTGGCCTGGAATTTGCTGTACATATATAGCCCAGGCTTGCTTTAAGCTTGCAGATCCCTTCCAAGTACTGGGACTAAAGGTGTGTGCCACCATATCTGCCTTTAAAAATTTTTTTTTTTATTATGTGTTCCTGTCTGTGTGAGGATGTGTGCACTTGAGTAAGGTACCGTGCCCTCAGAGGCCAAAGGATGGGCTGGATGTGCTAGAGCCGGGGTTCTAGGTGGTTGTGAACTGCCCAGCATGGATGCTGGGGTCTGAACTTGGACCCTCTGCAAGAGCGGCGTGTACTTTGAATCACTGAGCCAGCTCTCCAGTTATGTCGTTTACGGCTAACATTCTGCCAGCATCTCATCCTTTGTCCCTTCCTTGGCGTTGTAAGCTATTTATTTATTTAATACTTGTTGACAGGCTTACCCTGGGAGCTGCTTCTTGCAGCAGAAAAGGAATGAGGAAAAATAAAGAACTCTCAACATTACTGATGCTTGGCCTAAACCAAGACGGAAAGAAATGACAGACTAGTGTTTACGATTTAAAGCTACGATGACACTGTGTTGGGTATATTTACTACTGCCTTGTGGTGTTGGAAAGGCATCAGAATGAAGGTGCTGGTTAAATGTGGGAGAGAACAAGCTAGCCAAGGAGACTCTCTAGGCAGGAAAGGGGCGCAGAAAGGAACCCAAGTAGTAGGTCCCTCCCTTCCCCCCACCCCCCCAATCCTCCTCACCCCCCCCCCGGAAGTATCAGGTCAGGGTCCATCCCTTAAATGCCGACAAATTGTTGTGAGTTCTTAAGCAAAGATAAATATTTGATAATAGATGGAATATGTGAGAGACAGTGGCATTGAGCTTTTTGCTGTAACGGAAGAGTTGTGTACAGGGAAGTAAAAAGCTTTGAAAGCAGAAGGGCTCGGGCTCTCAGAGGCTGCTCACGCGGCCATCCAAACAGTGTGTCCGCATGGAGGCAGAGGCTGTCGGGTGAGATGAAGTCAAGAGGCTGCATAATGAATCCCTTGTGTCGTGTGAGCAAAAGTGGACGGTCATGATCTGGAGCGTTTAGACTCAGAGGCTGGAGACATGCCCTGGTGACAAACCTGAGTCTTGTGAAGGGAGCTGGCTGGTGGGGGTGGGGAGGTAGGTAAGGGAGTAGGATCCATCTAGTCGTTTTAGAGAACGCTGACTTTGAAG
Organism: Acomys percivali; assembly: GCA_907169655.1. Taxonomy (NCBI): domain Eukaryota; kingdom Metazoa; phylum Chordata; class Mammalia; order Rodentia; family Muridae; genus Acomys; species Acomys percivali. Next base: position 66,259,621 of record OU015750.1, read on the forward strand.
TAGTGCCTTGAAAACCAGCCAGAGAGATTTGGAACATTTTCAGAATAAATGAGAAGATGAAGGTTTTCCTATTATTAATTAATTAAGTTTTGCAAACTAACATGAAAATTCGTTTGTCAGCAAAATCTAATGAGGACACATGTGAAGCAATGCATACAGTAAATAGCATATACTTTGCTATTAAAACCATGAATGTGTCATTCTATATGCAGAGATTTGATTATAATTCCCCGAATCTGAAGTTTCTTTGAAATATATCTGTTTGCGGGAGGTCTCACAGAACCACAGAGCCGGAGGTGGTCTGTAAGAGGGAAGTAGCCATGCGCTTAGAATCAGCGACTCAATGTCAAACAGAAACAAGTAGGAAAAAGGCAAAATAAGAAAATTCAAGAGAGTAGATAAAATAAGGGATAACGTTGAACTCATACATTCCTTAAAGCTCGTGAGAGTAGAAGTGGGTGGTCATGCCCCTCTGAACTCACTGCAAGTCTTCTACCCCGTATGAAAACCTCTTCGGAAACAGAAATACTTCAAAAGAGTCTTAAAATTGGGGGAAGATATTCTCTCTGTGTAGCATAATACAGTAAAAGTTTTGATGGCAAAATATATGCTGTTTACTCTTAGTGAGATAATTAAAGATGCATTGCTAGAGCGGGGCTTGGGGTGAGGTGGGGGAGTGGCTGGGGGTGGGGTGTCACACACACAGATGGGGCAGGCTCTATGGTGAGATGGGACAAACCAGGCAGTTTTAGAAGCCAAGTAGAGCACTCAGGAGGTGGGACAGGACTAAAAGGTCCTCAGATTAAGGGAGGTACAGGTTACCGGAGCTTGGGGTGTTGAGCGTGATGGCTCAGCATTTTGTAGAGTAAAGAACATGACATTGACACATAAAGAAACTTATGCTGGGGCTAATTTTCTTTGTGGATAAGGGGGGAGCAAATTGATGTCTGAGAAGAGCATGGTTTGGCAATGACCACCTGACAGCCATTGGCTGGTGGTGTTATGGTAACAGGAGATGATGGTTGGCAGAAGGGCCAGGGTAGTGAATGTCAGAGATCCAAAGTCTAGACCCGTAAGGAGATGCTTAACCATGGGTACCATGGTATTCAATGGGATATATAAGCTCCAACCCACATAAATGTGGGGCCTTTTTTTAAAAAATTTATTCTTGTTACATCTCAATGGTTATCCCATCCCTTGTATCCTCCCTTTCTTCCCTCCCTCCCATTTTCCCCTTATTCCCCTCCCCTATGACTGTGACTGAAGGGGATTTCCTCCCCCTGTATATGCTCATAGGGTATCAAGTCTCTTCTTGGTAGCCTGCTATCCTTCCTCTGAGTGCCACCAGGTCTCCCCCTCCAGTGGACATGGAGTTCATGTGAAAGTCATACCCCACTCTCCACTCAACTGTGGAGAATGTTCTGTCCATTGGCTAGATCTTGGGTAGGGGTTTAAAGTTTACCGCCTTGGCTGGTGCCTTAGTTTGAGTGGGACCCCTGGGCCCTAAATGTGGGGCCTTTTTATTCTCCCAGCAAACATGTAGCTGGGATTGATGAAACGAGGCACACCATGTGATCCTTTGTTGTTGGGTTTCCCCAAATAAGCAAATAACTATCCCAGGTCTAAGACTGTAACTATGGCAACAATCTGGTCCCCTTCTTTTGTCCTCTTCTTCTCGCTGTTCTTTCTGCACAGAGGAGCCAGAACCATCTTGTTATACGCCAATCAGGTCCCATCATTCTCCGGCTTGTGGTCTCAGGCGTCCCGCTGTGCTGAGGGGAGACCCTCCAATCTTCCTGCAAGTTCTCTGTCCCTGGTGACCTGGTGTGTGTCCTCACCTCCCACACTGTCCATCTCCACCCACTCACCCCTTTTTCTCACCTGAACTCTTTCTTGCTGGGAGAACAATAGAGCACCCCCTGTTTGCTTGGCTTGGGACACACTTTTGGGAGTCCTCAGGGACCGATTGCCATTCACCCTTCGCGTTTCCTTTAAATGATAACCTCTGCAGAAAGGCCGTTCGGACACCTCAGCCTACAGGAATTGTCCGCAGAGTACAAATCACGAAGTGACAATTTCCTGTTTGCTTTTGTCTATCTTCCGTCTCTGACAACATAAACCAGGAAGCAGGGACTTTTGCCTCTTGCTCATGGCTGTGTCCCCATTCCTAGCACCGCGCCTGGCCCACACAGAATGTTCAGTAAGGTTTTCTGACGGAGGGAAGACATAGCCTTCTGTTTCTTTTATTTCACTTTAATTTGCTTAACCGCATTAGGACTAGACATTAGGAGTCTGCTTGCTTTTAAATAGTGGTAGGGGTCTCTGCTCCTCTGCAGTACAGTGTTACAATTGCTGGGTCTGACCATCCCTGTAAGGTTTCTTGGGCAGTTAAGTTCAAAACCTGTCTTGTTCTTCCCTCCCCTCATAGATTATCTTATATATCAGAACATCGCTTTTTGGTTAGGAAGCAGTTTTATCACCAACAGATTTGGCAGCTCTGCTCTCAGGCCCACAGTCCGATCTGTCACCTGTGCCAGGATGGCAGACTGAGTCCCTTCTGATACTTTCTGATACTCTCCTCAGTGCAGCTGCAACCAGGTAAACCTGGCCCTGGGACATATCTAGATGAACTAAGATGCCAGCATGCTTTTACCTCAAAGAGCCCACTAGAGAAGCAGAAGTAAAAATCTTGGCTGCGTGAAGATGAGCATACAGTGGGAACCCAAAGGCCAGTGTGTAGTCATAGGAAGTAAGTGCAGACATGTTCAGATCACCCTCCTCCAGGGACAGATGCAGCTGTGCTGGGCACTAACGCTGTGTAATTAATACAAACCATCCGCGAGGCCGGGCTTCCTGTGGGTGCTTCCGATGAGCACGATCCATCACTAATTAGCCCCTACTCAAGCCCCTAAGTTGGGTATCATTATTCTTGCTTTGCAAACAAAGAAAAACAAGGATGCTAGGGCCCAGACTCTGCGTAACCATGTTGCCGGGCTTAATGAAGAATCTTGGAATTCCTTATTCTGGATGAGTTTCCTGCACTAAGAAATCTACTTGTATCACCAAGGAATATGGCCTAGTGGGAATAACTCCAAAACAGGTCGTTCTTGCAGCCCATTTTGGCTCCAGCTTTGTGGGTTTCCATGTGAAAAGAGACTGCTCTCTGCTTGGCATGGTGGGGTCGGGAGTGGAGGGGCTGGGGTGGGAGATGGGGGCTGGTTTGCCTCAGTGAAGAGCCTGGACCTGCTGTGTGACTGTTGGGCTTTACAAAGGTGCTACCTCAGCTGAGCTTTTTGAGAATGTCACTTAAGTCTGGAAAACATGCTGTTCTTTGCAGAGAAGGTTGGCCATGAAATTTGGCATTCTTTTCCAGAGGTTTTGCGGTAAGTTCCGTTATCTCCGAATAGACCGCTCAGGTTCTAGAAGCCCCTCAGTGCACGGGTTGGCAGAACAAACCTGGGGAGAGAGTGCGCACATGCGCACTGAAGTGTCAGTATGTAGCTCTAGATAAGACAGTGTCAAAAGACCATAACCACAGTACTGTTATTAACACTGAGGAAGATATTGTTAATTACTTCGCATTAGCAAGCATCCTGCCATGATTCTAATTAACCCAGTCATCTAATGTATCCTATGTGTAATTTGAGCCTCTGTGCTGCAGCTTGGTCAGTGTGTCTCCTGGGCCTCTGTGTGTCTGTGACTGCTCCTCCTACCTCTTTTTTCTTGACAATTTTTTCACATTAATTAATTAATTAATTAGAGATAAGGGTCTCGCTGTGTATCCCTGGTTGGCCTGGAGCTCATTATGTAGACCAGGCTAACCTCAAACTCACAGAGATCCACCTACCTTGTCTCCTCAGTGCTGGGATCAAAGATGTGCACCAGCACACAAGCTCTGTCACTTTTTCCCCCTGTGAAATGTAGCACATCCTGGGTTCCTCTGGCTTTGTCCTCAAGGTGCCACTGAACTTTCCCGCCATCCCCAGTGTTTACTGCCAAGCAGTAAACCCACCATCTTGATTCAGTTATTGGAGGAGGATATTTCAGATGTTATCTGCATAATAAAGCACCTACCAGTTTCTCTTTTTTGTCTAGCAAAGGTTGATATGGTCCTCTGGACACCTCCCTTTCAAAGCCCTTACCAGACAATGTCACTGATGACTGTTGCTTGCAGTTGTCATCAAGTCATCCGGCCACAGTTATTAGCTGGGACTTTTCTATTGGAAGAACTTTCCCTCATCACATGTTTTGTTACCTGAAAAGGTTCGTGAGGAAGGCGGAGAAATGTTTGATTTAACTCCTTTATTTTCCAGTTTCTGGAATAATGACTTGTTGCATTAAAGAAAACCTCCAGATGGGGTCATAGTCTTCTTGTTGTCTGTGCTATACTTGAGACTATGCAAGAATCATAGAAACGAACAGATAGTATCAGAAAAACATAACAACTGGAAGCTGTCGGCTTCTTAGGCTTGTGAGCCACCGGTACTTTTTATTAAGAGTGGCCATTTTGGGCTGGGAAGATGGCTCAGTATGTAGACTGCATGCTGTGCAAAACCTGGATATCCCGGTAACCTGTAATCTCAGTACAGGGTGCCCTGATAAGTGGGTGGATTATCCCTGGAACTCATTGGCCAGTCAGTCTAGCCAACTGATGATCTACATGTCCAATAAGAAGTCCTGGCTCAAAACATAGGTAGAAAAGCTGGGCGTGGTGGCACACACTTTTTTTTTTTTTAAAGAGAGAGGGTCTCTCTGTGTTAGCCTTGGTTGTCCTGGACTCGCTTTGTAGACCAGGCTGGCCTCGAACTCACAGCCATCCACCTGTCTCTGCCTCCCAAGTGCTGGGATCAAAGTCATGCACCACCACGCCTGACTTTGGCACAAGCTTTTAATCCCAGCACTCAGGAGGCAGAGGCGGGAGGATCGTTGTGAGTTTAAGACCAGCCTGGTTTAGGAGAGCCAAGGCTACACGGAGAAACCTTGTCTCCAAAAACAAAAACAAATGAACAAAAAAAAAAAGTAGGTAGAAAATGGTTGAGGGAGACAACTGACATTAATCTGGGGGTTCTACATGTATGCACAGACATGTGTACTCATACCCTCGTGAATACATTCCTGTAACACACACACACACACACACACATACACACACACACACACACCCCCCAAGAGAGTGACCAAGAGCAGGAAAGACATGTGTTGTGACAGTGTGGACTCCAGTGATGTTGACTGCTGACCTTGACCTCTGTGGTGCCATGTCTGTCCTAGATTCCTTGTCCGTTTAAATGCTAATAAGAGTGACTTTTCTTTCTAGACTTTTTTTCTTTTACTTCTACAGAACATAAGACATTTTTCAGGATGTGTAATTTCAAAACACTTTGGTTTGTTGTCATCCCCTGCACTGTGTCCTGTGTGCCCTCAGATAAACATGGGTTCCCTTATCCACTGAGGAAGATGATGCATGGTTTTGTCTTTATCAGAGGAGTGCTGCTCACTCAGAAGGTGATGATTACATCTGTGACTCAGATGCTAACTTGCAGTAAGGTTGAAACAAAACAAAAAACAAATGTGATTGTGTCATGATTATGTCTATAGTCTTCGGAAAAATTGATATTAAAAGCTGTGTGTAAGTGGATTTCTGTGAGTACCGGGCCAGCCTGGTCTACAAAGAGAGTTCCAGGACAGACAGGGTGATTACACAGAGAAACTATGGTCTCAAAAAAACAGAAAAGAAAAAAACAAAACAAAATTGTGTTCAGATAGTCAGCTGTGCTCTTACATCCTTAGCCAGAGTGTCCTGGGTTCTTTTTGAGGTGCTGGGGGGGGGGGGGCTGGAGCCACAGGCACAGGCCTATGGGGCACGGCTCTGCCACTGGGCCACACCTCAGCCTAGTGCTGGTGTGTTTCACAGAAGCCACCATGATGCTAATGTGTCAGCAGTCTACCAGGGATCTGTAGTGCATGACGACTTACAAACTTTCATAATTATACAGTCCTTCCCTTTTAATGTGCTTTTATATTTAAGAATATTTTTTTTAATTATTTTTATTTTTTTAATTAATTTATTCTTGTTACATCTCTATGGTTATCCCATCCCTTGTAACCTCCCATTCTCCCCTCCCTCCCATTTTCCCCTTATTCCCCATATTTAAGAATATTAAAAACACCTTCAAAACTTTAACTGGCCTTTTAAAGTACCAATGCTTTTACTTTTTATCTAGTATTTTATTGTTGCTGTATTATTGTCTCACTATGTTGCCCAGGCTGGACTCCAACTTATGACAATCCACTTGACTTGGCTTCCTGAGTGCTGGAATTACAGGCAACTGCTCCTATGCCTGACTTCTTCGCTTACCATAAATTCATTGAGAACTTTTAGCTGCATTCAAACTACTAAACAAACCCAGGTTTGATGGCCCATAGGATATTGAGTTTGAGGTCAGCCTGAGTTATATAGTAAGACCATGACTCAGAACAGCAACAAACATGAGATATTAAGAATAGATTTGGAGGGCTGGAGAGATGGCTCAGAGGTTAAGAGCACTGATTGCTCTTCCAGAGGTCCTGAGTTCAATTCCCAGCAACCACATAGTGGCTCACAACCATCTATAAAGAGATCTTGTACCCTTTTCTGGCAAGCAGGTATACGTGCAGACAGAACACTGTATACATGATAAATAACTAAATCTTTAAAATAAGAAAAAATAGATTTGGAGGGCTGGTGTAGTGACTCAGTGGCTAAGAGCACTTGCTGCTTTTGCAGAAGACACAGGTTCCATTCCCAGCACCCACATCAAGGGCTCACAACCACTTGTAACTCTAGTTCCAGGGGATCCAGTGTCCTCTTCTGGCACCTGTAGTTTGAGGCACACACATGGTACACACACATACATGCAGAGAAGACACTCATGCATATTAAATAAATGATAAGTCAATAAATATCTTAAAAGGAGTTAAATAGATTTAGTGTCTCTCTCAGATGAGAGAAAGAGTGATTCCAGTTCCAAGGCCTACCTTGACTTCTTCATCCCTCAGAGAACAGACCCTGCAGCGGGGAGGTCTTCCCAGGACCAAGGTGTAACCTAAGGGAGGCTGTATCCAGGGACTCCATTAAAAGCCTGCATGAGCAAGCCGTGCAGTCCCTGGGCAGGTGTGGCAGGCCTCCTGTATGGAACATGGAGGCAGGCTATGGAAGAGAAGTTGAAGGTACCATTCTTCAAAGGCAGAGGGACACAACACTTCGGAGATGAAAAAGGATGAGCCTGGGGGAAGGGCTAGGAGACGTAGGAGAGATGGGGAGATAGGGGTCTCAGGATGGGAAAGAAGGACCCACTAAACCACACTGTGCAAACTGCTCTAGTGGTATCTAATAACCTGCAAGCCAATTTAAAACATAAAAAAAAAAATTGAAACTTCATTTGATAGTTTTTTAGCTTGACTCATTTAAACATATGGTGTGGAACTTTCCACTAGAATCTTCTTCTCTCTCTTTTTTAAAATTTTTTTTTTAATTTTTAAATTTTTAGTACATATTAATTATATGTAGTTCATTTCATTGTAACATAATATATATGTTATATTTTGATCATGTTTTCTACCCAGTAACATCTCAACAGCTAGTCAATTCTGGATATATTTTTGTTTTCAACTAGTGAGGGTGAGGGGAGAGATGCTACACACATGCCGCAGCCATATATGGAATCAGAGAACAACTTTCACCTTCCGTCCTAGGGATGGAACCCAGGCCACCAGGCTTGCCTGGCAGGTGCCCTCACCCTCTGAGCCATCTCACCTGCCAGAGGCTGAGTCAGCTCTTAAAAATCAGCATGAAGAAGCGTGAGATTCTTCTGTTCCTATTACTCAAGACTCCAGAAGTTCATATTTGACTTTTGCCATGAATACAAGCACAAGGTTATTCCTAAACACACATCCCATTAACTTGGGGGATGTTAGAATAATATTATCAGATTGCCCAAAGTGTATTAAGAGCAGCTCTTCAAGAAGAGCCGGGTGGAGCTGCGAGCTGGTCAGAGGTATGAGCCTTCCATCTTTATGTGTCGAGGAGGCATAAAGTTCTGTGGGAAATAGTTTTGCTGTAAAATGTTACTTGCTCTAGCAAAATTTATAAACTGAATGGGAAGATAGGAGAAAAATGGAACCTAAAACGTGAGTGACTCTGAAAGGCATGCTCCCAGCAGCAGATGCTTTAAGAGGCAGATTCCAGGTAGCTTGGGTTGTCGGGAGGCCTCCGGGCTGGGCCCTGTCCAGTGAATCAGAATAGGGTTGGCACAGGCAAGTGAGGCTACATTTTGGGAGGGAAAAGTCCACAGGCAGAGACAGGGAGACAGACACTGAGCAGAACCAAAAAGATAGGACGGCTTTAAAAACAGACGGTGCCATTTTGTGCAGTGTTGTCTTGAAGAGAATGGACAATGGTTGGAGGCTTTTGTGATGCAGGTGATAGGGCGGGAGCTGTGATTTAGAAAAGAACAAGCAGCTTTCTTTATAGGGATTGGCACAGAGGGGACAGAGATCCAGAGGTCAGGGGCCAAAGAACAGCCTTGACATTTAGAAATGAGACACATTCATTTCTTACAGGGATTGAATCATTGCCTAGTTGGGTGTAGCGGTATAAACCTGTACCCTAGCACTTGTGAGTTGGAGTAGGGGCTCAGGAATTACCAGCCTTGGTTACATGCAAGGCTAGCCTTGGCTACATGTGGCCTTCTCTCAAGAAAAGAAAAAAAAAAAAGCATTGGGTGGTTAAGAGCACTGGTTCATCCAGAGGCCCTGAGTTCAATTCCCAGCACCCACATATTGACCTACAACTGTCTATAACTCCAGTCCCAGGGGATCAGACCTCTAAGGCCATTGCATGCACGTGGTACACAGACATACATACAGGCAAACATTCATATACATAAAATAAAAATAAAGTTTAAAAACTTTAAAGAAAGAAACCAGGCAGTGGTGGTGCACGTATTTAATCCCAACGCTGGGGAAGCAGAGGCAGGTGGATCTCTGTGAGTTGGAGGCCAGGTTGGTCTACAAAGAGAGTTCTAGGACCTCAAAGGCTACACAGAGAGACCCTGTTAACAAAACAAAAACAAATTTAAAAAAGAAAAGACAGACGAAAACAGTACGTATCTCTAAAGTTTCTCAAAGCTATTACCAAAGATTTTCACAGGGACTAAGTGGTTAGTAATGGGGCATAGTGAAAAAAAAATGAGTTTCATTGTAAAATGAAAAAGTGACACTCATTTCCCACATAGCGAACTATTTCCTGGCTCCTCATGTTTGCTTTACGTTACTTTCTGCTTCTTACAATAAAGAACAAGTAAGGTCCCCTCTTGGGCTGGGGAGGTGGCTGTGTTTGCCTTATAAGCAAAGGACCTGAGTTCAAATCCCCAGAGCCCAAGGAACAACTGGATACAATGTTGCAAGTGTCTTGGATCCCAGGGTTCCTGTAAGGAGTCGGGAGATAGAGGCAGGGGAATTCCTAGATGCGCATAGGCCAACAAAGAAGCTCTGTTTATAATAATAATAATAATAATAATAATAATAATAATAATAATAATAATAATAATAATAATAATAAT
>OU015750.1:66279565-66313420 GCA_907169655.1 Acomys percivali
AAGAAAGAAAGAAAGAAAGAAAGAAAGAAAGAAAGAAAGAAAGAAAGAAAGAGAAAACAAACAACAATAACAACAACAACAACCACAAAAACCAAACAACAACAACAAAAAAGAATTCTCTGCTCAGCCGGGCGTCTCATTTTGGGTATCTATCTCCTAAAATGCACTAGATATTTGAGACTATTTTGTTCTTTGTAGCACAAGCAGGTTCTAGGTGTAAGCCCTGTACGTGGGAAAGTGCGAGGTAGAATTATGAATGGTACTGGGTGTACCACTCCATGCTCAGCCTGGCCTCCTAGAAAAATGAGAACAATTGCTGTTTTACTGCAAAGAATAAAAATTTCCTTTCTGTTAGTAAGGAAAACACCTGGGATGTTGCTGGGTGGGAAACGACTGTTTATTGTAACCAAGAAAACAAAAAGCTGGGAGACAGAACTGCCAACTTCAGAAAAGATAAAGCAAAGGGTCTGCCTCGCCTCTATGTTGTTTGTTTGCATGCTTGTTTTGAGACAAGCCTAGGCTGACCTTGAACTCTTGACTTTCCTTCCCCTAACTCCTAAGTGCTGGGGTTATAACTTTGTCTCCATACTTGACTAATTCTTTTTTACTTTTATATTCATATGTATGTGTATTAGGCAGGATTCTCTATAATAACAGCACTAATAGAATCATATATATCATACAAATTATATAACATATTTATACTTATACTATATATAAATATGATTGTGCTTAATACATAATTTAAATATACATAATATATTCATATAATATAATATATAATTTTATTTTATTTTTATTATCTCTGTGTGTACGATGCATTCAGGTGGCAGAGTACAAACGTAGAGGTCAGGAGACAATTTGTGGAGTCAGTTTTTCCCCTCTACCATATGAGTCCCAGGGAGCAAAGTCACTCAGGAGATCCCAAACATGCTGCTTTTTATACATACACAACTGTGCTTTCCTTCCTTCAATGCCTGCGTATAGACCAATGTGTACTTTCCAAACAACCCCATATGATCCCTGTGAATCAGCAGCCACAGAGCTCTCTGAGAGTACTTCTCTGAATAGACTTGGGGCACCCTTTCACTTGGAGGGACAATCAGCCCTCTATTTCTGTGTCACAAAGTTATTCACCTGTAAGTTTGGGCCCTCTGAGTTCTAAGCCCTGCCCTGGTAGCTTTCTTCCTCATTTCCCCAAAATTCATAGTTGGTTTTCTTTTGTTATTCCTCAGGTGTCTGCATCATGGTTCTGGTAGATTAAAGTCACTCATGTGCATGGAATGATGCTTATAATTTTAAAACCGTGTCTGATGCAGGCCTGGGTGATGGCTCTGTGGGTAAAAGCACTTACTGCATAGGCCTGACGACCCGAGTTCTAGCCACAGATCCCACGTTAGGGTTTCTATTGCTGTGATAAACCATCATGACTAAAAGCAGCTTGGGGAGGAAAGGGTTTGTTTCACTTACACTCCTATATCACAGTCCATCGTCAAAGGAAGTCAAGGAGGGAGCTGATGCAGAGGCCATGGAGGGATGCTGCTTACTGGCTTGCTCCCCATGGCTTGCTCAGCCTCGTTTCTTACAGAACCCAGGACCAGCAACCCAGGGAGGACACCCCCTACAGTGGGCAGGACCCTCCCCATCAGTAACTAACTAAGAAAATGCTTCATAGGCTTGCCTACAGCCTGATCTTATGGAGGCATTTTCTCAACTGAGGCTCCTCCTCCCAGATGGCTCTAGCTTGTGTCAAGTTGACATAAAACTACCACACCTTGTGAAGGTGTCATTTATAGACAGTCTTGTATTTTTCTACCACAGTGACTGATTTGGCCTTCACATTAAATGCAAATCAAATGTATTGCCTTGAGAGTGAACTTTCCGTGGTATATGGATGCTTCCACCTGGAGATAGTCACTGTCCCCTGAATCTGACCGGACACGTGCTGCCCCTGACCCACCTCTGGGGCTTGTCATTGTCCTCCAGGCCATGTGACTTGGCACTGAGTTCCTCTGGGCTCACCCTTCTCTTCCAACCTCTTTTTTCGCACTAAACATCCTTTCCCTCCCTCCATCCCTACAACTGCTGGTCATCCCAGTCCCTATTTCAGGTCACATCTGAACAGTGGGACCCAGCAGAGGCTGAAACATTCACCCTCTTCCAGCGCTGTTTGAACCGTGCCACCACTCCCTGCTCAGACACCCGTGGAAAGCCCCTGTTCCCCTTGTCTTCACACCTTGGCTTCTTGACTTGCTTCTCAAGGTTTTTCTTGCCAAGTAAGATTCAGCCTATTATTCACACCTCCAGCAGGCACTGCCAGAGTTTACTGTGCCCCATAACTCTACTTTGGCCGTTGGGCCTGCATTTGCTTGGCTAACTTCCTTCAGGCCCTGCCCTCTCTTGGAGTGCCTTCCCTCCACCCAGGCCTTGTTAAAACTATACATCAAGGCTCACCCATGCCAATCTCCTTCCCTTTGAACTCCTCAAGCGTCACAAATTTCTCTATACCTACTGGAGCACTTAATTATAAGCCTGCTTGTACATTGGCGGTTGTTTTATGGATAAATGCATAAGCTCCTAGAAGCAAAAGTAAGCAAAAAAAGTGAGTCTAGGACAGCCAAGGCTACACAGAGAAACCCTGTCTCAAAAAACCAAAAAAAAAAAAAAAAAAGTAATCAACCTAGTCTGCTCCTCACAGAGGTGAGTACATGGTAGCAGGGTGTTGACATTAATGTTTAATATATTTTTTTATCCAGATTGAGTGAGTAGAAGAAATCTTGCCTGAGATTATGTTGCTTGTTTGTTTGTTTGTTTGTTTGTTTGTTTGTTTGTTTGTTTCTTTCTTTCTTTCTTTCTTTCTGAGACAAGGTCTCGTGTCACTCAGGCTGGCCTCAAACTCACTATGCAGCCAGGATGATCTTGATCTAATCCTCCTGCCTCCAACTCCCATTGTGTGTTGCCTATCATTATGCAGAGCTGGGGTAGAGCCCAGAACTTCAAGCACACCAGGCAAACACTTGGCTAACATCCCCAGTCTTGTTGTCACATGCTATAGTATCTAAGAACTCTTAATCTAAGTGGCTGCACAGGCTGGAGAGCTCAGTGGTTAAGAGCTCTTGATGCTTTCCCCAGAGGATCTGAGTTCTAGTCCCAGCTCCCGTGTCAGGCAGCTCACAGCCACTTGTAACCGCTGGCTTTCATGGGTACCTTCGCATGCGCGTATGCACACACAAATAAATAAATCTCATATATACATATTTGCTTGGTGCAGATTGTTGCAGAATGACTCTTTAGATTTATAGTAACTTATAAAGTTAATAGTTTTTTAAAAGGGAGAGAGAAAAAGGTTTTTTAAAGATTTATTATAATTTATTCAGATTACATCCCAATTGTTATCCCCTCACTTGTATCTTCCTGTTCCCACCCTCCCTCTTCCACCCTATTCCCCTCCCCTAGACCTCTCAGAAGGGGAACTCCTCCCCCACCATATAACAACAGCCTATCAGGTCTCCTCCAGATAGCCTGTACCTCCTTCCTCTGTGTGCCCTCAGGGCCTCTCTGCTGTTAAAAACAAGGAAATATTGATATTTGCAGGCAAATGGATGGAACTAGAAAGGATCATCCTGAGTGAGGTAACCCAGACCCAGAAAGACACACATGGTATATACTCACTTATAAATGGAGATTAGCCCAACATAGGTGTCCTCTGAGAGACTCCAACCAGCAGGGGATTGGGACAGATGCTGGGACTCTGGATGACTGGAGTCTGGGCTGAGTGCTAAGATTGGTATGGAAGAGTCGGGGCATGGAAGGACCCAGAGGGTTCTGGAGACCCTCAAGGAGACCATCAAGGCCAGAAGATCTGGCCCAGGCAGGCCTACACACACTGTTGCACCAACCAAGGACAACACATGCAGTGAACCCAGACCCCCTGTTCAAATCCAGCCAATGGACAGCTTACTTTCCATGGTTGTGGGGAGAGCAGGACTGCCTTGACATGAACTCTGGAGCCTCCAAGAAGAAGGTTTGTTAAGTCAGCTAATCCACTTAACAAAGCATAACTTTTTCTACATGTGCCATCCCTAAGTGGCAGCTATTGCTACATTCCTGTCACATCTTATACATACCTCTAAATGACAGTATTTCTTTGTGGGTTTTTTTTCTTCACATATCTGTGTCTTTCTCCACAATATGTACTTCCACATATTGCTTGGTAGTAGGTACCTGGGTGGTTTTGTTGCTGTTGCTGTTTGGTTGTTTGGTTGGTAGGTGTGTTTTGTGTTTTGGGATGGTATCTTGTATAGCCTAGGCTGGCCCTCCTATTGGCTCTGTAAAGGAGGTTGGTCTTGTATTCCTGATCCTCCAGTTTCTAACTCGTAAATGCTGGGGGTTACAAGCATGCACTCCAATGCCAGGTTTGTACTGTCTGTCACAAAAAGACACTGCGTGACGTCCTATGAGTGAGAGACCCAAAGCAGTCAGACTTAGGTAGGATGTAGGATGGCAGTTTCCAGGGCTGGGCAGCAGAGTGGAGACTCGTCTTTAGCGGAAATGCTGGTTTAGTTTTGTACAATGAAAATGTCCTAGAGGCATTTGGCAAAGCAATATGAATATAGTTAGTATTATGGAATTAGATGCTTAAGAACCATTTAGATGGCAAAGTGTGTGCTGTATGCTTTCTACTATGGTCGAAAATAAAACTTCAGAAAATGAGTACCGTCTTATACAGACACCATTGGTGGCACTTGCACAGTCCTTGAGGCAAGCTGGCAGATATTTCTACTGCTTCCTCCTCCTCCTCTTCTCCTCCTCCTCCTCCTCCTTCTTGTTCTTCTTCTTCTTTGGTTTTTTGAGACATGTGTAGCCTTGGCTGTCCTGGACTTCCTTTGTAGACTAGGCTGGCCTTGAACTCAGAGATCCACCTGCCTCTGCCTCCTAAGTGCTGGGATTTAAATGTGCGTCACCACACCCAGCTAATGCTCTCTTCTTGATGGAATAAGACAGCTGTTTTTCCTGACACACGTCACTCCCAAACACGAGGAGGGCTGCGGGAGCTGCCATGCTTGCTGCAGCAGTGGACCAGAAGAATGCCACCAAACACTAAACACTTTTAGACTGCATGTGGGAAAAGCGTCCTGCATATCCCAAACTCCACAAACAAAACAGAACAAAAACCAACTGCCTGTGGTTGCAGTTACAAAGTAATGATTATAACTACTGGATTAGATTTATTGGTGAATATTGGTGTCAGTTATTTGAGTACTAATGAAATGGATTAATTTTTACCCTTTCTGTGATGTGACACTCCCTCATATATTTTTAATAATATTACATGAGATGTGATTTATGGAATATAGTTTACACTTTTGTAAAACACAAAAAGCAAAATTAAATAAAACTGGAATTAGAGCAACATGAAAATAAAAACCCAGCACTAAAGATGATATACTTTGTTCACCAGAGAGTTAAAAATCAGAGCTAAGCTATGCCTTTCACTCTGCATATTTCTCATTCACCCACATGCAGGATATTTTTTTTAAGAGCTTAATATATGCAGGGCACTCTCCCCAAACTACCTGCCTACTATTTCCTCTGGTGTCTTTTCAGCAAGTTTAGCGTAATGTCACACCCCAAAAAGGGCGCACCTCTTTAACCCTTTCAGCTCTTGAATCAAACACACCCTCCCTTGTTAGATGAGCTCTTCACGTGAACCGTCAGTGTCTGTGCCTCAGTTCCTGCTGGCGAGCGTGAGCTGCCGGAGGTGGACGGGGCGCTCTGGAAGGTGGACAGGCTGGGCTGTGGTGAGAGGCCAGAGAGAGGGAATGTGGGCCGAGCCGCATGCTGCTCCCTGTGTCCTTTTGATGTGTTCATAGGAATCGGAGAAGAAGCCACAGCATGGTAAGAGGTGACCACAGCTGTGGTGTTAGCTCTCTATTGCCTAAGACCTTGTTTCTAACTGATACAGAAGTGAGAGGCCAATGACATCAATTAACCTCACAAAGTATTTATCATCCAGATCTGGCATATTTGCTTTTAAAGGGTTTAAGCAATTTTGAATAGAAGAAACATAGTGGGGACCAGCTACCCATAAAGACTTTGGGTCTAAGAGGGAACGTGGTCTGTGCTCTTGTTAAATACATCTGGGTTCCTCATATCCTCCTGTTGGTATATAATCCTGCTCTTCAGCGGACTGCCGTGACTTAGTTAGCCCTTTGGCCCAGCTTCTGTCCCTGCCCTCTTTTGGATTTCTAAGACAAACTGGTATCAGCTCTTTGGGGGCAGGGGTGGGGACAAGGGAAGAGAGACATTAGTGGGGGAGGAAGTGTTTTGAGTGTCAGGATCGATTTCCACCTTGGGGGGAGGTAGAAGCTGAAACAGTATTACGCATGCTTCTCAGATGTAGGCTGGCTCTCAGATGTGTCTCCACTGGGTGTTGGCTGCCTGCCGCTCTCCCCGCCTGCCCGGTAACAAGTTATTGTGCACTCACTGCACATGCCTTCCCCAAACGAGATTTATTAGGACACAAAAATGCTATGGGAACAACTTGGCTGCTTTCAACCTATCATTCAAGAAGAGTGCTAAGGATTCAGATAAGAGAGAAAGCAGCCTTGTAAACTTTTAAGAAAAAGGACACTTATATAAGACCTATTAAACTTTGCTCCACCTGTTTAATCACAGAGGCGCGAACACTAAGCCCTGAGTTTGTGATGGGCTTTAAGGCCTCTGTTTTCTCTGTTATAACTTTTACACTTAACACGTGCCTGTTGCTGGTATTCTAGAAACAGACAGACAGACTTTAAAAGTGAGTTTGTGCTCTTAATCTTTCCTTTTAAAAAACATTTTTAAATTCTGAGTGCTGTGTGTGTTTGCATGCACGCACGCACGCGTGCGTGCACTCAAGTCATACACACATGTGGAGCTCAGAATGTAATTTGCAGGAGTCAGTTCTGTTCTCCATCCTGTGGATGTTGGGAATAGAACTCAGGTCCTCAGGCTTAGCGGCAAGCATCTTTGCTAGCTGAGCCATCTATCTCATCCGCCCTCTTAATCTTTTCTCAGAAATCTTAAAAGAGCCAGTATCGGGCTGGAGAAATGGCTCAGCAGTTAAGGGCACTGATTACTCTTCCAGAGGTCATGAGTTCAATTCCCAGCAACCATATGGTGGCTCACAACTATTTATAATGTGATCTGATGCATACTGTTTACATAATAAATAAATCTTTAAAAAAGAGCCAATATCTTATATTTTACCAAAAAAAGGGAAAAAATCCACTTTTTAAAAATATTACAAATATAAATCAACCATGATGTAAGTCTAAGAATATCATAGATATGACTCGTCAAAAGGATTTGAAGTTTAATAAGTGACATTTCTGATGTTTTAGTCAATCAGGGCCCAACACCAGAAGCTTTGCCTCAGCTCAGGGTGTGAATGTTACTAGGTGAGCCTGGGCTGGGCTAAGGAGCCAGGCTGAGCATCCTGAAAGCTGTTTCTGTCTTGACCATCTGTGCTATGAGATTAAAGATACACAAGATACGCACAGGGAAGGGTACACAGCCGTAGTACCCCGCACTACAGGTCCCAGTAGTTAAAACTGAATTTTAATTTGAAATGTTGAAATGGGAAGAGCCTGCTGCCCATGCCTCCAGGCATGACCAGGATGGCACTGAGCAGGAAAGCCTGGGTGTGCAGGCTTGTCTGCCTCAAGTCTGAACAGGAGCCGGCTCTGCAGAGCGTAATCCAGATGTGCAAGCTGAGGCAGAGAGAAGGCATCTGAGCTCACTGCCTGCCAGGAATACAGTGATGAAACATCTTACTCTCAGAGCAGCATAATTCTCACAGCAAATTCTCCTTATTCCCAGAGGACACATGCTCCCAGCCTCTTCTGCCTTGCCCCATCCCTCTTGGGCCAGCGTAGCCTCATGGAGCAAGCGAGTAATTAAAAAAGAAAAAAACAAAAACCAAAAACCTATGTGTTCTGTGCGAGGGGGAAGCAAATCTATCTTTTTGCCCCAGAGACCAGACAAAGATATTAGATGATGTCTGAAAATCCTTACAAGGATAATTTACCATGTCTAGCCAATTTCAATGCTGGGCCCAAAAAGTTTAAAGCAGCTTGGTGGGTCCTGGGAGGCTCTCTGGACTCCACTGAGCTGAGCTGCCTCCAGGTCTAAGACCAACGTCATAGCTTCCTCCTTCGCGACTGCCTCAGCTTCCTACAGCACACACTGCCCCTCGGCTCTTTCCGTGTCTTAGGGAACGTGTGTGTGTGTGTGTGTGTGTGTGTGTGTGTGTGTGTGTGTGTGTGTCAGAGACAGACAGACAGAGAGACAGAGACAGAGAGAACAAGAAATGGAAGAAGGTTAGATTAACCATGTATCATTTTAAATACACCTGTGGTCTGGGCAAATGGCTTTTTTAAATGACTTGCTAATGTAAAAACAAATATGTAAGTTTAGGATCATCGTGATTATGGGTCTTTAAGAGCATGTGAAACTCCTGATCTTACTCATGTATAATCATAAACACCTAACATGTGCTAAGCTGATTGATCTACCTACACCCCGTGAACCCTGCTAGACAAGCTTGGGCAGTCTCCTCAGGTGTGAAGTGAGAATGGTGCCTATGCCCCTCACAGGGCCATTAGCAGGTCCCAGGCACAAGGCAGGTTCTTAAGGATGGTTACTGAAATCACAAAAGAGGAAAATTAAAAGGCCAATTAGCATAGGACACAAGTTCATTGGCTTTGGAAACCAAAGGCATGCATGTTCCTAATTATTGTGAAACAGCTTGCATCAGAAGAGCTGAGCAGAAACCTTAAGTGTGGGAAATAATGGATAATAATAAAGCAGGCACTGGGGTGATTGAAAATAGGATGTTGCCACTTCCTCCTGGTTTCTGATGAACATTCTCTCATCCTCAAGGGCAGGACCAGGGTGAGGGGGGATGAGGCACGTGACCAAGGAGCACCAAAACCCACAAACAACTGAAAACCAAACCAGAAAGCAAACAACAGCAAATGCTCAGTAATCAAGATACATAATGCAAAAAAAAAAGATACATAATGCACTCATGCCATATTTAGAAATTTAAATGAGAAGAAATATCCATGATAATGTAGCCAAGTTTTATTTGCTTTGTGTGTGTGTGTGTGTGTGTGTTTTGTTGCTGTTGTCGTTTTTTGTTTCTGAGACAGGGTTTCTCTGTGTATTCTTGGCTGTTCTGGACTCTCTTTGTAGACCAGGCTGGCCTCGAACTCCCAGCGATCTGCCTGCCTCTGCCTCCCAAGTGCTGGAATCAAAGGTGTATGCCACCACACCCAGCCTGTAACCAAATTTTAAATAAAGACAAAGATCCACATCACAAAGAAGTCACCATTATCTTTTAAGATATTTATTTATTTGAAAGATTGTGACGTGTATAGGTAGGCGTTTTTGCCTGTATGTAAGCCTGTGTGCCACATGCATGCAGTGTCTGTGGAAGCCAGAAGACGGCTCTGCATCATCTGGAGTTACAGACAGCTGTTATCCACCATCTGGGCACTGGGAACTGTACCCAGGTCCTCTGAAGGGCAGCTAGTGAGCTTAAGCACTGAGCCATCTATCCAGCCCCAATAGCTATTTATCTGAACTGCTATGATAGTCTATCTCTGCTTTTTCTTATGATTTACCACCTATATGCATACCCCAAGACAACACAATAGTTTTTGAGTTCCCGAATCTCACATGAATGGAATTATATGTTAGAGTCTCACCTATATCTAGGTTCTTTCAATCAACATCATATTTATGTTGCTGGGCGTGGTGCTACACACACCATTAAATGCATTCCTAGCATTTAGAAGGGGGAGGCCTAAGCCTCCCAGATGAGTTACACAATGAGCTAGCTCCAAACCAGCCGGGGCTATAGTGTTAGGCCCCGCCACAAAACCAAACCATTGTATTTAGGAGACTCACCCATGGATAGTGGGCAGCTGAAGATGCTGCCTCTATTGCTCTGAAGTACTCTGTTTTATGAATGCTTCACTGTTCATTGATTCATCCTGCTAGTGAGGGTCCCTGGCCTGGCTTTGCCTGGGAGTGATGAGAAACACTACTGTGGCAAAGGTGCTCACACCCGCATCTGGGGACAGCACACACAGACTTCTCATAGCAAGGTCTTGGGGCCTTCGGGGATTCCGGAGGTATTTTGGGGGAACTTGGCCATGTCCAAATGCTTATGTAACCCTGCGAAGTAAATATTATTTTCCCTTTGCACTCCTCTGAGCTTCTAAGTGTAGAGTGGGGGATCCACCCAGAGGCAACATGAGATGTAGTGGCTTCTTGATCTGATGGCCAAAGGACCCCTTGTATATTGTTGGACAACTTCTTCCTCCTCCTCTCTCCTTCTCAGTTTTTGTCTTGATTATTTTCTCCCAACTTCTCCTTGAACTCACTGTGTAGACCAAGCTTGTTTTGAACTAAGAGATCCAATTGCCTTCGGCTCCTAAGTGCTAGGATTATAGACATATGCTACCGCACCTGGCTTTAAGTCTTAACTTCTAACCTAACCGTTGATAGAGATAACCTACACAGACAAGACTCTTGTGCTTCTTAATTTCTAGAATGTCAAGGAACTCTAAAGTTAAATTTTTGAGGACTTCTGTCCTAGGGAGCAGAATTTTTCCATTAGGAAAAATGATTTTTTTTTCTTGAGTAGAGACAGCAGTGGCCTCCAGTGTGTGGGAGTCTTTTCTTTGCTGCCTCTCCAGTGTTAGGGATTGCTCTGTTCGGTTTTTACATCTTGGGTTTTGCCTGCTCATTTCCCTGGTAACTAACTAGAAAGGTTTCCTGTGAAAATAACTCAAAATCTGTTTACCGACAAGCTGCAGTCCTTTCTGCATCCTCCAACAGAGTGAGAGTAAATACACTATCGTCCAGGGGTGAGACAGGCATGGTTGGCACCGTGGGCACAGTGGATATGGGGCAGGGGCATGACAGGCATGCTGGGCGACACCATAGAATTTAGTACAAGGATTAATATTAATATAGAAGTGTATTTAATAACACAAACTCAGTGGCAGAAAAATATACCAAATAGTATATATGAAATGATATTATATAGCTTGCTAGAGACGTAAGCAGTAAAGTAGGTGTTTGGGAACTTATCTTTTTGACCTTATTTGTGGTTCTGGCTTGCAGATGTTAATGTGTATTTCTTTCATGATTTCACCTTCTTGCTTGCTTATTTTAAGGGTATTTCTTCGTAGCCCAGGCTGGTCTGGAACTTGCCATGTGCCGCACTCAGGCTGGCCATGTGCTACCACGCCAGTCCAGGAGCTTTTTGTTATTACGGCTGAGATAGTTGATGCATAAAGGGAAGAGATCTGTTTGTTTGTGTGTGTGTATGTTTGTTTAGCTCCCAGTTTTGGAAGTTCCAGTCTGTGATGAGATAGATGGCTGTCACTTTTCGGCAGGTGGTAAGGCACTATGTCAGGGAACACAGGACAAGGTGACACTGGTTACCTCTGGTAGCTGGATGGGCAAGATAGACACCTTTTAAAGATCTGCACCCAGTCACCCCAAGACCTTTCACACGATCCCACCTCTTTAGTCCACCAGTGACCTCCCAGGAGCACCAGGCTCAGGGACACTCCAGATGCAAACTGGAGCACTGGTCTTTCCTCTTCTCCACTTTTTTCCCCTTGAAACAGTGTTTTACAAGCACCACATTCAGTTCTTAAAACAAGGCAGAGGGCAAGGGTTTCAGAAGAGGATTTGCGGGAAACTAGGGCAGGAGACTACTGTTGGAGTGAGGCTAGTTCCTGGCGGGGCTCCATTAGCCACTGCTGTCTGCTCTTTGCTAGGTGTCAGAGTAAGAGATTTCTAGAAAACATAGATGATGCTGTGCTTTTGTGACTAGAAAAGATGTAGTGAGTGTTTATCGGCACCAAGCACTCATAGAAGACTGGGGGCTTAGAGGCTAAGACTATGTTCCTGCCCCCTACAGGGCTCACATTCTGTAAGGAAAGGCAGACAGGCAGCAAGGAGTCCTCCATGCAAATAGGCCTGTACGGTTGTGTAAAGATGAGTGCTAGGCAGGAAAACAGAGGAGGTTACAGCTATGGAAAAGGAGGTGACAAAGAGTCTGTGAATTGACATAATTTGCACACGCAAATTAATACAAGAGTAGGCGTGTAGACTTTGTTGTTGTTGTTTTGTTTTTGTTTCTTTCTGTTCTAGCCATAACACATTTAAGCATTCACATCGACAGTGATTGGTCACACTCTTCAGATACACGTGACTTTTTTTATGTGGGTGCTGTGGTCCAAACTCTGCTCCTTCCTGTGCAGGCATTCTTACCTGCTGAACCATCACCCTGCCACCCCTATGTGTGTGCAAATTTTGAGAGGATAAATGATTTGATCCCTTAGTAGCATTCCCAAGTTCTCTTCATGAAAGCATGTGTTTTCTTTTTCTACTTTTCTTTTCTTTCTTTCTTTCTTTTCTTTTCTTTTTTTTTTTTTTTTTTTTTTTTTTTTTGACACTAGGTCTTGCTATGTAATTGGGATTGGCCTGGAACTTGAGCTCTTCATGCCTCCTGTGGACCATTGCACTTGGCTACTTTCCCCTTCATTACCTGGGACTTATTAGCTGAGTGTGATGGTGCACACTGTAACCTTCCTATCCAGGAGTCGGGTCAGGAGGAGTGTGAGGTGTGAGCCACCCTGGGCTACATAGTTAAGTTCCTGCCAGTTAGACTAGGGCACAACAGAATAGCAACAGAGAGTTGCTAACAAGTCAATAATTCCTATTAGAAATTACAAGAAACTTGGGAATTTCTCAGTTATGTTAACACATCGTTGGCTGTGTATTCTACTCTGTATTAATTGGAAAAGTAAGTGTTTTCACATTTTCTAGAAATACACTTCACTGTTTTCTGCCACCATTAAAATGTGCTTAACCCGGCTTTCTGTTAGGAAACCTGAAGGTCTTGGAGGCAGCCGGAAGCCACACACACACACACACACACACACACACACACACACACACACACAGCTAAGCCAGGCAGGCCCACCTTTTTTGCAGGCGCTCACTCTGCTCATCAGCACAATCCTAGTCTCCCCCCATGTCATTTAGAAATGAACTGCTGGGCTTCCTTAGCACGTGCGCTCTGAGACTCCACGAGTGCTCACAGCGTTGTCACTCCTCTCCATCCTCGGCACAAGTTGTCATCTAGGCCATCCTTAAAGTGTATAAAGGACACACCTCTTAGTACTGAGTTGACCACTTTGTAGTGAGCACATTTCTATTTCCCAGTTTGGCTAAACTTTAATTAGACACTCACTGGTTAGTCATTTAATTATGCAGTCAGGGCACGCACAGGGTAAGAAATACTCAGGCTATAAGGTCAAATCCCTGTGTATCCTTTATCACACATTTGTGCAGAACGGAGAAAAAAAAAAAAACACCCACCAAATTAGAATTGCATAGCGCAACTGCGAAGCAAATTTGTTCCGCCTGTCAGTTACCTTTGTGACGGAAGGAAAATATTTGGGAGACTTTAGTTTAAAGGAGACGTTTTGGGTTATCTTCTAATTAGATACTTCTAATTAGATACACAGTATTGAGGGTGACGTCCCAGCCCAGGGAACATGCTGACTTGGGTAACTGAGGAAAGCAATGAAAGGTCATTACAAAGTGTGGGTGAGGTTGGAAACCAAGGGCACTTAAAGACGTCCTCCACCCACACTGCCTTTTCCAGGTATCTCTGTATACAAGCCAGAAGTTTGCATTTCTTTCCCTTTTTCCTCCTCCTCCTCCTCCTTCTCTCCTTCCTCCTTCCTGCCCACTTCTTTCTTTCTTGCCTTCATTCCTCTTTTCTTTTTTGTTTGTTTTGAGACTGCCCGGAACTGACAATCCCCCTGCCTCAGCCTGGAGGGTATATTACAACACACAACCACACCTGCCGCATTTTTTTTCCCTTAAAGAAAATTCTCAAAGTTATTATACCTACTCCAGCTCCACAAAGCCTTGCTGAAGCCCTGGCAAGGACTAGTGAGCCCTCAGCTGGCCCTGTTGGGACCCCTTCTCAGTGTAGGCCCGGAAGGGCGGGAGGAGAAGGAAGCCGTGGTCAAGGCCAACATAGTCAACTTGGGACCTAACTAGTAAGAGTTTGAGAAGAATAGTGCTTGGTCCCACTCCAGTCCCTCCCTCTGCACCTCTGTCAGTGCCTCCCTCTGCCTGCTCCCGCCCCTGCCCCCCCCCACCCGCCCCTCCCTCTGCTCTGCAGTGCCTCTCACTGGTGGAACCTAAAGGGCAAGGGACAGAGCCTCTATTCCATTAAGGTTGGGGTGAAGCACACATGCGTGCGTGCACACACACACACACAGGCACACGCGTATTGAGTGGGGTGGTGGCGGTGGTGGGGGAGAAGTGAGGTGAGTCAGCAGACATACCTGGAACACACTTTACACTTCTAACAGTTCTAGAGCAAAGCTCCACCCCAAGAGTGAGCTTGCCTGCTAGCTATTCCATCCCAACTGTTGCTGCACAGCCAGGCCTACGGACAAGCAAGGCACACTAGTGGGATGCATGCCTTCAACTGACGTACAAGGTCTCATCCCTAAGGATGGACTGAAATGCCACAGGGGAAAAGTATGGCATCAACAGTTTAGAAAAGCTGAGTTGTGTTTAGAAAAATTAGTCTCTTTGACTGTGGTCCATCTTCTTAAGATAAAGAGAAATCTATGGCATAAAGTAGATGATCAATTATTATTATTCATGAAATTAACAACCGAATTATTTCATATTTCAAAAACTCTTTTTTTGTTTTGTTTTGTTTTTCGAGACATGGTTTCTCTGTGTATCTTGGCTGTCCTGGAACTCACTCTGTAGACCAGGCTGGCCTCGAACTCACAGTGATCCACCTGCCTCTGCCTCCCGAGTGCTGGGGTTAAAGATGAGTGCCATCACCACCTGGCCATCAAAAACTCTTCTTTCGCTTGACCAAGTTTCAGTGGCTTAGCCAGGTGTAGTAGTCCCGGCACTTCCTGGGCTGAGGTCGGAGGACAGCCAGAAGGCTGAGGCCATCCTGGACTACATAGCGAGTTCCAAGCCAGCCTGGGCTCGAGTGTGAAAACCTGTCTCAAAAGCAAAAGTGTTGATAGCTGTAAATTGTGTCAGCGGTTTTGAATGATGAGATTTCACTCTGTCTCTGTAACTGACCTAAGCCAAGTGAGGTATGGAAAGACTGTAATCCCAACGCTTGGGCTGTGAAGTCAGGAAGAGCAGGAGGTTAAGGCTAGCCTGGGCTCTGAGACCCTGTGTCAAAAAATTAAACCAACCAATCAAATAAGAAATGACCTGAGGTGCTCGCTTTGGCAGCACATATACTAAAATTGGAATGATACAGAGAAGATTAGCATGGCCCTGCACAAGGATGACACGCAAGTTCGTGAAGCGTTCCATATTTAAAAAAAAAAAAAAAGAAAGAAATGACCTGAGGAAGATCTTCACCTGAAACTGGAGATCTGCTTTTTATTTACCTTTATTAATTTCTTGGGCAGTGTCTAAAATAATGGGCTTTGTCACCACATCTCATATATGATAGGTTTGTCATTGTGCTGCTCTCAGTCTCCATTGCCCTCTTGTACCCCCAGAGGGACCCCAAAATCTGGATTCCACATTTGAGAGAACACATATAATATCGATTTACCTATGACTGGCTTACCGCACTTAAGATGTTTTTTGTTTGTTTGTTTTGTTTTGTTTTGTTTTGTTTTGTTTGTTCCATCTATTTCCTTACAAATGGCATGATTTCATTTTCCTTTGCAACAGAATAGAACTCCATAATGTAACGCGTATCTGTGTGGTGTGTGCTGACTTAGATGCCTTTGCGTGTACACCCACGTGCCCGGGAAGTGGCGTGTTGTGATTGTGGCAGTTCATAGCAGTCCCTTTTCCGGTTACTTGAAGATGTCTTTTGGGGACAGTGCTGGGGATAGAACCCAGGATGCTGAGCATGCCAGACAAGTGCTCTGCCATTGGGTTGCATGCCCAACTGGGACTCTGCCACACTTCAGAAAAGGGGACATTTAACCCTTTCTAAATGGAAGGTTATATAATCAGTAACACCTCCATTTGGGACACCGCTAAGTATGGGAAGTAAAGAAAAGAGGTATAGACTCAAGTTTCCGCCACTCTGTTTTACAGAACAGTACAACTGATTTTTTTAACCACAGGATGTGGTTGCTGTTTGGCTCTCCTGACATTATTAGAAAAAAACCTGGAGGAGTCAGTGAAGAAGGGCATATCACATTACAGTAAAGGGGTAGAAAAGAAATCAGAAAGTATAAGGTGAAAAAGCGGCAGAGATGGACCGTATATTAAAAGCAGTGACAAATATTAGAAAGAGGCCAGCGAGCAAGCTAGCAAGTGTGCCCCCCAGGGAGTCTGGGAGGAGAGATGACGGAGCAAAGGGCCCAAAGGCCTAACGTGTCACTGACTGCACCATCTGAAGCAGTCACATGGGACAGCTCCACATGACGCTCCATCAGAGCCTGCTTCCCACCGTGCCTGTGCCTGCTGCCGTCTCTAACAGCCTTGGGAGAAATCGCTGCCCCGGCTCAAGCGTGATAGCACAGCATCCTTGTTCTGTATCTGAACCACTAAAAAGTCACTGACTGTAGTTGCAGATGCCGTAGAGGCCAAGGCAGAAGGGAAGGGGCCCTTGAGCCCTACAAGTTCAAGGCCAATTTCATCAATACAGTGAAACCCCTCCTCAAAAAAACCCAAACCCAAACAAACAAGCAAACAAACAAACAAGGACCTGCATCCCAGAAATGGCTAAATTATTAAGGCTATAGTCTGAGAACAGGAGCTGGATACTATATAATAGGAAAAAATAAATTTAAAATGAAAAACATTAGTACTTAATAAGTCCACTTACATGGACTCATATCTTTGCATTACCTGTGCATGTACATTAGCACAAGCAATATCAAACAGGAAGATAACATGACAGGTGAGTGATAGTTTAAGTGTCCAATTCAAATCCAGCTCTGAGGTATATGAGATCTGTGTCTGGACGCTCCCTTGAGTGTAATTTCCTTTGTCTCCGAGACTCTATTGAGATAATTTACAGCTGTTCACTTAGTGTCGGGAAATGGCAATTTTAATCTTAATTCTGCCCTTGGGATGGGCTTCATATCAAGGACTAGGCCAGCCAGGGCTACAGAGTGATATCCTATGTTGAGGCCAAAGCCAAATTGCAGACAGAAGAGCGAAAACTCTTTCTTGATTTTTGTGCATTTCTTTCCCCCAACAAGGCACTCTGAGGTTTTCTATCCAGTTGTGGATGGTTTCTATTCTCTCCCCATGCCATGTCGCCTACTTCTGTTCTTCAGTTAGCCGTCACATGGTTCTAAGATATTTCTTACCTTTAAAGTAATTGACAGGTCTCATTTACACAAGGCTAGCCTCAAACTCTGTGTGTAACCAACAATGGCATAGACCTCCTGACCTTCTGTGTCTACTTTCCGGGTGCGGGGATAACCGGCACGTGCCACTATGCCCTCTTTTTATGGCAGTGCTGCGTGGGGATGGGACCCAATGCTTCCTGGTTGGTAGGCAAGATTAGTACCTTCCTTAGCCCTGGGTAGTTCTTAATTTTACTGAAAACTTTTTAAAACTTCTTTTTTTTTAACTTTTGATAATTCAAGACTAAAGTAGCTTAAACTTATATTTTGAAGAGCACTATAACTCAGAGGTCAAGACGTGTACAGGGCCCTGGATGCAATTCCCAGTGGGACTAAATAAACAAATAAATGTTAACTTCTCTATCTTTAAACCATACACTAGAGAAATGACATATATAAACATATAATACATAACGTATATTTTTATTAAGAAAAAAAGTCCTTGACCAGAACAAATGCCAAACCACAGAGCATATGCTGGGAACCCAAGGCATTATCAAAGTAGTCTGGCTAACCGTTTTGTTCAGGCTAACACCCATGTCAATCATTTCCCCTCAAAGCTGAAGGAAGATTTTATTCAAAATTGAACAAAGGGAGCACTTCAAAAATCACTATTTTTTTTTTAAAGATCCATTCTTGTACATCGGTGACCACATTCTGAAAGGACACACGAGTGAGGACATACAGGATCTCACTGGGCTTTCCTGAGTCAGAACTGGGCTGGATGCTGGCGGTCAAGCTGAGGCAGTTAGTGAGCTGGTGGCTGCATCAATTTGCAGAATCCTGTCTTTGGCAGCCATACATGCGAACCACACTACGTCTTGAGCAGAAAAGATTTTGACTCTGTTTGTCAGACCTAAGCCAAACTCCTCGCAATCCTCACAAATGTTGGTACCTCCTTGAAAGTGGTACCAATCAGGTGCCCCTCCCTGTTCTGTTAGTGGCAACAGATGCTTGGTGACCACCTCGATCTGGAAATCCCTGTGCTAGTGGCTAGACACGCAGACAGGACATTTTTTGTGCTGATGAGGAACTCACACTATATAAGAAATGACATGACTTTTAAATGTTGGCACATTTTCAAGTAATGTGTTCAACATAATTTTCTTAGCATTCAAACATAATTTTGGGTGAATTACTTTAGAATTGATGCCAATGACTACAATTAGTAATCTCTTTTTTCTTTCTTCTTTTTAAAATTTAATTATTCAGATCACATCTAAATTGTTTTCCCCTCACTTGCATCCTCCTGTTCCTCCCTCCCTCCCACTTTCACCCTATTCCCCTCCCCTATGTCTGTGACCGAGGGGGACCTCCTTTCCCAATATATGGTCATAGGTCAATTAGTGATCGTGATAAAACAAAAATTAGTTTTGCATGCACGTCCAGATATTTGGGTAGACTGGGGTGCGTTATCCAGAATGTTCTGGTCTTCAGCTGCCTGTTAAGTGATGCAGCAGCGCAGGTGTAGAGCAGCACAAGGTGTCATTTACCAAGTGGCACTTTGATGCCACACAGGAAAGGCTGAGCTTCCCATAACGGCATTTCAGCCATGGCCACCCTGGCTTCTACGCCTTGTTGTGGATACTTCTAAGGTCCCCCGATGAGCCACACTTAGTATTAACCAAACCAAACCAAACCCAAAACCTCTAAAACAGGTCCGTGTCCCTGTCGCCTCCGGAACAGTCTGCTGTGGCTTGGCCAATGGCGGGGGGCACAGATGGAAGGTCCCACACAGGGAGGGCTGCTGGATTCCTAAATTAAGATGGGAACACAGGACCTGAGGATTTCCAGCCCTAGGGTACCCCAGGACCTTGGTCGACAGAAGGGGAGAGTTGGGGTGGGGACATACCAACAGACCATGAAGCATCCTGATAGGTCTTTGCGAACACTCTTCTCCTAATGGACTTGAGAGAGAAGGTGCAGGGTCTATGGCTGCCTACCTTAGGTTTAGGACTCTAAGCCCCAAAGTGTACTCTCTGTTCCACTGGTTTTTGGTTCTTTATCTGTTGGACTTTCCCCATGAACGCTGGTCAGAAAACAATCTCTGACTGTAAAGAAATGTGTAACTTGCTTAAGAAAGGTGTTCCTAAAAGACCAAGGACTTTCTCCTGATGCAATGAATGGGTCACTGTAAGCCCTGCTTAGCTGGTCCTGCTCGGAGGTGATGGCTCTGGGTGTTCCTCAAAGGCTGGCCCCTTGGGGAACTCTTCACTGCCGAGAGATAAGAGAGGGGCCTCTGAGATGACTTAAGGGCTCTCACACTCCCCTTCCTGTAAGAACTATGTGCCTGACACACGCTGTCTAATTCTCACTTCCCAGGGGAAAGCTTTACTTTAAAGCAACTCTATTTAAGCTACAACAAGTTAGGACAAACTCGACTTTGTATTTGTTTATTTCCCCTTATTCTTTTGAGACATGGTCTCTTGTGGACCAGACTGGTCTTCAACTCACCTGACTGTCCTCCTTCCATCTCTCAAATGCTGGGATTACATGTGAGCAAGCATACCTTGGAAATAGGGTCTTGCTGTGTAGCCCTGGCTGTCCTAGAAGTCCTTATATAGGCCAGGCTGACCAGAACCAGTAGGTACCCATCTCTCTCTGCCAATTTCTTTTTAAAGAACCAAAGTCTTGCTACTTTACTCAGGTTGGCCATAAACTCTTTGGTACCAAGAAATCCTCTTATCTGGGTGTGGTGGCACATCCCTTTATTCTGAGCTCTCAGGAGGCAGAGGCAGGCAGATCTCTGTGAGTTTGAGGCTAGCATTGTCTATGTAGTGAGTTTCAGGATGACCAGAGCTACATAATGAGACCCTGTATCAAAAAACAAAACAAAACAACAACAACAACAACAACAACCAAAAAAAGAAAGAAAAGAAAAAGAAAGAAAAAGGAAAGAAAAGGAAATCTTGCTTCATTCTCCTGAGTAACTGGGCGACTTGCATATGTCACTGTGGCCAGCCAGTCTACCCTTCTTAAACGCACAGCTTGACGAGTGTTGAAAGCTGTCTACACACATGTAACCATCACCATAAGCAAGAGAGAGGATGTTTCTGACTACCCTCGAAAGGTTTTCTGACGAGAGTACTGGGGCTTGAACACAAAGCCTTCCACTTGCTAGGCAACCAGGCAACATCCTCAGAATCCCCTGTAGGTTAAAAGCTTGTCTCCTTTTTTTTT
Organism: Acomys percivali; assembly: GCA_907169655.1. Classification (NCBI taxonomy): domain Eukaryota; kingdom Metazoa; phylum Chordata; class Mammalia; order Rodentia; family Muridae; genus Acomys; species Acomys percivali. The sequence goes on from OU015750.1 coordinate 66,300,205, forward strand.
TTTTTTTAATTGTTTAGTATTCCTCTGTTGCTGAGGTACATCACAATTTGTGTATCCATGTAGCACTGGATGGACACTTAAAGTGTTTCCAGTTTGGGGCCCTTCTGAATGGAGTTATTGTAAAAGTGACAGTATAAGGAAACCAAACTATGGCATTCTAGAAAAGTCAACAGAACTGTCTAACGAGTGAAAAATTGGCCGCCACCTGGGGGTGTAAGAGGAAAACAAATACTCTACAGTCCAGGAGAAGAGTAAGCAAGCGGCTTTCTAAAAAGCAGCTACAACTGTGACTGAGGGTTGGGGGTGGGGTCACTTGCACTAAATAAAGAGTATGCTGAGCAGGCATCCTCACAGCATGCGACATTACTGGACAGAATGATACATACACTAGTTGTTTAATTTTGACAGGGAACTGGAATTGGGCCAAGAGACTCAAGCCTGTTTTCCCGTCGACCGTTTCAGGCTATGCTTGATGGGCTGTCAAGGCAGTAGAAACCAAGGGGTCTATTTTCAGCGTCAGAAGGGCTTTCCAGCCGTGGTATTCTAACTGAAAATCAACTGACTTGTAAAAACAACAAAACCCCAAACGTTTCCTTAGGAACTCTGGCCGCTTACTCTCACTTCACTAAGCATCCAAGAACTGGATTTAAGCAGCTCTGGTTAGATCTTAGAAGCGTGTCACATCTGGGTGCCTAAGTCTTTTATCTTTCTGCTTCGCCTCCTGGCAGCTCTCTGGTTCTCAGACTGCGAGTCTGGGTCTGTGTAGCCTGGGGTCTGTTTCTCCGGAGCCACTAGGGTTCCTGGGTTCCCTCTGCACCCCCGTCCGCTGTGGTGAACCAGAAGGGGCACTGAGCCTATCTCCTCTGCCCCTGGAACTTTTTTTTTTTCTTCTTAGCCTTTGTAACATCTTTTCCCCATCTATTATAGGGAACATTTTCTCTCACTCCGTAGCAGCGGGGTTACACGATCTAACGCTGCCAGATCTGACTCAACATATGTGTTGGTCGCATGCTCTTCGTCCCCAGGCATTTTACATTTCCCACAATCCCCGGACTCCCTTGGTAGCTCAAACGAAACGATTTGCGTAAAGAGTGCGGCTGGAATCAGTGTTGCCCTGAACAAACGCTCGCCCTTTAGGAAAGGTGGGACTGTTTTCTGCCTCCTCAGGGCTCAGACACTCGCCAGTGTTTTGAGTTTAAGGGTTGGCTCTTACCAAACTGTGCCTAGATAGGGGATTGGGTGAGTCGGGCTGACCCACACATACACGCTGCGGGGGAGCCAAGGGTTGCTCTTGGCTTCCTCCCCTTTCCCGCCCCGTTACCCACTAACCCACTCCTCCCTGTCGCGGAACCCTTTGGGATGGGGAGAGGTGTCCTTCCTTTCATTGACCTGGTGCACAAAGGCTGCAAGGATTGCAACACCTGGTGAGGGATGCAGCCCTGTAGGCAGTGTCTGCTAAGCTAGCTTTCCACACCCCTCCCTGTGTGGGTGGGGCCCTCCGGGGCCCTCCCTCTGCCCCTTCCCCTCTGCTCCGACTCTCCTCAGGAAGTCTAGGCTTGATTTGGGAAGAGGCGGGACAGCACTCAGCCGCCCGCGCGGTTTGAATGCGGACACGTGGGCCCCGTTGGGCGGAGCCAGGTGCTGCATTCCTGCACCATTACTTAAGGTTAAGCCCAGGTGTTTCCTAAAGTTTTCCAGAAGGCCGCTAGTAGTTTTTCCTTGCGCCGCTCCCACTCTACCCCATCCCAGAAAAGAAAGGGAGATGTTTCAGTAAAAAATTCCTTCCTAAGCTGGTGGGGGGGTGGGGGTGGGGGGTGGGGGTGGCGGCGAACTGTGAACTTGCCTGGTTGCTTTAAATTTGCATTTTTATTAAGGAAAGAAGCAAAAAGCATTAGTCAGTGCAAACTGGGAATTGTTTACTGTATACATGTAATATCTGGACTTACCGAATTAAAAACGTAACGGAATACTGTTGTAAGTAATGTAGCTTCGAAAATGTGTTTAAGGATAAGAAAATTAAGGCTGGGGAGATAGTTCAGCCGTTAAAGGCTAGGCGCACAACCAAAGATACAAGAAAAAGAAATTTAGCCACAGGTATGGTGGTGCACGCCTTTAGCCTCAGCATTCAGTGGGCAGAGGCAGGCGGATCTTTGTGAGTTCAAGGCCAGCCTGGTGTACATGGTGAGCTTTCCAGGACAGTCTGAGCTACATAATGAGACCCTACCTCATATATTTTAAAGTTAATTTTCTTAGACCCTAACAAAGCGTGCGCCGCGGCGCTTGGCTGTTCCTTTTCATTCCCACTACATCTGGTCCAATGCCAAGTTGGTTCGCAGCAGTTTTGTAACCCACTAAAGGAGGAAAACAAAAACAAAACAAAACAGATTCTCAAGTTTTCTCTCCCCGTCTCTCTTTGTTTTCTAGTCCAGAGCACAGCCACCGGAAGACACCAGAAGGAAGCCAGTGTTGGGAAAACTTGGCACTCTCTTTACGGCTGGAAGGAGACGGAACACTAGGAACGGGTTAGAGAGTCCCACCAACGCAAATAGCAAATCTGCTTCTGCTAAACTCCCTGAAACAGAGAGTGAGAAAAGTAAGGTCCAGGACAGCCAACCAAAGCCAACCGACGCGATCGAGGCAGGCTCCCGGCAAGAGGTAGAGGACCAGCCTGAGGACAGCTGCATTCAGGCAACCCCCTGCGACGCCGAACTGTCACCTTGCTCCAGCAGCAGCCTAGGGGTTGTGCAGCAGTGCCACGACAGTGATTCAGCCCAATTAGAACCTCTGCAGGCAGAGGGAGAGACCTTCCCAAATGCCACCACCGCTGCCAAGGAGCCGCATTCCTCACCGGGGAATTGCTCCGGGCAGGAGAGCTCAGAGACGCCTGCCCGCTGTCCGGGGGAGGACGCGTTGCCAGGCGCTGGCCTCCAACCAGAGACCGCGAGGGGTGTGTCGGGGTCGCCACCTGAGGAGCGCCTCGTGGGAGGAGTAGGAGAGGCCCCGGACGGAGCCCCTGGCGTGGGTGCCGACCAGGGCTCTCTGGGGGCCCCGGGGGACGCGGTTCTGCCAGGTGAGCCTCCCGCCCAGGGCGCAGAGACCATCTGCACAGCCCCGCAGGCCGACCGCGCGCATCCCTCCAAAGTGCTAACTTTGGACATCTACTTGAGCAAGACTGAGGTGGCTCAGGTAGACGAGCCGGTCTCGATTGCTCCGGGGACAGACGACTGCGACGATTCGGACGACATGGAGAAGAGGTCTAGCGGCCGCCGGTCGGGTCGGCGGAGGAAGTCTCAGAAATCCACGGACTCCCCGGGCGCGGACGCCGTGGCGCCCGAGAGTCCCGCAAAGGACGACTCGGTGTTCGACGTCCAGGTGGCGCCAGACGCGGCCCCTGAGAACGGCGCGGCGGAAAGGAAAGTGAAATCTGTACACGCGGTTGCCGACGGCCCGGAGCCCAAGGCCACCCCCAGCCCCAGAGGACAGCTCCGGGGGGATCCGGACCGCGGCAAGCAGCAGCCACCCACCTCTTCTCCCACCAAGCGGAAGGGCCGCAGCCGGGTCCCCGAGGCGGTGCCCAGCGCGCCCAGCGGTGGCTCCCGCGCTCCCGCCAAGGAGTCCCCACCCAAGAAGGCGCCCGCCGCGGCGGACGGCGGGGAGGAGGCGGGACGCGTCGTCCCGCGGGAGCTCACGGTCAAGAGCAGCTCGCTGCTGCCCGAGATCAAGCCGGAGCACAAGAGGGGCCCGCTGTCCCACCACTTCGATGGCCGGGGCGAGGGGGGCCGCAGCCGAGAGTCGGGCAGGGGAACGGGAGCGTCCGACGCCGACGGCTTGAAGCCCAGGAACCATTTCGGTGCCGGCCGGTCGACTGTGACCACCAAAGTGACCCTGTAAGTAGCTACGGAGTCTGGGCGTGGGGCTGGTAGAGTTGTATGGTTGTCTGTAACCTGTTTTTTTTTTTCCTGTTGAAAACTTCAAAAAGAGAAAGAGCTGTTTGCAGAGCTAAGGCTTAGAGTATGACACATTTGGCAGTCTCCGCGTCTAATTCCTACTTTAACGTAAGATCTAAGTTAAATGAATGCAAAAAATAGGATATCCCTTGAGGCGCAGTGTTTATGTAAACAGAGATAAGACTTAACGGCTTGATATAGCTAATTATATTCTTTATCCGAAGTGTACAGGGGTGTTTCAGGATCGTCACAGGGAGCCAGCAGTATTTTGAATGGGACCTAGTGGCTTTGAGGTGGGAAACTTCAAGAGAACTTTTTATGGAGTTAGTACATTGTTGTGCTAAAGTAAGCTTAAAGGAGGCCTCTAATAATTCCCTTTCTGTGATCTAAGGAACCTGTTGATATTTTTGTTTCTGGGCTAGAAATGACTTTTCTGTTACTGAGTTGGTCACTGTTATTATTGAAAATTAGCTAAATGAAAAGATGCAAAACAGCCACAGACTTAACTTGCTCCCTTCTAAGTTTAGCACTTTCTTAAATATTTATTGGATACCCTTTGTTCTGTGTGCTATGGAGGGGGGGCCAAGATAACCCACACTTGTGATTCAGTCTATTGCCTTGAACGTTTATACATACCCCTTGTGGCAGTAAGAAACACAGAAATCAAATTAAAAGGGCCAGATGGAGTTTCCCTTGTAAGGGTTCTGGAAGCACAGGACAAGAAGTCACTGGCTTCCTGGAGAAGCCTGGGCTTGTGGTTTGATGGTAACTGATTTGTGTGGCTAGGGCAAGACTGTGGTGAGAGCTCTCTGTAGAACTGAGCACCCCATGCCTCCCAGGCCATGAAAATTATTGAGTGCTCAAGTTTTTCCTGCGTTGATTCACATATTGATTAAAGTCTCCTCATTTGCAGCATTGTTTTTAACTGAATGGTTTCATTCTCTTTGATTTCTTTTTTATTTTGCTTTTCGAGACAGAATTTTTCTGTGTAGCCTTGGCTATCCTGGATTCTCTTTGTAGACCAGGCTGGCCTCAAACTCAAAGAGATCCACCTGCCTCTGCTCCCTGAGTGCATGGGCCACTGCACCCCGGCTCTATTTGATTTCTTAAAAGAAGTAAGCTCTGAAGCATGTTTGGAAGCCAGGAGGGAAATGTGCTTAATGAAGAACATTGAACTCTCTCACCAGCTGGCAGCCTAGACACCTTTGACATAATGAGCTATTTATTCTGTAACGGTAGCGTCAGGAAAATAACCTGAGTGGATGATGCTCATTATTTGTGGAAGGCAGTGTGAAACCTGCTAAGAAAAAACCTGCTAAGCCTAGCTAAGAGAAACACTGCAGGACGCAACCTCTGCAGGAAGCTCCACCTGCCAGCCAATCAGAAGGCAGCAGTGGAAAAAGCAGGAAGTTCAGGAAGCGACCTTACAATGGAACTCTTCTTTGCGTTGGTGTCCTACCCCAGAACAGAGCCAAGCATTCTTTTTTTTTTTTTTTTTTTTTTTTTCTTTCCTTAATCTGTTTCTTCACCACTCGTCTTATTTAACTTTCTCTTGTACAAGACCTTACACATGATGAACTATTGAAGTGGAAAATTAAGAATTTTATCTAGTTCTTTGTCCTATTTCTCTCAGTCTGACAGGGGCTTTGGTCAGACCTTTTCGTCCTGTTGTGGCTGGGTTTTAGGCAGATGTTGACAGACTGGGGTTTGATTTTGATTGGTTTTCTTTTTGTTGTTTTGTTTTGTTTTTGTTTTTCATGGTGTCATCCTGTAGTCCAGGGTGGCTTCTAACTCACTGTGTAGCCAAGGCTGGCCTGGAACTCAGGGCCATTCTCCTGCTTCCCTCTCCCGTGTGACAGGATTACAGATGTGAGCCTGGCTTTGGAAAAGAAAAAGACGGTATCACCTGGAAAAGGGTGACTTAATCCTGTTAGGAAACTGATTTCTTCACGTCCTCTACCAAATGCTGATATTCTTACAGGAGTATGTGCACCAGGGAGGCACTTCCTTTTACAGTGTTCCTTTGGCCCTTGAGACTCCCTCTCACATCATAATGAAGGCATTACAACATGAGTTACAGGAGCCTTCCTTTTAATCAGCCCCAGCTGGGTTAATTGCAGTGACTCTTAGCAGCGCAGCTTAATAGTAGAGAGTTTGGTTGTAAAAGGTATTTTGAGCTGGTGTAAATCTTTAATGTGCAGACAGACATGCTACCTGTCGGGGAGCTGTGGGCTCACCTGGGGTGCTTCGCTCTCACATCCCGAAATGCACTTTGATGTCCACTTTAGTAGTCTTCCTTGTGCTGACTGGCCAGGTTTTTGTTTTTTTGTTTTTTTGTTTTTAATATTTTCTGGATTGTCACCTTTGCTCATTAATTAGTTAGTACAGCATTTGCAAACCCCAGGTTTTTTTTCATCTCCCTGACTTTAATCCTGAAGCTCAGTGTTCTGTTTTTGTGTTTTTACACAGGGTCTCATCGAGCCCGAGCTGGCTTCCAGCTCACTCTGGGTGCCAAGGATACCCCTTGCACTCCTGATCCTCCTGCCCCTGGGTTCCAGGCAGTGGCCACCAAGTCTGGCTTTTTATTTGCTTTTACCTTTAAGACGTAAGCCTGCAATAAGGAAACCTGGGTAGTTATGGAGCTAATGGAGGAACCGGTGGTGCCTAGGGAAATTTATGGACACATATCAAACTCAAACATCTAACCTGATTCTTATTTTCTCTCTCTGGGGGGCTCAGCGGGCCCTACCTTTTTGGGGCTCCCAGTTGTGTGATGCCAACCTAGACAGCTTTGGGTTTCGGGGACCTCTACTTCTCAAGTCTCGTTACCTTCTCTGATGGACCTGAGTACCCACCCTACCCCACCCTCTCTCCCTCCCCTCCCCCTCCCCCTCTCCCCACATATCCATCCCAGCAATAAGAAGGAAAGCAGCTGAGGGGCTCAGTCAGGCCAGTCTAGCCCGACCCCTGATGGGGAAGCAGGGTGGTAAGGTATAATGTGGTGTCTGAGTTAAGAGCTTCTGCTTTAAGTCAGCCCTGTGGGTAGCTATGCAACCTCAGGAGACTCATACACCTTCGCTACTCCTCGGCTTTCTCGCTTTAGAATAGAACATACAAAGTTGAATGTGGGAGTAAACCAAATTAAATGCCCTCTCAAGCGCTTGGCGAACAGTGGTTTTCATTTAGATACAAACGGGCAAGCTCTTCTGCCGGCCCTGAGAATGCTTATATAAAATGACTCATAAAATAGAAAAGTGGGAGTGATTCTGTCTCCTGATCCTGCAGCCTCTATTGCCCTAATTGTAATCCTTCAAGGGGACTTCCAAAAGCTCCCTTAACCAGGGACTGGAGAGATGCCTCAATGGCTAAGAGCACTATCTGTTCTTCCAAAGGACCCGGGTTCAATCCCCAGCACCTGCATGACAGCCCACAACTGTCTGTAATAAAAATAGAATAAAATTGAATAAGGTTTTTGTTTTGTTTTGTTTTGTTTGTTTTGTTTTTTGAGACAGGGTTTCTCTGTGTAGCCTTGGCTGTCCTGGACTCACTTTTGTAGACCAGGCTGGCCTTGAACTCACAATGATCTGTCTGCCTCTGCCTCCCAAGGGCTGGGATTAAAGGCGAGCGCCACCACCACCTGGCTTTTTTTTTTTTTTTTTTTTTTTTTTTTTGTAAGTTCCCTTAACCATAAGTTTTGGGTGAAATAAAAATAAATCTACCCCAAATTATCTAGGTGTTTTGTTTTGTGTTATCTTTTAGATTACAGATACCAAAGTGAGTAATAGGCCAGAGATGAAATAATTTGGCTAAGTTCACACAGATATTAATGTGAGAGAGCCAGGGCTGGGGCCAGGGCCAGCAAATGCCAACTGAACACATTTGTTTCTATGAAAGAACACACTGTGTACATTCAAAGGTGTTATTTCCAGTAAGAAGTAGCTAGACCTAAGAAATGTGAGTGAGTGCAGAGACTCTGCCAATTAGCTAAATCAGTAAACAGACTATAGTAGAGCCATATGATGGAATTTTACACAAACGTTAATTTAAAAAAAGCTTTTCAAGGGAAATTTTCTGGAACCTGGATGTTATGATTGTTAACTTGCCTTTTTTTTCTTCCCAAAAGGCAAGCGGCCAAGCCCTATGAACATGCCAGTTTTCGGTCTAATAAAATATTTATGCATATGAAACCACTGAGAGCAAGGCAAAATGTTGATGCGCAGCAGGTTTGTGAATGATGTGAAAACACTTTCAAGGTCTGGAGAGACAGCTCAGTGGATACAGCGTGAAGACGCGAGGCCCATATGAAAGGTGGTCATGAGAGTGTGTGTCTGCGATCCCAGCACTCCTATAGTGAAATGGAAGGTGGAGCCAAGAAAAGGCCTGGCAGCCCCCGGCCTGATAGCCTGGGCATGCAGGGCTGAACATTGAGAGGCCGCCTGAAGAAGGCAGAGGCTTGACATCACTGGTTGTCCTCTGACTTCTCACACGTACACAACACGCATTGCACGCATGCACACACATCATACACACACATACAAATAAAATATACATATGTGCTTTATAAATTTCAGATAGAGGACACACATACATAAGACAAACTTTAAGTGTGATGGGAGCAGAAACAAAATATCCTAAGAGGCAATATTAGATGAATGTCTTATAATCTATGTTATAAAGTAGATTTTTATTATGCAACAGCTCAGTGAGATTATAACTTTTATATATTTATTATTTATTTTTATTTATTTTTATTTTGTGGTCTTTTTTTTTTTTTTTTTTTTGAGACAGGGTTTCTCTGGGTAGCCTTGACTGTCCTAGATTCCCTTTGTAGACCAGGGTGGCCTCGAACCCACAGAGATCCTCCTGCCTCTGCCTCCCGAGTGCTGGAATTATAGGAGTGAACCACCACGCCTGGCCTTATTTTTTAAATTTAAATTTAATTTAATGTAATTATGCCTGCATGGGTTTACATGCATGCGATGCCCACAGAGGCCAGAAGAGGGTGTTGGATTCCCTTCGAACTGGAGTCACATTTGGTTTTGAGTTGCTGTGTGGGTGCTAGGAATTGAAATTAGTTATGATGCTCTTAACTGCTGAGCCATCTCTTCTCTCCACCCCCAAAATAGCTTTTTAAAAGTTATGAAAAGGTTGGGCATGCCTATAATCCCAGCACTTGGGACATAGAAGCAGGAGTTTCAAGAACTCAAGGCCACCTTCAGCCAGGTAGTGAGCTCAAGGCCAGACTGAACCACATGGCTCCTTGTCCCAAAAACCTACAGGTAACCAAAACACTGCAATAAAATAAAATACATAATTAATGTCTGGGAAATTAACATGCACAATTTAAAATATGGGGATACATTCAATATTTAAATTTATTCTAATGTTTCTTATACCTTGTAATATCCAATGCTAGGGCCAATCACTGTGAACACATATTAAATCTTGGCAAATTTATTCCTTCTTAGATTTATAATCTCATCTGTCATATGCAGGTAAGATATCCATTAACAACACTTGCCTAGCGTTTGTAGGCTTGTTTAAGAGGATTCGTGGAGAAGCAAGCATACACCAGGAGGATGCGGACTTGGTCCTCTGTGAAATGTTTGGTGAATTGGTTTGTATGTTTACTTAACACCAGGCTGCTAACTGCCCTGTGGCTTTTTCCCTGCAGCCCTGCCAGGCCCAAACACGTGGAACTAAATCTGAAAACCTCAAAGAACCCTGACAGTGTGGGAAATGAAAGCAATTCCTTCAGCCAACCAGTTAACAAGGGAAACACTGCCAACAAAATCTCCTTATTTGAGAACAAGCGTGTTAACAGTAGCCCCAGACACCCCGAGGTCCGTAGCACTAGGAACAACCCTCCCTCTAATAAGACGTTTGTTGGGAGGGCTAAGCTGAACCTAGCCAAAAAAGCCAAAGAAATGGAGCAAACTGAAAAGAAAGCCGTGCCAGCCAGCCACCAGAATGGTCTGCTAGCCAAGGAACCATCTGCGTCGGAAGCCAAAGGTACGGAAGTCTCTATCCCCAGAGAAGTGGGGGAACAGCCCGCCAAGGATCAGGTCCTCTGCCCTGAGCCTGATCAAACTGATAAGGCAGATGTGCAACCAGATGGTGCCTGCCCTTCCCAGCCAGTACCCGCTGCTCTGGCTCCAGTAAAGGACCCTACGCTCTCAGGAGAGGACCACTCAGAGGCTGCTGACAGCAAAAACCTCATCCTCGACAACATGAGTGACACCACACGGGATGTCCCTGCGATCCCTACTGCTGGAGAGTCCCCCCCAAAGCCACAGGGTGCATTTTCTGACTCACAGCCTGCATCTGAGTCATGTAGGGAGCCTTCTGCGTCCATTACCGTGGACACTCTCCGAGATGGCTGTGCTCAAGTGCCTATATGCAGTATTCCTTGTGCTGGCCTAGAAGTGCCGGAAAGCCAGGATGTTTTGCCCGTGTCTCCACCCGCTGAGAAAATGCCAGTCTCCAAATCTGAAGCGGGGAAAGCCAGCCCTCCTTCAAGCCCAGAGCACAGCCCAGAAACAGTGGGGAATGGCTGTCCATCCAAGGTCCTCGTCCAGGTGCGTTCCTTTGTGCTTCCAGTGGAGAGCCCTCGGGACGTGAGCTCTCAGGTCCTCTCAGAGAGCTCTGAAGTTAGAGAGGTGCAGCTGCCAAGCTGTCACCGTAATGAGCTTGAAGTGGTTTCTGTTGCCACCTGTGCTCCCCAGCAAGATGACATACCCAGCACAGCCCCCAAGCACACCCATGGCAGAGAGGAGCACGTGGCACAGTCTCACCCACACACCATACAGCCAAGACCTGAGAAGGCTCTGCCTGCCGAGGCTGACCGTCAGAGCAGCGGGACAATCCTGACAGCTGATTTCAGCCCCGTCTCCTCTCCCAGCAGCAGAAGTCATTTAGAAAGTCCCCAAAGGCCAGGTCAAAACGTGACCAGCCCAAATACCCCTGCCAGCCTTTTGAACCTTTCTGCTAGTAGTGACGAGAGTGTCTTTGATTCTTCCTCTGATATGGAAAAATTTACTGAAATTATTAAAAAGATGGACAGCGCCGTATGTGTGCCCCAGAAAAAAAAGAAGGCTAGGGTCCCAAACTCTCCAGCCCCTCACTTCGCCATGCCTCCTATTCACGAGGACAGTTTGGAAAAGGTCTTTGATCCCAGTGTGTTTACCATTGGCTTGGGGAAGAAGAAGGAAAGCCAGGCGGAGATGTCACCAGCCCTGCACTTGCTGCAGAACCACGATCCCATATCCAAACTGAGAGCAAAGCGCGCATCCACCGAGCAGAGCGTCGTCTTCAGGTCTTTGCACGCTAGCGCTAATGGGAAAAGTGAGGCTCAGACACCTTCTGAAGTAAATGACAAAGAGAACAGGGACATCACCAACGGCGGAGTGAAGAGGTCAAGGCTGGAAAACAGCACGCTTTTCTCAAGCATGCTGTCTTCCCTGCCACACGACAAGATCTTTTCTCCCTCTGTCACGTCTGTCAGCACAATGAAAACATCTTTTAGCTCTTCTCAGACTGGCTCCATGTCTCAGCCCTCAGTGGCACAGCCCAGGAAGGAGGGTGATCCGCCCTGTGGCTCAGACAAAGAGCAACCACAGCTTGCGCCCCACAACTCCTTAAAGGTCTTCAATTTTGACTCAGCAAATACATCTCACTCGGCTTTGAACAGTCCTAAGCACATGGAAAAATACCTACAGAAAGAGGAAAGCACGGGCGATCCGAAGCCTCGGAGCAACCTGCACTTGCCAGAAAACAAACTCTCTGACTTATCCAAACTGAAGAGCAGCGATGATGTGGAAAAATCTAACCTTATCGGAAGTGTTCCTAAGTCAAACCTGCCGAACAGTGGGAGCACTGACACGGACTTCCTGGGCCTTTTCAAAGCGAGCCGGTATGACCCAAGCCTCTCTTTTTCTGGAATGTCCTTATCAGACTCTACGGTAAGTACCGGCTGTTATTTTTTGGGCTGTTTCTAAACCTAGGGGCTCAGCTCTGTTTTACAGGCAGCTGTTTGTGTGCGATAGCTTCCTGTTTGTTCACCATGCCCTTTTGGGCGGGGAGGGGGGGTAGGGGGAGTAAGGGGGTGAGGGGTTGGAGAAGGGGGGGAGGGGTGGTCTTTTGTTTTGTTTTGAGACAGGGTTTCTCTGTGTAGCCCTGGATGTCCTGGAACTAGCTCTGTAGAAGAGGCTGGCCTTGAACTCAACCAAGATCCACTTGCCTCTGTGCTTTGATTAAAGGCATACACCATCACAGCCTGGCCACCCCCACCCCCCATAGCCCCCTTCCCTCTCCCACTCCATGTAGTTTTAAATCTGTGTGCAAGGAACTCTTAGAGTCCAAGATAAAAAGACAGCAGGACTTCCTCCCTCAAAACATTTGTGGTCCAGCAGGAAGAATACATTCTATGTTTCGAGGCATTTGTGAACGTCTGTGTCGTACTGTGAAAAGGATAGAAAAGATGCTTTGAGAGCTCAGAAACCCAGACACCCATTTCTCCTTATCCTCTGTAAAAACACCCAGTGCTATATTTAGAATTTCGAAGATGTGTGAAACAACTTCCTCTCCTTGCAAAAGCCCCACCCAGCCAAAGGGTCTCCCTTCTCCTTCCTCTTGTGTTGTAGGATTTTACTCAGTCCTCCACAAGCGTCATATGTGTAATTGGGAAAGTGTCTAAATGGGAATTCGTCTTCCTCAAGTTTGTAGCATAAGAAAATTGGGCTTGCAAGGGTCCTTTCCTGCAGTAGAATAGAGGGAACTGCAAAATACAGCTTCTGTTTCTTCCTCTGTCTGAAGTTTTCTCTTGGATGGAGTCTGAACTCAGAGCCTTTTGTGTAAGTTACGCACACGGTTTGCCGCTGAGCCGCTCACCAGTCCAGGATTGTTTCCGTGCAGATTTTGTGCCCTTCTGGTTCCAGGCTTGCTGCTTAAGTTAGCCTAGCTCAGGCAAGCGGAGACATGACCACAGAAAAGACCTGGGGCCCTTCTTTCCCCGGCAAGATGCTGTGGCAGCGGCAAGATGCTGTGGCAGCGTGATATGGAGGGGTTTGCTGTGATCTCAGCATAGACTGTGATTTTGGAGGCTTTTGCAAACTTTACAGTTGGTTAGAGGTACATCTGCAAACACAGTGCTCAGGAGGCTGAGGCAGGTAGATCGAAAGTTCGAGGCCTGCCTGAACTATATAGTGAGACTCTTAACAGGAGCACACACACACACACACACACACACACACACACACACACACACACAC
>OU015750.1:66317222-66345127 GCA_907169655.1 Acomys percivali
GCTTACAGGGGTGTTGTTAGCATGCACTGCAGGTGCAGCTTACAGGGATGTTAGAGTAAACTGCAATGTTAGAGTGCACTACGGTGAAGCCTACAGGGGTGTTTGTTTCTCAATTACTTTTTGGACCTCACTGCTTATTTATGAATATCTTTTATCAGCATAAATGACATAAGACACTGTTGGTGGTAAGATAGGAAACATGTGTCTAACACACATGGTTTTGATTATTAAAAGTGATACACACTCATGATAGGCAAATCAGAAAAATACAGTAGAACAAACTTCCTTTTCCCATGAGTCTCCATATCACATCGCTTTGGATATAGTCGGACCCCAAGATATGGTTTTGACTCGCAAGTGCCTAATGAGGTTGGTAAGAGTTGCATTTGGGAGCTGGGGTGAAGGCTCAGCAGTAAGGAGCATGTTCAGCTCGTCTAGAGGACCTGGGTTTGGTTTCCAGCACCCATATGATGGCTCAATACCCTCTGTAACTGCAGTTTCACAAGCTCCAACATCTTCTTCTGACCTCTGCAGATACTGCAGGCACGCGGTACCCAGACAATGCATGCAGGCCAAACACAGCACAAAAACCCAAACACGTCAAATATTACATTTGTTCTGTTTATAGGTCAGATCGGACTTGTTAAAAAAAAAAAAAAAAAAAAAAAAAAAAAAAAACCTATAAGCAAACCTGGGCGTGGTGGCTCATGCCTATGAACCCAGTACTGGAGAGGCTAAAGGCCAGTTACTGTGAGTCCCAGGCCAGCCAATCTCTGGTGTGCACCACAGAGCTGGCAAGCTGGTCAGCGGGTGGAGGTGCTCGCCACCAGGCTAGGTGAGCTGAGTTCCATTCGTAGGGCACACGCGGTGCTGGGAGAGAGCTGGCTCCCTCCCACAAGTTGCCCTCTGCCCTCCACCCAAATGCCATGGCTCATGTGCACAGGAGCACACAAACAAATACATTTTAAAAATGGAGACAAGATCTCACCTTGTAGACCAGCCTGGCTTTAAACTCACAGACAAGAGATCTATCTGCTGGTATTTGCCTCCCAATGTTGGGGTTAAAGGTGTCCACCACCACACCCCGGAAATAATTACAAAATAAATAAACCAAACACATTTATAGGGAAAGAGAAATAAGTTTCTGACAGTTCAGTGAAAAGGTAACCTAAAATTCAGTTTACTTTTTAATTTTTTGACAGAAGGTGGTTTTGATTAAGACATCAGTGAGGGTGTAAATACTTTGGCAGTTACTATGGTTTTTTTTGTTTTTGTTTTTGTTTTTTGCTGGTTGAGTTGTCTCTCAGAGATGCACAGGAAGTTGAGTAAAGAAAAACAACTGTAAGCAAATCAGAGTGTTGTGTTTGTCTTCACTGTGTGTGTACACACTGGGCTGAGGTCAAGAGGGCAGGCAGTAAACATGGATGAGTCACTTGGGGGTTGCCCTCACACGGCTTACAGGAGGCAAGCCCTTGACCTTTGAGCTGTACCTCAGCTGCCTCTGTACTTCCTCAGACATCATCCTGCCAGGTGCCCAGCCTGGCCTGGGGACTCTGTGTGGAGCCTCAGGTGGCGCCACCTGTGATTCTTCTGCCTCAGCCCCTGGAGTAGCTGGAATGACAGGTCTATGCACCAGTCCCAGTTAGGACCTAAAAAGTAGGCGTGTTTCTTTTAAATCTCCATCTGGCGAATTATGCAATGTCTTTTCTAACAGGGCTTTTAGTATCTTAATATATTTTTAAAATACTGATCGTATTCATTAGAAAAATAAAATGTACTTTCACTATCAAATTGGCAGACTGGAAATTATGCTAAAACAACAAACTTTGCGAGACAGTTTTGTTTGTAGTGGGACAGCTACTGTCTCTTTTGCAAACTTTTGTTTTTAACAGTTTATTTTTTAATTAGATGTATGTGTGGGAGTTAGAGATGGTATGTGCATGTAAGTGCAGGTGCCCATGGAGATGAAAGGCATCAGACCCCCCTGGAACTGGACATAGCGGGCGGTGGTGTCACAACGATGTGCCAGGAATCGAACTCGGGTCCTTTTCAAAAGCAGTGTTCGCTCATAACCACTGAGCCATCTCTCCAGTCCTCCCTTAGCAGCTCTTATGGCTTCTTAAAGGTGTAAGGCCTCCCCATTCACTGTGATGTTTTCCTTAGTGCTGTATGGTTGCTGGGGAGAACCTTTCAAAAGCACTTTTTGTTAACATACATATAGTTCTTTGTATCAGCGTAGCTATTAATTCAACTGTGATGTACTGTTGGAGGGACCCGCTGCTGAAGGTTGCAGCCTCCATGACAGGATAGCTCTCTGAGCCTGGCACAAGATGGAAGGCTCCTAATTCCCTGCCTGTCCTTATTTAGACTACGTCCCTGACGTATCATAGAAGTAACCTCTGACACAGTTCCCTGCAGAATGCTCCCCACACCCTATACCCACCCTACCCCCACCCCCTGCCCATATGATAATTAGGCAATGTGCCCCTGCATGGCCCATAGGACCAGTGCGGTTTTATGCAAATGAAGTACAGACTGCCTCCCAGCTGCTTCCCTTTTCCGATATATTCCCCTCACCCCTGGAATAAGGTTGACTGGCCTCCCTGCAGCTGGCCCTGATGTCATTCCATCCTGCTTAAGGTCCCCCGAGCCTTGCACCCCTGCTCTCTGCTCCTGCTGCCCTCATGGGTTGCTGGCAGACAGCCCCCTCAACCCCCTCCAGGAGGGAAGAAGAGACTCACAATGTATACATTATAATACCTCTAAGAGAAATATGTGGTAATGTACATGTAAGAGGACAGTTCATCCAGACAGCACATATGATCACCTGTCAGTCAGCACTGTCAGTTCTAGGAACTTGGGTACACTGTCACAGTGATAACTCAGAATTCTCTTAAGTGCTGTAAAAGTTTTTGAATTATCTGAGGCTTAATAAGACCCTGTGAGGCTGGTCTCAGGAGGGAGAGCTTATGCCTTTTCTCGTTACTGATGTACAATATGTATTAGCCAGAATTAGGCAATCACGCCTGCCCCACTGTGACTTTTCTGTGTTTCCTGTCAGTTGGATTTTGTATGAGAAAGCCAATTTTGAAGGGCACTCCCTCGCTCTAGAGGAAGGTGAGCTGGAACTCTCTGGGCTCTGGGGCACGGAGGAGATTTTGGATGAAGAAGCAGAGTCTGACAAACCAGTCGTAATTGGATCCATCAGACACGTGGTCCAGGTAGGTTCTGGGGAATGTGGACTTCATTCAGCACACGGAGATGAATGGCAGGGCTAATTTTACTTTAAGAGAATCTTCATTTTATGAAATAAGCTCGGTACTCTATGGATATGTGTTCTATAATGTATATATATATACCACAAACCAACTCGGAAACTGCTGAACCATATCTCCAGTCCCTTGCTTAGTATTTTATTGCTGCATGAAGGTCTACTTTCCTTAGGTGCTTAAAGATATTTTACTCTAGGAAGACAGTCTAGAAATAGTTTGGTTGATAGCTCAGCTCGGATTTTATGAGGATTTAAAAATAGTGTTTCTCTCTCTCTCTCTCTCTCTTTCCCCCTCCCTCCTCCCTCTCCCTCTCCCTTTCCCCCTCCCCCTCCCCCCTCTCTCTCCCCCTTTTGCTCCCTGGCTGCCATTAGATGACCCTGCACTATTCACACATGCTACAATGCTATCCAGGTTCATCTTAGTTCCAAAGCAATGACCCTTGAGCCTATGAGCCCAATAACTCTTTCCTCTAAACAGCAGCAAAACCCCAGGTTATCTGAGATATTTGAGGTCAATTCACAGAGGTGGGGGAGAATTTCCTGCCCTTTTTATTTTTATTTTTTTAGTTTTTCGAGATAGGGTTTCTCTGTGTAGCCATGGTTGTCCTACACTCACTTTATAGACCAGGCTAGCCCTGAACTCACAGCCCTGATCCACTTGCCTCTGCCTTCTGAGTGCTGGGATTAAAAGCGTGTGCCACCACACCCGGCTTCCTGCTTATTTTTTAAGGAGGAAGATATTGTCAACATCTTTCTTTGTAAACATATAATTCTGGTGCCTTACAAACGAAAGATTAAATAACAACTTTATAGTGGAAGATGCTATAGATTGCTGGAGAGAAAAGCGGAAGGTTAGGGTTAGGTCATTTTCCAAGATTACCCTCCTGTGAGTAACTGCCAACAGTGATTACAGCTGGTGCATACTGACTGGGACAAAGTTTTAGGTGTGTGCAGGATGGTGAGTCAGAAGGGCGAAGTGCAGGGATCTATATCCTGTTTGCTGCAGCAGCAGCAAAAGCTTTCCATGTTACTGCTTGCATTAAGGCTCACCTGCACCCTACCCTTCATCGAAAGGATATGTTATTCTTTCTCATGGAGTCCATAACTGATTCGCCATCATCTATCTGCCATTTGCAATTACAGTGGACCTTAAGGTGGTATCTCGAGTTTTTCCTTTCAGCTTTTTAAGATTGTATTTTCAGTTGTGTATAGGGGGCTATGTGCACATGAGTGTGGATGCCTGTGGGATCCAGCAGGGGAGGGCGTCAGATCCTCTGTGGCTGGAGCCACTGGTGGTTTCCAGAAGCCCACTGCAGGCGCTGGGAACCAAACTCTAGTCCTCTACAAGAGTAGCAAGTGCTCTTAACCCCTGAGTTCTCTCTCCTGCCCCTCTTTATATTCTAAATACGCTGTATGAGCACAACTGTTTGTACCTCCAGCTCCAGGTGACCTGATACCCTCCTCTGCCCTTCACCAGGACAAGGCATGCATGGGTACACACATACATACAGGCACTCACACAAACACAGGAAGTTTTAAAAATAATATTTTAAGTCAGTTGCAAGTGAAAGAATAATGAACTCACAACAAGTTTAACACTCAGTGTGTTTACTGTATGTGGACTATATATGGATATGTGCATGGACTATATATGGATATGTGTGTTTTTTTTTGTTTGTTTGTTTTTGTTTTTGTTTTCCAGGATTACAGAATTAGTCAAATTGACTTGTTTACTGAGCCAGAAGGGTTAGGACTCCTGAACTCCTACTTTGACGATACTGAGGAAATGCAAGGCTTCGGTGTGATGCAGAAGACCTGTTCTATCAAAGTGCACTGGGGCACGTAAGTCTGCCGTCTCAAATGTGTTCTCACAAGGATGCGTTAGGAATACTAGAGAGGATGTATGTGCTCAGTATGGTGGTCCAAAGTTCAGCCCCCATGGTTATACTTTACCCACAATGCTTTACCCAATGAACCATCACCCCAGCTCACCCTTCCCCCATCCCCCTATCCCCTCACCCCTAATGCCCTGTGCCTGGTGGTTTTTGGCATGTTAGGCAAGGACTTTACCAATAAGTTATATCCCACCCAAGGGAAACACATTTTTCACACAGGGCTTTCCCCTGGCCACAGAGAAAGCTAGCCGTTCAAAGCTGAGTAGAGGATTATACAGTCATGATAAGTCCAAGGTTATAATTCAGGATTTCAAGTGGGACGGGCTCGAGCCGAACATACTTCCTTGGATGCTGTTGGTAGAGGATACTGTTGGGTTGGCCCTAGGAAACTGTAGGAATATTTTGAAGGATACAGGGCTCTCTGAGATAGCGGAAACAAGGCTAAAAAGTAGAGGCACAGAACAGAGGATGTGGGTTCTAAAGTAGGCCTCAACGCCCCAGGCACAGGGAAGGTATCTGCTGAAATGCTGGGAAAAAAAACCATTGAAGTTGCTTAATATTCTATATAAGCTCTCTTTCTTTGGAACAGTTATTATATTTATTTATTTATGGTGTGTGTGTGTAGACATGTATGTGTATGTATGTGGCATGTGTGTGCTATGGAGTACGTGTGGAAGTTTGAGGACAACTTTCAGGAATTGCTTCTCTCTCTCCAACATATGGGCCCTGAGTACCGACCTTAGATCATCAGGCTTGGTGTCTGCACTTTCACCCCACTGAGCCATCTTGCCACCCAAATCTCTTCCCCTTTTTAACAGTTTACTTTTGTGTGAGTTTTCTGAAATGCATAATTAGTTCAACGATAATGGATATGATATGTAACTACTTACATATTCCAAAAGCATTGGCAAGTTTTTATGAATGGGATGTGCAGCCAAGAGTTTCATCGTGTGTCTTACAAAGTGATCTAGGATGTCTCTGAACCGATGGGAAAGTGTTCCTTAGTCATGTCTTGGGCATTGTGTTGGCCACTGTGAGTCTTAGTTTGCCATTGTTGTCATCATGGGAGAATGGTTTGGTTGTGCAGACTGGAGGAACCGAGGAAACTGCAGATCACAAATTCCCTATGTCCAGTCCTCAGAAAGCATCAATTGGAAGCATCTAGGTGCCTGGAGGAGGAAGTTATGACTGTGGGCTTTGACTTGGAGTGGGTAGCGCCATCTTTGAAGAAGTGAAAGGTATTAGAGGCTGTTTTCTGACGTTCACTCGGAATCCTGCGGGAAGCAGCCAGTGACTGGAGGAGGAGCCTTTGGCTTCCTGAGGGGTGGAACGGTCTGACTCGTTAGGTAGATTGCTTCTTGTCACAGTCTCCTGTGACACAGCCTTCAAGTAGAGGACGGTGTTCTATCTAGGGCTCCATAGGAGAGAGAGTAAGATGTAGGTTAGCTACCTCCCTTATCACTGTTCTTTTATTTGTCTAAATACATTCCTAGAAAAAACCCAGCCCTCTGTCTTAGTCTGTTTTGCATGGCTCTGCTAAATACCACATGCTGAGAGCTAAGGAGGAAAGCAGGTTGTTAGCTCACAGCTGTAGGGGCTGAGCGGCACTGGGTGAATGATGGCCATCCTGGCAATGGGGACTGTGAAGTCCACACGAGGCATCATCGTGTGGGAGGAGGGGCGGACACAGGAGGCAGCAGCCCGGCTGTGGGTAAAGGAGCTGATCAGGAATCATGCCTTAGTCCATGAATGGCTGACTCTTTTCGTGAGGAAAGAGGCCCCAGGACTGAACTGACGACTGAATTACCTCTTGGAGGTCCTGTCCGATCCCCTCTCTTAGTAACTTCCAGTGGAGGTTACATTTCCAACATGGCGTTTTGAGGGGAGCATCCAAGCCATACCACCCTCTTTTCCGTGAGTGAGATAGTGGCAAAGAAAGCATGGTGCTGGCTTGTCAACAAACAAAGGCCGCTCAATAGGGCAGGATTTAGGATTCCTGGCTGCTGTGTAGAGACAGACTGTCTAGAAGGGAGTGTGGAGCACAGGAAAACAGTTGGGAGGCAGGTCCAATCATACAGGCAAGAGATGGTGGTGGCTTAAATGCTGTGCTAGTGCTGGCGGGAATTGAGATACATTTTAAAGGCAGAGCTGACAGCATTTGTTGGTAAACTTTAATTAGGTGCAGGGCTCTGAACCCTGGCCTGTTCTGAGACAGAGGCCTGTAGGAACAGTGTGAGACGAAGAGGGGAATTCAGAAGTTTCTTGGTGAGGATGGGGGTTGGGGGGGGAACAGGTTAAATCTGAGATCCACTGTGAGTAAACCTGGGAGGGCAGGAGGGTAGCTGCGAGTGTGAGCCTGGACTGCAGGAAAAGGTTGCAGGTAGCCTAGGAGTGAGTCCTGCACCTGGAGACGGTATTGAAAGGGCTGTGCGTGTAAGTCAGGGTTAGAGCCCATGCCTAGAATGTGGATGGCCTGGAGGTTAGTCCCCAGCACCAAAGCCAAGAGAAGAGAGTCTGTGCACAGAGCAGATAGATGAAAGCCAGTTTTAAAAGGGCAAATGACCATTGGGAAGACTTTAACTTAGGTACCACATGAGGTCCCAAAGGCCAGTGGATAGGTTGAGGGAAAAGCTGCTATTTGCCTTAGACAGGTTTATGTTGAGAGACTGGGAGAAAATCCAAGAGTCTGGTAGACGAAAATGGCTTTATGAGCACTGCATGTGGCTGTGCACTTCAGTGCCAGTGGCCTCGTAGAAGCTGCCTCCCATGTCTGTTCAAAGCCCAGCTCCCTGAGCTCAGTGGCTGAGCTCAGGACGTTAATGCTTTTACAGATCTCCAAGGAAGCCTGGGTAAGCTGAGAGGATGTGTGTATCTGGCTACTCTCTCCATCCACCCCTTTCCTCCCTGTGTGGGATTACAGAGCCGCCGCCAAACCTGGCTAGTTTGGGAGGAGTTAACTGGTAATAAGCTCTCAGGTCATTTTGCTGCTGGTGGTGTCCCAGCCTCTGAGGGTGTGAGCAGAGAAGTCCTGGGCGGGGTGGAGACTGTCCTAGATCCCATTAGAAGCACATGCTTGGGCCTGTGCACCCTAGATTAAGTTCCTCTGCCCGTGTGTGAGGCTGTCACTGGCCTTCTCAGATTCATTCTTGAGGAAATGAGTAATTCTTAACTAAATGTGCCTTTCAAATTCTGTTGACTATGAATGGTTTCTAAACCTTTGCTTTAGCAGTTGGCTAGCTTTAGCCCCCATCCTCTTTGAGGCAAAGGCCGGCTTGCATAGTTCTAGGGTGTATTTTCATAAGAACAAAGGATCTTGGAACTTCATAGGGAACAAATCATTTAAGCTACTTTGTCTGGACCAGGGTTGTTAGTTGGAGAGTTTGATGCTTTCAAATAAAGACACTTTTTTTCACTAGCCAAATGTGCTTTTATCATTTTTTAAAAAACTATAAAATAGTTGATGTCTACAGAAGAATATATATCTATATGTGAGTTTTGGAGCCTAAAAATGACAAAAACCCTAGTAAACTTACCACCCACCTGGTGACCTAAGCCACTGCCGTCTATGTTGCAGAACCCTGTCACTTGTCCTGGCCCCATTCCCCCACTCTGCCTGTGACTACACACACCCATGGGTTTGCCTGTACTGTGTACTGTGCTATGTTCTACACAATATAGCAGTGATTGTTAGCATTTCCCATGTTTGTTGTGTGTGTGTGTGTTTGTGCGCTTGTTTGTTTGAGACAGGGTGTCTCTGTGTGGCCCTGGATGTCCTGGAACTCACTCTGTAGAGCAAGCTGAACTCAGATATCCTCCTGCCTCTGCCTCCCTAGCACTGGGATCAAAGGCATGAGCCACTCCGCCCAGCTTCCTGTTTGTTACCTTTTGCCGTACACTGCAGATATTTTGCTCCTTTGTTCTATAGACTCAGCCTGAACCTCCTTGTAATAATAATAACTCTCATTAAACCTGAGAAAATTAGCACTGTGTCCTATGATAACATAATACCCCAGAATTTTATAATACCCACATTTTCCCAGTTGCCTCCAGAATGTCATTTATGGGTTTTGTTTTGTTCCAGTCAGGATCCAGAGCCAGGCACGGTGGTACTTGCCTGTCGTGGCAGCACTTGGTAGGCTAAGGCAGCATAATAGTGAATTCCAGGTTAAGCCTGGACACTTTACTGACAGACATTGTCTCATCTCCAACCCGAGGAGTCCCAGCGAGACTCCCTTCTTTAACTCTGTTTCTTTTTCTGCCTCTGGAAGTCTCTTTGCTGCTCAGGCCAGATTTCTGTTTCTCTGTAGTGCCTGCACCTGTGTGTGCCAAAGTGCTTGCCTGTTTGTGCATATGCCCGTAGCTGTCATCTAGACTGACTGGTTGGTGAGGTCCAGGGATCTGCCTGTCTCTTTTCTTTTTTTATAGTTTTAAAAAATTAGATGATTCCATCATTTTTTCTCCTTCCCTTTCCTCCCTCCAACCCCCATACCACCCACCTTCTTCTAAATGCACAGCCTCTCTAATTGTTCACACACACATACAGAAACACACACACACACACACACACACACACACAGATTGATAGACAGACACACAGACAGACAGACACAGTTTTGTCCAGTGTTACTTTATGTGTATGTTTTCTGTTTTCAGGGCTCACCATTTGGCACCGAATAACCAATTTGGGGGCTCCTCCGCGGGGAAGACTTTCTCCCGGTCTTGGCACCTCTTACTTGTTTGTGGTTCTCTGTCCAGGACGGAGGCCTCAGGAGCCTTCCCTTACATGCTGGCGTGTCTGTGGTGGTGTTCAGGTCATGTTTAGGCAGCTCGTCAATGAGCCCTCACAGGTGTAGTTCCTCTGATTTTTCCAGGTGA
Source organism: Acomys percivali (assembly GCA_907169655.1). Classification (NCBI taxonomy): domain Eukaryota; kingdom Metazoa; phylum Chordata; class Mammalia; order Rodentia; family Muridae; genus Acomys; species Acomys percivali. The sequence goes on from OU015750.1 coordinate 66,327,264, forward strand.
CACCATCTCACAGCGAACTTCCTGTTCCTCTGGCTCTAACAGTCTTTCTGCCCTGTCTTCTGCAATGACCCGTGAGCCTTAGGTGCAGGACATGCCAGGCTTTTAGGAACTTCCAGCCAGGCTTTTTCTGGGTGTTTATTTTCTGGTGGTCCTCTTATTATCTAAATGTTGTTTGTACAAAGGGGCAGGTCTAAAGGTATAATTAGATTTAGGTTTGACAGTTTTGGCAAGGGTGCTTCTTGTGAAAGGGTGGCATGCGTTTATGCTGTGTCACCATATGACAAACTGGTCACCTGCCTACTGCTGACATCAGGTTTGCCTGCCTAGTTACATGGGGCCTCCCACATCTTTCCTTTGCGAAGCCATTCAGAAGTTTTGAACAGCATTTAATCTTCAGTGAATTTCCATACACATCTCCCAGCTGGGCATGCTCAGTTTTGTTTTCCCTGCTAGGTGTTCAATTTACAAGTTACTTGATCTAAGAACAAACAAACACGATAAGACTGATTTTTTTTTCCTTATAAAACTAAAGGTATTTCTAAAGGAATGATAGCACATATTTTAATATACAGACCAGTGGCCATTGTTCAGTATTTATTTATGTTTCTTCTGTATGTTTCTTCTGTATGTTTCTTATTCATATACATTTGTGAACATTCATCAATTATGATCCTTATGCATACATTCATGGACATTCATATTTGTTAAAAAATATATAAGCACATGCTTCTTGTCAGTACAGCTCACATGACTACAAACTATAGTTTTTAATGAGCAAAGCTCACTACCTTAGTACTATAGAAAAGGAGAAAAGTTTCTTTAGAAATGAAAATGGCATTGCTGAAGAAAATTTCCCACTTTCCTGAAGCTCTTTGTGAGTTTTGCGATCCCCAAGTGCACATGGCATACACAAATGACTGTCCCAGTTACTTAGAAGGTCCCTAGCACTGGCTCACTGAGGGGCAACTCTCAGGACACAGCCTTGCAGATTTACCAGTTTATCTGTGCTGCCTCCCAGCGGTGTCCCCACCTCCTGTAGATGCTGTGACTAATCCACATGCTTCAAGTAAAGTGAAATTTTAGTATCAGACAAACAGATCCATTACAACTCAGCCCAAAGAAAGAGAGCCCTCAAGAGGAGGCTACTTTGAAAACATCATTTTGGGGCTGGAAAGATGGCTCAGCAGATAAGTGCACAGGCTGCTCTTCCAGAGGACCCGGGATCCATTCCCAGCACCCACGTGGCACCTTCAACTATCTGTAGCTCCAATTCCAGGGGATCTGGTATCCTCCGACAGACAGACACGCAGACAAATCACCCACGTACATGAAAGTAAATAAATCTCAGGGTTACTATGCGAGCCACTCACGCTGTTTATGAGAGGTCACAGCCATCTCCTCGTGAGGGGGTCAGAGTCAACAGCGTTGGCCAGAGCACGAAGCCCATGTGTAGCCTGCCTGAGGCAGCCTTGGACTCCAGGAACAGAAGTGCCTTCCTGACTGGCATGGTTTAGATAAAGGAAGTTAGAGTGAGCCCTCAGCCTGCTGCCTTCTGTATTGCAGGGTGTTTAAAAGGCAGGCTTCTTTGCTCCTTAGCTACCTTGTTCTGAAGTGTAACCTCTACACAGAAAGACACCTAAGAAATCCTGACTCTATAAGCTGAGCGTATTTTGTAAGCTAGACATAGGACATCCTGGCATGCCAGGAGCCTGTCACCCAGGCTTCCTTCTAGTCACTCCCCTCCCCCGATGTCCCCTCTCCCCTTTGAACTGTGATCTTGCCTTAGCACACTGTTGATTGGCTTTGGTGTCTCCACTTATGGGTCACAGGACTTCCTTGTCTTTTGTGTGTCTGTTGACAGATCTTTAGTAGGAACTGGGTAGCAAATCTCTGGGTAATTAGTCAAAAGACGGTCCAGGGGCATCCTTTAACACAAACTTTCAATAAAATCAGAAACAGGAGGAAAGCAACCCCGTCCTCAGCCTCTGCTTTGCTGTAAAGGGTTTCCATTAGAGCGCCCCCTTTTGGCCACAACATCTGGGAACATAGCATGGGTGGTAGAGTACCCCGCCAGGTGGTTCAGACAGGCTAATGGAGCTATCACCTAGGTGGGTTGGGGGATCACGGACCAGGGACAGTGGGAGGAGCTAGCTTCTGAGTTATGCAAATCACTTATCCAGTAGCTGCACTTCCCCAGAGCTCTGCACTTAGGTCCAGTGGGCATGCTTTCATGGTTCCCTAGCTCAGGAGAGGGTGTGGCTGCTATTCCCCGACCAAAGCAGAAGTGACAGCTGATAAGCCCCATATGAGGATGTGGTACTGCAATGTCTTTATGATCAGAACCAGGCAGCCCTTAGACCTTCAGGCTCTGGGGGACAGAGGTGTGTGCTGAGCAGTGCTCACAGTGAGGATGCTCCAGGACTGAGAAGAGCAGATTATGTTTGGTACACTCCCTGCAATGGGGGAAAACCTGCTATGAAAGGATGGCAGGGAGAGGGGGGTCAGTTTCCAGCAGCCCTGCCTTGGAGCAAGTGACTTAACCTCACCTGTAAATTAGGGAGCAGAGCATTCCTTCCCCCTCCCCGCAGCTCTGCTGTGAGGATTAGCTAAATTCTAAGTAGCATTCCTTGCAGCTTTCAGAAGGAGTCTGTTGCTGCAAATTTTTGACACTGGGAGAAATGCTTAAGTAGAACACTGTATGTCTTTATTTACAAATGAAATATCAACTTAAGACAAGGCTACAGGTGGCCTAACTTGGGGTCTCTAACTAGGAAACAGAGATATTCACATATAAGAACAGTCATAATGTGGCTTAAAGTAAGTGGCTAGGCCAGCCAAGAGGGACTGTAGACCTGGGAGACTGCCCGCCACACAGCTGGCTTCGCCAGGGGCCGCCACACCTAGATGCAGCCATGCCAGTGTGACCACACTCTCCTCTGTTCTTGCCCTCCCCAGTCAGAGGGGCTCCTGTGTGCCAGGCAGGCGGAACAGAAACAAACCACGCCTTCCTGCTTCTTTGTTTCCGTGGTGGCTGTTTAGGTGGCTGATCTACGAAGAGCCTGGATTTCAAGGCATCCCCTTCATCCTGGAGCCAGGCGAATACCCTGACCTATCTTTCTGGGACACGGAAGAAGCGTACATCGGATCCATGCGGCCCCTGAAAATGGTAAACCTGACATCAAAGCTGCTGTCCTGAAGGGACTTCGAACAATAAAACTAGCTTTTATTGCTTTTTGTTTTTGTTTTTGTTTGTTTGGTTGGTTTTTGAGACAGGGTTTCTCTGTGTAGTCCTGCCTGTCCTGGACTCACTTTGTAGACCAGGCTGGCCTTAAACTCACAGCGCTCTGCCTGCCTCTGCCTCTCAAATGCTGGGATTAAAGATGTGCGCCCAAGCTTTTATTGCTTTTCGTGTGTCTGTAACAGGGAGATGGATAGAAATTATAGAAGCACTGACTTCCTCAATTTTACAGCTAAGAAAGGGGACAAGACTATGTCCTTTGCGCTGAGGGCATCTTCTGCCTCACAGAGTAGATGTCTGTGCCTAACAGCAGGCCTAGTAAGTGAAAACATATTTATGGAAAATGGGAGCGATGGTGACTAAAACTCCAGTTGGTGGGGCAAGAGGCGGGGCAGGTGCATTGTTAGGAAAACTATCTGATAAGCTAAGCTGAATCTCAAACAGGAGCTGGGGTTTTGTTGCTGGAGCTGGTAGAGAATGCGTGTGGGGGCCAGGGCTGGCACAGATCTGGGCAGGGTGTGCTGAGGACCAGCCCAGAGGCTGGGCTGAGTGGGACAGAAGGCAAGCCATGGCGAGTGGTCAAGTACTTAGTCTCCTTACATAGAGCCTGTGCTCTCTTCCCTGCCGCCATGTTTGCCTTGGTCTCTGGAATGCAGGCTTAGGACGGATGACTCTGCCACACTAGACACTGGTGTGTGCCTCCTGATGGTAGGTGTTCACCAAACGCCAGAGAGTGAAAAAACTGCTCATTGCAGATGGCTTCAGAGCCAGGCTGAGACCTATTAGAAACTTGGAAACATTTTATTTGAATATCTGCAGATCTCAGTGCAGATGACTTGAGGCTTTTGTTGTTGTTGTTGTTAAATTCACTTTCAAAGAGCCCAGTTTTATTAATTTTGGGGAATGCGTTAAAGAGTTGTCCCAAGCTTAAAAAGCAATTTGATGGTTTTGAAACTCTGAGGTTTACTGAAGCACCCCAAAGACTACTTTTTAAGAGAGCACCCTTTGGTTGTATAACATCTGGCTTACTGGGTGAATTTGCCTATTTGTTTATGATTTCAGTGCATTTGGGCCATCTGAAGATCTTTGGCTGCAGTTTTGTAAGCTCATAAAGACTTAACCCACTACTGACATTTGCCTGTTTGCTATTTTTATGGTTGTGAGCCTAGTCTTTAAAGGCTGAGCCACCTCTCCAGCCCCTGTTTATTATTTTTAGGCAACACTCTCTTCTCTGATTTTAGGGTTTGGTTTTGTTTTGAACTTAGACGATTTTTTAAAAACCTTTTTAAAATAAAAGGTTATATTACAAAAGTGTAACAATACCATTCTTTGAGAGGTTTCAAGTGTTACTTAATAGTTGGTCTTATTATTTCCTGCTGTGTGAACTTTAACACTTTTGTAGCCTGTTGGTTGCAAAGTCAGATGTCTCCAGGGATCAGGCAGGAAATAGAAAGGGTAAGGTGGCTGGGAGTGAAAGCAGAGGCAGTGGTGGAACTGCCAGCCAAGCCTGTGGCCTGCTGCAGGGCCAGCCTGCAGGGTTACCCAGTGCAGAAGGTGGAACTCCTCCTGTGGGACTGTTAGCCTAGTTGTGTCAAAGCTTAGGGCTATTTAGCAAGAGACACAAGAAATATGAGTCTTAGGAGGTTGAGGCAGGAGGATCCCAAGTTTGAGGCTAGCCTGGTCTTCATGGTGAGTGAGACCCTGTCTTGGAATACAAATTAAAATTGTATCGGGAATTTTCCCAGTTCAAAAACAATACAAAGCAAAATAAACCAAGGGGCTGAGATGTATGTAGCTCAGTGGTGGAGTGCTTGCCCTGGCGCTGCAAGGCCCTGGGTCTGATTCCTCAGTACTCAACAAACAAACAAACAAACCAAAAAACCAAAACAAAAGCAGAACAGAAGCACAAACTAGGTCTGCATCACTTGGAGCACATGCGAGTCTCTGCTGCAGGGGGTCTCGTGTCTTTATTTCCATTTGATACTCTCGGCATCATCTCATGGAAATTAAAACAAACCAGAGAGTGGTCACACTGTGTGCTCCAACTCCTGTGATAATACTAAGCACTCTCGGTGGAAACCAGGGTTCTTACTATGCTGTTTTTTCATTTTAGGGTGGCCGCAAAGTTGAATTCCCTACAGATCCCAAGGTAAGAAAGAGGGGGGAGTGAGGGAGGGAAGGAAGGAGGGAGGGAAGAGATGGGGGGGCAGAATCAGAAATGAGGGAGTAGGGAAGAAGGAGAGATTGTTCTATGACCTTCAAGTATATGACGCTAATGCGACTCCCACTTAACTTAGCCAGAGGATGCGTGCCAGCTTCACAGGTGGGGAGAGGCTTGGGGTACCATTACCCTAGCACGGCCTCCAAGGCTTACTGTTATGTTAGCTTTACCATTCCCGGCTGGGTTTGCTAGTCGCAGAGCCCATTGCTAGCAATGGAAGAAAGCTTTTCAGCTTTTCAAATCAACTGTAGACTCCGGGCTCTTTAGCGTCTTTTCAACCTTGCCTTCGGAGTGTTCCGCACTGGGTGGGAGGACGGGGAGCCGAATGAGTTTTCTCTAACTATATCAGTAGGTGCTGTTTTGTAGTTGGTTTTTATATATGATTAGAAAATTTGAATGTGTATTCCAGGATTTAGTGTTACTGTTATTGTTGTTGTTATTATTATTATTATTCCAGGATTTAGTGCTATTGTTATTATTGTTGTTGTTGTTATTATTATTACAACATTTGGTTGGTTGGTTAGGGTTTTCTCTGTGTGTGTGTGTGTGTGTGTGTGTGTGTTGGCATGTTGGCACATGTGTACTGGGAACATATGAAGGTCAAAAGATGACCTAGAGTTGGCCTTCTCCTTCCACCCTGTGGGTCTGGGGAGCTTGAAGTCAGCCATCTTGCTGGCCCTGTTTTTGATGACTCAGCATTCTTTATTATGTCCCATGGCTGGGACTTGGGATCTTTCTTCCTCACTCTCCTGAGTCCTGGGATTGCAGGCTGCACCACCATGCCCAGCTTGTTTTGTTTTATTTTATTTTATTTTATTTCCCCTGGCTATGTCTTGTGGGAGCTGGAACCCAGGGTCTCACATGTGCTGGAGCAAAGCTCTCCCACAGAGCCACACCTGTGGCCCAAGTAAGTGCTATGGATGACAGATTTGATGTTAGGGTTTTTTGGTTTGTTTGTTTGTTTGTTTGTTTTTGTTTTCTATTTTGGTTTTTCAAAACAGGGTTTATGTGTAGCCTTGGCTGTTCTGGACTTGTAGACCAGGCTAGCCTCAACCACCTGCCTCTGCCTCCCCAAGTGCTGGGATTACAGGTGTCCGCCACCACTGCCTGGCTTCAATGTTTAGCAATTTAACTCCTCCCAAATTATTGGCATATCTCATTTCTATTGCAGGTAGTTATTTATGAAAAGCCTTCCTTTGAAGGAAGGTGCATGGAACTAGAGGCAGAAATGTGTAGTTTTATCACAGAGGGAGGTGAGACAGAAGAAGCAACTGGAAGTGACTGTTTGCCATTTACATCGGTGGGGTCCATGAAAGTTCTAAGAGGCGTGTAAGTAGAAGGACAACTGGTAAGGCTTTCTCTCTTCCCTGACGGAACACCTAAATGTGCCCTCTTTTCCCACCAAGACAGCATTATAGAATGGTGGTGTTTGTGGGGAATAGGGGGTCTCAAGGATTGAACCACCAGGGTGTCACACGTGCAGGGCAAGCTTCCAGCTACCTTCCCCCCTGCAGGGTCTGGTGATTTTCGCTAGTGTTCACCTTCTCCTCCATCCACTAGGACTGGACTAGAGAAGCTAGCCGGAGCGCTAGAGAAGCTAGCCGGGGCGCTAGAGAAGCTAGCCGGAGCGCTGCTGGCGGTGGGGGGTGGGGGGCTGGGGTCTGATGCAAACGAAGCGCACACAATTGGCCGTACAGATTCAGGCTGATTTTTAAAATATTATGTTCTAACCTAATGAACTATTAATTGATTTTCTTTCTAATTGTTGTGATCCTTTTGGATTTTATAGATCTTGCACATTTATTGTAGAAGCATAGGCTAAAGCTGCCTTTTATATTTACATTTTTTACTACTACTCAAAGAAAGTTTGTCATTTTACTTGTTGATTTCATTTTAATTACCTTTTAATTTATTTATCTTTATTTTATGTGTATGAGTGTTTCACTTGCATGTAAGTCTGTGCACCACATGTGTACAGTGTCTGAGGAGTCTAAAAGATGGTGTCAGGTCCTCTGGAACTGTAGTTACAGTTGTTAGCTGTTATGTGGGTGCTGGGAACCTGGCCTGGGTCCTCCGCAAGAGAAACAAGAGCCCTTAACTGCCGAGCCATCTCTCCAACCCCTCATTTTAATCCTTATTAAACATACACATACCCAAATGCAAGCACATGCATGCACACACATACACACATACACACATACACACATGTACACACACAGAACCACACACCTCTATAGAACTCTAACATGTTTCTTGGCCTTTTCTGAACAAATTCTCTTAAATATTAAAGAATTCTAGCAAAACCACATAAGTGTACACACCGTCCTTTCTAAATATAGGGAGTTTCACAAATTCCCACCTAATTTTATACACGAAAAACACTGTAAGTGTTGAGCCGTCGCCCGCGTTCTCTCTCCTGCAGTTGGGTTGCTTATGAGAAGTGCGGCTTCACAGGACATCAGTATTTGCTGGAAGAGGGAGAATACAGACACTGGAAAGACTGGGGAGGCTACAGTGAAGAGCTTCAGTCTTTACGACCTATATTAAGTGTAAGTTAAAGAGAAGCCAATGGCTAGTTTTTTGGGTTTGTTTGGTTTGGTTTTTGTTTTTGAAGATAAATGTCTACCCTTTGAATTTGAATCTTTCCTTTTTTTTTTTTTTTATAGGATTTTTCAAATGCTCACATGATAATGTACAGTGAAAAGAACTTTGGCTCCAAAGGCTCTAGTATTGATGTCTTAGGAATTGTTGCTAATTTAAAGGAGACCGGATACGGAGTGAAAACGCAATCAATCAATGTCCTGAGTGGCGTGTAAGTGAAATAATTCAATCAAGACCTTAAGTCTGGGTTTCACTCAGATTTCTGTCACACAGGGTCTGTCCTCAGTAAATATCTGGCAGGTAAACATGAATTCAGTCGCCTGGTATTTATGGCCATGCTACTTTCATAGCTGTTTTAAAAATATTCTAATGTAATCTTTTTTTTTCCCCCCCACTTGGAGCAGGCTTTTGGGCTTTTGGGTATCGCGGTAGAAATATGCAGACTCTTTTATAAGTGGGAAGATTGTGAGTTTATTTAGTATGGGAAGCAAATAAAAAGAGTAAGCTGGCATTGACCTTGAGGTTGGGACCAAGTCCCATTAGGCTTTCTTATAGTAGCATCCCTGCTAGCCTTCTTCACTAGTATTTTGACATAATTGTCAGACTATCTAGAGTTTTGATGTTGAGATAGTCTGGTTGTGTGGCGCAACTCGCCTGACCTTGGGATCTGCCTACCTGAGCTTCCCAAGTGCTGGGCTATGTTGCTCGGTGCTTTCACCAACACCAATGCAAGTCATTACCCAGACATGACTCTGAGGTCGAAGTGAGTGGTTCAGCTTACCAGCCTAAGTGGTAAAAACAGAACTTATTACCTATAAAAATAAAAAGCCCTAGAGAAGATTTTGTTTCAGGCCTGGCACGGTGGCCCAGGCCTTTACTCTTAGCACCTCAAGGCCAGCCTGGGTTACATAGTTGGATCCTGTCTGAGCACAATAGCAATGACAAGACCAATAAATCAGAAACATTTTGCTGCAGGCATGACTGGATATTAGCAATCGAGTAAACCGCTGTCACAAGACCTTGTTTCACCTGGGCTGGCTTCTGTGGCTTTCCCGTAGGCGGGCCCTCTACACCTGGTGGCCTTCAGCCATGTTTGGGTCTTGTTCTCCTGGTTCGCTTCATGCTCAGGCTCCAGGTTTGGCTTGGAGTCCCTTGGTGTGGATCATGGTGGCATGCCTGAACCAGAGTGGTGGCTGTGCTAGTGTGATGTGCCCAGGTCTAGAGTCAGTCCCATAGGGTGTGGTTGGACTGTGTGGCTCCCAGGAGCATCAGAAGGAGACTTGCCGGGTTTCTGTTGTAGGGAATTGTTCTCTGTGATCTGGTAGTGATCCTTCTGGTCTCTTCTAAGTGATAATGCTATCAAAAGGACATATGAAGATGTTGGTGTCGGTTCTACTCAAAGTGGTTGGTGTTAGCCTACTTGTGTCAGTCTAGCCTCAACCCTAACGCTTTTTTTTGAGGCCTCCCCAAGAGCCTGGCAAGTCTGACGCATGTCTACAATAGGCCACACTCCTGTTGTTAGTCACTACACCTTTGGGTAGGTTGTTGCTTGTGGCACATCTTGGTAGAATGACATCAGTAGCGCTAACATTTTTTTTTTACTTTACATTTCTGATTGGAGGCCCACCCCTCCCCCGCGTGCCTGGTCCCACCCTCCTCCTCTCTTCCCCTTATCTTCCTTTCCCTTCTCAGAAAAGGGAATTGTCCCCCCCCCGCCTCCCCTAACCCACTCCGGCACATCAGTTCACATCAGGCCTGAGCGCATCCTCTTCCACCGAGGCCAGGTAGCCCTAACATTTTAAGATCATGGTTGGCCTTTGGTAGACACCCAAACAACCAAAAGCCAACTGAACATATGTTGTCAGGGGAACAAAAGCCATCTGAATACACAGCAGAAGCCACTGAAAATGCTGTGGTGGCTCTCTGGTATTTCAGATTGTCTTTATAGCTGATTAAGTCTGGAAAAAAAAATGACAGTAGACCTCTCGATCTGGGAGAACCAGGCGTATGTTGTGACACTGACCAGGTTCCCTTGTTCATTGGTCACAGGCCGGTCAGGCGTCGACACTGCAGAGGAAGCTGGAGGATGCTGGGTAGATGCTGATGTAGGTTAAGTTAGCACAGGCCTGTTTGCTTTCCTCTTACCCACTCTGCTTCTTTGACATCAGTTTCTTCTAATAGGAAGTTGGGCCTTTTCATGTTTCTATTTTTAGTTATATTTCCTGGCAGAGGCTTTTTTTTTCCCCCTTGTTGTAGCAATTGAGGTTTGGTATTGGGGGAAATAGAAGGGAGGACCAGTGGTATCACACACACACACACACAACTTCCTCCTCTGTTTGTTGGATGTAGGAGGGCTCCATTGAGCTGTGTTACATCCTGAGATCAGATGCAGCCTTTATGTTGACCACAATGGCTACTGCGAGAGGTAGAGATTAGACACTGAGAATGCTCAGCAGAGAGAGGAGATTCTAGTCTGTCTGCACACAAGACTGGAGGAGACAGTACTGTGAGGAGATGGTACTGTGCGGAGACGGTACTGTGAGGAGATGGTACTGTGCGGAGACAGTACTGTGCTAGGCCTTGTGGGATGTGACACTTAAGCGAGGATGACTAGCCTACTCATTTTTTAATAGTTTCAAAGAAAATGGTTTTATTTTATGACTTTATATTTACTGGTAAATAAGCATCCTAAAATTTTTTTGTTGCATTTATTAATCTATTTACTTATTTTGAGGTAGGGTCTCACTGTGTAGCCCTGGCTGGCCAGGAACTCTATGAAGACCAGGCTGACCTTAAACTCACAGAGATCAGCCTGCCTCTGCCTCTTGGGTGCTAGAATTAAAGCCATGTGCCACCATGCCCAGCTTTACTTTGCTCTTTTATTTCACAAAATCCAAAGTTGGAGGAAACTTTTTGTTTTGCTTTTATTGTTTGAGATACAGTCTTGCTATATGGCCCGGGCTAGCCTTGAACTCAATCCTTCTCCTTCAAAACCCTCCCAAGTGCAGTGGGTGGGGTAACTATGAAAACTGGGGGTAGGGTATTTGTGGGGTATTATCAATGTATGCCAATATGCCCAGACAGAACAAAGCTTTTGAAAGTCCTGTTCTGTCTCCCTAGAGGCACACTGTCACATGATGTTAAGTCCCCTGTGAAGATGAGCTGTGAAACAGTGGGAAGGATGCTCATGACACTGGCTAAGCTTTTGAGGAACCACATTCTAGTTCTAAAGGAAAGTCAAGAAAAATCCCTTCACACAGCTGCTTATGTTCTCATGATGCTGGGATAACTTTTTAACATCTAACAGTGAAAACGAAACTACCTCTAGAGTTTAGGGGAAAAGAAGCTCCATGTGGCAGCCCATAGTACCTTTCATCTCAGCACTCAGGGAGGCACAGGCACAGGGATCTCTGTGAGTTCAAAGTTAGCCTGGTCTACATGGCAAGTTCTAGGCCAGCCTACAGTGAGAATCTAAATCAATCAATAAAAACAAGTGTTCTTGTTTTAATTTTTTTTTGCTCCTTCATTCTTCCCAAGAAGGATGTTTGTCCTCTTGGTTAACTCTCAGTGATTACTCCACCAGGCTGGGGGCTGCTGGGTGACCCGCTCCTCTCTCTCTCCTGCTGTCCACCTTCAAACACAGTAGCAATGCCTCACATGGACCAAACCTTTTGAACAAGGCCACTGAGGAATGTTTGCTCATCAGAGCCCCAACTATAAGCAGGTCCTGCACATTCAGCTGGGCCATCCAACAATGCTTTCCTCTCGAGTCACATCTCAGCGCACGTCCCTCCATGCTTCCATCTGAGTGAATCAGACAGGCTGACAGCTGTCCTGTGTTTACTTAATTCCACAGAGAAGTGGAACACACATTTGTGTGTGTGTATGTGAATGTGTGTGTGTGTGTGTTCCCTGTGTTCTTTAATTGTTGTTTTTATTTTCAAGTTCTGGTGTTTGTGACTTACCTTACAAAGAGGCACCCATGGCTGGGGGCTGGGCTTCCTGTTCTAGGTGCCATTTTCCCCAGCCACAAGCTAACCTGAGATGTGTGTGCAGGGGTGACACTGCAGATAAACTGTGCCCTGTAGCCTCTGAGGCTCAGCACAGGGCCCTTGGCCAGCTCCCTCCCTCACAAATGAAAACAAGTCTTATGAAAGTTGAAGGACCTCCCCTTAGGCACTCCTCAAAGTTAACGTCAGGCCCACAGAGAGAACCAGGTCTCCAAAACTCCTCACTTCACAGTGAGGATGCTGATGTCTGAAAAGCTGCTGAGGAGGGGGTTGGGAGTGTTGGAGGGTGTTGAGGAGGGGCTTATTTTCTGAGAGAGACCAGGGCCCAGTTTCTGCATTCAAATGGCCAGAGGTAAGCTACTTAACTTTTCCTGACCACTTAAGTCCTGTAGTGTCCCATATCTCCTGGGTGGTTTTTCATCTCTGCGGGAATAACTGCCGATACACTTTAGTTTAAATTGACCCCTCCTGTAGTTAAACCTGAATCAGTCGTGGTCCAGACTGTTCTCTGCGTTTTAACAGAACATGGAGGGCAGGTCACAACGTGCAGAGCCTCATGCTTACCCATGCTCTGGCCCTTGACTGACGGCATCACTTTGAATAGGTCACCTCCCATCCACAGTGTGGCATGACACATAGTCACTTGTGATGTTCCTCTATCTACCAACCTCAAGGACAAGGATTCTGTCTTCTTCCATCTTTACGTTCTTCACGGCCGTCTAGTTTCTGGCGTGTGGCCGATGGCAGTCAGTGTTTGCTGAATGAGTAAGTGGACTGACTTTCTGTCCATGAAGCAGGCAGGCCAGGCAGGACCCACTTAGGAAATGTGATGTCACAGGTATGCAAACAACTTGGAAAGTTCTGACAATGTGGTGCGTCATTCAAGCTGCGAGCGGATCATTAGAGCCGTGAGTCAGAGCAGATGACACTGAGCATCTGTTGAGTGGACTAGGATTAGAAAGCTTTTTCTCCTTCAAAGACATCCTCTTTTCACAGGAAGCAGCGTCAGTTACTTGGATTGACTGATTTCGTCTCTCTGAGATCGTTGGTGAAGATAACATGAACGTTACTGAGAAATGATTCACCTTTGCTTTTCTATAGATGTGTTAAGTTGGAAATACTGTTTGAAATATTTAAGTGCAATTTTATTTTTCATTGTGATTCGTTGTATATGAGACATAGCTTTCTGTTAAGATCTGTCTGCAGAACTCTTTCAATGTTGAAAAAGTTGTTTACTTATTAAAAAAAAAATCAGACTCCTGTTTAAAATCCAGGCGTGATGGCACACGCCTGTAATCCCAGCACTCTGGGAAGCAGAAGCAGGCAGATCTCTGAGTTCAAGGCCAGCCTGGTCTACAGAGTGAGCCCAGGACAACAGCCAAGACTACATAGAGAAACCCTGTCTCAAAAAAGCAAAACAAACAAAAAACCCAGTGTATTTCTTTGGCATGAAACTCAGGCAGGTAGGGACCACAACACAAAATTATCCTCATTGGGGCTTTCCCAAGGTATAGCAATTTGGTATTTAGGAACACCAAAAAATTTTCATAGAGACATTCTTTTGTACACTGTTTGGATTGGACACATAGACAAAGCCAATCTGTCCCTAAATATTAACAGACAAGAGAAAAAATATAGGATCTGATCAGCAAAACCCATTTTTGGATGTGTGAGGTAGGTTTATGCATAACCTAAGACCAACACTAACCAGGGCTGTGTTTCTGCAGGTGGGTAGCCTATGAAAACGCGGACTTTACAGGAGAGCAGTATGTCCTGGACAAAGGCTTCTATACCAGCTTTGAGGACTGGGGAGGCAAAAACTGTAAGATCTCTTCCGTTCAACCCATATGCTTGGTAAGAAGTTCATTCTCCTGGGAACATTAACTCAGCCCCGCTTCCCTGCATGGCTTCTGGCTTGTGTAGTGATTGCTACAGAAGATATTCTGGGGGTAATTTTAACAGTAACTGCTAATGTAGAGGAAAAGAAATTTTAACATGGCTCCTTTAATAATCTTTTTTTTCTCTCTCTCTCTCTCTTTCTCTCTTTTCTTTTAAAAAATGTTTAGGATTCTCTCACTGATCCAAGGAGACGAAATCAGGTAACTTAAAAAACATTCTATAGTTAAGGGCTATCCATTTTCCATTGAAAAAGTGAGCATACATGCCAGATGTGTGGGACGTTCCGCCAGTCTTAGTTCTGAAAGCATTAACATGCTCAACCAGCGGCACTGACCCATGTCTAAACATTTCTCGTATAATACTTTGGTAATAAAATGCTGAATTTAAGTTCATTACAAAGAACCAGTTTCATGAATATATAAGCATATATACATTCGAGGCACTAACCCATGGTTCTCTCGGCGTATCATGAGCTCACATTTGCTGTGTATGCATTAGGAAACACTTTATATATTGTGTCCCTCAAGCCTTTGAGTTGCTGACTCTCAGGTCAGTTTCACCGTCACTTTTGTTATTTAGGCTTTTTAACGCAGAGGCTCAGACAGCTATAATTACACACACAAGCACAAACACTACTGCAGCCTCTTTTATTGGCATAGAGAGTTTCTAAGAAGCTTGCAAGTACCATCCTCCGAGAGGGAGGGAAACTAGACTCCACGCTTCCAAATCTAGTCTATTGTTAATGCTAGAACCTGTTAACAATTGCTTCTGGCCACAACAAAGCTTCACTGTACCTCCAAGCTTGTAACAACAGGGTGCTCTTTAGAAAGTGGCCTCTGTTCTTCCACTGCCCTTTGATGCCTCTAAATGAAACACTCAAGGATGGAATAGCCAACCTGTTTCTAATTCGTCACTGGTGACCTAGTAGAAAATTAAAGGATTTATAACATTCATACCAGTTTACTGAGGCAAGAGTTAGCAGGTCAGGTCTGGGTCATCATTTAAAGAACTGAGCTAATGGGCTGGAGAGGTGGCTCAGTGGTTAAGAGCGCCGCCTGCTCTTCCAAAGGTCCTGAGTTCAATTCCCAGCAACCACATGGTGGCTTACAACCATCAGTAACGTGATCTGATGCCCTCTTCTGGCCTGCAGGTGTACATGCAGGCAGAACACTGTATACATAATAATAAATAAATAAATCTTAAAAAAAAAAAAAAAAAAAAAAAAGAACTGAGCTAAGGGGCTGGAGAGATGGCTCAGAGGTTCCAAGCACTGGCTCTTCTTCTAGAAGTTCGATTCCCAGCACACACATGGCAGCTCATAACTGTCTAACTACAGTCCCAGAGAACCTGACACCCTTTTCTGGCCTCTACAAGCAGCAGACACACAAGACGTGCACAGAAACAACCATGCAAGCAAAACACCCATATACATAAAAATAAATAAAAATTTAAAAAAGCAATAACCTGAACATGCTCAGGAAGATAATTTTGTGTTTCTCTTCATTGTTTTTTTTTTTTTCTTTTAAGATTCACTTGTTCTCAGAACCACAGTTCCGAGGTCAAAGTCAGAGTTTTGAAGAGACCATAAATCAAATTGATGATTCATTTCTGACAAAGTCCTGCAGAGTTCTGGGAGGCAGGTAAGCTGACTGCAAGGTGCAGAGAATTGACACCTTTGCCAGTCTTCCCTGGCCCCTGTGAGTGGTTGGTACCGTGAACCCACCACATCAGCTGGGAAGCTTGCTTTGTAGCATCTGGGGTCAGAGGTCAGAAGATGTGCATGCCAATATGGGCCGCAGAAGTTGTGGATTCAGATCAGTTCTACACCTGTACCTGCTCCGACATCTGTACAAAGCGGCAGGGTCTGGGGGAATCTCTCGGGTACCTCCCAAGGTTGATTTTGTTGTATGGGCAGACAAGAGTAGGGTTGGCACTCTGCACTGCAGGCCAAGAGACGGCACCCTGGCTGAGAGGGCTAGGGGCTAACAGTAGCAGAAGGGAAGCCAGCCTGGGCTGGGGGAGGGAGGATCTGACTCCCAGGGGGCAAATACAGAGAGTGATGTGTTCATCAGAAACACAGCTGGGGCTGGGTCAGAAGCAGTGAACTCACAGTGCTGTACTGTGAGCAGGAGCAGTCGTCTTAGCAACGCTGCCTAAGAAAGCGAGAAGCCGAGGAAGCCCTTAGCCATCTATAAAGCGGCCAGGGGGACTAACCCTAACAACAGAAGCATGGTGCCTTTAACATTACAGTTTGTCCTGTTTGGTGCCCTGCCCCCGCGGTGAAAGGCTTTGCATCAGATCAGACCAAGTGAAGTGCCTCAGTTTCTTGCCTTCCCCACTTACCCCGCCCCATTCCTCTTACATCCTGCTTCACTTCCTTCTGCCAGACTCCGTGCATTTTAAAAAAAATTGTTTATCATCTGTCTCAGCTTGCCAAAGTAGCTTCAAGAGAGCAGGGAGAGTGTTATTTCTGCCATGTCTCGGGCAAGAAGCCGGTACCCAATATGGAGTCAGCCCTCAGTGAGCATCTGCTAGATTAGGGGAACATGGCCCAGAGCCACTGTGGCCCAGAGCCCAGGCCTTAGGCCCCAGGAAAGGACAAGAAAGGATGTTATCAATCAACATAGAGTTGGACCTGAGGGCTTAGGCCTTTAATCCTAGCCGTTTGGGAGACTGAGGCAGGAGGATCGATCACAGGTTCAGGGGCCTGCCTGGGTTACAAGAGTGAGTTCAAGGCAGCCAGGAAGCTTAGTGAGGCCCTCCCTGTAAAAAAAAAAAAAAAAAAAAGATGGGTGCCAGTCAGGGAAGAGCACTTGCCAAGCATGTATGGGAACCGAGTTCAAGCCCCAAGAGAGAAAAAAGGAAATCTGATGACTGAGTAGCCCTGAAGGGCAGGGCAGGGAACTCCTGTGTCTGCAGCCACACTGGCTGGGAGCTGTGAAAGGAAAAAAGCCACATTTATACCCATCCAGTGTAGTAACCAACTTAGCCACGTTAAATTGCCACAAGATGAAATTCAGCAAATATATCCAGATAATTTTAAAGAAAAATCAGTTAGCTAGAAGATTTATGTTTATTTTATAGCAGGCACCTCTAAAAATCATATTTCTTGTGTTTCTTTCATTTATCTTTTTTTTTTTCCAAGACAGGGTCTTACTATGTATGTCTGCCTGTCTTGGAACAGTGTAGACCAGGCTGGCCTTGAACTTACAGAGATCCATCTGCTTTTGCCTCCCTAGTGCTGGGATTAAAGGCATGCACCGCCAGGCTCCACATACAAATCAGATTTCTTAAATAGAAGTACATATATTTCAGACCATATATACATATATATACATATATGTGTATATGTACACACACACACACATATATATATTGCATATACATATTACATATTTCCTATTACAGCTGGGTTGCTTACGATGGAGAAAACTTCTCTGGCAATCAGTACGTACTGGAAGAAGGCCACTATCCCTGTCTCTCAGCAATGGGATGCCTGCCTGGAGCGACCCTCAAGTCTCTTCGCTTTATAGATGTTGTGAGTATGACCTAGTGGCACAGGCGTGCACTGTTCACATGGCTGATGGGTTAGAGCACGGAAGCCAGCAGGAAGGACTTACTCAAGTTAAAGTGCACCAGACCAGGGCCCTCTACCCTTCATAGTGTGTTCCTGTTTTATTTATTTATTTTTACTTACGTGTATGTGTACCCCCTCCCCCCGTGTGTGTGTGTGTGTGTGTGCATGTGTACCCCCCATGTGTACATGTGCGTGCGTGTGTATGCGTACCCCCCTCTGTGTATGTGTGTGTGTGTGCATGTGTGTATGCCCCACGTGTGTGTGTATGTGTGTGTAGCTATGTGTACCACCCCATGTGTGCATGTGTGTGTGCGCGTC
>OU015750.1:66345137-66362093 GCA_907169655.1 Acomys percivali
GTGTGTGTGTGTGTGTGTGTATGTGTGTATGGGTATGTGTAACCCCGTGTGTGTGTGTGTGTGTGTGTGTGTGTGTGTGTGTGTATGGGTATGTGTACCCCCGTGTGTGTGTGTGTGTGTGTGTGTGTGTGTGTGTGTGTGTGTGTGTCTAGCTTATTGACTGTAGCTGTCTCTTAGATTCTGCCACCACCGCTTCTTGAATCCCTGTGGGCCTAGGGTAGAAGTGTTGCCATGAGGGAAGGGGGTCCCCTGGGCTATCCACGAGGGCACACCAGCACTTCTGTCACTCTGTGCTGACAAAGCCACACCAGAGAGTGCCATGGCAGACCAAGAGTTCCCCCCTCCCACACTGTCCAAGACTGCCATCCCAATGACAGGACTTGACTGCATCTCACCCGAGAGTGGCCTGGTCCTGTTCTCTTGTTATTACCTCTCAAGGCTCCCTTGTGGTTTAGTCTGTTGTCACTCGTTCTCTTTAAATGGTCTATGTGTGTGGGTGTTTGGCCTGCCTGTGTATCTGTGTAGCACCTACCAGTGCCTGCAATGGCCAGAAGAGAACATTGGATCCTTGGGAACTGGAATCACAGTGGTCATGAGCTGTCAGGGGTGCACTAGGAGCCGAGCCCAGGTCCTCTGCAAGAGCGGCCAATGTTCTTAATCACGGAGCCCTCTTTCTAACCCTGCTCCAAGTTTTCCATCGGCCCCAGGCTATCAACTGGGTTCTAATCAGGGTGATAGTGCCCCCTTTTGGACAGTGTCTTTCATCGGAGCCATTCAAAATGATACATTCAACACAACAAACCCAGAAGATGATATTCATACACTTAAGTCTAGGCTTGTCTATAGTTTTGGAAATTTTTATTCATTGTTATTAGCTAGTCTCATAAAAATGCTGTAAACATTCCTATGATTTTAGTAATAAGTGTAGGAAGAAGGTGTGTGTTGGCTTTATAGCACCTCTGCCTGCTTGCTGGTTTAAATAATAAGATGCTGTAGAGACAGGAAAACAGCAGCAGTGAAACCTGGAGTAATGCAGAGTCATCAGCTTACAAGTAAAGGCTGGGATGTGGCTCGCCCAGTAGAGTGCTCACCTGGATGGCCACATCGTGAATCTGGGCCCAGCCCAGGCTAGATTGAACCCTGTTTCAAGACAAAACAGCCTAGGTCATGAAATAAGACTTAAAAAAAAAAAAAAAAGAAATAAAGAAAAGAAATAAAGTTAATGTGCCTAGAATTCTGAAAGCTACATGCAAGTATATGTTTAAAGTTTCCTAGTACATACCCTTCTTGGCACAAATACTTACATTATTTGGTCACTTAAAGATGATAGCCTTTTACATTTCCATGGAGATCTACCCAACATGAGATTACACATCCTGTGTGCCTGAGTTAGGGGTGTATGTGGTGCTGGCGCCCTCCCTCGTGCATGCCAGGCAAGCACTGTATGACTGATCACCTCCTTTACCCTATGCATCACCAACTGTAACGTAACACTTCAAACTTGTTTAAATCATTTCTGACAGTAAACGTGAGTGTTTAGGATGATAGGGGCATCTCGTCTCTCTCTATAGCAAACATGCAAAGCAGTAACCCTGTAACGTGTGTCTGGTTCCGTCCTGTGTGTTTTATCTAGTCTGATTCCTAGACCATGGGGCCCACCCACCTCTCCACACTACCCTGCCCTTAGCTGATGGCAGACAGACTCTCTCCTGAACATCAGGGCACATCCACACAAACGAGCAGCAGCGTATCTTACCCTTCAAGCAGGTTGGGCAATAACTGTGACCCCCGTATGCTTTTTTGATGTATCATTTATAGTCTTGGGAACATTATCAACTTTTTTTCTTGTCGGAAAAATCAGTTGGGTGCTGCTGTCCTCTTTAAAATGTCTGTGGCTTCTACCTGTGGCTTTTGCCCCTTCCTGGACAATAACTCCTTCAAGAGAGTTTTGGGACCATGAGCCTACAGAATCTCTGTTACTGGCAATTAAAGTGGGCTTTAATACCACACTACTTTGAATGCCCAATCACCTACCACAGGCTCAGAAATCCAAATCTCCCAAGCCAACCCAACCAAAACTCCAGACCCCGGGAGTACTTGCAAAGAGAAGGCTCCTAGACTGGATGGCACTACCATATTACCTGACCACCAGACACCAGTCTACCACAGCCTTCTGCCCCTTTCCATCTGGCCTCATCTCATTGAAAACATTCCAAGACGAAAAGTAGATTCCGTCGAGGGTTCCATGCATATCGCGTCTCTCCAGGCACGGGCTCTTCCGTGTCTCCACTTTCCTGCGGTCTGTTTTAGCCTTTAGATGCAACAGGAAAGCTTCCTACCTTCCCATCCATTCTCTCTTTAGCTTTGCAGCCTGGAAACATCCCGATGGGCTGAGTTTATAAGTAGGTAGAGGCTGGCAGGGTCCTGTGCCTTGTCCTGGAGAGTAGACTACGTATTGTCAACTTCAGGTTATTCACAAAAGCTTTGCAACTATTAACAGATGAACAAATTTACCCCCAAACAGGAATTTTCTGAACCAACAATTATTCTTTTTGAAAGAGAAAACTTCAAAGGAAAAAAAATTGAGCTGACCGCTGAGACAGTCAATCTGCGATGCATGGGGTTCAACACTCAGATCCGCTCTGTCCAGGTCGTTGGTGGAATGTGAGTGTCTTACCCACTTGTGATCCTCTAAAATGGATGACTCCTCTTTTTCTTGCTTTCACAAATGTTTTTTTCCTATGAAGCACATAAAAAAAAAACATACATATGAATGGTTACATATACATACCCCCAAAACGTACCATCTCATTTGTGTACACCTCCGTTTGCCCACAATGGACACATAAGAGAATACCATCATGAAGTGACTGAATAACGTGAGTATATGTGCCAAGAAGGGACAACACTGGGAAACGTCAGACACACATTACATTATCTTTAGTGAGCGGGCGGCAGTTTTTGACTCTGTATGTGTGTCAGTGTCACACATTCCATGCTACATGTATCTCGGTGGGTAGATCCTGTGTAAGCATCATTCATCCATGGATCCAGACCTTTTTGCTTAAGGTTAGGTTAAGTACTCAAAGTCCCCAGGGGAGGCTTCACCACGCTGTCCTCAGCACACTTATGGCGCGTTCCTTTATATAGCGAGTGAGAGAGAACTAGTTTTCTCTTTCTCTTAACCCTCTGAAAGGCTGGAAAGGCCATGCCCTGTGATTTTACAGCAAAGGGCAGACTCTTTTCCTCAACTGCAGAGGCTGTATACGGTAAGTCAACCGGGGAATGTCAGCGAGATGATGGCAAGATAACAGGCATCCACTATGCAAGCCTAATGACCCCAGTTAGTCCCTGGAGCAGAGGGCTGACGATACAAAGTTGTCTTCTGACCACCACATGCATGCTGATGCAGTTCCTCAGCATAACACACACACACACACACACACACACACACACACACACACACACAAATAATGATATAAAAAGTTACAATGCCACCCTTTCTTTTTTTCTTTCTCCTTTTCTTTTGGCAGGGCCTCTCTATGGAGTCTTGGCTGGACTGGAACTTGCTATATAGATGGGGCTAGCCTCAATCTCAGAGATCCACCTGCCTCTGTCTCCTGTATGCTGGTATTAAAAGCATGCATCACCATGCCTAGCCCCCATCAGCCAATTTTTTTTTTAAACTTGGGAAGGTTTTGGTTTTAATCTCTGGATAATTATAAAATTGAATCAGACATAAATAAATACATATCGATGCAATACATTTTTCTATGAAAACATTTTTCTTTTATTAAAACAGCAGGTGAGGCATGCTGAGGGGCATAGACACAGAAGGGATAACGTCTGTGTGGACAGATGGGTTGTACCATACCCACTGAAAATACCGAAGGAATTATTAGCACTGAAACTTTTAATTTTTTTCAGTAAATTTTAATGACCATTTTGTAAGACAGATGAAATGTTTACATTTGGAGTTCTGGGGTTTAAGGTAGAGAGCATCCTTCTCCAATGGTCGGCAAAGCAGGAGGATCATGGGATGCTCAGTCTGTAGGCTTCTCGAGTATAAAATCCAGTGTGAGAATGGAAGGAACTCAGCTTAACACTTGTGGGATTTGGGGAAGGCTGCTCTTATTTTAAACAACAACACTTTTTTCTAATTGTTTTTAAATTTATCTTAAGTTAGCATGGAAGTAATAGGTTCCACCATGACTTCATGCATGCTTCACTGCATAGACCCTCCTTAGTTAGCGTGGAGGTAACAGGCTCTACCATGGCTTCATACACACGTCACTGAATAGACCCTCCTTAGTTAGCATGGAGGTAACAGGCTCCACCATGGCTTCATACACACTTCACTGAATAGACCCTCCTTAGTTAGCATGGAGGTAACAGGCTCCACCATGGCTTCATACACACTTCACTGAATAGACTCTCCCTTCTTCACTGGGAAGAATCTGTTTTATCCATTCATTACACTCACCAGTGTTCACACGAGAACTTGGTAGATGTTCATTATCTCAATAAGGATCCTTTCCCTGCAGACGTTTTATCAACAACTTCCAGAAAGGACTGGAGAGTCCCACTGAGAGCATCACTATTTCATTGCTTTATTGGAGGAGGGGGGAAAAACCCCTTACCTATTTCTCTCTCAGAATGGATTCTGACATAAATACTTAAATACTCCTGATCCTCAGAGCATTTATTTTTATCAATAAATAGGGCTAAACATTCTAGAACATAGGCTTATTTTTCCTTCAATGTGTATTTGAAGTTCAGCTCAGAATCAATAGTGTTCTGAGATGGGCATGATAATCCCAGCACTTGATCAGGAGGCAGAGGCAGGCCAGCATGGTCTGTCTGCAGATCAGGAGGCAGAGGCAGGCCAGCATGGTCTGTCTGTGGATCAAGTTCCAAGGCAGCCAGGGCTACCTAGAGAAAGCCTGTCTCAAAATCATGAAAGAGAAAGGAATAAAGGAAAAGAAATTTACAGCATTCTGAAAGCAAATATAAGTGTCAAGGCCTGCCAACCGCTGGAAGTTGACATCAGCTTTGGTTTGTCCTCTTTTCAGATGGGTTACCTACGAATATGGCAATTACCGAGGCCGTCAGTTCCTGCTGTCTCCAGCAGAAGTGCCAAATTGGTACGAGTTCAGTGGCTGTCGCCAAATAGGCTCTCTGCGGCCCTTTGTTCAGGTATGTGACATTTCCCTCCACGCTGTGCAAAGACTTCTCAAAAACCATGTTTGTTTGTTTGTTTTTTAAATATTGTTCAGCCTTTTAGCTTCGATCCGAAGCTTGGCACTGGCTCCTCTTCCCTCAGCCTTTGGACATCAAGTTCATGGCATCAAGAGGCTTGATGGGAGCCAGGCAGTCATGGCGCATGCCTTTAATCCCAGCACTTGGGAGGCAGAGGCAGGTGGATCGCTGTGAGTTCAAGGCTAGCCTGGTCTACAAAGTGAGTCCAGGACAGCCAAGGCTACACAGAGAAACCCTGTCTGGAAAAACCAAAAAAAAAAAAAAAAAAAAAGAGGCATGATGGGTATTCCAGAAATGTCATTAAGCAGTGCACGTGCATGGTGCATGCATCAGCTCTGGTTGTCCACATGGCACACACTGTGCCTCCTCACACTGGAATGTCCTCAGACTCTTAGCATAGGTGTAGCCACCCTTGTGCTCCACTTGGAATTCTTCCAGATGTGGATCTCAGCACTTCTGGCAACACAGTTGCATGTGACCGCCACTAGCGTTTTTGTCTTCTAGAAACGAATTTACTTCAGGCTCCGAAACAAGGCGACAGGGCTGTTTATGTCAACCAATGGGAATCTGGAGGACCTGAAGCTTCTCAGAATCCAGGTCATGGAAGACGTCGGCGCGGATGACCAGATTTGGGTTTATCAAGAAGGATGCATCAAATGCAGGGTGAGCGCTTAGGGCTGCTCAGGCCTTTGCCTTAGTGCGCCTCTGGCCTTTCCAGGAAGATGCTGTGACACAGTCCCCAGAGACCTTCCAGAGATGAACTGGAAGGTTCAATCCCCCACGAGAGGACTTCCCAGCTGTGACAGAATCAGGGGGCTGGGCATCCAGAGCTAACCCAGCAAGGGAGTGCTGTGCCACTTGGCTCAGAGTCATGCATGAGAGCACCTGTGGGGTCGGCTCTGTTTCAGAGAACTCTGCAGGGTAAGATGAGAGTAGACAGACACAGCACAGTCCATTTCCTAACAGTTGGTCACCCGCTGTCCAGTGGGAAATGGGCCTGAGTTCACGCCGCTCTGGCCACAGCCAGCATGAGCAGCAGTGGCTCTTGCACTGTTGCGAGGATCTCTTTACCCACTGGCTTTATAAGCTTGGCTGTGTGCGCCTGATTCTTTAAAAACTTCTTGGTGCCTGTGAGTGTGCAGGAGCACACCTCTTCCTTATGGCTGTTGTGCCTGAGGGAGAACCATGCTTTTGTAAACAGAAGAAAACCTCACAAGAAGCTGGGGTGGCTGAAAGACTGCAGCTGAAAAGGAGGCAACTTCTGCCTTGGGATCATCTCACTGCAAGAAAGTGGTACCCTCAGCACTTCTAACATCTCAGTGACATTGTAGATCTAGGAGGAAAAGAGAAATGTCACAGATGATCACAGTGATTTTACCAGCAAATATGTGTGCATGCGTGCACACCCACCAAGCTAGCCAAGCACACTCCCACTGAGCCACGCCCCCTGCCCAGACCAGTCCATTTTGACTAAGCTTTCACTGCAGCGTGGTGGCAGTGGTGAGCTAAGCTGATTGTTACTTCACGGGGGACTTTAAATCCTTGCATTAAAGCACGTGTTCTTGTGTTTGCATTTTCATGCCAATTTAGACAGTTTTAGACGTTTCTCATGTAGAGAGACAAGGAGCCAGAGACTGGAACCCCAGGCTTTAAGCAGGGAAGGCATTCTATCTGCCCCAGTGCAGCTGCAGAGGAGAGCAGGCATGAACTGCACAGGCAGGCCAAGAATGAGCTGTGGGTGCGGTCTCAGAGCTTGCAGCTGACAGAGAGAGCTGCAAGGCGGGCAGGCGACTGGACCAAGACTCTATACTTTTTTCTTTGTTAATTTTTAAGTGTGTGCATATTTTGTCTGCATATATGTGCATGTGTGCATGCCCGGTGTCCAAGGAGTCCAGAAGAGGGTGTTAGATCCCCCGGGACTGGAATTACAGACAGTTGTTAGCCATCACATGGGGGCTGGGAACTGAACACTGGCACTTTGAAAAAGCAGGCCGTGTTATCCACTTAGTGTCCTTGAAGCTGCTCTTAATAGAGTCTCACAAGGGCCAGTCTCACAATGCACAAAACCCGAGGGCTCATCATCGCTCGTGTTACCTGAAATAGTGGGCCTATTTTTTTGGCTTCAGCTCCTCCAGCTGCCAGCTGTAACAGCTCCTGTGGCGTAAAACAAGCCAGGGACTTCGATAGTGTTAGACTTCAGTCTGTGAGACTAAGTGCGTGTCCTGAGACAGCCTTGTTGTTTGCTAAGCAGATAGCTGAAGACTGCTGCCTGACTATCGTGGGCAGCCTCGTAACGTCTGGCTCTAAACTGGGACTGGCCCTCGACCAAAACGCGGACAGTCAGTTCTGGTGCATGAAGTCGGATGGCAGGATCTACAGCAAGTTGAAACCGAATTTAGTCTTGGATGTGAAAGGTAAGGACCGTTTCTTTCCTTGTGATCCACCCTTCTGTAGTCAAGGAAAAGCCTGGTGGGAAATGTTGGGTGTGCCACTGACATGCTGCTGGGAAGGGATCCACAGGTCTAACATGTGCTCACTGAGATGCACCCTCAGTCCTGCTTTATAGTAGTGTCAGGTCAGTGTAGGCCATGGCTTTCATGTACACAAGATGCCTTTTCACTGAAAAACCTCAAGTTCTGGAAGAAATTACCATGCACTAGGAGTCTCTAGAGTTACAGAATTTATAGACTGAATCAATCTCTCTAATAAATACCACACACACACACACACACACACACACACACACCATATATATGTTATTTATTAGAGTAACTTACAGACTGTGATCCAGCTTATCCAGCAATGGCTGCCTATGAATGGAAGGTCCAAGAAGCCAGTAGGTGTTCAGTCCACAGGGCTGGATGTCTCAGCTGGTCCTCAGGGGACATTGGCATCCTGAAGAAGTGGCCTCTAATGCCAATGAATGGGTGGGCTTGCCAGTGGGAGTGGCAAGCAGAGGGAGGCCTCTTTCCACCATGTCCTTATATGGCAGTGGTTCTCAACCTTCCGAATGCTGAAAGCCCTGTATACTTCCTCATGTTATGGGGACGCCCTCCAACCATAAAATGATTTTTCTTGCTACTTCATAACTGTTGGTGGGTTCCCTTGCCGGCTGCAGCAGTGCTATAATTACTTCCTTGTTACCCAGAATTTCAGTTTCTCAGAATGTGGGGAAATGGCGCCACCTTGTGGACATGAGAGCAAGCTGCATGGCCAGCACACGGGCAAGAAAAATGTAGACAGCTCTCTGCTCTTCTCTGCTTAGGAGCCTGCGGTTTTTCATTTGTTACCTACTAAAACTGAGTGAGATTCACCAGGTCTTTCTTCTTGCCTTGCATTTGGGGAGTGAGATGTTTTAGTGAACACTCTGTATAATTCCAGCTGGGTGTCCTATGACAATAGTGGAAACTGACTCACACTCTCAACAAAAGACATCAAACGCCTGGTAGGGTTGTATGCTAAACAGGCCAATCAAACTACTACATAAGACACAGAAACTAAAAATAAACCAACACAAAGAGGTAACCCCCGGCAGTATCCTTTCTTTGTCCCCCGTGGCCTTAAATCTTTCTAGTCAGAACCTAAAGAATGAAAAAAGACACTGAGTCCTTAATACTTTTTGAAGTGTTGGAGTCTGTTGTCTTAAAACAAATTTTTAGAAGCCATGTGTGGTGGTGCCTGCTGGGGAGACAGAGTCAGGTAGATCTCTGTGAGTTTGAAGCCAGCCTGGTCTACAAAGTGAGTCCAGGACAGGCAAAGCTACACAGAGAAACCCTGTCTCGGAAGACTAATAAACAAACAAACAAAAGTTTAGACTTATTAATGTATATGAGTGCTTTATTCACATGTGTGTCTGTAAACGTGTGAGTGCCTGGTAGCGTCCAAGG
The DNA here is from genome assembly GCA_907169655.1 of Acomys percivali. Classification (NCBI taxonomy): domain Eukaryota; kingdom Metazoa; phylum Chordata; class Mammalia; order Rodentia; family Muridae; genus Acomys; species Acomys percivali. Next base: position 66,354,284 of record OU015750.1, read on the forward strand.
TCAGAAGAGAACACTGGGGCCCTGGAACTGCAGTTGTGGTCAGAAAAGAATATTGGGGCCCTGGCACTGCAGTTGTGGGTGGTGTTGAGCTGCCATGGTGCTGGGAATCTTGTCCTCTGCAAGAACAAGTTCTCTTGGCTCCTGAGCCATCTCTCTGGCTGCTGGCAACTGTGTTGTCTCGATGAAGAGTGCAGGATTTGCTGGGGTCCTGAAAGTCTTTCCTGTCCCTGGGCGCTGCTCTACACCCCACTTAGAGAGCTCTGGCTGCTCAGAGGCACGAGCTGCTTCTGAAAGACAGGTGATTTCCTTCACCTGCTGCTGTCTCAGACTCTTCTGAGAGAGGACGTGTTGTTTCTCCTTGTCTGAGGAAGACACAGGGTTCGGCCCTCTATCCAAATGCAGATGTTCACTGCCATGGGGACCTTGGTGGAAAGGCTTCAGCTGAAGCTGACGAGGCATCAGAAAGGATGTTTATTCCACACTGGGAAAAGCCAGATAGCCCTTTCTGTTTTAATGACTCTTCTACTGAAAGGAGGTACAAGCTGATTCTCACACTGAAGTGCCTCATGGTTTCAGTGAGCACCCATGGAGAAGCCCTTTCAAGCATCCTGGTGAGGAGTACAGAGTTCTTACATGGTACTCAGCACTACTTTACACACCCAAGTTCCCAGCAGTGGGGGTCTTGGGTCCTGTGCGTGCTTTGGGGTGTCATTCAAACCTTTAACCTAATTATACAGCCGTTTTTTATTATGCACGCAGAACTCACTGCCTGACTCCCTCCCCCACAGCCTTTCCTCCCACTGCCACCAGGTGGTCCCGCCTGTTCCTCACTGATATCCCATCATCTCCCCCAAATCCACCTTGCAGCATCTCTGTTCTTTTTCCTTTCTCTAGACTTTTCCCTGGGGTTCCTATTTCAGATGTGGTAATAGTAGCTAGACTGGCCTAAAGAGCTGGGTAGAAAAGTGAGAGCCAGAAGCCGAGATGGGCTAGATGGGCTGTGTGAAGCCGCTGGTCCCCCGGGATGGATTTGAGCCACCCCTCCCCCCTCCCCAGCAAGCTGACCTCATCCCACAGGCTCCGAGGCCTCCCTCCCTGCCTTTTCCCTTTCACTCCCAGTTGTCTTGTGCTCTTCGGGAGTTTCAACAAACATGTTCTCCCTTCTCCCCTGGCACAATTCTTACTTTTTAAAAAATCTTTCCCTCAGGGGGTGCGCAGTACGATCAGAATCACATCATCCTCAACACGGCGAACACAGAGAAGTTAACGCAAGTGTGGGAAGCCATGGTCCTGTGAACTTGAACCGAGAATGCAGGAGGAGTATTTCTGGGGGGGTTTTCTGGCCACGTTACTGAAGAAAAATCAAAACAACAGAGCTGGTGGAGAAGCCAAGTAGAAAGTGGACTGAAGGCCATGGCAGAGAGAATTGCCTTCTCAAAGACGTTTGAGGTTGAAGCCAATAGATTGATGTTCTTGTTTCTTGCCTCGTATTTTCTCAGTAGCTCATTAGACAGGCTGCTCTGGTAGCAGCTTTTGGGTGTAGATGTTTTAAAGATCAACACCACATCGTAAATTATTTCCAGGGACAGGAGGGGACAAGACTTCTGAGTGTGGACATACAGATTCCTTAGAGGGAAGGATGAAAGGCCGAGCTGGTCCTCAGAAGACCTTAGCATTGGAGGGTGTGTTGCCAGACCTCTGATCCATTTATCCGGGATGGTAGAGTGGGAAAGCCCTGTTTTCTCAGACATATTCTGAGGAGTTTAGCAAGCATAAACAAAACACTATTCAAATAAATAAATTTGCAAAATTTCATGTGGATGTCTGTTTATGAGCAGAACTTGGGTTATTTTAATTCACCTGAGGACTCTCTCAAGTGTCTACAGATAGTTTAATGCCTTCCTCACAGCTGCTGTTGGGACAGTATTATGGTTTAATTTATTAACCCTTGCTCTGCCATCCACATCTAATGCTGAAGCCATATTCTATAATTCTGACTGAGCTCGGACCTTTCAGTCTGGCTTCTCCAGGCCTACCAGCAGAAGGGCTGTTTCAGATCTGAGGGCACCAGGACCTCTCTTCTGGCAGCAGAGATGCGCAAAGCTCCGAAGAGTGCCAGCAGTCACTCCTAGTGAGGAAAGGAGAGATCCCAAGGGCTCTGTGCAGTGTTAGTGCACAGGGGACCAGACCTCTGTGGGCAGCTCAGGAACAGCTGCTGTGACCCACTGAGTGGACCCTGCTGCTCCAACAGCACCCTGGCCTTTTGAGCAAAACTGCCAGACATTTCCTCAAACTCTTCTTCCTCAGTCTGCCCTCATCACGCCACTGGAGCCCTTGCCAAAGGCTTGACAGGCCCTGCTTCTGTCTCATCTGTTCAAGCCAGCGGGAGGCAAGTGTGCTGCTCATCAGACAAGTTGCTCTGCAGTTTAAACAATATTTGCACAAACAGCAGCGTCCAACATGTCTGTCTTGTTCTTATGTGTACATCTTTGACTGTAGGCCTTTGTGTATGTCGCTGTAGTACAATGGGGTGAGATGTCCTGTGAAAGCCTCCTTGATTTTCTCTCTTGAATAAACTTCTTCCTGGCTGACCATATGATGAAATCTTGGAATCAGTTGGGCACCCTTCTAGCGCCACTGGGAGTCAGGGGGCAGACTGGGACACAGCAGGCTAACTGCCGGAAACTTTTTAGCCACCCTCTTTCTAAGGTGCCCTATGCACTCATGGATTTAATGCATTACCACCTGGGAGCTCTCAGGGACAAGAGATGAGGCATTCTAGAGAGACAGAAGTCAAGTGGCATTGACATTTACAATTAATTAATTAACTTTTAAGATAGGCTGCCTATGTAGTCCTGGCTGTCCTGGAACTCACTATGTAGACAGGCCTCAAACTCACAGAGATCCGCCTGCCTCTGGCTCCCAAGTGCTGAGATTAAAGGCATGTGCCACCATGCCCTGCTTTTTGTACAGGGACTGGAGAGATGGCTCAGCAGTTAAGAGCACTTGATGCTCTTGCAGAGGACCCAGGTTCAGTTTCCAGCACCCACAAAATCTGATGCCCTTGTCTGGCCTCTGCAGGCACTTACATATGATACACTTATATACAGCAAGCAAAACACTCATGCATGTAAAATAAATAAATTTATGCTGAGAAAAATTCTAAGTTGGCTTCAGAGGAAGCCTCACAACCAACATAATACTAAGCGGATGTCTCATAGGAATAAAGGGACTAGAGAATTTCTCCAAACAAGTCTATCTGCATGAAAGGCTGGAGGCGAGCATCTAAGGCACAGTAAGGAAGGTGAGTGTGAGACAGCAATAAGCACCTTGAACGAATGAGACTCATGAGTGACAGGCTTGTTGGTGACAAGAAAATAGTGACCAGTAGCAGTGTCCATGAAAAGTCCTCAGAGAAGCATGACTCAGTTGCTGAAATAAGCCCAGCCTACATGAGAAACGTAAGGGCTTTCAAAAAATGTCAGCCAGGCATGATGGCCTATGCTTATGATCCCAGTACTTGAGCGTTGGAGGCTGGAAGGTCAGGAGTTCAAGGTCATCCTCAGCTATATATGGAGTTACAGGCCAGCTTGTGCTGCAGGGAAGCCTCAAAAGAAAAAGAAAGCTTATTCAGTATTAAAAGGCATTTTAAAAATATAATGTATAAGCCTAAACAACTGCAAATTTAAGGATGTGCTATGGACAGCTAGTGGCAAATCAAAGCCAGGGCCAGTTAGCTCCCCACACTGAGCCACCATCTGAGGAAGCAGGGTTGACTTTGGCTCGAAGCTGGTGGGTTCATCTGAGGTTGGTTAAGCTGCTTCTGAGACTACCCTGAGGTGGCAGCACATCATGGTGGTTGTCTTAGTTAGCTTCGGATTGCTGTTAGAACACCAAGAGAAGACCTCACCGATGGCAGTCCATCAAGGAGGGACATCAAGGCAGGAACCTGGAGGTAGAAGGGAAGCAGAGCCCATGGAGGGATGCTGCTTAATGGCTTGCTCAGTTTGCTTTCTTGCACACTCCAGGACCCCAGGGAAAACCACTCACTGTGGGCTGGGCCCTTTCAAATCAATGCTGTCAAGGAAATGCCCCACAGGCTTGCCCCATCATTGCCCAAATGTCTGATGGGGACATTTTCTCAACTGAAGTTCTCGCTTCTTAGCAAACTCTAGCTTGTATCAAGTTGACAGAAAGTGAGACAGCACAACTGACCTCTTTTCAACTTGACACACAAATATGTCACTAGTCAACTATAACCTTTCTTTTATCATTTGTCCCCAAGATGTCATGTCAATATTAATATCACACTATAAAACAAAATGTAACTTTAGAAGTCCCAGCCTTTAAAAACTTCAACTCTTGAAAAGTCTAAGTTCTCTTAAAAACCAAACCAAACCAAACCAAAACAATGTCTTTTTAAAAGTCCAAGTCTCTGAACTGTGGGCTCCTGTTAAATAAAAATTAAAAAATAGTGGCATACTTTTTTATTTCAAAAGGCAAGAATCAGGGAATGACCATAATCAATTCAGAGCAAAACCAGAATTCAACTGAATAAAAAGTTGAGTGCTTGATGTCTGGGCTCCACTCACGATCTCCTGGGCAGCTCCAGTTCTCACTTCTCCGTCCGTAGCGCACAGTCTGTCTCAGCCGAGAGCTGGCTCTGCTCTGCAGCTGCCACTGGCCGATCTCCTGGGCAGCTCCAGTTCTCACTTCTCCGTCCGTAGCGCACAGTCTGTCTCAGCCGAGAGCTGGCTCTGCTCTGCAGCTGCCACTGGCCTCGGTAGTCCATCCCATGGTATCGGCTATCTCCAATATTCGGGGGTCTCCACTACAACTGAGGCAGCACCCTCACCAGTGGCTTCTCCTGATCCTCCAGCACTGTCAGACCGTGCCGAGCCTCAGCTGTCCTCCATGACCCCATTCATGCCTTCAAACACCACCTTTGTGACACACTGACAAGTTTGGCAGGCACCCTGGGCCATAGCTTCTGTGTGCTGACCTGAGGAAACAGGCCCAGAAGGATTTCCCGTGATGATGCTGGTGTCTTCCTCGTCACCACTGACTTCTCAGCCTCAGCTGGCCAGCATCAATTAAAGCAAAGGCTTCACCTCAGTAGCTGCAGTCTCTCCATCATGGCTGGTTCTTCAGCCCTAGCTGACCAGAACCACAGATCCTTCACTCGCAATATCAAATGGCACCAGGTTTGTTTGTTTGTTTCTTCCCTCTGAGCTCTGTGGGCCAGGCCTCTATGACGTGGTTTTCTTTAAGCGCGGCTCCCACACTCCCACAGAACAGCTCACTAAGCCTTAAGTGCTCAAAGGTCCATAGTACTCACCAAACAATATGATCAGGACTCACAAAAGAAACAACAACAACAACAACAAAAAAAAAAAAAACCAAAACCCACTCCTGGTTCCAATTTCTGTCTTAGGTTTCTACTGCTGTGATGAAATAGTGGCCATAGAGAAACTTGGGGAGGAAAGGATTTATTTCGCTGTTGGCTCTGGTTCCTTAACAATTAAACTTTCTTATGAATTTATTAAACAAAGGTGCCTCCCTCACAACCCGACAACTACCCTGAACAGCAGGGAAAGGACATTAAGGAGGACAAGAATGAAACCTTCTGGGCATCAGTTCCGCGGGGTGAATCCCTTGATGGTCCCTTGGGGTAATTCTAAGGAAATCTAGCAGCTCCTCTACCTGAAAGAAGAAACTGCACTGTCCATGGCCCATGCTCCATGGCTGGCTCTTCTCCAATCCCCCACTGCCCCCCATGACCTGTCTCTCTCTCTCTCTCCCCCCCCCCCCCCCCCCCCCCTCTCCCTCCCTCCCCTCCCTCTCTCTCCTGCTCCCTCCTCCCATTGATGGTCGGTTTGCAATACAATAGCCCTGCCAGAGTCCCCTGACCCTTGTCATCCTTAATTCCAGGCCCAAATGGCCCCTCTAGGTCTACCACAGATGTTTATTTCAGTGGGGTCTAGCCATCCAAGACTGCTGTCACCTTGGGCCCAGTCTAAAGCAAGGTCACATTCCCTCCACATTTTGCCTCACAGGTAACAGTCCATTTGGAGGGAAGTCAGGGTGGAAACTCAAGGCAGGAAGGATCCTGGAGGCAGGAACCGAAGCAGAGGCCACAGAGAAGTGCAGACTGGCTTGCTCCTCTTAGCTTACTCTTTGGTTTCTTATACATTCCAGGACCACAGGGATGGCACCTCCCAGTGGGCTGGACCAATCCACATCAATTATCAATCATGAAATCACTCCACAGGCTTATCTACAGGTGATCAGGACAAAGCAGGAAAGAACTGGATCCTGCTGTCTCCTCCAATGGCACTTCCCCACTTCCTCCCACTAAGCCCCACCTCTTTATTTACCACCTCCCACTATATCATATGTGTATGTTGCACGCATAGGTCTTTGGGAGTTGTTTCTAACCCAAATTACAGCAGCCAGTTAGGAAAATAACCACTGAGGAATTTCAGAAGGAATTGTGGTAAGTTATTCATTCCTCTATACAGCACGTTTTAGAACCTCAGACACTAGGGTAAAATGGTGGGGTTTGAGCTACAAAAAGGCCACAGAAATCTGCAAAGCTAGGTCAAAGAACAGCTTAAGAAAACAAACAAAAACACTGCAGAGGCTGGAGAGATGGTTCAGTGGTTAAGAGCACTTGCTGCTCTTCTGAGAGGACCCAGGTTCAATTCCCAGCACCCACATGGCAGCTTACAATCACCTGTTAATTCTAGTTCCGGGGACCTAATACCCACTTCTGCCTCCTCAGGTACACGGCATGCTGTGTGGTGCACATACACATAGGCAAAACACCCATGCACATGATGTAAAATAAACAAAACACTATGTACCTCTCACTGACTACAGGCAAATGCAGGAGCTGATGGTTTTGTATCAAGCATTGGCAAATATTTAGAAAAAAAGGTACATATTAATGACACACACACATAGAATTCCATGAAGAAATTATTCTGTATGTTAATTTAAATGATGAATTTTTAAGGTATATTTTAAATATGTTTTTTTAAATGTTCTTTATTGGGCCAGTGAGATGGCTCTGTGGGTAAGGCACCTGCCACCAAATCCAACGACCCAAGGTGTGCACTCGGGACCGACATGGAACAAGGAGGGACTGAGTACTGAAGGCTCCCTGTGGTCTCCACAAGTCACCCTGGCACGTGTGCCCACACACACACATACACACGACATAAAAATTGCAATGTGCTCTAGATTTTCTTCTGTCACTGTAGAGGTGTGTGCACAGTTGGGGGGATGGGGGGGTCAGAGAACAGTTTTCTGAGCCCAGTTCCTCCTCCCTTTATGGGGCTCCAGAAATTGAGCTCAGGCAGCTGTGCTTTCACTGCCGGCACCTCTATCTGCTGAGCCGTCTCACCAGTGCATATTTAGCTTTGTAAACAGATCATGAAACGTCACATCTAGCTTGGGAAACCATCTGGTGAGGGCTAGCCACCTGGGTCACAGACACGGAGCAGGGCTGGTGCACATGTTTATTTAAATGACGTTAACCACAGTCTTCCCTCGGGCGTGGCCTCTTTCCACCTTCAGGAAGGCTTCTGGGACTTCAGAGAAAGGGAAGGTTCGTTCAATAACTGGCCGGATCTACAAAACACAAGAAGAGACCAACAGGTCGATAAGATAAGCTACACTTCGCAGGCAGGCAACATCTGTACACATCCCTTGGGCCTGTCTCAAGGGCTCTGCGTGTGTCATGTCAGAGGTCCCTCTCCGTGTGTTATGATGTCAGAGGTCCCTCTCCGTGTGTTATGATGTCAGA
>OU015750.1:66366240-66377213 GCA_907169655.1 Acomys percivali
GTGTGTGTGTGTGTGTGTGTGTGTGTGTGTGTGTGTGTGTGTGTGTGTGTTGGGGGAGGTCTCCTAACCTATGCTAGCCAACAGTATAAACATAGCTTACTTTTTGCCATAGCTTTCTTGATCCCAGCCAAAACCAGCTCGCTAAATAGTGTAATGGCAAATGCTTACTGTGCTTGGGAGAAAATGCCAATGGGATGCAGGCTTTCAAAGCAGTCCACTACACTCAGTGTTCTACTAACCAATGCTCCTCGGAGACTAGCTCAGGAGAGTGCCTCCCACACCGGGCCCCTGGGCGTGGGAGCAGCTGCAGGAGGAGGAAACACCAGCAGGACAGGCTGTTCTCTGCTGTCCAGCCTCCAGCACAGGGCTCCTCTCTTCCATATATGATCAGTTTCTATTGTTACAGGCAAGCTAACACATGCCTAGGAAAAGCATGAGGAAACTTTTCTCTCTTATTTTTCTCTTCTGTTAGGGTTAGAAATTTTTCAGCTCTTCTCTTTTATTTCCTTTGCTTTCTTTCTTTCTTCTTCTTCTTTTTTTTTTTTTTTTTTTTTTTAAGACAAGGTCTCACATTATAGCCCAGGCTGGTTTTGAATGCAAGGCAATTCCCCTACCTGGCATTGAGGTGGGAGTGAGCCACCACTACCGCTCAGCAGACTTGTAGTAATGGACTGAATAGTGAACAATGTTTGGGCTCCACATCATCTACAGAGTTTTTGTGTTTTGTTGGGTTGGGTTGGGTTTTGCAGGAGGGGAGGGTGGGTGCTGAAGAGATGGCTCATCTGTTAGGAGCACTGGCTGCTCTTCCAGAGGACCCAGGTTCAACTCCCAACAGGGCAGCTCACAACTGTCTGTAGCTTCAATTCCAGGGGATTTGATGCCCTCTTCTGGCCTGCATAGGCACCAGGCACACAGGCATACATGCAGGCAAACACTCATACCCATAAAAATAAAAGAAACTTAAAAATTCATTGCGAATGTAAAACCTGGGGCTGGGGAGATGGCTCAGTAGATACAAGTAGGCAGGATCCCAGGAACCTGGATTCAGAACTAAACAGCCATGGAAAAAGCTGAGCATGCTAACAAGCGTCTACAGCCCCAGCTCTAGGCAGAAGGCAAGTAAACGGAGGCAGAGAAGAACGACCCCTGGAGTGCTCTGGCCAGCCAGGCTACCTCAAAGTTCAGTGAGAGACCCTCCCTCAAAAAATGAAGTGGAGAGGAAGACCCTCAATTTTGTTCTCTGCCACTATGTGCACATACAAACAGCTGCATTTGTACCTGCGCACACACACTACACACATCCAAACGCCAGGAATATTTACAGAATGCCACCCTGCCAGAAAGCACAGTGATAGTATGACGATAATGCTGTTATGACTGACTGCTTACTATTGTGTCATTGTGGCTGTGCGGTTTCTCCATGCTTATGGTGCACGCAGGGCTGACAGGACTCCATTAGGAATACTTAATATCAGATGCTTGTGTGTGGTGGATGTGGTCTATGGATGCATGCACCACGTGTGCACACATGGAGGCCAGAGGTTGACATTAACTATCTTCCTCTGTTGCTCAACCTTATTTTGAAACAGAGTCTGTCAATGAACCTCGAGTTAGGCTGACTGACTAGATTGGCCAGCGAGCCCTGGGAGCTGAGATTGCTGGCATGTGCCACCATGCCTGCCTTTGAAGTGGCTGCCGCCGCCGCCTTGCTGTAAGCACTTCTGCCAATAAGCCACTTCCTCAGCCCCAGACACTATTTCTAACCAGGAAAGTTCAAGTTTACAAGTGACAAGGACCAGATTTTCTTCACATTCCAGAACAAGTCACTCCTGAAGTGAAACAAGCCAGATGACAAGATGACAACAACAGGGCAGTGACGAGAAAGGAGCCTTGGAAAGGGACCATGGAGAATCTGCAAACACCAAACACAGACTGGAGTTTCAAAAGCTTACTACTTATCAAAATACTATGGGCTCAGTGACTGCATTTCCAAGACTTGAAACAGCCACACTCACAGTTAGTACTCAAAGCACAGCTGCTGACCCACTGAAGCGTTATTTATAAGATCAAACAAACCCTGGCCCAGCTGTGCAAAGGAACATCAGTGCAGCTATTTAGAAAACAAGGAGTGAAGGACACTTTAATATACTAATATGAAATTTAAGAAAGGTTTAAAAACAAAAGGGAAGGGAAGGAACAATTCACTAGTCATCTGTCTTCTCTTGTTTGAAGAGAACGCCTTCGGAATTTTCAGAAACTAGTAAGGCCGGTTTGTCTAACAAGCAGAACCTTGGTGACTTAGGGGTGGAGTCAAAGGTGGTTACTTGAAATAACCTCAACTTTTGGATTTTGAACCTTACAAATACACTTATCTACAAACCTAGGGCAGTTGGCTTAGTTGTTCTGTCTTACACACCAAGCAGCAGCTGTAGCCCCTCTCTCGGGCTGCTGCTAGTCAGACGCATTAAGCGCTCCTCAGAGCTTTGCAGAATTCAGATATCCTTATCCAGCTGAGCAAGTCTGTTCCAATGGCACACTTTTCAAGGTCTGTTTTCAGTCCTTGCAGTTCCCCGGTAAACAAAGGCAGTGATCCTTCACATTCGCATTAATGCCGTGGAGTGACAAGACACCTGACATCACTGTGCCCAGAGTCACCTGTCAGCTTACACAGGCCCAGAGCTCTTCATTGTGAGAAACAGCTCCCAAAGCCAGCAGCCTGAGCAGGAAGCCTTCTCCAGACTCACTTCAAAGGCATTTTTCTTTCTCTAGTGTCCCTTCTGAGCTATTCTACTGGTTATTTGCCAAATTTAATTGGTACAGATGTACAAATCACCTCTCCTCTCTGTTGGGTAAATAGCAATTTCCAAGTAGAGACAAAGTCATAATGTTTTGGACACAAGGCAGCGTGACAAGCATGTGGGCTGCGTGACAGGCGTTCAGACAAAACCCATCATGTATGCACCCCTGGAGGACAGACCCATCTGCGATCATGGCTCCAACCTCATCAAACCCTCACGTAGTGATGGTCTCTTTCTTTGTAGCAATAAAGGAAGCATTCCTACGGGATGCGGGGGAGTCCTATAAATATAAAACATGAGCCTGTGTCTACTCAGGATACACCAAGACTCTGAAGCCCATGAAAAGGTTCACAGCTTGAAACCCAAAGGAGTTCCTTCTAATCCAGGCTATCAGGGACCAGATCTAAGGCTCTGGGGGGAGGGGAGTGAGGGAAAGTAGTAGTCAGGGCGTACTGTATGAGAGAATAAAAAAACAGCCACTGAAAGTGGTAATCTGGGGAGCCTTTCACCCTCCAAGAGCCCCCCAAAAGCCTTGTAGTACCTACCCTAAAGAGAGAACTAAAATTCATTTTCATAAAGTCCCCACAGGCCAGGCAGCAAGCGGCTGTCTGTGCCGAGGCCCCTCAGCCCTCGCCCATGCCTGCACTCTTCCGAGCCAAATCTCTGCTTAGTACATACTAGCCTTGGAATGAAGGCTGAAGAACTCCTCCTCATCCAGGTATTAGAAGGTTTAGATCTATGACGGTTCTCACTATTATCTGGAAAGTGGCTCACCACCAGGGCAGCCTCACCACGGACCGGACGGAGGCAGTTCCCGGGGTTTACTGAAAAACTTCAAGCACCTCCTCCCTTTTCACTGAGGGTGCCATCTTTAAAGACCATTACCTAATCCTAGTCACCCAGCTCAGATGCCAGCTCTGCCACTCGCTAAGCACATATCTTTAGGAATATCATCCGGTGCCCCTCCCTGCTGTGCCCTGATGTATAAACCAAGCAGGCGGACCTAACATGGTCAGTTAGCGTGCACACTAAGCAGTTTCTCCATGGATGCACAGTGCCCTTCGCACACCCCAGCCCCTCCTCCTGCAGAGGCCGCAGGGCTGAGGCCTGGTGGACAGTCTACATGAGGAGTGCCAACAACACACAGTTACCCAGGAAAGGGTTTCTGGGTGGACCTACCTTTCCCGCATCCACCAGTTCTGCAACTTCATCTAGACATGGACCGCTGGCCATGAAGAAGGCCCAGCGGTAATGGACTCCTTGCCAGAGATGCTAAGAGGAAGAAAACAGTCACGGTGAGTGTACAGCAAGGAAGATCCGACTAACCACCGCTAGCTAAAGACACTTCCTGCATGAACCAAGACAAATGAGCCATTTCCCACTTCATGCTGACACGTGACAGCGTGCCCAGGACCTTACGTGGAGACTGACGGCAGGCCAATTCTCCACAGCCTTGAAGGGATAAGCAAATGAACAAGACTTATCCACGTAGGGTTGGCAAAGGAAAGCTTTCCTTAAATGGCAGTCTCAGCAGTCCCATGTGCTGAGCTGCTTACCTACGGGAGTAAGGGCCTAGACCCCGAGGCATCCACGCTAATGGAGCAGGAAGCCCAGAGGCACCAAGAGAAAAAGACCTGCTACATTTAAAACTGTTTCAGGGACAAGGGTCACCAAAACACACTCTTAAACAAGACTTGAACCTAATGTTTCTGCTTCTGACTCTGACAGGAACAAAGACGTTTCAAAGAAAAGAGTATGAAGTTGCTTTTGTATGGTGGCTGGCTCTACCCTTGTAGTTACTGTGAATGCCAAGCCACCCAAGCTTTGTGGAAGAGAACTTCCCAAGACAAAGAGGAACAAAACTCTCACACCGAGAGGATTCACCCCGCATCTGTCTCCACCAACAACGGTTCTTCTTTGTTGCTTTTAAGACAGGCTCTATCATGTGGCCCAGGCTGCAACCAAATAGCGGTGCCTTTACGCAGGAGGTCAGTGGGTTACTATCAAGCCAGGGCTGAGCCAAGCTCTGAGACATCTCACTGTGACCTGATTGCTCAGAGGTGGACAAGGACACTCAGTGGGACGCTGCTGCCTCTCCTACACACAGCTGCAAAGTGAGGGCGGAGGGCCCACGGAGCTCAGTCTTGACAAGCCCTCAGCGCAGGCTCTGCCGAGCTACCTGCAGGGCCGGGGAGTCTATCTGATCATAGGTGTTCTAGAGCAAACCCTCCAAAACTGTGGGCCACGACACATATAACTGAACATGTAGGTCATGAGAGATCTAACAGTACAGGGCCGTCTCAGTTTATGAGGCTAGACTCTGATGCACTGAGATGTCCCCAGCATAGGGCCCACCTAAGGGGTGACAAACACTGAAGACCTGTGGAGCTGGTTCTCCTACAGTCTGCTGTGGCTTCCGGGACCACAGTGGAAACACTCTGGTAACTGTTGAGGGTACTAAAAGGGAAACTAAAATGCTCACAACTGCCGCATCTAAAGTCCTTCACAAACCACTTGGTTTGCAGCAGCAGATTTTCATGTTCTGCTAAGAGAGGTCTGTGTGGGTCTTCCTAGGCTGCTATAGGCTAGAGAGTAACAGTGGGTCGGGAGCAGGACAAGGAGGATTCGCCTATGCCCTGCCAGGACAGTGAAAGGGCCTGACAAGCCATCACCTTTCCAGTGAGGAGAGGAGAGAGCAGAGGCGCTGCACTCACAGCACAGCTTGGGAGGTTGACTTACAATCTTACGACTGTACAGTTTTACACACAGCTTAAGCTTGCCTTTTAAAGTCTGGGATATACAGGTTTTGAGACAAAGAACAGTTAGGATTCCTTTCTCTGCTGACAGCTACCTTATGCTTTCCTTACATTGCTTCAGGACACTGTCTGCATGAAGTGGAGCAGTGAGAGTGGGAAGCCAGAGATCACCCCCTGCCCTCTACACCCCCCTTGCGGCAGGGCAACACACTGTGCTTCAGCACAGCTCCATACCTTTAACAAGGGGGGCCCTTGGAATTTAAGAAACCAAAGTCTTAATTTCCTAAATGGTGCCTGCTAGGATTCTGCTTCAGTCTGCCTACCTGTGATGTCATTGCCTACCTGTGATGTCATTGCCTACCTGTGATGTCATTGCCTACCTAGGGCCATATAAAAGGACAGACCCACCTCACCCCTCCCTCTTACTCTCTCCTCTCTCTTATTCTTTCTCTTCTCTTCTTTTCTCTTCTCTTTTCCCTCCCTCCCCCCTCTCTCTGGGGTACCCCTCCCCCCTTTCTTCTCTCCCCATCCTCATTTAATAAACTCTCTATAACATAATATCTGGCATCTGGCATCTTATTATCTTCTTATCATTTTCATATTTATTAAACATAAAAGTGCCCAAGTTAATTTCTAGCACACAGAAGCACATAACGGGGCTGGAGATGGCTCAGCAGTTAAGAGCACTTGCTGTCCTTGTAAAGGACCTGTGTTTGGTTCCCAGCACCCACACAGCAGCTCACAAATGTCTTCCCCTCCAGTTCCAAGGGATCCAGCACTCTCTGGCCTCTAATGCCACTGGGTACACACACACACACAGTATACACACATACATGCAGGAAATGCACACATATGCATAAAATAAAGATAATACGCTTTTTAGAGCAGCGGTTAAGGCTGAGCACAGTGGCACAGGGCTGTAACTCAAGCACTTGGGAGGCAGGAGGCAGAAGCAGGAGGACCACAGTGTCAGGGAAGCCTGGCCTCCACAGTGAAACCCCATCTGAAAAGAAAACTCAACAAAAAACATCTCACGGGCCAAGGTGTGACTCAGTGGCAATTCTTGTTCAACACACAGGAGGCCAAGGGTAATCCCGAGCACCTCATTAAAACGAAAAACCAATGGCAGGAAGGGAGTTAGGAAGGTGAAGGAAAGCTGCAGACATTTACAGGGTGGCCGCTGGCTCAGTCCACTGAGCAAGCTTTTACCATGAGGGCCTTTCTAATAATACCTCTCCTTTGGATCTGAAGTATTTAGTCTAATTAAGAACACAACATTCTGGAGGCAGCGGCATACCCTTTTAAGGCAGATCTTTGTGAGTTTGAAGCCAGCCTGGTCTACAGAGTGAGTTCCAGGACAGCCATGGCTACACAGTGAATCCCTGTCTTGAAAAACCAAAGCCCAACCAAGCAAACAAACACATTTATCTTATTTTCTTCTTCATGTATACCATCTCACCTCTAATTCAATACCCTAGAATAACCCTAATTAATAACCTGAAATTGTATCTGCCTCTGTCCCTGCTGTGGTGACAAGAGGTGATACATTAAATAGGGAGCAGACACTTACGCCCTACTCTCAGTCCTGTAACTGACGCTATGTGCACTAATTCTGAAGGCTTGCACTTAGCTTGGGCACTACAGCATCGCACAGTCTTAGAAACTGTGGCCTGGCGATACAGCCAATCTGACTAAAGTCCGCTATACTCCCATCACGTCCGCAGTAGCTGGCCTTTACAGAGTCCCAGAGATAAGCAGTGTGGGGCCAGGACAGGGATCCAATCCCAGCAAAGGCAAGAGGCCATCAGCCTTCAGAGCTGCTAAAATAAAAGTACAATTTCCTTAAGGTTTTTGAACCCCACAGACCCCTAAAGGTGAAGGCCTCAGTCTGGGGACCACTGGTGTATCCTGATGCTGCCATGAGCACAGCAGGAAACTACCTGAGTGAGTAGTTTCCACCTTTACATACAAAAGACTGTGCG
The DNA here is from genome assembly GCA_907169655.1 of Acomys percivali. Taxonomy (NCBI): domain Eukaryota; kingdom Metazoa; phylum Chordata; class Mammalia; order Rodentia; family Muridae; genus Acomys; species Acomys percivali. The sequence goes on from OU015750.1 coordinate 66,373,777, forward strand.
TGTTTTAAGACTGGTGAGGAAGCAAACCATCGGGCCCAGGCAAGAGGGAAGTGGAAGATGTATCTGATGGAATCAAGAGGAGCAATGACAGCTGATCACAAGGCTGGCATTAACAAGAGCCTTTACGTCCCGGGCCTGGGCCATACTCCTCATGTGGACTGTCTTATTTCGTGTTTACAGGAGTGCTGTCAAGGGCACAGATTAGCAACCTCATCTTATGGGCAAAGACACTGAGCTCAGTAGAAACAGTAGGTGATGTGCACAGGGTCGCACAGCTACCCAACAGAGGTCAGAATGTGAGCCCAGAGCCCATGCTGGCAGCCACTGTGGTAGGCCAGCTCCAACAGAAGAGAAAGTGGCCAGGCAGCAAACCAATTCCCAGTAGGCACCTGCTCACTCCCACCAATCAACATGTGCCTTCCTACCTTCAATGCTTTGGTACCCACGGTGACTCCTGTCTGCAACATGCCATCAGCAATGCCCAGTTGGTCCATGTTCAGGAGGAAAGGTGTCACCAGAGTCACATAGGTGGCTCCTGACCACTTCTTGAGAAAGTTCAGAGCCCAGGTTTCAGTAGAGCCACCAACATTATCAAGGATAAAGTCAAATCTGCAGGGAAAGAATCAAATAAACATGCTGCCAGTCTGTACCCAGGCACAGACCCTTTTTACCACACTGCCAGTTGGCTATAGGGTGTAGTCAGTGACACTCACAAACCATGTGGCACTGCATCCTCACACAGAGGACGGCTGCTTGGATGGAGGGTAGAAGGCATATCTCCTCACTTCATTTATAACCTTTTTTCCAGTTGTAAAATACAACTAATTTCTTTTTTTTTTTTTTGATCAATTTTTTTTTATTAATTTATTCTTGTTACATCTCTATGGTTATCACATCCCTTCTATCCTCCCATCCTCCCCTCCCTCCCATTTTCCCCTTATTCCCCTCCCCTATGACTGTTCCTGAGAGGGATTACCCCCCTGTATATGCTCATAGGGTATCAAGTCAAAGCTATTGGTTTCTAATACTTTAAACCTTAAGAAAGACTTAAGCAAGTGGTTCTGAGTCTGGGTGATTTGGGTTAATATGCAGAGAACAGAGTCTCACACCAAAGTGTCCAGGGTTAAACATAAGTCCTGGAGAACAGGGGCTGTCTAGGTTGAGGAACCCTGACATCAGTTTTGAAGACTGTAAAACCTTCCATGTCATCAATGTATTTTTCAGTATACATGACTACTTGAAAGAGAAGTATGCAAGGTGTTTGCCTGTAAAATTGACTTACTTTTATCCCTTCTACAGTCAGAAATGCATTCTCTTTACCTTCTGGAATGTTCTTTTTGTGTGTTTTATGTATAACATCAGGATAATACATGAAAAAAAAAAACCAAAACCGCCTCTCAGCCTCCAGTGCTACTCTGACATGCCATATCATGACGAATTGTCATAATAGACTCCACAGAACTGACAGATAACCAAATCTTTCAATCTAACCTAATACTAATATAATAACTATAGTATACTCAAAAGAGATAGAAATACATGGAAACTTTTAAGTAATTTCAAAACCAAAGTTCTATTTAGAAATATGCACATGTGTAAATTAGATAAACCAACTAACTGGTGAATTGCCCCTGCCTGGGCCTGATGGTTTTTCCCCTTGTGAATTCATCTGGAGGAAGCCAAGCATCAATGCTTCTAAAAGAGCTGTGGCCAGCTTCAAGGATATCAAGTCTTTCATGGGACCAAAATAAAGGAAGACAAAAATTAAAGGCTACGGAAGGCAGGCGAGTGACCTCACCAGAGGAAAAGTTTCAATGGTATTCTTAATGCATTAGGAACAAATAAGAGGTTCTTTAATCTGGAGAAAATTTGAAACTGTATTACAGAACGGGACCCATGTGAAAAGATGTCTCGAGACAAGCTGTAGGCTAAGTTATGCCAGCGACAATGAGTGGCCTGACCTTGAGATAACAAAACATCCACAGAGCCCTGCCTCTGCTTTCTCAACCATAACACCATCGGATCAGAATGAGGTTCAAATCCTTCTTGCTGTAAAATTTCTGAGATTCAAACACCAAGAAAGCTGCTACTTGGAGGACGTCACAAATTTACTATCGATAAAGTCAAAGGTCAACCATTGGGCAGGGGTTAGGATTATAATGATCACCCTCATCTAAACCGTGTGGTGGTTTGACTGAGAAGCCCCTACAAGCTCACATATTTGAATGTTTGGTTCCAGTTGGTGGAACTGTTCGGGAAGGATTAGGAGGCGTGGCCTTGTTGGAGGTCTGTCACTGAGTGTGAGCTTTGAGGTTTCAAAAGCCCTTGTCACACCCAGTTAGGGGACACGACCCCCACCCCCACCACGGCTGTTGTCTCCGCATGTAAGCTCTCTGCTCCAGTGCCATGCCTGCCTGTTGCCAGGCTTCCCACCATGACGGCTCTGGACTCACCCTCTGAAGCTGTAAGCAACCATGTAATTAAATGATTTAATTTATAAGTTGCTTCGGTCATGGTGTCTCTTCACAGCAACAGAAAGGTAAGTAAGACAATGTTGAAGGAAAAGAAAGAGAGAAGAAGAAAGAGGAAGCGAGAGAGGGAGGAAGAGAGAGGAGGAGAGGGGAGGAAGGAAGGGTAAAGGCCCACATGTGTAAGCCAGTGAAGCCCTTACTGGAAAAGTACAATCAAGAAGGCAAAAGCACTTGCCAGAGAAGCTGAGGGAACTGTCACACTGATCTGAGTGGCAGACTAGGTGTCCTTCAGCCTTCTGCCTGTTAGGCTCTCCTCCGGAAATGAATTAAAAGCATGTATACAATTGAGGTCATAGAGGGGAACAGGTTGGCTTTGGCCTTTGTGTGATGCTGTTCTTCCTGACAGCACAGAATAGGCGGCCATTCCAGCCCCCACTCTGCAGAAGGCAGATCTTGGAGACCTGTCATGTCTCCACCTCCCCGCACTCTACAGAAGCACACACCCTGACACTCCAGATGCTTAGCTCTGATTCCCAATCACATCAGATCTGCTCTTCACACAGGAGCTTAATATGTACTTTTACCTCACACGAGAACAACCACTTTTCTAGATTCCCTCAATAATTAAAGCAGGAGCTTGACAGACGGCCTGGTAGTTAAGAGTGCTTCCGGCACAATCATGAGGACTGGAGTTTGGATCCCAGCATCATGTAGCAAGAGCAGCATCCGACGCATGCTAAAACCCCAGGAAGCAGGAAGAACACTAGTGCTTGCTGGCTTACAGCCTAGCCAGGAAAACATGGATCCCAGATTCAGGGAGAGATCCTGCCTCAAAGGAACAGGTGGAGAGCGAGAGGGGAATATGCAATGCCTTCTTTTGTCCTTCACTTACATGGGCCCATGAACCCATGTGTCACAAACACACACACACACACACACACACACACACACACACACACACACACA
>OU015750.1:66377223-66403681 GCA_907169655.1 Acomys percivali
CACACACACACACACACACACACACACACACACACACACACACACACCCACAGAGTAACCAAATATTATAGCCCCAGGTGGAGACATACAGCCAAGAACAAGACCAGCTGAACTGAAGCCTTGAGTAAGTAATGTTTCAAGGCAGATTCTTTCACTGCCCCACCTGTGAGCAGCTCCTCCCTAGTCAATTGTTCTCCCTCTCCCTGTTTCCGTGTTACACAGATCAAGGGCCAGCACACTGCGGGTGGGCTACCTCTAGGCTGGTAGTTCTGGCTTCTATAAGAAAGCAGGCTGAGAAAGCCATGAGGAGGAAGCCAGTAAGCAACACTCCTCGTGGCTCCTGCCTCCAGGTTCCCGGCCTGTTGTTTGAGGTCCTGTCCTGACTTCCCTCAGTGATGAACAGTGACATGGAAGTGTAAGGCAAACCCTTTCCTCCCCAAGTTGCTTCGGTCATGATGTTTCTTCACTGCAACAGTGACCTGACTAGAAGGAGCACTAGCCACCGAAACCTCTCAAACGGAGTGCAAGCTCTATGAAGGAGGAAGTATATCTACTTCACCAGTGTGAGGTGTCCAGAACGGCACCTAGTAATAGCTGAAGCTCCACAAAGGGCAGAATGCACAGGCTCTGGTGGCTGCTGCTCCTGGGAGCACTGCAGAGGGGAGCACTATAGAGGGGAGTACTGCTAAGGGGAGGGAGTACCACAGGGGGGAGCATCTCAGGGAGGAGTACTGCAGAGAGAAGCACTGCGGAGGGGAGGGAGCACCACGGAGAGGGGAGCACCACCGAGAGGGGAGCACCACGGAGAGGGGAGTACCATCTTTTGCTTTCAACCTTCAAAACTACACTTCTAGTCAGTATGGCCAAAAAATAATTGGCTTTGGAAAACGGATATCAAAATAGAAAGACAAACCTTTGAAATTGTAGCCAAATACTTGTGAGCTGTTGCTTGGATTCAGTTTATCAGCCAGAACACAGTCAAGAACAACAGGGCTTGCAGGATTTTCCCAGTCCGTCCTACCTGGCACCTTAGGTCAAGCCACAGGCTGGCTTTCAGGCGTTCTGCACACACCACACTGCTCCCTGCCAGCTTTGTTCTTAAACTGCTTTTTTCTTATTGAGCCAAACACTGAACATGTGTTTAGTAGTGACCGGAGGTTTCCTGTGATGATGCCACAGAAGGAAGGAACACACTCTCCAGTGCTGCCTCCAGATTTCTTATAAACAAGCTGCTTTAAAATCATCAAGCCATATATACAAAATAACTTCCAAACTATGTGGAAATGAACCCAAATGGCAGGAATGTTTTTAGACTCTTCTAGACGATTCCAACATGACCAGAGGCTACCAAACCCCCTTAGCGCCACGCACTCACCTGCACTGTGCCCTCCTTCCCAAGGGGAGCACCCCGCCACTACTCACAGTTTTAAAGTTTTCAACTGCTCTTCCACACTTCCCAAGGTGTAATCAATGACTTCATCAGCTCCAAGCTTCCTGACAAGCTCACTGGCATCTTGAGAGCAAACTGCTGTCACATGAGCACCCCATGCCTTCATCACCTGCCAACAGGACCGGGAGAGGAGGAGAAAGTGAAGGGAAAAAAAAAGAATGCATTTTTTTAAAAAAGAAAAGGTTGGCCCCCAGTGCACACATTTCAGAGCAATCTCCAGAGAACCTTTGAGTCTTAATCTTAAGAAATGCAGGAAGGACGGTAAAAATCATAAAACTTGTTGTTCAAGAAAATCCCACTAGGCAAGACAACCTTGAAGTTTATTCAGTGTCCCACCAGGATTAGAAAAAATGGAAGTTACAAGCTTCACATTTAATGGCAAAGGGCAAGTGGCAGAGGAAAAAGAGAAACCATGTCACACATCCCCTGCCAGTGACTATCCCTCTGACAAGCACCCACAACACAAAACTGCAACACCTCTTCATTTGCATCCCCAGGGTGTGTTGAGTCAGTCAGCACACCAGGTTACCTAGGCTGGGGCCGATGGCCACATTGCACAGTGCCTGCTCCAAGGACCTGCGCTCAGATCCCCAGCGCTCATGCAAATGCCCATGCCCACACCCACAGTCCCAGTGCTGGGGAGGCAGAGACAGGGAGATCCTGGGAGCTTTGTAGCCAGCTAGTCTAGCAAAATTAGTGAGCTCCAGGTTCAAGTGATAAACCCTGTCTCAAAACACAAGATGGACTCTGTGATTCGAGGCCAGCCTGGTCTACGGAGAGAGTTCAAAGACAACCAGGGCTGCACGGAGAAACCATGTCTTGAGAAAAACAAAGAAAAAACCCAAGATGTAGCGTGATGAAAGAAACACAGTGCAGTGACAATCTCTGGCCTCCACATGCATGCACATACACACATGCACATCTGGAAACATACACACAATAATCAGCTATTAGATACAAGGTAATTAAGAAAATAGGACATTTTCGCTACAGAACATCAATTAGGTCCTCTCCCTTGGTGTAAGAAGGCCTAAGTAGTCTCTTGGTTTTAAAACACAGGAAACATATTCTGAAATAGACTTAAATAAAGGAGTAAATAATTCTAATGTTATTCTGCTTTAAGTATCTTTAATCACCCTCTAAACCTGACATACTCTTTTCTATAATATCATCTTCTTAGAGTTAAAAGGGAGCCACCATTTCCAACCTATTATCAGACAACATACTTAAAATTTATAGAGAAATTTTGATATTAATAATTACAGGTCAAGCTGGGTGTGGTGGCACATGTCTTTAATCCTAGCACTCAGAAGATCTCTGTGAGTTTGAGGCCAGCCTGGTCTACATACTGAGTCTAGGACAGCCAAAGCTACACAGAGAAACCCTGTCTCAAAAAACAAAGAAACAATAGTTACAGGTCAAACCAAGTATAGTGACACACACATGCAATCCCAACACTTTGGGACATGGAGCCAAAAGATGAGAAACTCGAGGTCATTCTCAGCTCTGTAGAGTGTTCAAGGTCAGCCTATGAAGCATGAGACCCTCTCTCAAAAACAAATGAGCATACAAAGCCAACAAAAACGTTTCCCAAGGATTCACGGAACCGGAAAGCCTGTGGAAACTGAACCGCTGAGGAATGGTCTTTTGTGTTTGTGGCCTATAGACGGGGCCTCTTCAGAAAAGGAGTCTGTTGCTTTCAACAGCAAGTCCTGAGTCAAAGTCGAGTATGGGAAGAATGGAATCCAGATGAAAACCTCATCTTGGCCAACTTTTCCCCAAGTACATGCAGGACATTGTGGAGGAAAAGAAAAAAGATGTCTAAAACCTCTATCTATTACATGCTTTTCTTTAAAGATTATATTTGCTCTATGCATATGAGTATTTGACGTGCGTGTGTACCACATTCATGCCCGGTGTCCACAGAGGCCAAAAGGGGGCACTGGATCCCAGACTAGTGTCACCAACAGTTGTGAGCTCCCAGGAGGGTGCAGGGGACCCATCTCTGAAGAGCAGCTCCAAAATGCTGAGCCAGCCCTCCAGCCTTTGCTTTCTCTAAACCCCATCAAGGCCTCAGGAAGGCTCTATCATGTGATGAAACAGTTCAGCATCCCTCCTAAATGATGGGGCTGGAGACATGGCCTGTTTGCTAAGAGCCCTGGCTGCTCTCCCACGGGATCCTTACCAGTCATCAGCTCGTAACCACTCTAACTCCAACTGCAGGGGATCCAACACCCTCTTCTTGCCTCTCTGGGCACCTGTTCACATGCGGCATAGTCTCACACAGACACACAGATACACATTAAAAAACAAAACTGACCACACGTGTATAGATTTGTCTCTGGGTACTTAATTCTCTTCCTCTGTTCCTCCTCTTTCCTTCCCTCCCTCTCTCTCTCTCTTTCCCTCCCTACACACACACACACACACACACACACACACACACACACACACACACAGGAAAGAGAGAGAGTCTGAGGAAGGAGGGAGGCAAGAGAGGCATTGGGGGCGGGGGGTGGGGGGGGAATCGACCTTATGCCACTACACCACTACTTTGCTGAGCTTAGTGTTAACTTTGAGGTTTGGATATTTAGAACTAATTCTATTCTCTTTCAAAAAGGTGGCTACTTGGGTTTCAGAATACACTTGCCATGTATGGGGAGAAAGGCAGTTGACATTTTTATTAGCTTTACATTGACGATGTGGATCACTTCAAAAGTGCCCTGCCTTTTTGATGGCATTCTGGCTACGGCGTTTCCTTGTGTCATTTAGGGTCAGCTTATTAATTTCTACAAAAAGCCGGAAACACTTTTGACTAGAGGATAGCAGCAGCTTTAGGCATATGCTGCTTACTGCAAAACTGCAAGCATCTACAAACCACAACCACAGTCCTCCTCCCAAAGGGTTTTGCCCCACACACTCAACTTTGTTTTATTTTTTTTAACTGTTTTAATTTTTTAAACTTTTCCATGCTAAACTACTGGAAAGGCCAGTGTTTCCTTTTATTATTAGAACATGGTCGTTTGGGTCACTGAAATTAAAAGGCACTAATAGATGCCCTATTTTACTGTTACTGTGTTAAAATACTGACCAAAATCCATTTGGGGAGTAAAGTACTGCAGTTTACAGAGGATAGCCCATCGATGCGGAACTCAAGGCAGGAAGGAACTGGAGCAGAGGCCTTGGCGGAATGCTGCTTACTGGGTGGGTTCCATGGCTTGTTCAGCCTGGCTTTTTATATGACTCAGGACCACCTGGGGGCACCATGCACAGTGGGCTTGGCGCTCCCACACTGAACATAAGTCAGCAAAATGCCCCCAAACATGCTCACAAGCCAATTGGATGGCGGCAGCTACTTAACTGATGTTCCCTCTTCCCAGGTAACTGTACAAAACTAGCCAGTAACTAGACTCAGCTTTTGAAGAAAAATAATTTATAAATATATGAATTTATATATTCATATAACCAAAAATCATCCTAGTCACAAGATTAAAAAATTCCTTTTACCTGTATCGCAAAAGTACCAACTCCACCTGAGGCACCCAAGATTAGAGCACTGCAACAGAAGAGAAAGTACAGCCAGTGAGACTTTAAAGATGTGACTGCCTCAGTGACAAACAATCCCCAAAGCGAATAAGTTCTCCTTCCCAAGACTGAATGACACAGACTTCACCAAGAGGCACTTAAAATGAAACATTTTCCAAACTTAGCTGAGAACACAAAATTCTAGCATACTAACAATTTACTTCCCAGGTGGTTTGGAGGTGCTTTGTAACCTCTGCTCTACAATTATTCTAGGCTAACGTTACCACTCTTCTCTGTAAGAAGGGAACTTTCTAATTCTCAGAAAAGTCGCATTCCTGAGCGCATTCCTGCCAAGGTGGAAGGAACCCTGTGTTCAGGCATGTCCTGAGCTCGTCAACTGTCATAAACAGACTCACCCTCTGTATGACTTCCTGTGGAAGCAGGTGACTGTCCTGTTTGCACAGGCATCCTGAGCCCCAGGCTCTTACCTCATCTACTCAGTGAGTGGCCTTCCTGCCACATGTGACTGGGGGCCGGGGGTGGGGCCGGGGATGGGGGTGCAGGGGGTGGGGGGGACAACTTAGACTGGAGCCCATGGACAGAGGGGCGGAGGTGAGAACAGAGGGGGACGCCCTGATGGTCTATCTAAATTGTCACTCTCCTAAACAACAATGCACGACTAAGTGTGTGCAGGCAAGAGAAGGAGACCAACGCCCCATCCATTTCCCAAAGAAGCCTGGGATTGAGAGCAACTCAGTAGTCAAAAACCACTGCATCACACAGGCAGGATGGCTTAGTGGGTACAAGTGCTTGATGTGAAATGTCCACCTGAGATCATCAGAGCCCACAGTGGAAGGGCAGAACAGCCTCCAGAAAGTTGTCATCTTATTCTATATATGTACTATGGCACATGCATGCGTACACGTATGTATACATGCACACGCATGCACGCGCGCACGTGTGTGCGCGCACACACACACAGAAACACACAGCGCTTGGACTGCATGGTATCAAATGCCTACAGCACTGCACTGAACTGCAGTTTGATGCTCTAGTCCCATTAGAGGTGGATGGACACTGCATAAGGTTGTCTGATATCTGATGCTATATTAACTATGATGGGAGACTGTTGCATGAATAACAGTCTCCTGAGAGTAAGTGATGGGAGTGCCTGCTGCTTGTCAGCCACTATCATTACATAACTACTAGTTACGGGCCCTTTGTCTTCACTACTAGACAATATAGACTTTGGCCACCTACTGCAAGCAGTGCACCGAACCTTAGAACGTGTATGCTGCCTATAATCTTAGCCCCGGTTCATTTGTCCTGCGCCTCACTCAAACCGCAGAGGCGGATTATTACCATCTGTTATATGTTATGACTGTAATTTCCAAGCCAGCTGTTCCCTTTGAAATACAGTTAAATATAATTAAAAGAAGGCTCCCTGCAAATCATGTTCCTTCTAGAAGTAGTTTTCATCTCACATAGCTATCAACAGTGAGGAACAGCAGCAACGCTGAAGGCGCCCCACTCCTGCAGACTCAAGCCCGGGGTAGAGCTTCACTATTTCCTAATGGGGAGCGACCACTGGAAGTGCCTCCCTGCTGAGGTGGGGACACAGACCTGGAATCTCAGCATTCAGGAGGCTGAGGCAGGAGGATTGCAAGCTCAAGGCCAAGCCTGGGTGACCCAGTGAGACCCTGACTCAACACCAAACCATGCAAACAAAGAAAAGCCGTCATACAGATTATCCAACAATTAATTTACCCACAAAATATTTAACCCTGACTTTTTGCTCATTATCTAAATTAGTCAAATTCCCCTTTAAGTAGCATCAAGCTTTTCTTCTCATGTATATTAACACAGAGAAAAGAACAGGCATTTGATCAAGTTTGGAGTTGTCTGAGGCCTGGTAGTTTCTGAGTCATGAGGCTACTTATTTAAGAAAATGCCTTTCTGGAGGCTTAAGACTGTTTCCCTATGGAAGCTGCAGATCCGCGGCCATGACTCTTAGAACTACTCTGGCATTAGCAGTATTCTGTGCCTGGTGGGTTTGTCTGCGGTTTGTTGTTGTTGTTGTTGTTGTTGTTCTTTTGTGTAAGGGATGGGGGCAAACACATTCCAGACATGAAGATAAAGGAGGGACACTTAGCAGAAGGCAGGCTTACTACCGTCTTTTGTTCAATGCGGAACGCGCTAAAGGACAGAAACCTCCTCTCACATCCCACGCTGGCCAAACTATTCTGGGTGCCTAGTCAGTGTGACTGCATTAAACTCATCTCCACGGCATCCTATTTACAAGCAGGGCAGTAAATGCTACCACCTGACCAGAGAGGACCAGCTGGCTCCTGCACAGGCTGCACTAAAGTTTCCTCTGGCAAAGGAAAGCTTGAAATACAGTTCTTATTTCTCCCTGAGAAGACAGGACTAAAAGGAGAGCAAATATAATGGTTGCCTGGGGTCCCACTGCCAGACATGTCTCTGACCGCCTTCCTGTCAGCTTGTCTCTTCCCCATAACCCTTAATCAGAAGCAGCCTCACTTCCTAAATAAAAGCAAAATTATCTCACAAAGGAGGGCTTGGCCACACCGTCAGTTCCCAATACTGCCACCTGAGGGCGCCCTCAAAGTACAAAAGAGCCAAGGAGCAGGCTCAAGAAGTGCTGGAGGAACTGAAGACACACACTTTTCTGGCCGCACAAACTTTAGTTTTGTGCAGGGTCAAGCAGGGCCTATTCTCTTTTCAAACAAAGTAGATCTCTAAAAGGACAGCGGGCAAAAATAAATTCTAAAGCCATCAAGAAGCTGATGTTCCTGTGACTAACCTAACCCTGAATTCTATAAAGAACCTTGACCCTTGGGAAGAATACCCCGGGAGCCCGCACTCCCTTCCCAAGCCGCCTTCACCTCAGTGCTCTTCCGGGAGGGTTTTCCTACCTAGCTCGCTGTAATGGCCACGCCCACATGTAAATCCAACCGAAGCAAGCGAAGAAAGTGTGCTGTTTGCTGTTTTATATGAGTGGTTCACCACCTTCCTAAGGCTGGAACCTTTAATACAATTCCTCGTGTTGCGGGAACTCCCGATCATAAAATTATTTTCATTGCTATTTCCTAACTGTAATTTTGCTACTGTTATGAATCGTAATTAATTTTTTTTGGAGCTAGAAGCTGGCCAAAGGGGCTACAACTAGTTTATATAGAGAACCACTGGTTCATACAGAAAAAGCACAACAAATTTGCAAGAACACTGTAATTCAAAATTGTCCAGGTTTTTAATACATGGCCCCTCACTTCCTAGTCGACAGCTTACTCTGAAGTTTCGGAGGACTGCACTAGTAGCAGATCTAGAGAACACTGGAAAATATGAATAATGATTATAATGTTATGCATTCTTCTTTGTTGTAGAGACAGAGTATTAGGTAGCCCTGGCTGGCCTCAAACTTGCTATGTACCTGAGGGTGGTCTTGAACTCTTGATCCCATCTCAGCCTTACAGGCATGTGCCACCATACTTGCTTTCTTAAACTCTGAATCCTAACTTGTTCTGACATTTTTACCTAATGTCTGAAGTCTCTCTAACTAAGCATGAAGATACTCATGCGCTAGTGGCTTCTCTGGAGAGGTGGCTCAGGAGTTAAACATGCTTGCTGCTCCTCCAGAGTTCAGCTCCCATCACCCATGTCAGGAGGTTTTCATTTTCCATAACTCTAGTTCCAGACCAGACTTCTGGCTTCCACAGGTACTCTCACACATGTGGCACACACTCACACAGACACATACACACATAAGGAAAAATAAAATACATCTCTAAACAACAACAGGAACACACACACACACACACACACACACATACACACACACACACACACACACACACACACACACACACACACGGGAGTTACCCTCAAGTTTCTGTTCCATCTTGGCATAAGGAGACCTGGACCACAAACGTGCAGATCTAGGCTCTGCCTCATTTCATACTTTCTAACGCAGCTGTGACAGGAGCCCCTGACTCCCCGCAAGATTAAAATGCCATCTCTTAGATGCTAATGGCTTAGAAACAAAGATGATGTTAAATCTGGCTGCATTTCCTATGGGTGAAGACAGTGATCTTTAAGAATTAAGAACGGTGCCAATGATGAACCACATTTGAGTTTCATGCGCTCCTTTTAAACGTGGGAGTGCGGAGACAGGTGAAATTGCAGCTGATTTATCCTAGCACAATACACTGCTTACTTAATATGCTACGTTTCCCTACTAAAGTGGGTGAGAAACTTTGAATAAGTGAGAATAATACAGTTATAAAACAAATCGGCCAAATGTGACCCAGAGAGCCTGGACTGGGTTCCTTGACTTCTAAGCCTCTGTAATTCATACAGACATTTCCCAGTTTATAAGACACTTCACGTATGAATTATACATTTGAAGCATAAACACATTTCCCATGAAAATGAAGCTATTGATACACTTTGGCAAACACCCAAGGTAACTGTGTTTAACTCATAATGGATCAAGACCATCAGACGCAGGCTAACAATGGTTCTCTTACCTAGATTACTCAGACTTTTGGCTGGGCCTTGGGATGCATCTCCCATGTAGGACAGGCCCTAGGAGCAGGCGTGCCTCACTAGCTCCCTGGGTCACGCACAGAAGCAGACTGATGGCAACAAAGAGAGAAGCAGTGTGCTCAAAGCGGGGGAAGTGACAGGTCCACTGTTAGGGCAGGGTTAGCCCTTGGCTCACACAGCAGCCCTGGCGGCGTATCTGCAGACACAGAGCTTTTATACAACTTAGCAAAACTAAGACACGCCAATCACACCAGCTAAGGTGGTGTGATCTTCCCCTCCCCCTCCTGCCCTCCCTCCTTCACCCTCCCCTCTACCAGCAATACTGGATTTGGCTGAGAAGTTGACTTAGAGACATAGTGGTCTGTCTCTCCCAACTCATGGTGTCATATTCCCTGACTCTGATTATCCACCCTCAACTGTGGCTCCAAACTAAAAAAAATCAAAATTATAGAAATAAATAATTCCTAAGTTTTAAATAACGTTTACAAGAACACATCAATAAAATGGTTCTATTTTATCTGCAGACTCATAATCCACTGGGGAATTTCTCTTTTGTGGACAAGAGGACCTCCTGCCATTTGCTTTGGATTTAGTGGGAAAACTGTCTGTGGCTCCGAGTCATTTCTGCATAGAACTAAATTCTCGCCCGCTGCTGTGGCTCAATGATGCCTTCCATTCCCCTGGGGTAACAGTGCAGGCCTGCAATCCCAACCCTCAGCGGCCTGAGGAGAAGAGCAGGTGCTTGAAGTCAGCCTAGGATCCACAGAAAGAACCTACCTCACACTGCCAAGATGGCTCAGCAGGTGGAGGACCTGAGTTTGACCCGTGGAAGCTGAAGGGCAAACTCCATTTCAACAAAGAGGTGTCCTTTGACCTCTGTACATGTGCACATGGGGTGCACCAACCCACTACCCCACACAAAAAAAGTTTAAAGAGTTTATGAGATGACCTCCTGGTAAAGATGTTTGCTGCCAAGATGGACACTATGTGTGACCCCCCAGAAGCTACATGGTAGAAAGAGAGGCCTGACTTTTGCAAATTGTCCTAAGACCTCTACATGTATGATGTGGCACCTGTTTACCACCCTCAACACATACACACACACACACACACACACACACACACACACACACAAATATAATTTAAAAATGTTAAGTGCAGAAAAAGAATCTAACGGGAGGTTTATTTTCTATGAGTTGTGTTTAAAATATGAGAAGAGCTAGCTGGAGCTCAGTGGATTACAGTTAGAGCCATAGACCTGTGCATTACCAAACCTAGAGGGAAGGTGGGGGCGGGCGGGGGCGGTAGGGGGGTGGACAAGATAACCCTGGGATGTAGAAAGAACCCCATGCAAGCCCTGAACACAGCAGCAGAACGAAAGGGCTGATACAGAAGACATAAGAAACTGCAGCTCTGGATGTAGAGGCAGGAGGAGGCCTGGATTGGGCACTTGACCCCCATGAGGGCAGCTGCAGGTGAATGTTGGGGCTCAGAGGGGATCACAGGGCAGAGGAGGGTACTGGTTCCTAAACCTCAGAGAGAGCCTCTCACCCCCACCCCGGGCACTTGCAAGGCTAATATAAAGCCCAAGTTGTCAAGGAGGGCTCAACTACTGAGCTGCCAGCTTCCCAGGAAAGAAGCCATGCGCTTGCTTCCCGCTGGCCAGGCCCAGGCCTCCAACCAGGCTCGCCTCCTCTGCTCAGCCACACAGTTCCATGACAACAGAACTTCTGGGCTTGCTGTCTTCTTGCTCTCCCCAGTGGGGTCAGGGTCAGAGTCGGATAAAAACCCAGGCCTCACAGGAGTGGCAGAAGCAGAGCGGGAAGAAATGGGCAAGTGAAGGCAATACAAGAAGGAAGCGGCAGGATTGCCAGGTGGACAATTTAATTTCAATATAAGTGCACTGTTGTGTTTTGGGGGGTGGGGAGTGCACGTTGTTAAATTTCAGCCTGTCTAATTCTATAAACAAAATTAGACTCTGCCAAACACAGTGAAGCACAATTTTCCCAGCAAGAATTTGGGTGCAGGACATGGATGGCCAAGTGTACCCATAACCACTAAATTGAACCATATCTTTCTCAGTGGCCTTGGGGCTGGCAATATGGATCACTGGGTTAAGTTAAGGCACTTGCCACAAAGTCTGCAAAGCTGAGTTTGTTGCCAGAACTCATGTGGTAGAGAAAACCACCTTCCACACACTGTCCTGTCCTCCATATACATGCTGCAGTGTGCACATACTCTCACCCACATAGTCAATCAAATGCAATATAATTTAAATTCTGTTTAAAATTTAAAAATATACAACGGCCTTAAAAGACATAAAATTATCCCACTTCTCAGTGCCTCTCACGACTTAAGTCTCCTGTTCAGACAGTCAGAGGAAACAGCAAAGCGACCACAAACAGCATGTGGCCATTTGGTGAGTTAAGAGCTGAGTGTGGAGTAGAACCCAGGATTCTGACTCCGCAGGACCAGGCTTTAACAGACAGTGACCGTGAACGCAATAATTACTCAGAAGTCAACATTAGACTGGACATTCATAGAGACAAAACTAAGGAAAAGCAGCTAGATTTCTGTCTGTGGTGGTTTGATAGGAATCACCCCCATAGACTTGTGTGGTGGAATTATTGGCCCATCGGGAGCGGCACTATTAGGAGGTGTGGCCTTGGTGGAGGAAGTGCGTCACTGTGGAGGTGGGCTTTGAGGTCACCTATGCTCAAGCTATACCTAGTGTGGCGCACATTCTCCATCTGCTGCCTGCTGATCCAGATGGAGAGCTCTCAGCTCCTCCAGCACCATGTCTGCCTGCACGCTGCCATGCTTCCTGCCATGATGATAATGGACCAAACCTCTGAACTGTAAGCCAGCCCCAGTGACACATTCTCCTTTATAAGAGTTGCCTTGGTCATGGTGTCTTTTCACCACAATGAAACCTTCAGATACTGTCCCTACACTGTTTTTCACAGAGCCCTAAACCAGCCAAAGAAACAAAAGCTCTGTAGCTATACCATGCACATATCCACACAGGCCTAGCGAGTCCAGGGTTTTTTAAGGGAAAGGAACCAAAACAATAAAATGTCCAATAAAGGTCTAAAAATCTAGATGATTTCCACAGGTTAGTAAGGAAGAAGAAGGCCTATGGTCAAATCTATTCAGTTTAAACCATGTTTGACCAAAATGGCAACTTGGAAATAGATAACCCATGAAAATTTTAAAAGGAGGCGTGGCCTTTAGAATAAAAACTTACCTTTAATTCTGAGACACATGGCAGTACCTTAGCCACCAGACAGCCTTCAACATGTTTTCAGAAGTAAAGCCTAGACATGTACAAAGTCAACGCTCTATTGCCCCACGTTAAGTTTAAAGTGTAATATTTCATAATGGGGAAGCAGAATGGCATAGGCTTTATGTATAATACAAATAAATAAAAGACCGTAGGGCTAGGGAGGTGGGTCAGTGGGTAAAGTCACCTGCCACAAAGCCTGGGGACCTGAGTTCCATTCAAAGGCCCACATGGTGGAAAGAGGGAACCAGAAAGTTGTCCTCTGATAGTGCACGCCCCCGCCCCACATACACAAATAATTGTAATTTTTTTTAAAGAACCATGTTATTTTATTCCAGTATTGCCTATAGCTCTCTTCTTCCTTTCTCTTACTAACTTACTGGTCCAGAATACCTGCTTTTCTACCAGAAATAAAACAAAACAAAAGTAATGATTTTCCCTGTCAACTTTCTTTGTGACTTTTTGACATGTATTTATTTCTTGGGGGAGGGTGTGCTCTCTGCTTTACCACATGGTCCCAGGGATGAACTCAGGCGACAGGCTCAGTTGCAAGCCCCTTTATCTGCTGAGCCACTTCACCAGTCCCTATACCAACGTTCTAAAACACATTATTTTGTCCTTGATAAGAACAGAAGCCACCACTTTTTGAGGGCCACCAGCTTTACATGTTTCACCTCATTTAATCTTTAAGGTGAAACTCAGAGAAACCGATTGAACAGGTCCCCCAGCTCGGAAGTAGCAGAATCAGCATATGAAAAGACAGCAGTCCCCTTAGCCATACTGCACGGAGCCTCTGTGGTCATCTGCACTACAGATTCTTTGTATACTGTTCTTTCTTATACATCCATAATGAAGATTAAAACTTATAAGTTGGTAAAATAATAAAAAAACATTTGTAGTTTATAACATAACAGGACAATCTAACAATATAGTGTAGTAAGTTGCATGAATGCGAGGGTTCTCTTTTGCTGTCTCCAAGCACCTCACCCTCCTGAACGCACCCACTCGGACCATGGCTGACCACAAGCAACCGAAATTACACACGGTGCAAAGATGGACGATGAAGGCGAAAGAACCTGAGACTCTGTCACTGTCTCATAGCTGACCTAAGCAAGCCTATCCTGCATTCTAGTCACTGGAGCATCCGAACGAACTTCTAAGACCTCAATATGGAGTCCAAGGGAACTCAAGAATATTCAACAGCGTTTTGTAGCCTCAATAAAATACACACACTTGTGAGCACATCCCGGCGGGGTAGAAAGCACAGGTCTCAGATGGGCATGCTCTTTATCGAGTGCAGGAGGCCCTTACCCATTCTAGGGGTCTCCAGAGGCTCACGGAGAGAATTTTATCCCAGGGCTCAAGAGGTGGCTCAGCTGTTAAGATCCCTTCATGTTCTTGCAGAGGACACAGGGTCCCTCTTAGGGCACATACTGGGTGGCTTACAACCACCTGTAACTTCAGTTACCAGACAGCTGATGCTTTCTTCTGGCCAAGGCACCTGCATGCATCTGGTATGAATAAATTCACACAGGTATACATACAAATTATAGATGTGTATGTGTGTATGTGTAAATATGTGTGTATGTGTGTGTACATATATGTGTATGTGTGTATATATGTGTGTGTGTGTGTGTATATATATATATATATATATATATATACATATATATGTAAAGAAAAGAGTTTAAATGCCCTAATATTGGAGACTCCAACTCCTAGAGAGCTAACTATGCATCTTTTAAAATCCCCACTTGACTCAGCTGAGAGTCCACAGAATGAAGCTTTAAAATAAAACGTGCCAAGTGCCAGCATAACTGGTCATGTGGCTAGTGTCACCTCAACCTGAGCAGATCTGCTGTAAGGAACTAGCAGAAAGAAAAGGGACCTTGGGATGTCCCCATCGGCCACTTACCGCTTGCCCGTGCAGTTCTTGTCATTCAGGCCACCAACCTTGTTTATGGCAGACCAGGCTGTGAGAGCCACATACGGCAACGAGGCAGCCTGAGTATGGGTGAGTGATTTGGGCTTGTGCGAGATCTACAGTGAAAGAAAATGGTAAAAAAAAAAAAATTAAGGAACTTGCAAGCCTATATATACAGCTAAGCACATTTACCCTCAAAGGAAAGCAAGAATTTGCCCAGGGAACTTTATAAACTACTTCTGGGTTCGTGTTTGCTGTATACCCTAGCCAAGGTTGGTCTCAGAGTAGTCTCCAAACAGCTCGTTCCCTGTGTAACAGAGGCTCGGGAACAGTGCACAGGCTACAGTATTCGATACAGCTTCTTCACTGATTATTTTTAAAAGACCATGCATAGGGTTCACATCAGACCTACTATACCCAGAGATAAATTCAAGTAAACCTCAAATTCTGATAAACATATTCTAGTTCGTTTTTGAGATCAACTGTTTCCCTTACTGTGTTTTCTGGAAAGTAATTTTTCCAGACGTTTCCTGCCCTAGTAACTCCTAATTCCTCCTCCAGGCTCCCTTCTGTGGCCCATTTACTCAACATTAACCCTCCTCCCTATTTACATGTAGGTCCCCTGGCTCTGTTTGCTTAGGCTTCTGTCACAGCAGTTAAAGCTCTTTCTCTCCTCGGGTATACCTGGTTCACACTGGGAGGACTCGCGTATACCTGGCTCACACTGGGAGGACTCGGGTATACCTGGCTCACACTGGGAGGACTCGGGTATACCTGGCTCACACTGGGAGGACTCGGGTATACCTGGCTCACACTGGGAGGACTCGGGTATACCTGGCTCACCCTGGGCGGACTGAGAGAAGCGCCCTGCACAAAGCCAAGTCTCCACCCTGTGGGGTAAAGATGGCTGTTCTGGCAGGCAGTACTAACAAAAGAACACCAAACACTCTTAACCTTCCAAAGTTCCCTAGTCTTTACTTTAGCTCTAAGTTGCCCATGAACCTAGTCTGGAAAACCGCCAGTGACTTCAGAGATGCCAGCCAGTCTTTCTCATAAAGCTGCAGAGACAGCGAGTTACCTCATTCCCACTGACCACGACAAATTCTGAGAGTGTGCCTTGTTTCCAAGGAGGAACAGCAGCCCAGACCTGAAACACACACACAGCTTTATCAGACACGGACATTTGGGACTGAAGCGAAACATGCAGGTATTGCCTAGTTCACAGCTACCTTGAGTGGGAGGGGAGCTCCAGGCAAAAACTTAAGTTAACATGATCCATAAGCATTGCTGAGTGTGATTCTGGGTCCCCAGCTCAAGCCACATTGGAAAACACATTGGAGTACACCCTGCCGTGTTCACCAAGCCTCTCCGGGACTTGAACATTGGCTTTATCGCTTGCTAGCTGCAGCTTTCAACATTTATTTATTTCTATATATTTCTAAGACAGGATCTCATTGAGTAGGCCCGAGTGACCTCCAACTTTTAATCTCATCTCAGGCCCCTTCATGCTGGAATTAAGGGTGAGCCTCTCCGCACCCAGCTGGCTATGGGGCGCTTCATAGCAGGGCTTGCTCACCTGCAGCCTCACCTGCCTGTGCTAACTTACAGGGTTATCTTCTCAGTGAAAAGGAACTAGAGCATGGCTATTGTTATGAGCTCATACCTGTCTCTTGGCATAAGCATCCAAAGTGACAAGTGACAGAAGATTATGCCAAACTTTAGCTATTTCAGAACTAGCCAGCCCATAAAATAGAAACTGTCATATAAAGACTCAAGCGAACTTAACTAAGTAGTCCTAATCTTGCATGTTTTAAAGTCTTACAATTCTTAAGTACTAAATTTAGAAAACTCAAGCATAAGCTGAGCATAATACCTTAGTTCTGTAACTATAGCAATAAGGAGGCTAAGGCATTTCCCCAAGTTCAAGAAAAGCCTGGGCTACACAGTGTGTCTCAAGCCAGCAAGACCCTGTCTCAAAAAAAAAAAAAAAAAAAAAAAAAAGAACAACCAAAGCATGAAACAAGTGTTCTGGCCCCAAGGTCTGTCAGTTCATATATGGGGAGGAGGGAAAGGGGGAGGGGGGAAGCCACTGGTTAAAAGTCTATTCCCAAAGGAAGCAGGAGGAGCCCAGTGGCACACATCTGTAATCCCAGGACTTGGGAGGTGGACCAGGAGGATTAGGAGCACAGAGCCAGCTTTGGAAACAAAGCAAGTTCAAGACCAGCTATACCTAATCCAAAAACTATTATAAAAATTCAAGAGTTTGAGTGTCAGGCTTGGTGGTACAGGCCTGTAATCTTCAGGGAGGCAGAAGCAGGCAGATCTATGTGAGCTCAAGGCTAGCCTGGTCTACACAAGGAGTCCAGGACAGCCAAGGCTATGCAGAGAAACCTTATCTTGAAAAAAAAAAAAAAAGTAAATGGAAATTTCACATTTAAAAGAGGAATGAGGAATAAGAGAGCTGGGCATAGTGGCACATGCCAGTAACCCTGGCATTTGGGAGGTGGACACAGCAGCATCGTAAGTTTAAGAACATCCTCACTGTGGTGGTTTGAAGAAGAATGGCCCCCACAGGTTCATATACTTGAATGCTGAGTCCCCAGTTGATGAGCTGTTGGGGAGGACTAGAAGGGGTGGCCTCGTTGAAATAGATATGTCTGTTGGAGGTGTGTCACTGCAGTTAACAACCCATGCTAGGCTGGCCCAGTGCCTCTTGGATCAATACGTAGCGCTCCCAGCTCCTTCTCCAGCACCATGTCTGCCTGCGTGCCACCATGCTTCCAGCCATGATGATGGACAATAGAACTGAAACTAAGACACTTACCTATGTAACAAGTTGAGAGCACTCTCAAAAACCAAGAGCGAGAAAAGAGAAAAGAGGGGAGGAGAAGGGAGGGAAGACAATAAGGAAAGAGGGACGAACTTGCCTCGTCTCCAGGTTTGAAGTATTTAACGTCAAGCCCGCACTCCATCACCACACCGGAGACATCCCGACCCAGAGTCAGAGGAAACTCCTCTCCTTTGAGTCTCATGTGCAGAGGGTCCCGCTTCATATTGAGGGCTCTTGCTCCGTAACCACCTACAACATACAGTTTATCTGCATCTTAAACACAAGGTCAGAATGGTTTTTAAAATGCTATAGGGTCACAGGCAGGCCGACGTCTCATGCTCAACATGTAGGTTCTAAAACAACAAGCTCTACAGTTCCTGCCACCACACAGCAAAGCACAAAAACAACTTTCAAAGAAAATTATTATTATTATTATTACTACTACGATTTCCAAAGAAAGTTACTTTGAAAGTTGTAGTCAATCATTAAAGTAAAACCACAATTGCTCAAAGTCTCTTTGAAACTTGGATTGCAAGCCTGTCTTCTGGGATTTTAGAATCTTCTTTTACATACATTGGTACTTGAAGATGGCATCTTTATTAATCTGCTCATTTGCAAACTTTTTAAGTAACCCAGGCTGGCCTTAATCATGGTCTTCCTGTCTCAGCCTAAAGGCCAGGATTACAGGTATGTGCTACCACGCTTCTATAAAAATCTTTTAACAACACAGACATTTAGGATTAAGTACGGTAAAGAAGAAAATGTGTAGGTTATTAAAGAAGCCATGCCTATTATAGTACCTGAAACCAGCACTCAATTCTGAGTCTGACGTCTAGTTCCCATCTCTTTAAAGTCTATCTAGAATAATGATTTTGAGTAAGTGCGAGGAATTTTAGTGGAAAAGAGGACGGGGGTGGGGGGTGGGGTGGGGGGTGGGGGGAGATGATAGAAGGGGGAGGGGTGGAAAGGGGAGGGGTGGAAGGGCGAGGGGGGAATTGTTTTTGAGACACAGTGTAGCCTTGGTTGTGCTGGAATTGCTTTGTAGATCAAGCTGGCCTCACAGAGATCCATCTGCCTCTGCCCCTCCAGTTTTAGGATTAAAGGTGTGCAGTGCTACATGGAGGTCAACACCTTGTTTTTAAGGATATTTACACAACTAAAAGATAAGTAAAATTGAAACCATTCTTTTGGCTATATAAATTAACTACTCTATCTACAATAATAATCCCAAGTAATAGCTGGGCCTAGCTACTCCCGAGGAGTTCTGGAACTCAAGGGAAGGCCCTTGGAAATATTTAAAGTTGTTTTCCAGTAAGACCAAAAGCAGCTAAGGGACTCTAAACAAACTAAGGATAACCCCACAGACAGTGGCAGAAAAAAGAAGTAATAATAATTGCAAAGCAGTAGCTTGTGTCCACGATCCAATCCAAAAGAAAAAGGAAATGCAGGCGAGTACAGACAGCCCACAGTAGGTGAGAGAGGACGGGGCCAGGAAGACAAGTGGAAGGCTGGCCTCAGATGCGGGCAGTGGCCATCCATCTGCCCAGCGGAAAGCAGGTAAGAAGCGGTGCTGACAGCTGGCCAGTCTGCAGAAGTCGTTTTTCTAATGAAGAAAAAGAAAAATCACGGCACATGGAAGAAAATGAAAGTTGGGATAGTCTCAGAAAAATCTAAGCTGGTGGTCCCTATGGCAACCCTCCACATTTGCCATCTGGCTAGCTAGAAGTGCAGTCCATCACAGAACATAACAACAGCGCGTGTGAGACTCACAAGGGAGCACGCTCGTTTTTCCTGCCTTGTATTTATGTCCCTCTGCTAAGATGCTAAATTTACTCACTGAGCCCTTTGTGCTTTGAGCAACAGAAATGGACATTCAGCTTTGTCACAGTTTAGTTGTAAAGTTGTAAAAAGGTTTCTGCCCTTCTGAGGCCCCAAGCCAACAGTTTAGGTTGTTGTCAACTGTTTCCATAATAACCCTGATGTGCTGATGGACCAAGAGTACCTAGGCCTACCTAACTTCATCTCTCCCCCCCCCCCACCCCCCACCCCTCGAGACAGGGTTTTTCTGTGTAGCCTTGACTATCCTAGACTCACTTTGTAGACCAGGCTGGCCTCAAACTCACATCGACCCGCCTGCCTCTGCCTCCCGAGTGCTGGGATTAAAGGCGTGCGCTCTAACCTCATCTGGGACCCAGAATGCAGCCAGCTTGAAGCGAGAAATGGAGCCTGCTCAGTGACAATGGGGTTTGAGCGTGTCACCCTAGCTGTGGGTGGTGGCGCGAGCGCGCGCGCGCGCACACACACACACACACACACACACACACACACACACACACCTCAAATCCTAGTATTTGTGGAATACCAGCATTTGCCAGGTGGTGTTAACGCACAACTTTAATCCCATTAGTTGGGAGGCAGAGACAGGCAGATGTCTGTGAGTTCAAGGCCAGTCTAGTCTATAGAGGGAGTGCCAGGATAGCGTGGGCTAAAACAGAAAATCCCGTCTCAAAAAAGCAAAACAAAACGAACAAACAAACAAACAAAAAAGCCCAAAGTTCGTTATATATGCTGCTGGCTATATTGTTTTTAAATTATTTTCTTCTTAAGGGAGATACTTTTTACTCAAATATTTTGCAAAGCCATCGTTTTAGGTATCTTCTACAACAATAATATATCTCAAAAAGCATCCATGGGCTGAAAGATATCTTGCAAATAGTATTACCCTGTCCAGCAGTAAGATGAGATCACCTCAAAATCACGCTATAAAACTAAAGTGTGTTACAGTATTACATGATACAGCAGCCAAGAAACATCTGAACACAGCCACTCTACTGAAATGAAACTACCCAGCACAAACTGCGTATGCGCATCTTGTAAGCCAAAACTACCTCCAAGCCCAATGTAAAACTAAAAAATTTAAATGAAGTAAAACATCACATGAAACTAGGAGTGGCAATCATTACATCAGCACAAAGCTAGAGGAGAGATGTAGCGCATGCGCCAGCACTGAAAAAATAGTTAAAAGTAGACAGTTGCAGTAAAGGTATTTTCAGCTTATTATTATTGGGTTTTGGAGACATTTGACGGCTCAGGCCTGAGACGGTGCCTACACCAACCTCAGACCTGCTACGTAGCTGAGCGTGACCTTGACCTTCTGACCCCTCCTGCACTATTTCTCCAATGCCTAGACTGCAGGTGTGCACTGCCACACCCAACTTATGCAGTGCTGGCGCTCATGGCCTGAGCTGGCTCTGCACATGTCAGGAAGGTTCGCTTAACTGAACTGTTACTGCAGTTTCAGGAGTTTTCCAGCAACAGTTTAAGACCCCAAACCTTTCTCCAAATTTCTTCCTCTGAAGAAAAGCTACTAGTAGTTATTCTGCCAGATAAAGAGAAGCAAAAGCAATTTCAGGAATACTTTATACTCAAATACCCACAGTATTTTCAAGATAACATGTGATTACTACAGAATTCTTGGCTTTTGTTTTGTTGTATTGTTGGATGTGCCTAGGGCCTTGCATGGCTACGCAAAGGAATTATCATTGAGCTATATCTCCTGATAAAAATCTGACTAAGACATGCTTAACTCTTTTTTAACTAAGTATTTGAAACCCAGTGTATTTTACAGCGACTGCCCTTTCAGTTCAGACCAGCATTGTTCTCTGCACAAAGCCAAATGTGGCAGGTGGCTGCTGTCCTCACCAGAACAGGTCTGGGACATCACTACATTAAACGCAACATTCAAAATTAGAGTCAAATGACTTGATTTCCCAAAACCAGAGGATCTCCAGGTTTGGGATGCATGCAATCTGATCAAGGAGTCTAAAAAAGGCTTCTTCTTGGGCCGGGTGTGGTGGCATACGCCTTTAATCCCAGCACTTGGGAGGCAGAGGCAGGCGGATCACTGTGAGTTCGAGGCCAGCCTGGTCTACAAAGTGAGTCCAGGACAGTCAAGGCTACACAGAGAAACCCTGTCTCAAAAAACAAACAAACAAAAAAAGGGCTTCTTCTTTCCCAACAATCTTTGCGGGGCTGCATTTTCTTCATTACTTCAAATAATGTAGCATAACAACACAGAGCTATGTATGAAAATACAGCAGTAGTATTAAACCAGGCAGCAAAGAGATGTGCTAAAACAATGCTAATCATCTCACTAAATTTCCTGGATTATTTCAGAAAATCATTTTTACAAGTTATTCAATGTTATTTATTTAGGGTGCAGCAAAATGTGCCAAAGACAGCTTTGTAGGGTGACTTCTCTCCTTTTAGCATGAGAGTCACAGGGATTGAACTTGGGTCTTCAGGCTTGGCAGCAAGTGCTTTTACCCAGTGAGCCATCTCACCGACATAAATAGTTCTTCTATTCCAGCCACCACTTTGGAGGTAAATCCTGTGCCTTGTTTTCTACTGCCTATTTGAATACTGCACATATGTAACTGTTTCTCTTTCATTTCATACATTTCTCCTGTTTTAATTGTGTATTTACTATATTATAAATAAAACTTTCAGCATTTGTATTCTACCACATCATTTCTGGAGAAACAGTCAAGTTGGTCTTAACATTTTCTTCTATTCTAATTTAATTTATAACCAGATAAGACACACATATACATATATATGTATGTATACAAACAAAGAAATTAAGTTCATCACATTAAGTCATATATGAGAACTGTCCCTGAGGCATGGAATGCACACCAGCCCTTCAGAACACTGACCCGGGGAAACATATAGCAGCTTCCTTCAACACTGGAAGGTTACCTGCCTTGGAATCCATATTGACGCTGGTCATCTCAAAACATGTTCAACATCAGAAAACACAGATGAGTTCCTATAAGCAAGACTGATGATATTTTTGTCTATTTTTTCCAGAATTAATGTAATTTATAAACACAAATCAATCTGTTCACAGTATAGACTACTTTTGAGGAATGCTCTCTCCAAGCTGTTCAACATGGCCCAGCAAGAGAAATTAGAATAACATTATTGCAGAAGACATTTTAGCTATGGTGGGCAGAATGTAATGTGGGAATACTGTGCCTGTGTCCTGGAGGCCTCTTCTGTGGCTTGGTCCACTGGGCCTATAACAGAAGCCGTGAATAGCAGGAGAGCTAGGGTGCAGGAATTATATATACCCCGATTCTGAACCAATAGGGAAACGTAACCAAACTCTAGAGCTGGTGCTGGACCTTAAATTTACCACAAAGCAAATTAATTGTAGACACCACTTCAGTCCCCATTTTCGTCTGAAAGGAGGTACTCAGACACATTTAATAAATGACGAAAGTATACCTTGGCTATTATGACTTCAAAATTTTGGAAATATTTACAGGGATATTTCCTTCAGGGCCTACAGGATTCTGGGCAGCTCTGCTTATAAGTGGTGCTTGTCACCAAGCCAGATGGTCAGTTTAATCCCCTGGGCCTACATAGTAGAAGGAACCCATTCCCACAAGATGTCTTTTGACCTCTACTTGTGCACTGTCCCACACACCAAAATACAAAATAAATAAATGTATTAAATTTAAATAGTTCTTTTATGCCAACCAAAACATAAGCTAGTTGTGTGTGGTGGCCTACAACCTGCTATCCCAGGAGTGAAGAGGCAAGGCAGGGGGCTGCAGAGTAGAGACGGTTTGGGGTATGAAATGAGTTGGAGGCCAGCCTTGGGCTAAATAGCAAGCCCCCTCCTTTTTTTTTTCCCAAATCAAAAATCAAGCAAAACCACACAAATTAAACACCTACACCCCTAATACAATTTTGATTAAAAAAAAAAAAAAAAAAGTCCAGACAACTTACTTCTCATATTAACATCTATAGGATTTACACTGGCAGCATGGACTTTGATAATGACTTCGTTTGGATAGTGTATGATAGGTAACATCATGCTCTGAGTGAATCGAAGGACTTCATTCTTTCCATATTGATCTATCACCCAAGCGGGCATGACAGTGCTCCTCGGAGACGTAGTACTAATGTCCCTAAATGGCGGCTTTGGGATAACTCTGCTTCTCCAGAAGCGAGCAGCAGCACATGCGCTTCTTGTAAGTACACAAGTCTTCAAAACTTCCATCCTGAGCAGGGAGGGATAGAGCCGTGTCCTCCAAAAAGAAAAAGGAGAGAAACTACCTGCAGTGGGTCAAACTAACACACTTCAATTCAGCCAAATGCTGCCAAACCCACTGGTCAATTAAGAGGGGAGGAGCTTTCAGAAAGGAACTCAACCTAATGAAGCAACAGAAGAAAATTGAATTGCTACTGTGCTCCCCCCATCAGAAATGCTCCGGCTAACGTCCAGGCAGCACTCTGTCCATTGCCCCTTCTTCCTTACACTCTCCTTCCCCTTAAAAAAGGAAGGAAACAAGCAGGGAGCCCCCCGGAGGGTCCAGCAAACTGCATCTGCAATCCAGAGACCAGGCGGACTAGACTGGCAGTCTTCGATTCCCGACGCGACCCCGCCGCGGTCTCCTTGTCGGTCCGCACGCCCCGGCTGCCGGAGCGCGAACCAATCGCGTGCAGAGATCATCTCCGCCCGCCTGGAACTCGACCAATCCAGACGCTCGGTGTTGAAGAGGCTCGAGAGGATCCAAGATGTCTGCGCCCATGTAACGCCGGTGGCAGACTGACTTCTTCCTCTGCCCCCCGGTCCTTGAGGCATCGCGCTGACTTCGAGGACCATGCTGGGCAAGACTCTCCGAGAAGTGAGTGGACGAGGCCCGGAGGGGATCCGGGAGGGCGGAGACACTGGAGGACTCCGCGGTCAAGGTCGTCCCGGGTCGCTCCCCACGGCTCGGCCCGCCAGGCCACCTACATTCCCGAGTGGGAAGAGGGATTCGAACCCATGGCTCTTACGCATACATCCCATTCCCACCCCCATACCCAGTCCCAGGAGTGAGAACGTCAGGAGAAATGTTTGCACCGCTGAGCCATAGGGTGGAATTACATCCCTCTCAAGCTTTTTGGGGAAGGTTTCTCATACTGGTCGTTGTAGCACGTTATCTTAGAACGAAATAATTGGTGACTTTAGAAAACAAACAACAACAACAGCATTTTGTATCTTGAGTGACTGCCAAAGAAACTAGGACTCCTACCATTGACTTAACTCCTGAACACCATGTTTGAACCCGCTGCTTAAGTTGTAGGTGGCAACCCCAAATGTAGCAATTTGACAGCCGGTTAAAAGGCAGGTGGGAGGTGTTTCCGAGAGGCAGTGGTCACAGTTCATTTAATTCAAAAAACAAACGCGTTGTGAGTCCAAGATGTTTCAGAGAGCGCCCAGTGGTGCTCCCTCCCGACTTCACTGCCCAGCTGAGGCTGCCTGAAACGTCTCAACTCAGAATCGAGACTATTGGTTTATGAATTGCAGTGTTTTGTTTTGTTTTGTTTTATCGTGTGTGCAACTTGTAGAAATATAAATGTTTAATTGCGTAAATCAAAGACTTTTAATATTTTCCTAAATCACACCTCAGCTTGTAATAATACTTTTCAGTATGAAATTTGTGTATCTTTGGCTTTTATTGTGTTAAGATGCTTGATTCTAAAAATGACTATTTGGGTTATTGACTTGAGTTTCATTTAAAAATCATTAAATAAGGGCTGGAGAGATGGTTTAGAGGTTAAGAGCACTGGCTGTTCCTTCAACGGTCCTGAGTTCAATTTCTAGCAACCACATGGTGGCTCACAACCATCTGTAGTGAGATCTGGTGCCCTCTTCTGGCCTGCTGGCACACGTGCGGGAAGAATACTGTATAAATACTGATAAATAAATCATTAAATAAATTTTGACTTGCTTCTTCCCTTTTGTGCAATGTATTTATGCAAAACGATGTTCTCAACACTGATAATTATCAAATCAAAATATCAGTAAAATGAAAAACATTGAAGTAACAGATACCCTGCCGCCGGGGTTTAGTTCTTTATTTAAAAATAAGCTAGTATGTGCATTTATTGATATGAAAATTTGCTTTAGTCTTTAATAGATAATAAAATTATGTATACCAAAGAAGTTTTAAAATATCTTTATTTTGTGTAAATTTTGTTAGCATGTATGTCCCGCACACCAGAAGAGGGCATCAGATCCCATGGCACTACAGTTTTAGATGGTTGAGAACTGCTATATGGGTGCTGGGAGTTGAACTCAGGTCCTCTGGAAGAGCAGCCAGTGCTCTTAGCTGCCATTTCTCCAACCTCCCCCCCAAAAAAAAAAATTGTTTCAAAATAAATTTGTTTACAATTTATTAGTTAGACTGTCCTTCACTGCCTGTATTCATTAAGTCACTAAGCCCCCTATAATCTGTTCTGTCACTTTATTATTCTTGCTCTTAATTCATATTCTTGCTTTATTATGGGCCACCTGCCTTTATTTGGGGTCAAACTCTCAATTGCTACTATAGTCGGCTTGCCCACGCAGAATCACCTGGGGCCTTAGTTGCTTCAGCTCTAGACTTAATTTGACAGATCTGTGTGATTAAAGCCCAAAGCATATGGCTTAATAGAGTGTCTGGGGAGATTCTGGTAACTTATTATTGAGTACCTGTCCTGCCTGCCATTTCCCTGTTGTGTCTCCCTTTGGGAAGTCTCTACTTTCTCAACTGGCAGCATTTCAAAATAAAATAAAATAAAATAAAAAAAAAAAATATATATATATATATATATATATATATACACACACACACATATGTGTATATGTATGTGTATATATTACAATTATTCTACATTGTATGTGACATATATAGTATCCTACATTGTATGTGGCATATCCTACTGTTAGTGAAAAATTAAATTTGTTCCTTTTTCTTTTTTAGGTAGGAGCTTGTTATGTAGCTCAGGCTAGCCTGGCTAAATTTGTTCTCTAAAAGCAGTGGGGAATCCTCAAAACTT
>OU015750.1:66414011-66438725 GCA_907169655.1 Acomys percivali
AGCCCATAATGTGAACTTCATACATTAACACCTAACTTAAAGTAACACTTTAGTTTTTCTTCTGTAGTCACTGGTTCTTTGAAAGCATGGCTTTGTGGATCTTACCAAATAAAACATTGACCATGAGTAGACTTCGTGAATCTTATTTTTCAGTAATTTACTCTGGCATCCGTTCGCCATGTGATTGAGAGTGCTCAGGTTCATTGCTGCTGAGCTGGTCATGGCGACTTAGCCTTCAGAAAATCTCTATAAAAAGAAAAAAAAATCCCTTGGTGTCTATCAATAAGGTATTTAAATAGTGTTTCCATAAATCTGCAACTGAAATTGTCTCAGGAAGCAGAGCTTTTCAGCCTTCCTAGGGGCTGATTGTCCGTCAGGGTTGATCAGAACCCGCCAGCAATGTTTTAAGTCCCTCCTCTCAACGCATCTCAGTCTTTATGTAGGGAGAGCTGGCCTCCGAAGAAAGTGTGGTCTCACGCCCAGGCTGACCTCAGCCTCTCCGTGTAACTGACAGTGGCCTAGAACCTCCGGACCTCTTCTTCCAGCTCCTGAGTGCTGAGGCATGGGCAGGTGTCTGACCTGGCAAACATTTCTTAGCCACCTAAAGAATAGGAAATAAATATTTATTTACCAGTCTCAATTTAAGTAAGTTGAGTGCACTTTCTCAGTCACATAATCTGTATGTATTTTCCCTCTCTAGTTATTAAACTAAAATTATACTTTCTCACAGACCTTGCAACCAAACATTTATTGACATATTTCAGGACAGTGGAGCTATGGTTTCCTCAGACGTTTCTTTTTCATATTCCTGAAATCTTGTTAAGACGAAGAGGCATTTTATTTATCTCTGAGTGTTATAGCATTGCGTTAATATTAATGAGAGTTCTGACAGGTTAGAAGTGCAGGATCAGGTGCGGTTTTTTTTTTTTCCTCGTCACCCTTCTTAGTGTTCATCTTTCTGAATCTGCTCTGAGGAGACGGCATTTTGACACATAATTCCTATGGAAATGTAGGCTTTACTTTTACACAGCCGTCAGTGAATGCTAATAAGAGACAGTATCTTTTTAAAATTATGAAAGCAACACACTGAGTTTTGTAGCTTACATGGACTTGGTGAGAAAGGAAATATAATTTGCATCTTCTATGGAGTGCAAGTTGCACGGTATTGTTAGGATCTTTATCGGTAAAACCACCCACCAAGAGTAACTTCAGATTGGATGCACCCAAACTGTAAAGTGGTCTGCCTTTGCCTCCCTTGCACTGACGCTCTTGAGCCACATAGAATGAGACATGGCAGTGCAGAGTGATGTGGAAAGTCCAAGGTGTGTTACGCGGGAGCAAGCTAAGGGTGGTAGATGTAACTCCTGTGGAGTAATTATTCCTTAGGCGTGGGTGTCGGCCATGCATGGGGTGTCTGGATCAACATGTGACAGGGTTATTATGGGTTCTGCAATAAGAGAATTTTTACTTATATGTCATATAACTGTAAATGCCTTAAATTTTGCATCAGGCATATACTGCCCATCAGTTCTGTTTTTAAATAATTGTTTAAATTTTCAGGTATGTTGAAATATGCATACATAATTTTGCATTTAATCTGCAGAGCTTTTTCTTTTTCTTTTTTTCATTTGGGAAACCTGAAACTCAGCACCCATTAACCCCACCCCTCCCCTAGGCTCCGGCAGCCTTCTCCTTGCTGTTGCTGTAGAGATGACTGTTCCAGGGACTTCCTGCATGTGCGTCTTACATCTGTCGGCTCGTGACTGGCTTGCTTCGGTTATCACAATGTCCTTAGGGTTACTTTTCCTTTTTAGTTTTTGTTGTTGTTTTGTTGTTGTTGTTTTTTAATAAGAACATCACTTATTCTTGAAATGAGCATTCAGTGTATTGGGTAATGAAAAGTTTTTTGTTTTTTCTTGTTTTTTCTTGTTTTTTTTTTAAGATTTATTTTTTTATTATGACACTTTCAGACCAGAAGAGGGTAGCAGATCACATTATAGATGGTTTTGAGCCACCATTTGGTTGCTGGGAATTGAACTCAGGACCACTGAGAGAACAGAGGTCTCAGCCTGCTCTTAACCTCTGAGCTATTTCTCTAGCTCATGAAGTTTTCAAAGTGAACATTTAAGAAGTATTTTTTTAATCAGATTACTCAAAAAATTTAAAGCTCAGTGATGATGCTGAAACATTAAAACACAATTCACCACAAGTAAATACACAAATTGGCCTGATCTGCAACAAGTATTTTGATCATACAGGTTAAGAATTTATAATAACAAACAGACCTTTTGTTCATTAGCCCTGCTTCTTAGAAGCCAAAAACCTAAAAGCAGTCAAACGTGAGCAGAAGTTTGTGCATAAAGCTCCTTAGCAGCAAAGGTCTGCTAGACGTTATCAAGCCGTATGAAAACAACACAGCTGCCTAGGTAAGCTATGGCCCATCTCCAGCCATGACTCTAAGTGGGAGCGCAAAGGAGTGGTATCTGGATTTCTGGGGAAAGTATTTAGTTTGTGAAAGCATACTGCCTTTTGTTAACTTGAATTTTTAAAAAATATTTACATGTAGTCTCACCTTTTTTTTTTTTAATGGCAGCAAGAGGTGATTATAAACAAACAAACAAGGATGGAAATTTAGGATTACAGGATGCTCTCCAAAAAAGAAAAACACGTTTTTTTTAAAAACAGTCATAAAGCCAGGCATAGTGGTACCTGCCTACAGTCCCAGCACTCAGGAGACAGGCAGGAGGGAGGGCTGAGTCTGCCAAATGCTGACAGTGCTTGCTGCTGAGTCCTTGTGCTTTTCTTTACCATATGAACCCTTTGAAATGAGCATAGATTGCCCTGTATGAGTATATGGTGGATTCTAAATGCAGCTAAAAGAATGTCATTGCTCTAAAAAGAATTCTCTTTCCCTCCCAGGGCTCTAGGATCGGACACTGGCGGCTCCACCAGGAATCCTGCTGCCCACTGTGGGGTCGTCGGCTTCAAACCAACATATGGCTTAGTTTCCCGCCATGGCCTCATTCCGCTGGTGAACTCGATGGATGTGCCAGGGATCTTGACCAGATGTGTGGATGATACAGCAGTTATGTTAGGTATTTCTGTGGTTACATAGTGCTCAAAAGCCTCACCATAAAACATTATGTCCGTCACACATAAGGATTTCTCCTTGCAGGTGTACTGGCTGGCCATGACCCCAAAGACTCCACCACTGTGCAAGACCCTGGGAAGCCATTCGTGATTCCCAGCCTGGTGGATGTGAGCAGGCTGTCTGTAGGAATTCCAAAGGTAACCTCCTTTGGAGGCAAATGCAGAGGGCAGACTTAGGAGGCAAACTGGTGGGTTTTGAATCTCTATACCGCCACTTTTGCTGGCCATGTGACCACTTCTCCATAAGCCCAGTGTCTCCATTTGTGAAATAAGGATGACAAAATACAGACCCTAAGAGCTGTGAAGATTAAATATGATTATCCTATAAAACAAGGGTCTGTAAGTATTCCTTGGAAAGAAAGAGACACTGTTTTGGATTTTGTAGATAATAAATCTGGGCTTTTTAACTCATCCATCGTAGTGAAAAAGCAGCCATAGGCAATATGTAAATAAATATGTCTGTGTACCAGTAAAATTTTATTTTCAAAAGTGGATAACTATAACATCTTGCCAGTGGTCACAGTTTGCTGATCCCTGATGTAAAAGACATAGGCATATCTTTTCTAGTAAGGACCCATTAAATGTTATTGCATTTATTTTTATTATTACCATTTAGACTATACTTATGGCAATAGAAATTAATAATCTATACATGTGAGTAACAAAATTACTGACACTCTAAAGTTTAAAAAAATCAAACTTGTGTGTGTGCCTATGTGTCTGTGTATGCCAGTTTTGTGGGGTTTTATTTAAATTTTAATTTATTTAAAAGTGTATGTGTGTGTGTGTGTGTACATTTTGTGTATATGTGTGTGTGTATATATATATATATATATATTTGGTGCCCCGTGTATGTTGTGCCTGTGGAGGCCATAGAGAGGGTGTCATATCCCCTGGAGCTGAAGTTATTGATGGTTGTGAGCTGTGTGACATGGTTGCCAGGAGTTGAACTCACACCCTTTGGAAGAACATCCAGTGCTCTTAATGGCTGATCCACCTCTCCAGTCCCTTTTATTATTTAAAGTCATAGGTAGGTATGTGTACCTGCATGTGGGTGTGTATGTATGAGCAGAAGGGCCCAGAAGGACAGAGACATCAGATTTCTGGAGCTGGAGTTAGAGATGCTGGTGAGGCGCCTGATGTGAGTGCTGGGAACCAAGCTCAAGTGAAGTAGGCGCTCCTACCTGCTGAGCCCGGCCTGACTTCCCGCTCACTTACCCTCTGGCCTCTGTCTCTCAGTCACCACAATTATAGGTGTGTACCACCCTAGCCAATTACATACCCAACAATATAGTAATATTTAATATATCTTAGAAATCTTTTAGAAAAATAAGTTACCCTGCAGAATGAGACTTCTTAATTTTGGCACCATTGGTATTTTATTCTAGAAGGTTCGTTCTGTGCTAGAACACTGTCTTTGCATCACAGGGCATTTAGCAGCATCCCTGGCCTCTACGCCTATGACACGGCACCCCTTAACCACTACAACCCAGGATCAAAGCATCCACAAACATGCCCCTGCTACAGAGAAGTGCTACTTCTAAAAGGCTGTTCATCAAGATAACTGTCTGTGCCTACTCTAAGGAACAAGATAGATCCAGGCTTTAGAAGTGGAACCTAGTAGAGTCCAAGGCCCTGCGTTGGTGTAATGTATAACACTGGGTGTGCTGCCTCACTTCCTGACTCTCAGGACTTTTCACCCATAAACGGAGGGATGCTCATTCCCATGTAATGGCTGTGAAAAGCATAACCTGAGAGAACCTCCGAGAAGTGTCAGTAGGGCACATGATACATAGGAAACACAGCAGATGTGAGTCTCCATCAGACCACCAAGTTTACAGTTACGTCAGCTAATGCTGTTCAGTACTGTGCCCGCTCGCATGCCACCAACGTTCTAGTCCCGGCTTCCTGTGTTGTCAGCATTTTAGTGTGTTGCCAAAGATTTTATTATGCACATGTTTATGAGTCTATCTAGACTTTCCAATTTCTGCATTTTGTTTTGTTTTCTCTAAGGAATATCTGGTACCAGAATTGTCAAGTGAAGTACGGTCTCTCTGGTCCCAAGCTGCTGACCTCTTTGAGTCTGAGGGAGCCAAAGTGATTGAAGTCTCCCTGCCACACACCTGCTACTCAATTGTCTGCTACCACGTGCTGTGCACATCAGAGGTGGCATCGAACATGGCCAGATTTGATGGGCTACAATACGGTACGGTGGCGGCTTTGGCTGCTTAAGATACCTCAGACATTTGAAAGATTCACGTGCTAGACAGTATAATGATCCGGGATGGCATCAGTCTTTTCCTCTATTATTTTAGCATTGAGCTTACTTATTCTGTTTTATGTTTGGTTCTCTGGACTGAAGGAAAAATCTTGAAGGGATTGTCTTTGTGTGCACAGGCCATCCTATGTAGAGCTGGCAGGGTAGAGCTCAATCAAAGTGCATGGAGGGACAGACAGATGCATGCATGGGTGGATGGTCAGATGCATGCATGGGTGGATGGACGGTCGGGTGCATGCATGGACAGTCAGATGTATACATACATGGATGGACAGATGCATGCATGGAGGGACAGTCAGATGTATACATACACGGATGGACAGATGCATGCATGGAGGGACAGTTGGATGTATGCATGGATGAATGGAGGGATGACATAAAGGTCTCTCGTGGTTGTTCTCATCTCTCCATGGCTAGTCCTCATAACTAAGTGGTCAGTCAGTCACAAAACAAATAAAGAAGAAGTTGGCCAGGAAAGCTCTCTGAGATCCATGTTGGTCACAGGACTGCTTTACAGCCAAACCTTTCTCAAGTAATGGTTTTCTCTTGTGCTCAGGGCACAGGTGTGACATCGATGTGTCCACTGAAGCCATGTATGCCGCAACCAGACAAGAGGGATTCAATGACGTGGTGAGAGGAAGAATTCTCTCAGGAAACTTTTTCTTATTAAAAGAGTAAGTAAGACAGTTGCTTTAATAATTTTCCCTATATCTAAGAATTTTTGCTATTCTCAAAACCTTAAAATTTTTATATCTAATACCTACTGGCTCAACTAGTAGAGTATGTGCCTAGATGCCTGAGGCCCCAGGTTTGATGCCCAGCACGGGTATTGTGGTAGTGAATGCCTGGAACCCCATCGCTGCGGAAGCAGAGGCAGGAGGGTCAGAAGTTCAAATCCATAGTGAGTTCAAGGTTAGCCCGGGATGTGAGATCCTATTAACAACAACAACAAAGGAGCACCAGCAATAAAGACCAGGGAGCTGGGAAGACAGTTGATTGGTAAAGAGTTCTTGCTGCGTAGTCATGAGGACCAGCTCATCCCAGCTCCTTCCTAATAGGCTGGGCGTCCTGTGCATGTCTATAGCCGCGGATGTGACAGGGTGGAGACAGGAGGGTCACTGGGATCTGCAGGTAGCAATAGAGGATGACACCTGCGTGTTGAAGGAATACTAATATTTAATGTTGATCCATATGATTATTAAGGCAGCAGTTATTATTTAACCCACTATGATATAAATAGATGACACAGAAACCTGTTAGATATTTTTCAATATGCCTATACACTGGAACTTGGCAGAAACTAACCCCCTAAGCTATCTTTTCTAATCCCAGCCAAAATCCCATAAATACTTGCACATGTTAACTCAGAGCATGGCTGATCTGACAATAGATCACATTCAAAGATCTTCTAGGTCTGTGTGATCCGGCTGGGATACAAACAAGCCTTTAAACCAGGAGACAGTGGCAAACAGATCTGAGTTCAAGGCCAGCCTGGCATAGAGCAAGTATTAGGTAAAGAAAAGCTTAGGTCCAGGTGTAGTGGTGCATCCCTTTAATCCCAAATGAAGGTAAAGTTAGTTTCTAGAAGGAAGCACCCATGTTTGAAAGTGATGTCTGATTGAGTGGCAGAAAAGGTGACAAATCAGAGAAGATTTGACATAATAGGATACACCCAACTCTGACAAGAAGAGAGAGGAAAAGGAAGCTACTTAAGAGGTAGTTTCGCAGAGGAGGCCATTTTGTCAGAACAGTAATAGAGAGATGGGTTGCAGAGAGAGAACTCAGGTGAAGACCAAATAAGAAGCCAGAAGATTAGAAACCATTGTTGGAGTTAGTTTGAGGCCAAGCAGAGCAATTCTGGGCCAAGGGAGAAGCCAGATTAAATAAGTCAGCTGGGAGAAGAGTTTGAGCCAAAACAGCTGAGTTGAGCCAGCCAGCCCAGAGCTCAGAAAGAACAAGTAAGGGTGAGCTTATTAAGCAGCAAGTCTCAGAGGCTGAAAACATTCTAGGCCGAGGTCAGATTGTACAACTGCTAGAAGCTTCCAGGACTAGGCCTAGGCCAGCAGAAGGAGGCAGTAAGCCAGGATAATAAAAATTACTTTTACAAAGCTGCTTCTCTGCAGCACATGATCCTCAGAGCCAGCTCCTCCCAGCCACAGCCACCACACCTGCATCTGTAGCTCTGTAGAGCTCCGTAGTCAAATGGTGCAGGAAAGATGCATGATGTTTCTGTAGCATTGAAAAAAAATAAGAGAAAAAAAAAATCACATTTTTATCTTCCTTTATTTGGTTCTGGGACTGGAGTTGTCATGTCCAGATTTACACTTGAGGAGTGTAAGCCATTAAAGCAGCTTTGGGAGCCAGGAGGAGTTTTCTCTTCCCTCTCTCTGTTGCACTGACTCATGGTTACGTCTGTGTCTGGCTCTCCCCCAATCTCCTAATAGTCTTGGAACTCCCTTTAATTTTATCTCCGCCCTCCTAGACCGCTTATAAAATGCAGAACTGCACCGCTGCATGCTTTCATGTTTCTCTTGATGGGACCTGCTTCCTGGTGGATGTGAGGCCAGTCAGCTTCCTGTTGTTGATGATGAGGCTGCTCAGCTTCCTGTTGTTGATGCTGGCGGATGTGAGGCCAGCCAGTCATCCTCACACTGTAGATAGACTGAGACGTGAGGATAGAGAGGTGCGAAAGCCCTCAAGACCCAAGTTTTATCTACTGTACCTAAAAGTAACTTAATCACGGTGTACCTCACCCCAAAATAAATGCTCTGACTTAGTGATAGCCCCACAGGACTGTTTGATTTTGTGGTTATTTGGTAGAATTGCATTTAGTAGTGAATTCTAATGAATAAATTCCAGTGATAAACTTTTAGAATAACAGTACAATTGAGCAAAATTCATCTTTATAAGTTGTTAGGAATCAGCCAGGTATGGTGGCATACACCTGTAATCCCAGCACTCAGGAGGCAGAGGCAGGCGAACCTCTTAGTTAAAGGGCAGCCTGGTCTACAGAGTGAGTTCCAGGACAGCCACGGTTACACAGAGAGACCCTGTCTTGTAGAACCAAAATCAAAGAATCTTTTTTTTTTTTAATTTCTTTATTTATTATTATGTATACAGTGCTCTGCCTGCATGTACATTTGCAGGCTAGAAGAGGGCATCAGATCACATTATAGGTTATTGTGAGCCACCATGTGGTTGCTGGGAACTGAACTCAGGACCTCTGGAAGAGCAGTCAGTGCTCTTAACCTCTAAGCCATCTCTCCAGCCCACAAATCAAAGAATCTTAATTGTGTACTGCCGGATGTAGTGGTCAGGTCTGTAATTCCAGCACTAGCTAAGGTCTGCGTAGTGAGTTCTAGGCCAGCCATGCTGCATAGTGAGACCCTGCCTCAAAAATAAAATAGTGATTGACCAAGAAGAAGGCTCAGTAAGTAAAGGCATTTGCCACCAAACCTCATTGGTCACCCAAGTTTAACTTCTGACTGAGACGCACATTATGGAAGGAAGGAGGTGATGCTGCCTGCTTGTCCTCAGACCTCTACTGAGCCGTTCCATCCCTCTCCCACACAGTAAATAAATTATAATAATAGTCTTGGTGGTCCCTGGTCATAAAGCTGAGGATCCAGTGGTTCTTTAGGAACCTAATATAAGAGAATTGCCTTTAAAAAACAAAAGAGAAAATAAAACTCTTCAAGATATCTTTGCATTTCTCCACAGAAATTATGAGAATTATTTCGTCAAAGCACAGAAGGTGAGGCGTCTCATTATGAAGGACTTCGTGGATGTTTTTGACTCTGGAGTGGACGTCCTGCTCACCCCCACCACCCTGAGTGAGGCAGTGCCATATGTGGAGTTCATCAAAGAAGACAACAGGACGCGCAGTGCCCAGGATGACATTTTCACACAGGCTGTAAATATGGCTGGTGAGGACGCCTTAAGAATGTCGTCGTAGTTTCTGCTAGTGTTCGAGACAGACTCCCTGGTCTTCCGGTCAGGCTCTAGCAGGATTGTTTCCTAAAGACAGGACTCTGTCCTTCTGGAGTACTGGGGGTGGGGGGAAGGAAATGGGTGCAGGGAGCAGGAGGGGGCTCTGTGTGTGGCCTGTGCGTGCATGCTGTATATATACATTTTCTCAGTGAGTGAGCACTGATAAGCCCGGACCTGAATCCACACTTGTTGATATCTTGTATCAGCTTCCTTCTCTCTCTGTCCTTCTACACATATCCTCCACTCCCCACCCCACCCCCCAGCACACACTGTTCTTAGCCGGCTCCCTTGAAAAACACCTTCCAGACATGACATTATACAGCCGAGGAAATTTAGCACAAATCTGAGAATAGACTCTCCTCCTAAACACAGCTCCACTGTCACATCTGAGAAAACTAACATGAGCCCCCAAAATAATCTAAATATAGTCCATAGTCAAAGTTTCTCTGTAGTGCCAAAATGTCTTTTAATTTTGCTCTGATACCTACTTTTGTTCCTGATCTTTCTTTAAGGTTTGTAGTGATCACCTCAATGTGTCTGTTACTGTCTGTAGAACCACACCGGGCTTTACTTCAGTCAGCAGACTATTAAATTGACCCCACTTCTGTTTTCTGCTTTTACTCTTTGTCCTGAAGGACCCAGGTTTTCCTTTTATTACGTCTTTCATGTTTAAAGACATCCCTCTGCCTTTCTTGTAGTGTAGGTCAGCTGGCAGCAAATGCTCTAAGCTTTTCTTATGCTTTTCTTATGTGTCTTGATTGTCCTTCAAAGGCATGCTTGCTGGATATGGGGTTCAGGTTCAGTTGCTTAGGTGACATTGTGGCGTGGGGGTGAGGGTTGCTTCACTGGGGTCTGGGGGGAACAGCTGAAGGGAAAGGCAAAGTTAATGACACATGCCATAAGCCTGTTTTTTAATATTAAGCTAAAGTTCTTTTACATAGAAAAGGAAGCCTGCTGACCACTTTCCTCAGCTACCCAGTCTCTCCGGGAAGTCCCCACCTTTTACATATTTTCTCCTAAAAGGCACCTTCTTCCATGCTTGATTTCCTGACTGCTCCCTTGTAATTGAGTCAAATAAACATTTTAGCAGGAAGCTAGTTTCCCCACTGTGGGAAACTAGGTTGTTGGGTTAGGAAGATGGCTCATGGGGCTGGGGAGGTGGCTCAGTGGGTAGAGCACTTGCTGCATAAACACAAGGATCAGAGTTCAGACCCCCAGCACCCACGGGAAGCCAGGTGCAGCAGTGTGCACCTGTGGCCCAGTACGCCCAATGGGAGGTGGAGAGGAGACCCCTGGAAGTCACTGACATACACCACAGTGAGCAAGAGCCCTTGTCACAGGCCCGGAGCGAGGCAAGGGCCAACACTGAGCTTGTCTTGACATATATGCACACACAGACACACACACACACACACACACACACACACACAAAGAAAAGAAGATAGCTGCCAGATCATTCCTAAGCAGAGGCCATAGAGGGGTACTGCTTACTGACTTGCTCACCCTGCTTTCTTATAGAACCCAGGACCACCGCCCACTGTGGGCTGGGCCTCCTCCATTTATTAATAATTGAGAAAATGCCCTACAGGCTTGCCTACAGCCAGAACTTGTGGAAGCATTTTCTCAATTGAGACTGCTGATGACCCTAGCTTGTGGCAAGTCAACATAAAATTAACAGTACATTGTTGAATGAAGATACATGCATGCATACATACATACATACATACATACATACATACAATTTTTTTTTTTTTATTCTTTGACATTTTCATACTGTGACAGGTGTGTGGTGTCGTCAGCTGTGAGATCTTATTATCTAGTTCTGCTTGGAAATAAAAAGCAATGGCAACAGCCTGCATTGTTTTGGGATCTCCTTGGGACACCACAATCCTGACCAACCGTTCAAGGGAAAGTATGCTACAGTTGGCACAGGCCTTTTTATTGGCTGTCTGGCTTCTGTGAGGAGCACCGTCCCGCATTAAGGGCAACTGCATTTAAACCTTCCCATGTATGCACATCATTAGGAAGTTTACAGAGCGGTAGGCTTCCATGTGCTTTTCAAGCATCTTTATGTTAGTTTCCCTTCCCCACCCCCTCTTACCACCCCTCCCCACCCCCTCTTACCACCCCTCCCCCTACCCCCTCTTATCACCCCGTCCCCCAGCCTCCCTCCTCTTAGTCTCCTTCCCCTTTGCATCACCTGTGGCCTCCAACCGTCTTTCACTCAAGATCTTCCTTCAAATGGCACTTTGAGGTTACATGACTATTTCATTCCCCGATAACCTGGAACCCAATTTTATCATCCATTGATAATTCTTGAGTTATTTATCCTGAAAAGTACAAAATGTTGATTTTTCTGTCACTCCTTTTTTTTTTTTTTTTTTTTTTGGTTTTTTTTGAGACAGGGTTTCTCTGTGTACCCTTGACTGTCCTGGACTCCCTTTGTAGACCAGGCTGGCCTCGAACTCACAGCGATCTGCCTGCCTCTGCCTCCCGAGTGCTGGGATTCAAGGCGTGCACCACCACCGCCCGGCCTACTCCTTCATTTATTAACTAGAAGCCTTCCCTAAATGAGTTTTCCTTTCAAAAGAAAAAAAAGGCAATATATTACAAGTGATTCTGTTATTACTGTTTTTGATGTTCAGATTGTCTAAACTCTGGCCAGTTATCGAGTTACATGTGTCCTTTACACCTGACTGCATTTACATTTGTCCAGCACAGCAGGTGTTTCAGGGGCTTGTCCTTTTGTGCCCCAAACCTAGAACCATGACTGCTGGGAGCGATTTCTTACCTAGTGGATTGACAAGTTCATAATCGTAACCACAGGCTGTAAGACAGGCAGCTCTCGATTGGCTGGTGGGAATTCAAATGGATAGAGCTTCCTTCAGGGCAATTTTTTTTTATTACATACCCAATTATCATTTTGTGAAATAATCATTCTTTATTCAAGAAACTCAAGAATGGCAGAAAGTGTGTATCCAAGATACTGTGCACTGTGGCGCTGTGTTAAATAGCTAAGCACTGAACACTGCACAAATGCCCCATTGTAGAAGACTGGTTGGGTAAGTTACAATAAAGCCACAAGTATTAGAGTGCAGCCATAAGGAGGAAATAGTGGTTTCTGTGAACTGATATACAGTGATTCCATATAAATTAGTATATGGATAAAGCATGGTGCAAAGAGGTGGAGATACTGTTGTCATAGTTTGGGGAGAGAAGGTCTTTTCTTTCTTTATTTCTTTTTCTTTTTGAGATGGGGCTTATCTGCATAGCCCTGGCTGTCCTGGAACTCACTATGTAGACCAGGCTGACCTCAAACTCACAGAGATCCACCTGCCTCTGCCTCTGAGTGCTGAGTTTAAAGGCGTGCACCACCACACCCGAATATCATAGTTTGTTATCGTAGTTTGTTTTAAGTTTTATTCTCTTCATAAGCACAGGGAAGAGGGTTCAGCTGATGGCTCTTTTTCTTCCTCAGGCTTGCCTGCAGTGAATGTCCCTGTGGCCCTCTCAAAACAAGGGTTGCCAATAGGACTGCAGTTAATTGGACGTGCGTTTTGTGACCAGCAGCTTCTGACAGTTGCCAAATGGTTGGAGAAACAAGTGCAGTTTCCTGTTATTCAACTGCAGGACCTCACGGATGATGGCACGCTGGCTCTTGAAAGTGGAAAGTTAACTTCTGTTTCTCTAAACCAGTAGTAATCAAGTACCATGTACCTGGCTGGGATGGGATGCTGGGAATCCAGCAGCTGGGCCTCAGGCTTGCTAGGCGAGCCCTCTGCACTGGACTGAATCCCCAGTTCTGCATCACACACTTAAAATGACTCTAAGAGGTGTTCTCCAGAATGTCAGGGATCTTGCTCAACCCTGAGATTAGGTTCACTGTCAACCCCGTCTGTCTTGGAAATCACTTCTTCAAATCCATGTGATGCTGTTATTTGTAATATTCTATAAATTCAAGTACTGAATTTTACCCTCTTGATTGTCTTGATGAGTGTTCTCTATTTGGATTTCTTGAGCCCAAATTAGATGAATTCTAATAGAAATATTTCATTTACTCCTCTGAAGTGTCATCATTGAATATCTCTCTGTCTTTGCTAGGACACTTGTCACCTCACATTCATCAGGCTTTCTAGTTTGACAACAAATGAAAGTAGGAAGTTGAATTACAAATATACTTATGTGCTTAGAAAAATTTAGAAATATGAAGGCTGTGAGAAAATATTG
This sequence comes from Acomys percivali, assembly GCA_907169655.1. Taxonomy (NCBI): domain Eukaryota; kingdom Metazoa; phylum Chordata; class Mammalia; order Rodentia; family Muridae; genus Acomys; species Acomys percivali. The sequence goes on from OU015750.1 coordinate 66,427,657, forward strand.
AGGCAGAACCCCTGGACTGCTTTGTCTCAGGAACTCAACTTGCCTGTTACTTTCATTAACGACATTCCCTCTTCCAGGGGTCCCCCAATTCCCAGATGCTCAGTCTGATTACACTTGAAACAGTCCATGTGCCAGGCTCGCCTGTGCTCTCACATAGTCACCTGAATCCCTGAAAGAAAAGTATCTATCAGAAAACTGCACTACGTTTGGCGCTCCGCATCTGTTGATTCCACATTTATAGAGGAACCACTACCAGCCACAGATCATAGTTCAAAACTAACTAACAAGGGTTAAAAAGACGATAATTCTAGAAAGTTCCAAGAGGCCCTGCTCTGAGTACTCGAATGAGTCCATGCAAAGAAGTAATGTGTAGTTATTAGAGATTCTAGGTAAGCCAAGAGTTTAAAATATATGGGAAAATATGCAAATCTCTGCCATTTTACATAAGGAATCTGAATCCATTCCTCTGGAATAAATACTTAAATAACAAGAAGAAGCCATCTTCGTTGAAAGGGCTGATGTAATATAAAAAGCAAGCAAAACAACAACAAAAGCCTTTTGCCCTCATCTTTTCTTTAGCTGTATCTAATTTGGGTTTTGGTTGTTTTGGGATCATGTTGATATATATTGTGTGTGGGGGGCCTGGTTTAGCTGTTGTTTGCCTTCATTTGCTTGTTTTGTTGTTTTGTTTTCTTTTTTTTTTTTTTTTTTGAGGCAGGGTCCCACAGTGTAGTCATAGCTGGCCCGAAACTCAGACAGATCCACTGGCATCCTCCTTATGGACACTGGGATTAAACACACGTTCGGTTTTACGTCTCTGTCTTGTTATATAGCCCATGTTGCCCTTGAACTCGCTATATGGCTCAGGCTGAATTCAAACTCCCAACTGCTGGGATTACAGGCTTGGACCACCACACCTAGCGAGATGCATGTACTTTGAGATGAAAAGATTTTAGAGAATATTTACTCCTGCCTGTATGTCACCCTGAGCTACACTGACTATTTGAAGCTGGAAACAGAAAAATGAAGCAGTTACTGCTCTCTCATAATAAATCCCACTAGGGTAAGTGATGCCCAATCTGTATCTCTTTCTCCTCTATCTTTACCTTAAGCCCAAGATACCTCATTGTGCCGTGTCATTTGAACTGGCATGACATTTAAGGTGGGGAGGGGAAAGTTAGAATCAACAGTAGAAGCATACCAATGTGAGAAACTGTGATGTGCTTGTAAAACTTGGCATGCTGATACTACATAGAGCCAAAGGACAGGGGTGGAGGATGGGGGAGTGTTCTGTGCTGGTCCACACTTAAGTCATCTGAAACCAGAGGGGCAGAAGGTGACACCAGGTCTGTGTTACCAAGGTGAATGTGAGCCAGGTGCATGCACAGAGGAAGGAAGTCCTAAGTGTGACAAACAGTGGGGACTTGTTAGAAAGTAGCCTGGACTTTCTTTTTTTCTCTCTCTCTCTTCAGTGTAAGTGTGGGGGGGCGGGTGGGGGGAGAGAGAGAGACATCTGCGCATATACCAGGTGCATAAAGAAAGGGGAGGCAAGTTACAACACAAAAGTTGAGATCACAGAACAACCCTGTGGAGTTAGTTCTTTCCTGCCACCTTTGGTAGATTCTGGGCTTTCTCAGTAAGGGCATTTACCCACTTGAGCCATCTAACTGGTCCATAGCCTGAATATTCTAGTATAAACAATGCCTTCAGAATTAGAATAACAGGATTTCCAGTTGCTTTGTTGTTGAAGACAGGAACATCCAAGTTGCTGACTTAGTTAATTTTCTTGTTGCTGTGATAAAATATTCAACAAAAACAACTTGAGGGGCTCATTTTGGTTCACAGTTTGAGGGTACAGTCGGTGGTGGGACGTCAGGGTGACAGGAGCTGGAAGCAAGTAGGCACGTTGGGTCCACAGTCGAGAGAGAAATGAGGCTGTGCTCAGCTTTCTCCTTTCAGCGCAGTCCAGGACCCACGGAATGGGGCCAGCCTCCATTAGCGTGGGCCTTCCCACCTCAGGGAACCTTATCTAGGTAGTCCCTCACAGGTATGTGCTGAGGCTAGCTGAGGGTAGCCGCCTCTAACTAATCCCTTAAGTGTGCTGGGGCCTTAACATCCCAGCCAATCCCAAATCCTGTCAAGGCGACAGCCAACACCAACACATTTGCCTCAGACTCAGAATTCTGTCTCAGCTTCCTGGGCACTAAGTTACAGCATGCAGTGCCACATCCAACTACTAGGAGACAGGACAGTTAAAAAGACGGTCCCAGCAATCAAAGGCTGTTTAAGATATGTAGCTTGTATAAAAGTAAATAGTTGAAGAAATCAATAAAGTGATGAAAGACAAAGGCGAGAGATACAGCCAGGCTTAAGGCAGTATAATGCAGTATAGTTAGAGTATAGACTATAGTATAGTATAGACTATAGTATAGATAGTATAGAATAGACTATAGTATAATATAGTATAGTATAGACTACAGTATATATAGTATAGTATAGTATAGTATAGTATAGTATAGTGGGGAATCACCCAGCAACTTTCCTGATGGGGCAAAGCCATGGGATTTAAAGAGCAGATGAACCTGTCTTTGACTGCTGCGGCTGCCATTTGGTACTAGATAACACACCTGAGCTTCTGTACCCCATCTACAAAATAAGGGTTTAGTCTCTGCTGGGTGGGTTGAATTTAAATGATGCTCTGTGAGCACCCAGCATGAGACCTAACAGGCAGGCATTCCATCATTTGTGGTTATGAGACAAGGGCTGAAACTGTAGACTTGAGCTCTTCCGACAGAGGCAGTATGGTAAAGCAATGACACAGGGTCAGCTTTCCTGGAAAGCTTATATACCTCCCTGGTGTTCTAGCATCCTCTGAAAGTACTTTAAAATGGATAGACTACATATTTTAAATAATTTTATATTTTTAATACAGAATTGGCTATCTCATGGTTCGGAAACATGGAGGTCTTCAAAGACCCCTGGCTCTGAAAACCAAACCAAGAGCAGGGCTGGATGCTCCTCAGAGCTGGATGGATGCTCCTCAGGGCAGAGGCTTTTCAGGGCTGGATGTTCCTCAGGGCTGGATGCTGCTCAGGACTGGATGCTCCTCAGGGTGGAGGCTCCTCAGGGTGGAGGCTTCTCAGGGCAGAGGCTCCTCAGGGTGGAGGCTCCTCCAAAGTGACCACTCCATATCCTTGCAGAGAAAATTTTTTTGACAGCTAAATTCTTTTCCATGGAAACCATGTCTTAATCCAGCCTATAGACAGATAATTGAAGCTCAGAAATACTGTGTCTTAGCTACAATTACATTATTGGGAAATTTTTACGGTAAATGCTACTAAAAGGCCACTGGTCTATCCATCAAGGGAAGAAGTTAACAAAGCATCATGAGCATCTAATCATAAGCAGTTTCACCCTGCGGAGTCTTCCAAGATAAATTACTTACAAGAAAACGAAAATGGGTAAGAATGGTGAAAGCTTTCTGCCAAATGATACCTGGCAATTTTAGCATACGCTATAGAATATTTTTCTGATTTCTCTGAGTGGATGAATGCACTGAAAGTACCCAAAACTGGCCTCAAGTCATTAGCACACCCACTACGAGGAAGCGAGTTTGAAAACTTCAAACAACAAAGTATTCTAATTCTAATTCTCTACTCTAATTCTTCTATAGACAATGTCTAAAGATGTTTATGGTTTTAAAGTCATATGCAAATTGTTCTTCATGGAAATGGCCAATAGGATCCGAGTCATTGATTCAGCATTGAGGCAGTTTGAATGGTGAGACACTATAAAGTGGAAATTTGGATTTTGAACTTAATTGTATTAGAGAACAGAGAGAAAAATTAGTAAAAAATGATCTTTATTCTGGAAAGTGTTCACCACTGGATGAGGGACGTTAACACCTATGGGTGGGGACAGCAAGAATGATTTTTTTAAGGGCTGAAGATGAATTCTGTAGCCAACAGGAAAAGAGGCAACTGAGTAAGAAGGTGTTTGCGAAGTCAGATGGCAGGTCAGAAGATGTTTGTATTGGGTTTCTTTTTCACTTCATATTTTATTCAAATATGTAAAATGCAAGGCAGTCAAGACCCACCTACCCACCACCTGTGAAGCTAACACTAACATTTTACATTCATTAATCTACATATCTGTATATATCAAAGTATGCTTCTTATGCATATCATACTTTGGATCCAATATATACTGTTTTATGTATAATTTACATACTATAAAATGCACACATCTTAAGTATACAGTCCCTGAGTTTGCCATCTGCACTAACCTAACTCAAATTCCTATTCATCTATATATAGGCCATTACTATCAGTTTGTCACCCCAGTAAATGTCCTTGTGACTCTCCTGTCCATCTGTCCCTCCCTCCAGAAGCCACCCTTCTGATTCTTATTTCCCAGCACAGCTTAGTTTCACTTATTCTCAGACTACATGGGTGTAATTTCCCTGACGAAAATGCAAGGTTTCAGCCTCTGAATGACTTGAGCTGTTTTAACAAGTTTTACTAATTATGAATAGAGTCGATGTTCTGAGTGGGAAGGCAAAGGGACTTAAAAGGCAGAATAAGAGAAGAGAAAAGCCATGTCATCTCATTATATAGTAGTATATTGTTAAGACTTCATGCAGAGTAGTTTCTTTGACAAAAGGATGATTCATGAATCGGACAGCACTCGGAGCCGTAACAGATTCAGAGGGTTCACCGAGTGGCAAGCTTGCAGAGGCTGGACAAAGTGCTGTGTGACACTCTTCCTGGGGCCACATGAACAAACATCTACTCAGCCCAGATAGGATGTCAGTGACAGGCCAAAGAACGGATACCACCAAAGTCCAACTCCATCATCCAATGAGTCTTATTGGGGGCTCCTTACAAAATCGTGGGTAAGCAGTAAACACAGGAGCAGAAATAACTCAGAGAGGCTTCGCTAAAGCCTACCTCATCGTGAGTGGCTGCTCACAGAAGCTGGAAACCCAGACACTGAATGAGTTGCAGGAAGCGCATCGCATTGGGTCTGAAAACGAGCAGCTCTCTGGCTCTCTACCTCTTCCAGGAGGCTCCGCTGCTCTGAGCCAGCGTGGGCAGGTTGGCTTCTCCGAGAGTGTTTCTCAGCTCTCCAGTCCTTACTGCTTATATAAGCTAGGAGGGGAAGGGGTCTAGTGACTCTGGTAGGTTTCAGGAACTTCCTGAAGTTTTTGCATTGTTTACTTCCTGAACTCAATGAGCTTCCTCACAGGTTGGAATGATTCTCTTCCCCTCAGAACACCCCATCTTAAGGAGCCTCCTTCCCTCCAAGAGGGGAAGATTTTTATGGTTGAGGAAACTGCTACCCAAGAAGCACCTGATTGCCTCCAACTAACCACCTGCTGTACTGGCATGGTACGATAAAGCTTTCACTTTATTGGAGTATGAGCTAATAGGAAGTTCCTAGTTCTAGAACCAACTGCATCTAACTGAGGCTTTTTTTAAAAATTCACTATAATGTTTCCAAGCTACGGTCTTCCATGCTTTCCAAACAGATCTAGATATACAGCCCCATGACAAGGACCTTTTCTTGTGTTACTTTACCAGTATGTATATATGTTTGTATACAATTCCATTATATGTTAATGGACTAGTATCTGACCTCACCCACTGTGCAACCATCACCCCTGACTCCAGAACTTCTCAGAATCCCACACAGAAGCTCTGTGCTGGTCCCCAGCCCCTCACCATGCCTGGGCAAATACACTTTACTTTCTATCTCTGTGAACTTTGCATGTTCTCCACATCTTATAGGGTGTGATCTCCTGGCTCTGACTTCCCTTACAGTACAATATGTCCAGAGCCATACATGTGTGGCCAGTACCGGCTTCTCTTTCCTCCTTACAGAGTGATAGTCCGTGGTTTAGTGGTGATGCACATTTCACTTAGCAATCAGTGGGCATTTGAGCTGTTACCGCAGCTTTGATATTAAGAATGATGCTGCCAGGAAGATGTACGTCTGTGGTGTTTTTCTGTGTCATGGATCACGCCTAGGACCTCACGCATGCTAGGCAAACACTTTACCGCCCAAACCATTGAACTTCTCAGAGGAACTGGTAAGCTGTTTTCCAAGGTGGCAGCATCAGTAGACATTTCACCAGCCATCTGTGTGACTTTTCAGTCAGCAGCATCCTTGCCAGCTCTGTTTGTTCTGATGTGTCCTGATGACTTTGCCCATCTTAGAAGGTAGCCCACCATGGTTTTGATTTTTACTTCTCTGATGATGAGTGACGTTGAGCATCTTCCCCCTGAGCTTACCAGCCCCCTGTGTACTGTCCGAAGAAATGTCTGTTCAAATTCTGTGCTTAGAGTTGGAGTTGCCCTTTTTGTTACATTTTATTTACTTATTTTGAGAGGGCAGCGTAGGGAGCATGGGTACCACCACACACATGGAGGGGTCACAGGACAACTTGTTGGAGTTGTTTCTCTCCATCACCATGTGGGTCCTGGGGGATCAAACTCAGGTCGTCAGGCTTGGAAGTCAGCACTGTTATCCTCTCAGCCCTCTCGCTTGGCTTGGTTGTGGGCATTAAGACATGTTTTCTACTTAATGAGTCTCAACTTAATAATGCTATCAAAGCGATGTGCATTCATTAGAAACTATGCTGAATGGTTCAGTATGCACTGCAATTCTTTCTCAGTCTCTGTCTTCCTGTACAGCAGGGAACTGCCCTTCCCAGACAGCCAGGATTCTCTGCAGGGTACTGTCTTGCTAGCTCCAGCTTCAGTGTTCCATAGATTAGGAATATTAAATATATTTTACATTTATATAGATTCGCGAAGATGTGAAAATCACTGTAAGTCAAGAAATGTGGATGTCTGTGTATGTGTGTCTGTGTGTGTGTGTGTGTGTGTGTGTGTGTGTGTGTGTCAAAAGTCTTCAATAACAACCACAATGATTTTCTCCCATCCTGTGAGTTGTCTTGACTTTCCTGATGACTTTTTGGAAGCAGTGAAGTATTTATTTTGATGAAACCCAATTTATCTATGGAACTTTTGTGAATTTTACCTTAGATGTCATGTGTATTTGTTTTTATGTGTTGCCCCAGCCCACCGGGGTTCAACTAACGCTCCGGAGGAGAATTTTCCTGTATAGAGACAGAACACTAGACACGAAGAAGGGGCAAGTCTGCATTCTGATCAAACCCCATTTATTGAGAACTTTCACAGAGTTTATATAAGCACAGAGTCATGGGTATTTGCGTAAGCAAGGGTTGCTATAGATACCTAACTCTGGAATGCTCTAGCAGGTATCTACCTTTACAGCTGCTATAATTGCAAGAGAAAAATTCCAGAGAAGTTGTGAAGGATCTGGTTAGTCAGGAAAAAGTTCCCGGAACTGCTGCTCACAGGCAGCTGGCCTTTAATCTGATCTTATTAGTAGTCTCACCGGAAAAGGAGTAGCTCGGGGGTCTGGAATGACCAGCCCCCACAATAAACCACAACAGGTGTCTAACTGCCGACCTACGACAAGGTCAGCTAGTTTCTGGTGAATGGCAGACTTCTGGAGAAATAGGAACCTAGGTTCTGACAAGATGGCTGAACATTGGCCATGTAGCCCGTCCCCTACAATGTGTTAGTAAATAATATAAAGAATGGTTCCCACTTCTTTTAAATATACCATTTAGTTCAATACCTGCCCTTCCCCCCACTCCTTTTTTTTTTTTTTTTCAAGACAGCTTTCTTTGTGTAACCTTGGCCATCCTGGAACTCATTCTGTAGACCAGGCTGGCCTCATACTCAAAGACCCACCTGCCTCTGTCTCTCCACTGCTGGGATTAAAGGTGTGCATCACCACTGCCTGGCGCCCCCACTCTTTTTATTGTCTGACTGCTTATATGCCTTAGGTTTGATCTGGGGCCACCACTGAATCTTTGTTGGTTCTCAAGGTGACCCTAAGTATAACATCCATAGGGAAAGTGGTACGCAGGGTTTGGCTGCTGCCTCACTTTGTGTCAACAGGTGTCTCTGAGGCAATTGGCAAGCCTGTCAGGAATCGGAGCCAGCAATGGGAGAAGTATGACTAATGGCATGTGATCCGGGCTCACTCACATTGTCTCCTTTCTGCTGACATCACCTCTGCTCTGAGCAAAAGTGCTCTTTCAACACGTTGTCAATACAGTCCTGGGAGTCATACGCTGTCTTTTTGTTTTTTAATCAAATATCCCAAGGTCTTTCTGCTTTCAGCCCCTCTGTGGTTTGGGGGTGGGGTCGGGGCTCTTGTGGTTGGTTTGGCCCATGCACCGCGAGTGGGACTATCTATATTGATGCTCTGGGTTTCTTTTCTCACAGTATGCTCAGAACGATAGCTGTTCATTACCTCCAACCCCTAAGTGACTAGTGGTGATGGAGTTTGCAACATTTCTCTGTTAACCTCCCCGTTGCCTTTCTTGGGCTCAGTATAAACCAAGGGTCTTGTGCATGCTTGGCAGGTATACTATTACTGAGTTACAACCCCCAGATGGGACAAAAGGAGAACTGTTGTGAAAAACAAGGTGCCTTGTAGAATTTTGTCAACACAGAGACTTCTGAAGCCAGACATGTGTGAGTTTATGCCCACATACAAAACAAACAGGTGAACTCCAGCTGCGGTGATATTCTCTAACCAGAGTACTTTCTGATCCCACAGGTTGAGGGCTTAGTCCCCACAGCTGCCTTCCTGGTGCCCAGATAAGCGCTTCAGTGTCCCATAGCTTAGGAATATTAAATATATTTTACATTTATAATAGGTTCATGAGGATGTGAAAATCATTGTAAGTCAAGAAATGTGCATGCACGAGCATGTGTGTGTGTGTGTGTGTGTGTGTGTGTGCCTTTGTGGTGGTGTGTGTTTGTGGACTGTGTGTGTGTGTGTGGTGTGTGTATGTGGTATGTGTATGTGTGTATGTGTGTATGTGATATGTGTGTGTATATGTGTGTATGGTGTGTGTGTGTATGTGGTGTGTGTGTACAGTGTGTGTGTGTGGTGTGTATGTGTGTGTGGTGTGTATGTGTGTGTGGTGTGTGCAGTGTGTGTGGTATGTATATGTATGTGGTATATGTGTGTGTATGTATGTGTGGTGTGTGTGTGTGTGGTATATGTGTATGTATGTGGTGTGTGTGTATCTATGTATCTGGTATGTGTGTGTGTGTATGTATATGGTATGTCTGTGTGTGTATGTATATGGTATGTCTGTGTGTATGTATATGGTATGTCTGTGTGTATGTATATATGTGTGTGTGTGTGTGTGTGTGTGTTGTTTTCATTCTATTAGTTCTGTTCCCCTAGCGAACCCTGACAGAGATTACAAAGAGAAATTAGTTTCGATGGCCTGCCTTGACTAGGGAGTCTAAGAGAAAGCCCACAGTCAAAACCTTACAGGTACATATCACAACATACTTGATTTTCACTAAATACCCTTTCTGACATTCACCTTGTACAGTATATGAGTTAACTTTGAAATTCTTGCCTTATTTATTTTATTTGAGATAGAGGTTTCCCACGTTGCCCAGGTCATGGATAGATGAGCTCAGGACAGCCTAGCCAGTGTTGGAATTACAGGCATTCACTTACAAAACTCAGCTGAACTAACTGTTTTGAAACAAGTCAAGTTATTTCTTTTTTCTTTTCTTTTTTTTTTTTTTAATCAAGGGGCTGGAGAAATAGCTCCGTGATTTAGAGCATTTGTTGCTCCTGCAGAGGAACCAGATTTGATTCCTGACATCCATACAATGTGTGCAAGCAACTGTAACTCCAGCTCCAAAGAATCCAATGGCTTCTTCTGACCTCTGCTGACTTTAGGCACATACATGCCACATACATACATGCAAGCAAACACACATACATATAAAATAAATAAATTATTTTTAAAACCCTCAAAGCCTACAATTTTCAAAATTGCATCTTCACCATCTTATTTCCACCTCTGCTCCCAATTTTATTGTTTGCTATTGTTTTGTTTAAGATGAGAGTTGTCAAAGGTGTATAGGTGCTAGTTTCAGGCTCATTGTAATAAGCTTGTTGAGAGGGTTAGAAGTTAGCAATTTGCTTAATAAGTGTTCTCACAATAATGGAGACCTGACATAAATGCACTTAGTATTTGCTAAGACATAATTTTATATTGTTTTAGAAAATCAAGCTGAGCATTGTCGCACAAGCTGTAACCCAGCACTTGGGCAGTAGAGGCAGGAAGTTCAGGATACTACGTCATTCTCAACTACATAACAAGTTGGAAATCAGCCCATGAAAATCAAAGAAAACAGGAAAAAACATGGAAGAAAAAGACTATCAAAAACAAAAAGCAGTCAATGTGGCCTACAGAGATTCCACAATATAAAAATAAAAGTAGGCAAAAAGATGAAATGCTATTGAACTATGAGATTTTACTCTCTCTCTCTCTTCAAAATATAATTTACCTATTTGTATTTCATATACATTGGTGTTTTGCCTGCATGTATGTCTGTGTGGGGGTGTCAGATCTCATGAAACAGGAGTTAAAGAAAGTTGTGAGCTACCTTGTGGGTCCTGGGAGTTGAACCCTGGTCCCTGAGATAGCAGACAGCATTCTTAACTGCTGAGCCATCACTCCAGCCCCAGCTATGAGATTTCTAACTAGAAGAGTATATCGCTGAGTGGAACAGAACCTTCTAGTGCACAGTTGTCTCTTAGCATGCATGGGTTCTGTATCATGCTTTAGCTAAGCCAGCTGTACATTTTAGGAAGAGCAATTGCATCTGTACTGAACCGAGGCCGACTTTTCTTTTCACTACTCTCTTGAAACAAGTAGCTATTTGTGTAACATTTGCATTGTATCGGGCACAGGAAGTAATCTAGAGGTGATTTAAACTTTCTGGGAGACATTAATGACACACACTAGGCTGTTTCATATAAGGAACTAGAGCATGCTTTTGGTCTCTGCAGTGGTCTGAAGCTAGACCCTCATGGACTCTGAGGGACAGCTCTAGTGGCCCCATCAACAGCTAAGGCAGGGAGATCTTGTTACCCCCTCAGAGCCTGCTCGCTCTTTGTTTTCCTTAAAAGCACCACTACCTATC
>OU015750.1:66438735-66459813 GCA_907169655.1 Acomys percivali
CAGAGCCTGCTCGCTCTTTGTTTTCCTTAAAAGCACCACTACCTATCTTGTTTTAAAGTGTCTAACTTTAAACTCCAGCACAAATCCTATCACATCTGCCAATAGGAAGAGGATGTCTGCTTCAACCATGTACTGTGACCTTTCAAACAATTTAAATCTCCTCTTCCTCTTCCTCCTCCTCCTCTTCCTCTTCTTTTCCTTCTTTTCCTCCTCCTCCTCCTTCTCCTCCTTCTTCTTCTTCTTCTTCACATAGGCCAATTTGTGCTGCCCAAATATTCCTGGATGTGTGCCCTTCCACCGGCATTTGCGTAATGGACTACACCTTTTTTCTGCTGTTATTTTTTGAGACAAGATCTATCTACATAGGCCTCGCTGTCCGGGAACCCATTCAATAGACAAGGCTGGCCTTGAACTAACAGAGACACACCTGCTCCTGCCTCCTGAGGGACTACACTCTTACAGAAAACTGAGCCTTCCCTGGTCAGCAGCTGACAGTTGCCAATAGTATTACCTCGGCCAGGGGTGGAACTTCATGCCAAACTGCAGTGCCTGCGCTGCAATTACCCCGACTTTTCAAGTGAGGGACTGTCGATTGAAGAATACTCCAGACAGTGGGTCATCTATTCTAAGAGAATGCCGTTTAATGAGGAGGGGCCAAGGCCTTTCATACAGTACAGAGTCAGGTGGAAAAATACAAGACGATGTAGATGGGAAGTCCCCAGGACAAGAGGAACCATGTAACCAAGGTAACCAGGGTGCAAAACAGGAACTTGTGGTCAGCTCAGCGAGACACAATGTTCACAACAGGAAGCTGCCAGGACCGAATAACAATTGCATACAGGCCAGGCATGGCCCCAGGGGGCCCAAGCCTAACAGTTCCCAACACCCAACCCCCTCTTCATGCTGGATTTGATCTGGCTTGCGCTTGTATACTGATAACCACTGTGAGCACAAATGTGCAGCTGCTCTGCTGTGTCCAAAACACTGTTTCCTTATAATCATCTACCACCTCTGCTTCTTTACACACCTTTCTTTCTCTTTTTCACCATGACCCCTGAGCCTTTGGAGGAAGGGGTGAGAATCAGATGTTCCCTTTAGGGCTGAATTTCTACAGTCTCTTATTTTCTGCACCATTGGCCAGTTGTGGGACTCTGTCAATCATTATAACATGTTTTAGGGGCTGGAGAGATGGCTCAGAGGTTAAGAGCACTGTCTGCTCTTCCAAAGGTCCTGAGTTCAATTCCCAGTAACCACATGGTAGCTCACAACCATCTGTAATGAAATCTGGTGCCCTATTCTGTCATGCAGGCATACATGGGGGCAGAATATTGTATAAATAATAAATAAATCTTTAAAAAATTAAAAAAAACCCATGTTTTAATATCATGCCAATTTTGCAGAGGGCTCTATCAGGCAAACTGTCACTAGTAGGTCCTGCCCTCATCTCCCTGATGTTCTCTGTCCAACGGCAGCAGGTCTGGGTCCCAAGGCTCGCAGGTCAGTCCAGGCGCTGCTTAATTCCAGATGGGAGTAGGTGGACCTCAAAATCAGAGGGTAAATGTGTCTGATTTGCTAGGGCTAAGGGTGCCAGGACACTTAATCTACATACAGCGGTACAGTGCTTCAGTAACTCAGGGCCCTTATCACGGGAAGGAAAAAAACCCAGTTCTTAACTATCCTATGTGTGAGGGGGTGGTGCCTAGGTATAACTAAGGGCCATTTGCTGGAGGTTAGGGTCTCAGTACTGGGTAGGGTACTTCTGGGAATTTCATATGCTCATTATCAGGAAAGGGTGTGGCCTGTGTTTTCTTTGAGAACTATGTTACTTCCCTTACAAGATCTGGGGTTACCAGATCAGGTGGAGTGAGATCCTCACTGAGAAATGAGTCTGTCTTTAAGACCAAGTGGGAAACAGCTATCCAGAGAAGTCAGACCTCGACCTTACCCAGCAGAGCCCCACACCTCCCCTCTTCTTTGCTAAACCACTAGACTTCCTTGTGTAGCCACTTCCTCATTTGTAAAGCTGGCCTCCCAAAGTCTAGGTCCTTTTTTTTTTTTTAATGTAGTCCTTTGTTTTTCTTTTTTGAGATAGGATTCCAGCCCTGGCTGTCCTGGACTTGGTTTGTAGACCAGGCTGGCCTTGAACTCACAGAGATCTGCTTGCCTCTGCCTCCTGAGTGCTGGGATTAAAAGCGTGTGCCACCATGCCAGCTCAAGTCTAGCTTCTTATTTGGCCACTTCCTCATTCCTGAGGCTGACCACCAAGGCCCAGCTTATCTGGCTACACTAACTAATATGTCCGATCAGGACTTAGCAACTCACCCTAACACGGACTTCTGCTTTTCTCTCCTTAAAACACGCCTCTGCAGAGCCGACGGCTGCTGTTTCTGCCTGACTGAGATTCAGACATCATCTCTCCGTCTTGCTTATCGCTTAGAATCTCTTTGTGTTGAAAAGTGGTGTTTGGGTGTAGTCTGCACATTAATCAGGGTCTGGAAGGGAGCTCCCCACAGTGCATGGGTGTCTTCAATAGTAACAGGTTCTCTGTATGACCGATGACCTATCTAACCACAGGTTCTTGGCCTGATAACAATGGCCGGGTATGAGCTTTGTCTTGTGGAACAGGCCTTAAGTCTAATCAACAAGTGGTTATTCCCATGATATTGGTGCCGCTGTTTGATTAGCGACCATGTTTTGTCCAGCCAGTCATCATTGTAGCTCACAGGTTTGCAGCTACGTGTGCTTGATGCTTATCTTTCTCCTCTGGTAACTTGTGTAACGCCTTCTAGCACTATGAATGGATAGCCCATAGGAATGACGTGTCTAGGTGGGTACCACTTTGATTTCAACATGTTCTATGATTCAAGTGTTAAATAGGTGCCACACAACATACATGGGATAAGATTTATTGTAGAAGCATGGGGAAAGAAGGAAAGGGGGAGGGGCGCCCCAGGAGGACAGAGATGAAGACAGAAAGAGAGTAAGACAGTAAGATAGACAAAGCAACAGGTGACAGGTTTGTCCTTTTTATCCTGGGCCCTGGTGGGCAAGCGATGACATCAGAGGTTGCTAAGCAACCTAGAGGCAGGCTTGTGAAGCTGCTTATATGCTAACAGGAAGTATATCTTCAGCAACAGAGTCTTACTATCAAGTCCTGGAGAATGACAAGGAGCACTGGCAATAGCCCACGATGTTTGAGGTCTTTGGTCTTTGGGACATTACTGGCCAGCAACTCAGAAAAAAAAAAAAAAAGAAAAGAAAAGAAAAGAAAAGAAAAAGAAAAGAAAAGGGGGGGAGAAAAAGAAAGATAACACTTTCCACTTTCCTAGCATTGGCTTTTTTACTTGTCAGCCTCTGGTGTCTAGGGTGTGCACTGTTGCCATGCTACAGGGTAACTATAGTTTAGCTAGTTTTCATGTATGTGTATAGTTGTATTTTAGGAAGTTTCTACAGCAGTGGGTTTTCATATGACTTTTTGACAGGTACTTTTATTTTCCCCTTCCAGGTTCCCTCTTTTATTGTTTCCTTCTCTTCCCCACCCCAATTCATCCCTTCTTGTTCTACAATTCCCTTTAACCCTTTTTACCAGGTCTCCATATCCTTTACATTGAAAACCCCTGTCCATGACCTCTTAGTGATTTCCTGACCTGTGCATTATTTTAAATGAAACAATAAATCTAAGGCTCAAAGCTAACATCTATCAATAATAGAAACCATGCAACATTTGGCTTTCTGGGTCTGAGTTTACCTCACCCAGCATGACTGATTCCAGCTCCATTCATTTCCCTGCAAACTTCATAATTTAATCTAAAAATTTTGTAATCTATGTATTACATGTATATATGCATGCACCATGTGCCTACAGTGCCCATGAAAGCAAGAAAAAGGCATTGGATTCCCTGGACCTCGAGTTACAGTTGTGAGCTGCCATGTGGGTGCTAGAAATTTAACCTGGATCTTCTGGAAAAGCAGCCAGTATTATTAAGCCATCTCTCCAGACCCCAATTCTGCTTTATTTTTGATAGCTGGGTAATATTCCATCATGTACATGAACCAAATTTCATCCTCCATCCATCAGGTGATGGACACCTAGGCTGTTTCCATTTCCGGGCTAGTATGAATAGAGCAGCAATGGACAAGAATGAGCAAATGCCTTGAAAGTAAGGTATAGAGCACGTTGAGTAGTAGCTGATACAGCACCTAAGAGCAGTATAACTGGAGCATAAGGTAGGCCTATGTTTAGCTTTCTGAGGAAACATCACCCTAATTTTGACAATGGCTGCACCAGCTTGCATGCCCACTAGCCATGAATATGTGTTCTCCTTTCCTTATATCACCAATATTTGTCACCATTAGGCTTTGGGTTGTTTGTTTGTGTGTTTTCAATCTTAGCTATTTTGATTGGGCTGAGATGAAAACTCGAAGTAGATTTAACTTGCATTTCCTTGATAATGGGATAATGGATAATGAACTTAAAAAAATCTATCATTCATATTTGATCTTTTGAGAACTCTTTTTAGTTCCATACTCGACTTTAATAGCATTGTTTGTCTTCTTGATGCCCACTTTTTTTTTTAACTCTTTATATATTTTGATACTCACCTTCTGTCTGATATATAGCTGGTAAAGTTTTTTCCTCATTCTGTGGACTTCCTCTTTACTAGTGTGATGGTGTCCTTTTTGTATAGAAACTTTTTAGTTTCATGAGGTTCCATGTGTTGTTGACCTATTTACCTGGACTATTGGGATCCTGTTCAGAAAGCCCTTTCCTGCACCAATGAGTTTGAGTGTATTCCCTGTTTTTTCCTCTATGAGTTTTGTGCAGAGTAAGAGATAAGGATTGAGGTTTATTTTTCTGCATGTGCAGTTTAACCAGCACATTTGTTCAAGATTCTGTCTTTTCTCCAATGGGTATTGCTGGCTTGCAAAGAAATGATCCCATGACTTTTAAATTTAGTCTCAGGCAAGTTCTGGGACAAAGGCAGAAAACAGCCTCATTCTTATTAATATCACAAGAAGAGTCTCTAGCCCAAGATGCCTCTGAAACCACTTTTCCAGTCCAACATCCCCAGGTTTTCCACATTCCTCCAAAAACAACATGCTCTGGCCTGTCATAGCAATATCCTACTCCCTGGTGCTAACTTTTTCTGAGTTACTTTTCTATTTCTGTGATAGAACATCATGACAAAGGCAATTATAAAAGGGTTTATTTGAGGATTACAGTTCCAAAGAGTTGAGTCCTCCATCACAGAGACAAATGTGGCAGCAGGCAGACAGGCATGTCTCTGGAGCAGCAGCTGAGAACTCACATTTCAGGCTACAAACAGGAAAACTCAATATGGAATAAGTCTTTTGAACCCCCAAAGCCTGTTCCCAGTGTTCTCATGTTCTCATGGCCACACTTCCTAATATGCCCCAAACAGCCACCAACTGAAGACCAGCTATTCAAATGCCTGAGACGTATGGGGAACATCTCGTTCAATTCAGCATGATACATAGGAAGAATACTAAGTTTTGTTCATTAGCATGTGTCCTGCTACTTTCCTTAGAATATTCATCAGCTGTAGGAGGTAGAGTCTTTAGGGTCTTTTAGAGAATCACATCACTTGAAAAAAAAAACCTTTAATCTCTTCTTTCCCTACTTGTATCTCCTGCTTTGTCTTCACTTACCTTCTAGCTAAGACTTCAAGAACTAAATCCAACAGAAGAGAGAGTGAACATTCTTGTGTTGTTCCTGCTTTTAATGGAAGTGTTTTGAGAGGTTGACTTTTTTCCATCTAAGATGCTGCTGCCTGTGGGTGTCCTGTATATTGCCTTTATGTGTTGCAATGTCCCCACTATATCTCCATTTCCTCCAGGACTTTTAGCATGAATGGATAAATCCACCTTTGTCAAAGGTCTTCTCCACATCTAATGGAATCATGGAATCATCTGTCTTTTAGTCTATTTATGTGGTAAATTACATTTATTAACTTGTGTATCTTTAAGATGAAGCCAACTTGGTCATGTTGAAAAAATTATAGTATGTTTTTGACTCAGTTTTCCAGTATTTTATTGAGAATTTAGTGTCTATATTCATCAGAGATAATGGCTTATAATTTTCTTTTTGTTGTTGTTGTGTCTTTGGTTTTTGTTTTATTTTTTCTCTTTAATCAGGGCAATGCCAGATTCATAAAAGTAATTTGGAAATGTACTTTCTTCTCTATTTTGAATAGTAGTTTGAGAAGTGTTGATGTACATTCTACTTTGAAGCTTTGGTAGAATTTTGTGCTGGACTGTCTTTAGTTGGGAGATTTTTAAATTACTGTTGGTATCTCTTGGGCCATATATATAATTTATCCATCTCATTATACACTTTCCACTTTAGAATTATGTATATATTTTAAAGTATGCCCTCATGATTCTCTGAATTTCCTCAGTATCTGTTGTAATGCTTCTCTGTCTTTAATTTTATTATTTGGGCTATTTCATCTGATTAATTTGGCTAAAGGTTTGTCAATCTTATTGATCTTTCCAAAAAACCAATCCTTGATTTCCTTGATTCCTTGTATTGCTTTTATTTGTTTCTATTTCCTTCATTTCTGCCCTGCTTTTGGTTATGTCTTCCCTCCTACCGTCTCTGGGTGTTGATTGTTTTTATTTTTCTAAAGGCTTCAGGTACCTAATTACTTGTTAATTTAAGATCTCTCAAGTCTTTGGGTGTCTTTGTAGGCCGTACATTTTCCTGTTAAGACTGCCTTTGTTTAGCCCAAAGCATCTGATAGTTTTCTGTTCATTTTAATTTAATCCCATGAAGTTTTAACTTTCTTTCTTGACATCTCCCTTCATGCAATTTTGGGTCAGGGTGTGTTATTTACCGTCTATGAATTTCTTTGCTTTCTGTCCTTACTTTTGTTACTGATATCCAGCTTTAATTCACGGCAGGCAGATATAATAAAGGATGTGATTTTAATTTTCCTGCTTATTTTAAGACTTGCTTTGTGTTCTAATATTTTGAAGACAGTCCCATGGGATACTGAGAAAAAAAGTATATTCTTTAATCTTTGGATGGAATGTTCTGTAGATGTCTGCTAAGTTCATTGGATTTACGATGTTGTTTAACTGCACATTGTTGTTTAACTGCACATTCTTAATTTAGTTTTTTTTCCAGATGGCTGGTCTGTTTGTGAGAGTGACGTACCGAGGTCACTTACTATCTCGGTGTTTGTTTTGATCTGTGGTTTTAAACCTAATAGTTTTTATTCTATGAAGTTGAGTGCTCCTGCTTTTGATAAGTATATGTTTATGACTGTAACATACTGTTGTTAGATTTTTTTTTCCCTTCAATGACTATAAAATATACCTCCTTATCTCTTCTGATTGGGCTCAGTTTAAAGTCTTGTCACAGACATGAGGACAAGTTGTAGAGGTTTTGTTTGACAAAGTTCCAGAGACCTCCAACTGTCCAGCACCATCGCTAGACGTAGAGAACAGTTATTGAGGCTTTGCTTGACAAAGTTCCAAAGGTATATGGCTAATCACCACTGCACTTAAATATTATGTATAGTCCAGGTGTAATTTTGTCTAAAAATCTACCTTTTCTCCTAAAATTGTCTTTTTCTCTTTTTATTTCTCAGCTCTAAGGAAATTCATACAAGGAAAAGTTTTTCCCACAGAGAATCTTGAAAGAAGGCATCTGTCTAAAGGCTTGAGCCAACAATAGAGGTTTTTGCTCTGACTGTGAGCACCTAAGCAGACTCGTGAAAGGAGGTTAAGACCTTGAGAAAAGAGTACCTGGCTAGATACTGTTACCTATAGAAAATTTTCTTTAGAATCTGCTTTGAGAGCAATAGACGATGGACTTGGAAAATCATGCTTTACAGATATTTTACAATAAAGGACTACTTGGCAGTTAGCCTAGGCTTGGATAGCACAACTGTTGGTTTGGGACTGGGAGTACGTCAAGTTTTTTCTTTATTAGAGAACATTTAGCTCAAGCTATGTTGCTATGACAATCTTGTAAACACGATGGCTTTAGCCCAGGGAAATTTATGATTAAACTTTCCTGACTATTGTTTAAGAAATAATAATCAGGATATGCTGACCATTGCTTAGAAATTGATTGATTTTTTTCTGTATGCTTTATTGTAGGCTATACAGAACTTTTGTATTTCCTTGTTAGACTATTCTCTTGCTTTGTTGATTTTTGAATTCCCTGTTGATTGTAGAAGCTGAGAAAAATCATGATGTAATATGCAATGAAAAAAATTGAACTTCACTTTAAATAAAATACTTGGATTGCCCCAAAGAGAGTCAGACAGTCAGCAAGCAAGACAGAAACAGAAATAGATAGACAGTAAGCATATGATAGAGACAGAAAATAAAGTTGCCCTAGGCTTGAAAACCTTCAGTTTGTACCACATATGCCTGGGTCTCCAGTATATGTTCTTCCTCCATTCCTCAACCTCTCCTCAACTAGTTCCTCTAGCTAGTTGTTCAACCAATGGTTGGTTTCCCTTAACCAGCTGCTCACCATCTGCTTAATTCTCCCAACTGTGGATCCACCGAGACTTTCTCTTCTCTCCTCCTCGCTGTTCTTGGAGCTGGTTTGTGGGAGCAGCAAAATCTATTTTCTTAGATATTAGAATAGCTATACATACTTGTTTCTTACTTATTTCTGCTTGGAATATTTTTGCCATCCTTTTATCCTAAAGCAATGTCTGCCACTGGGTGTGAGGCGTGTTTCTTGGAGTCAGCAAAAAATAGACCCTATTTCCAAATCCAATCCTAGTGTTACAATATAATGTATCTGTTTGTCCTAGGAAGCCAATAACTGACACAAAGAGACTGAAATGTAATTCAAACTGTAAGCACTACCCTGGGCAGACTCTAAACTGCTACTAATCTAACAATAAACTAAAATAAACTATTCTAATCCTCATAACCTATATATATCCCAAGCATTTGCCAATCTATTCCTTCTTGGGCAGCTTCTCTCCTCCAACTCCCTCCGTCAACTGTCAACTGTCAACCATTAACTGTCAACTCCCGGCTCCTCCCCATCTCCAGGAAGTCCCACCTTCTATTTCCTGTCCTGCTCAGCTGATTGGCTAAACAACACTTTATTGACAGTTGTTACATCCACAGAAGACATTGCTCCACAATTCCCCTTTTCAGTCTAATAAAAAATCTTTTACTTATACATTTATATTATTACACCAATATACATTATACACACACAAGAATCACAAAACAATTGTTATATTCATGCTAAACTTATAATGTTTTGCTGTCTTCAACCCCATCAAAGACTTGAGAAGGAATAAAATTAATTACCTGAGTAAACAGAAAGTGCAGGTTAACAGCTTCCAAAATGAAAAAATGACAGGGACACTTTACTGCCGGAACAGTCACTCAAAACTCTCTAACACGTTGGAGCACCATCTTCAGCCTTCTAGGCCAGTATATCTAACAGACATATTTGTGCAGCAGGGACTATTGAGGACTTGCCTTTCCTGTCTTGGCAGAGTTTGGCCATCAACTCCACCTTCATCCAAGCTTACCCATTTCAGTCAGAATTCTGTCTGGAACTGAAAACAAGGAAATTTTTTCCCAGTGGCTGGTTTGCCACATCTGAAGCCTTCTCCATAAGGAGGTTCCTCGATGCTCATTACCTTCTTTGAGGCAGGCTGGGTGTTGCCAGGAGTCAAGCTGTCTGATTTTCAAAGAATTTTCAAAGCAATAATAAAGAAAAAACCTTAGATGCAATAGTGTAGGTCTCTGAGGTTTTTGAAGACCTTACCTAGATATTTTACCTTATCTATATATTGAACCTAGGATGTATAGTCTTGTGATAAAATTGAGTAGTGCAATGAATTAAAATTAAACTTATTTTACATCAATATATAAATTCTATAACAACAAATTAAAAATCGCCTTGTGGGTAACAATGAGGACCTTAAGTCAAAGAGTAGACTCAATAATCTACCTTTGGTCCTATCACTCCTATATATTTCTATATTCTCAGAGAAAAATCCCTGAGTCCAATCTTGTTCTTTCTCTGAATAAGACCAATAATAACATAATCAACTTCCAATGAAAATAAACATTCATAGTCAAAAACCTTACCTAAACCCCCCTTAAGGGAAATGGGACATCTTTCTCTTTTTAAAGCTTCTTCCGGCTGATTTGGGACGAATAATACCTATGTAAGGACACAAATAAAAATGGGAAAATGGTTAA
This sequence comes from Acomys percivali, assembly GCA_907169655.1. Taxonomy (NCBI): domain Eukaryota; kingdom Metazoa; phylum Chordata; class Mammalia; order Rodentia; family Muridae; genus Acomys; species Acomys percivali. The sequence goes on from OU015750.1 coordinate 66,448,957, forward strand.
ACAAGCTAGAGATAGCATTTGTGCTCCAGTCTCCAAATGTTGAGAAATTCTAGGCTTAATAAAAGTCCTGTGTGGGACAGTATGAAATGCTGGACCAATTGGAATTGCAAGCTTTCTTTGAAACTCTACTGGGAGCTGTTCTGTTCTGATGATGAACAGTAACCAAAGCACTTGTGGATGGAACATGAAGAATGCAGGATGTCAGCATCTCAGCGTGCTGGAGGATGAATTCTGTCGGTCTGTTCCAGCATCAGTGTCCAGTTCTTTTGCTCTGAAAATATATAATTCCTCACAAGCATTATACAGTTCTAAAACTATAAGTGCATGAGGTGTGCAGGATGCACAGGCTGGTTCTGTAGTTTGAATTCATGTACGTATAGACTGACTTAAGTTAGCAGTCTCCCTTTCATCCAGGTCTGTTTTATTTTGACCTCTTTCAAATAGGAAGTATAATATTATCATTACCAAAGAACATACAATCATTATTTAATTGAAATAAAAACAAGATGTCATAATTATAAATGTCCTTCTCTAGGCTCTATGGTACCTGATGTATAGGCCAGGCTGCTACTTGTCTCCTGACAAATGTATCCTGACAAATGTATCCTGAGAAAATGTATCCTGTTTTAGATACAAACCGGTTGCCCTGGGCAAAAGAAAAGGCAATAAACATTAAATAAACGTATGCATACCTTAGGCATCTTGTACCTGGGTTTTTACATTTGTTGAAGGTGTTTTTGTCTCATCCCTTCTCTCCATTGGGGATGGATGCTTCCACCTTTTAAACTTTATATAAATTCCTCCTCTATAGGAAGTCCAACCTTCCACTTCCTGTCCTTCTACCACCTGATTGGCTAAACAATGCTTTATTGACAGTTGTTACATCCACTCAAGACAGTCCTCCACATGCTAGTCTGTGCTTTGTTTTTGTTTGTTTGTTTCAGGGAGGTTTCATGAAGTCCACAGGTCAACTTAAATCCACTATGTAGCTAAGGATGACTTTGAACTCATGACCCTCCTGCCATTACTTCCCAAATGCTAAGATTACAGGCCTCTCCTGCCACACCTGGCAACACATGCAGTTTCTTCTTTGTAATAGTTGTTTTAGAATTCTAGACAACTTATCCTGGGAAGATAGATCAGCTGGCAAAGGGTTCGCTGCATAAACCTGATGACCTGAGGTCAGTCCTTTGGACTCATACTGAAAGGGGAGAGCGATGTCCCCAAATTCATCAGCTGACCTCTAATTAGGCCTTAGCTGGACTGAATCAATGAATAAACTAATTCATTTAAGTTACCCTGCCCACCTTGCCTCATCCAGCCACATGGCCAGCTATCATGCCCACACTTACTGACAGGCAATGTATAATTGAGGAGCTGGGGAGAGAGAGAGAGAGAGACAGACAGACAGACAGACAGACAGACAGACAGACAGACACAGAGACAGAGATATCAGATGTTAAGAGCACTGACTACTCTTCCAGAGGATCTGGATTTGGTTTTCAGCACCAGCACTATGGCTAAAAAGTCTTTCGCTCCAGTTTGAGGGGATCCAAACCTCATTGCCAGCCTCTCCAGGCACCAGACACATATATGATACACAGACATACATCTAAGCAAAATGCTGAAGCTATAACTAAATGAGAGGGCTGTTGAAGACCTGCAGCTTATGTCTCCTGGTGAAGAAAGACCTGATCCCCAGGTGGCCTTTAGACCATAAAAATAAAGACGCCAAGACCTTTTAATATTCCAAAGCTTAGGCCTTAGCTGGACTGACTCCTAACTAATTCGCCTAAGTTATTCTGTCTACCTTGCCTAATCCAGCCACAGGGCCAGCTCTCCTCCCAGATCCACAATTGTATCTGTCTTCCTCCCTGGCAAAAGGTCTTTCTCTTTCTCCTTGCCAGAAATCTGCCTTCCTCTCTCTCAGGAAGTCTCCCCCTCCCCAGCGAATTGGCCAATCAGACTTTTATTAACAGCTTCTACATCCATACAACACACAATATGTTCCTCTACAGAGGCCCATGTTCCAACCCCAGCAATCAGCAAAACTTGGCAGCATCAGCCATGTAGTTCTGGTTTTAGAGTCAAGGACAAAAGAAAAGGGTTATGGAATCTGCCTCTGTGACTACGGAAAGCTGCTGAGGCCAGAGGTGTGACATGTGGGGCATCTATGTGTGGAGGCCCAGAGAGGCCATTGTGTGAAGCTGTGAAGGTGAAACCTAGATTGCCTTGGACACCCCAAAATGTTGGACATGTCAGAGTTGTAGATACCTGCCAAGGAGAGCTACTAACTGGGAGTAGAATTAGCTCAAGAGAAAGAAGTGTGTTGCAGTCAACAAAGCTGAAAAGCTAGAGAACTGAAGAGTGCTTTGACATTGTACATGGAGATGCAATGTTTGGACTTTTCCCAGCTGGTTTTCAGTTCTTGCTTTGGTCTAGGATTTCCTTAATAAGCTCTCTTTCCTCCCTTTTGAAATGATAAAATATTTCTTGTGCCCTTATAAGTTTGAAGTATGTGATCTTCTTTTTTCTTTTGATTTTTACAGAAGATTACAGTTTAGAGATTCCATGAGTCTCAGAAGAGACTTTAAATTTTGGACTTTTTTGTTTGTTTGTTTGTTTGGTTCATTGGTTGGTTGGTTTTTGTTTGGTTTTTCAAGACAGAGTTTCTCTGTGTAGCCGTGGCTGTCCTGGACTCACGTTGTAAACCAGTCTGGCTTTGAACTCAAAGAGATCCACCTGCCTCTGCCTTAAAGAGTGCTGGGATTACAGGCATGCTTCACCATGCCCAGCTACTTTGAACTTTTAAACAAGTTTGTGACTCTTATAGGAGCAGATGCAGAGGCCACGGAGGAGTGCTGCTTCCTGGCTTGCTCAGCCTGCTTTCTTATAGCACCCAGGACCACCCCACCCATCTTGGGCTGAGCCCTCCATATCAAACACTAATTAAGAAAATGCCCTGCATGCTTGCCTATGGCCTGATCTTAGGAGGCATTTTCTTTCCCTCCACTTTGATGACTTTAGTCTGCCTGTATTGAGTTAACAGAAAACCAGCCAGCACAGCCCTGGGTGACAAAGAGAAGCCTGGAAACAGGAAAAAAATCTGGATGGGGCAGCTGCAGAACTGAGCTGGAGGAATTGGTCCCTCCTGTCTCTGAGTCAGGGACCATACTCCTTTCTTAAAAAAAAAAAAAATAGAGTCCATCCTGCTACAAAGCAACACTGTCCTCCATGATGAGCCCTGACCTCTGCCCTAGCTCTAGACCCACCGCTGGGTCGAGTCATAACAAGACTCAGCTTATGGTGAGAGGAGGTACCAGACACAGCTTCACGAGCTAGACAGCAGATACTAGCAGTGCCCAGAGGAAAGTGCACAGGACAGGAGCTCTGATCACAGCAGTTGGGAGCTGAAAAAGTGTTTCTGTCAATGAGAAAAGAATAGTTTGCTGGGGGCTGTATCAAAATACACAGGATTCAGAACTCTAGCAAGACACCTGAGAGACAATTGGGAACACTCTTTTCTGGAATACTGGATTTAGCATTCTAGCAAGGCACTCGGGAGATAGTGCAAACACGCATAGGAAAGCTCCCGGAAGCCAGTGGTCCTCACAAAGCAAGGGGAAATGCCAGAACAGCATTGGTAGGTGGCAGAGAGAAGACCATACTGCTCTGAGAAGTAGGCAGGCTAGAGTTATGTGTACAGTGTGCAAAGCACAGTTCCTGTGAGAGGACCCAGTGTATACACGACTTGCCTAAGCAACAATGAAGGCACTGGTGAGAGGTCTACCAGCATCTCTAAGGAGTCTGTGGCAGCTCCCCTCCAAAGGCCAGGGATGGTAAGCTGAGCACGCTGGTAGAGCCTCTATGATCTGCTCGCTGCTCCCATCCCACATGCATAGAACACGGAGGGCAGCACAGTGCTTAATCAGCAGGAGCCAAGTGGATGCAATTATCACAAGGGTGGGGACAGCTGCTTACAGAGCCTGACCTGCAGAGAAGAATGGAGATGGTTAGTGGATGTAACAGTACTGGGAAAACTACACGAGTAGCCAAAAAAGATACAGCTTATGCTGTGCACGGTGAAAAACAAAAGGGCACCAAGAACGAAGGGTGACTGTAAATATGCCAACAAAAATGGATGACTTGCCACTTTCAAGCACAGAACTAGCGCTGGGTCTTAGAACCCATTGACTTAAAGTGGCTGGGGTGTGAAGGCACACACAATGGTTTCCCAGCTCAATGTGTAACTCTATATTACTGTTGAGCACAGAGTTCATGACTATGACTTTCTATTTACAAGGTGCTAGTAGTGGCTTGGTTCTTACTCTTCCATTTGCCTTCTTGACCTTCTTAACACTGTGTGAGCAAGGGGCTTGCATTTGCAGTTTGCGCTGGGAACCTGGTTTTAAAACGCACGTGTAATTGGTTGTGGTGGGGCTAGGTAAGGACACGGAAATGAATAGAGTTCTGTTCTAGGTGACCGTGAGTTGGCTAGGTCTGCAGAGCCTCCCACAGCATTTCCTGGTTTCTGACTATATGTTTAAAACATTCTTGATGATTGACATACCTCAACTCCTTTCTTGGTCTGTGGGGTAAAACCTGTCAGATGGAAAAATAGGCAAGTGGAAGGCTCTAAAACCATCTCTTTCTCTCTCTCTGGAAGGCTGTGAACCCATATCTATCTATCTATCTATCTATCTATCTATCTCACATATGTACAGAGAGGAGGTAAGGAATTAAAATAGTGAATCATGGAGGGCTTGTCAAAAATTAATGACACATTAAAACCTTTAAAAATGCACAGATAAGCCAAGCGTGGTGGCGCACACCTTTAATCCCAGCACTTGGGAGGCAGAGGCAGGCGGATCGCTGTGTGTTCGAGGCCAGCCTGGTCTACAAAGCAAGTCCAGGACAGCCAAGGCTACATAGGGAGACCCTGTCTCAAAAAACAAAACAAAACAAAAAAAAATGCACAGATAAGGGCTAGAGAGATGGGTCAGCCGCTCTTTCTGAGGACCTGGGTGTGGTGTCCAGCACCCACATGGCAGCTCACAACCATTTGTAACTAAATTCCCAGGAGATTAAATGCTCTATTTTGGGACCCCAGGGTTTTGATTTAGACATACACAGACAAAATGCATATATTAAAGAAACAATTTTAAACTTAAAAATGCAGAGGTATTAGAACTATAATATTGCTATTTAATCTGCTATAAACAAAACCAGAATTTAAAGGACAGCAATGGACTATTTAGAACTGTAGCCCATGGGAGGCTCTGGGCTCAGTTTCCACGCTACATAAAATAACAGTGAAATTACCCCCTCCGACTCCACCAAGGCTCATGCTTTCAAACTTGGTTTCCAGATTATAGCCTTTGGGATAGTGATTAAGGGATTTGGCCAAATCAATGACAGATCAACAATGGATTCAGAACCTGGAGACATTATGTGGGGGAGGAGAGAGGAAAGTAGGTATGGGGCTGGGTTGGAGAAAGGTCACTGGGAGTATGCTCAGAACTTTGTCTGTCCATCTACTCCCTAGTCACCTTAAGGTGAGCAGGTTTACTCTGCCTTCCGCTGCCTGTCAACACAGGCCCCATGATAACGGAGGGAGCAGACAGAAACCTCTAAAAACGTTCACGCAAATAAATCTTATCTCTTTTAAACTGTTTCTCTATAGTATTTTTCACACCAGAGGAAAAAAGTCAATAACACAACAAAATTCCACCAAGAAGCAGCTGGTACTAGAACTGCTGTCCTAGTCATGGCGCCCTTGGTGGACCCTTTAAAGCGAGTGCATATGGAGCCAAACCTCACATAGTAGTGTAGACCAGCTCTGCAGCGCTGCATTTTCTGCCTCATAGTTTCCGAGCTCAGGCCTTTCGTCATGTAGAATGCTTATCTTCTTTCTGTGTTCAATGTCCCCTCATTGCGGCATAACTCCTGACCCCCAGGAGGAACACTACAGCAATGTTTCTTCAAGCCCTTTGCTACAGCAATGTTTCTTCAAGCCCTTTGCTACAACAATGTTTCTTCAAGCACTTTGCTACAACAATGTTTCTAGCCCTTTGCCACAATGCTTCTAGCCCTTTGTTACAACGGTTTTAGTTCTTTGCTATAACAATGTTTCTAGCTTGTTTGTTTCTAGCTTGTTCTAGCAATGTTTGTTACAATGCAGCTAGCTTTTTGCTACAATGTTTCTACTTCTTTGGGCTTACATCACACAGACAAGGTCCACTGTGGTCACGTGTTTTGTATCTGCCAGGTTCCCCCCCCCCCATAGTCATCAGTTCCTACTTTGTATGTGATTAGTATCTTGTGCTGAAGTAGTCTGATATTTTGCCATTACTGACTGCTCACCAGATCGTCCCACACCATCCTTAGCACTTCTTCTCTACTAGCTACTAGGTACTGGATTGCTAAACAAGCAATAACTCGCTTTCTCCCTATTTCTTCCTCTGCTGTATTTATCTCATTCTGGACCCGTGGTATTCTGTTTTAATAGACATTAATTCTCAAATTCTTGGGTTTTTTTTAAAAAGAAGACTTATTTTATTATTTATTCATGTGCTTATATATGCATAGGTGTCAGCAGAGGCTTGAAGAAGACATTGGGTCACATGAAGCTGTGGTTACAGGCAATTGTGAGCCATCTGATGTGGGTGCTGAATCTGGGCTTGGGTCCTCTGGACGAGCAGGAAGTGCTCTTACCCACTGGGCCTCTCTCTAGCTCCCTTTTCTTCTTTTTAAAACTCAAATAATTCTTGATTTGGTCAGGGCCACCTATGGACTGGGCCTTGGCATTCTTCTTCATGGCCTCCTCATTTACTGAGCACTTGTTGTTGTTGTTGTTGTTGTTGTTGTTGTTGTTGTTGTTGTTGTTTGAGACAGGGTTTCTATGTGCAGCCTTGGCTGTCCTGGACTCACTTTGTAGACCAGGCTGGCCTCGAACTCACAATGATCTGCCAGCCTCTGTCTCCTGAGTGCTGAGATTAAAGACATGCACCACTACCCGGCTTTACTGAACACTTTTGTTTTGTGGCACAGGAGACAGATTCCCTGACCCTCAACCAGGGGAGAACAGTATTTAGGAAACAAGCCGTGGGAAGGGACAAGTGATGGTTAATCTTAATTGCTAGCTTGAGGCACCTAGAATCACCATGGAAACAAGCCTCTTAGGAAATCTGTGAAGATTTATGTAGATTAAATTAATCGAGGTGGGAAAACCACCCTAAGTCCAGGCAGTGTCATTACCTAGGCTGTGGTCCTGGACTTTATAAGAGCTGGGTGTGGTGGCGCATGCCTTTAATCCCAGCACTCGGAGGCAGAGGCAGGCAGAGCTCTACAAAGCAAGTCTAAGACAGCCAAGGCTATACAGAGAAACCCTGTCTCGGGGGGTTGGGGGGGGACCAAGTGTGTCAGGGGGAGCTGAGTGAGTGTGTGCTTTCATCTGGCTTTGCTTCCTGGATGTGGATGAAAGCAACCAACTGCCTAAAGCTTCTGCCGCCCTGACTTCCCCGACACCATGATGGACTGTACCTTCAAATTGTGAACCCAAATAAACCCTTCCTTGAGTTTCTCTAGCCAGGGATTTTGTTGCAGCAATAAGACAGGTAACTGATTCCTGAAGTTTCACTTAAAACTTGTGGTATTTTTGTCCTCTCTTTTCTCTTATTCTATCTATTTTTTAATTAGAAATGGTGTGTGTGTGTGTGTGTGTGTGTGTGTGTGTGTGTGTGTGTGTGTGCATTTGTCTGCTGTAGCATGTGTGTAGAGGTTAGAGAATGACTGTAGAGTCAGTTACTTCTTTCCCACCTTATGTGGGTTGCTGGGATGAGCTCAGATTGCAGTGTTTGCATGGCATGTACCTTTACCCACTGAGCCAGCCCCCTCCTTTTTTTCCTCTTTCTCTTTCATGCTGCAGGCTTTCCCCCAAATACTTGGCCTTTCTTGGCCATCGGTTAGCACACGAGACAGCCCCTGAAAACCTTTGACTAGAAGATTTGGGTGACATGGAAAAGGAAAGATTACTGGTAGAGTTTTCCTAGATGATTTGGGAGTCAATTTGAACAACAAAATTGTTGTCTTCAATGGTGTCTCCAGTTTTTAAAATTCCCTTTAAAATATTGACTTGGTTATTAGCATTGTATGTGTGTTTATTTTGGTTTTTTGGCCTGGTACCTCCAGTTGGGCTTTTCATGTGTGAGCAGTGAACAAGCCGGTGTGGAGGCTGTCCTTAGGCATACTTTAAGGTCTCAAATTAGTAGTTTCTAGTTGGAGGTGATTGCATGTCCTTTAGGAAACATTTGGCAAATATTATCAAAACTGGGGGGGGGGGGAATACTGGCATTTGGTGGGTACAGGCTGGGTAAGTTGCCAAACACCTCCCAGCACATAGGACAGACTGCTTTCTGGTGGTGTCAGGAATGAGGAAGCTTGTCCTGAAATTGTTCGGTGTAAGCACCTTCAGGTTTTAGTTTTCTGATACTGCTTGTTGGACTTTGTTTTTGTTTTGGTTTGTTTGTTTGTTTTGTCCTGTTCATTTTTATTTTGCAGTTTTATGCCTTCTACAAAGCATTGCTGTCATCGAAGAGGGATTTGCTACTATAATTGTTCCAGAATTCGCATAGTGATATTTGAATTTATATTTGTTGAAAATATGTTAATTCCTATTAAAATACTGGAATAGGCAACTATTTAGTGCTAGAGGGGAATGTGTTAACCACAGACTGGAGTACAGAATACAGATAGAATCAGCAGGAAATGGGCTTTTATGTTTTTTGGAACCTTCTGAACATTTGCTGTGAAGCTGTGAAGTGTTGTAAGCAGAGGAGGAAAGGCAGCAACAAGTTCAGCTGAAACATAAAGATACATTTAGTCTTCATGGGAGGTTATTAGAATTTTTGCACAACCTTCCCTGACCTTCTGTACTTCTTGAGTGTAGATATAAGCCAGTGGTAGAACACACGCCTTGGATTCCACCCACAAGAGCAGATGAGCAAAAATAAAACAGTACACATGCACTTTTAGTCCCTACTCTCCTAAGACTTAACATCCTCATTATTTTCTCTGGGGGAATGTTGTTTGTGTAAATTGAAACTGGATTACAAAGAATTTGCTGCATTTACTCTGAATGTTAAACAGGAAGCCAGTAGGCCATCAAGAAAGAGGTAGCTGAGGCTAACAGAATGGACACAGGGCAGCCCTTGGCTTTTTAAAAAATTAGCATACAAGGTAACTTCTTAGTGACATTTTCATATGTACTTGGTTTTCATCCATATTCTCCAATCCTTCCTGTTCCCTTACCCCGCCCCTCCTCATATGTTTTTGTCCATTTCCTTGTTGCCTAGGTTCTATTATCCCTCCCCATTTCATTCCTTAAAACCTCTTTCTCCCTCCTGTGCTCCTCCTGTTATTTTCATGACCTATACTCAAACCAGCTCCTCCATAAACACACATAAGCAACAATCACAAGCTAGGATCTGCCTAGGAGAACGAAAGTGCAGTATTTGTCTTTCTGAGTGTGGGACACCTCACTTAGTATAATAATCTCCATATCTATCCATTTTCCTGCAAATCTTGTAATTTTACTTTCCCTTATGGCTGAATAAAAGCCCATTGTACCTATGTAGTACATTTCCATTATCAATTTATCAGTTTATGGTGACATAAGTCTGTCAAGGATCTTGTTTCACCTGTGGTTTGCTAGTCACTCTTGGTGGGGACATCGGCCTCTTTTCCTTGCCCTCAGCAGGAGGCCTTTGCTGCTTTCCTATTTTGGACATGATCAACTCTTCCCCAGATCCCCTCTGATCATCTGTTCCTCTCATAGAATGCATTCTTTACTGTTCTCATAGATTGAGCTCTCTTCCTTCTTCTGTTGCATACAGTATTTCTTGGAAAATCTTCTGGCATGCTGGCTTTCCTTTCATGAGTTGCCTTGAATTGTGCTTGTCTTGAAATGTTTGTTTCTCTCCATCAATTCTAGGAGATAATTTTGCTGAACACAGCAATCTTGATAGTTACATGGTTTCTTGGCTCCTAGAAAGGTAAAAGATGTTGGTAAAGATCTGTTATTATTCTCTTTCTGCCTTTGTGGCTGAGCTAGCATTTATTCTGTCTTAGTGTTCTATTGCTGTCAAGAGACACCAAAACCAAGGCAATTTATTTAAAAAAAGCTTTTAATTGGAGGCTTGCTAAAAATTTCAGAGGGCTAATCTGTGATCATTATGGGGATGGAGATATGACAGCAGGCAAGCAGGCAGGTGATGGAGCAGTAACTGAGAGCTTACATCTTATCCACAGGCAAGTAGGCAGAGACAGGGAGAGAGGAGCAGGGGTGAGGAGAGAGAGACAGAGACAGAGACAGAGAAAGACAGAGACAGAGGGAGACTGGACTTGGCATGGGCTTTTGAAATTTCAAAGCCCAACCCCTGTGACACATCTCCTATAACAAGGCCACACCTCCTAATCCTTCCTAAAGAGTTCCACCAACTAGGGACCAAGTATCCAAATATATGAGTCCATGGGGGCCATTCACATTCAAACCACCACATTGTCTCTTACAGCTGTTAGTATGTTAGTATGCTGTTCCTTTGTTTTGTTCTTTTAACATCTTGATTATATTAAATGCCCCTTGTATTTGGAGGTTTTGGGGAACTGTGGCTATAATTCTAGTGACTATGTTATCTGAGTCTTTGTTCCTTCCTCCACCATCTGTATTCTTGGGTTTGGTTTCCCAACATATTTTAGAGTTCCTTGAAATTTGGAGTCATATTCATTAGTCTTTTTCACCCCCTGTCCTAAAATTAATTCTTTTGCCTGGTCTTATCTGCTACTGCTAATGCAAGAGTT
>OU015750.1:66459823-66480806 GCA_907169655.1 Acomys percivali
TACAGTTAAAGGTTATTTGCTGAAAGCTAAGGTCTCATTAGCATAGGGTGGGTGTTTTGAGGAATCTCCAGGTGCTTGCTCAAAGAGTTTCTTATTAGGAAAGGGTTGGGCTTGTAATCTCCCTGAGGGCTGTGTACCACTCCTTAGAGAATCTGGGATTCCCCAGGTCAGGTGGAGAGGGAACCCAGCTGAGAAAGGGAGTCCATCAGCTTCTACTGAGCTCAGAGGCAATCCGGAAATGCAAGACCTCGACCTTAACAGCAGGGTCCCACAAGTCAACGATCAAAATTTCCTTTTTATAGAACACTTTTTTTCCCTTTTAATTAGAAGTCACATATTTGTTGCTCCGGCATTATCAGATGTGTCTTTGTCCATGATTCCAAAACCATGAGAGAAAGATCCCAGTAAGTAAAACTTGATGATAGTATTATATAATTGCTTCAACTGTATAAATAATTCCATTTGCTATTATGTGAGGATAAGTCAATGTAAGCCTCACTGATTACAGTGTTTATTATGGAACAATCATGAAACTAAATTATTTAAGTAGCACTTGGCAGAAAAGGAGGGCAAAATGCACCTCTCACTGATGTTTTTTCCCCCACTGCTTAAAGACTGAAAGTGGAAATAATCAACCGCCTCTTAGATCAAAGATCCTGGCTACTGTTTCATCAGTTTTCAAACCATCAAAGCATGTCTTCCACTTGAGAGGTTAGAAAGTCTTGCTATGACCTAGGAGTGAAATCTAGAGCCCTTGTGGTCCCAGTGGTGAGGGAATCTGTCTCCCTCATGCCCCATCCCTTCCAGTCACTCTCAGCTGAGGCACAGCATTCATTATGTTTTTAATATGTGTACTGATGAGCAAACTCACTGACTAAAGGCAATATATCTATCCTGTCAAGTGCTCAGGGAGCAAATGAGAGACGGAAGTAGCGAAGTGAAAATGTTCCCAATCTTGACAAAAGGAGTATTTTTTTTATTATTAAGTATATCAATCTTTTTGTTTAAAAAAGTAGAGTATGCAGGTGAATTAAAAGAAGAAATTTGAAGCTGCGTGTGGTGGTGCATGCCTGTAATCCCAGCCGTCAGGGAGGCAGAGGTGTTGGATCTCCGTGAGTTTGATGCCAGCCTGGTCTGCAAAGTGAGTCCAGGACAGCCAAAGCTACACAGAAAAGCCATGTCAAAAAGAAAGAAAGTAAGTAAGAAAAGAAAAGAAAAAGAAAGAAATTGGCAATCTTATCATCCAGAGAAAATATGGATCTCTGTTGTTTAAATTTCCACACTGCTGTGTAATCTTATGTATCTTAGTAAGAATTGAAAATACTACAGGGGAGAAACTATAATAGAAACAGCATTAAACCCTGTTCCCCATTTTAGACTTTAATCCCAGAGATTGTGACATGAGCTGGTTTCAACTGTAACTGTGATGCATTCCCCCACCCCACCCACCCCCTCTAGGGAGCAGGGGCTGAGAGAGGGGTAATGCTGAGATCCAACCCAAAGCCTTGTGCATGCTCACAGACTCCATTAAGGAACCACAGACACAGTTTGAACCTCTTGCCTTTGAAAAGCAAAGCCTGTGCTGGGTTTTGCACAACAATCAAGGGTAGCGGTCCTGTCAAAAGCCATCCTATAGGGAAACTGTAAGGCAGACCCCCATGGCAACCAGTCCTGACCTGGCCAGTTGGCAGTGTCACACAACAAGTTGCTCTAGCCTCACCTTTGCCACTGCATTTGCTTCTAATGATACACAAGTCAGGAGAAAAGCAGAACCTGGGATAAAGATGCCTGAAACAGCAGCCATATTGGTACCGTCCCTTTTGATGTTCTCTGTACAGTTCCTTTAATGATGTACAACACACTCCTATTTCAATAACCTCAGACTCTAATAGAATGAATGCAGGGAAGAAAGAATGCTGTCTTCTAAACCCAAGATAAGTAATGAAGTACTATGAACTGGATTGTGGCCTTCCCAAATTCAAATGCCAAAAGGGCTTTACAGAGGTGAGATTAGGTGAGGTCACATGGGCGGGTTTATCGCAATATGACTGGTGCCCTGGTACGACACCGCAGCAGTGTGCACACTGAGGACAGCATATAAAGTGATTGCGAAGGTGGCTACCTGCAAGGCAAGGAGAGAGGCCGCAAGGGACCCCAACTCTGCAGGGGATACCCCAGCAGACACATTGATCTTAGATTTCTGGCCCTTCCCCCAACCATGAGAAAATAAAATTATTTTCATTCAGACCACACAGTTTGTGGTTCTTCCTTATAGCAGCCTGGACAGATGAGTACACAAAGCCGAAAAGAGAACATGTCCCTGAAGAAATAGCTAGACTTCCCTCTTGCTGTACCCCCTCCCCTAGCCTTACAAAACGAGAGGATGGGGAAAGATGCATCTGAAGTTCTGTAACTGCCAAGTGATTAAACCCAGAGCTTGGCTGTTTACTATCAGTGTTGTCTTCCAAAGGTTATATCTTAAAGGTCATGTCCGATGTGCATGTATTTTCTCTTTTAGCTCTCGGGTGATGCGCGCCACAGTCATGTCCCCCGTCAGATCCATAATTGGCTTTATTATTTCCTAAATGTCAGTTTCTGATAGAAGTTGTTTTCAGCCTCACTGTTTCTGGCAGAGGAGGTGGAGGTAGAGGCGCATCTCGCTGACAGAGCTGCTTCTAAGCACGTCATCTCCTGTTTTCCCTGGGTAAAGTCTACAACAGGAGAAAAGTCCTTGGGACAAACTCTGGAGACAGACTGTGAAATAGCAAGTGGCGTGTGATTCCTTGCAGGGTGATCTTCAGGCATTACTTGGCAGTTGAAAGGCAAGCTCCCACTCTGGGCCAAGCAGCTGGGCATTAGTGCCCCACCCCCACCCCCAGCCCCACTCCCTCTATGCTCCCCCCTCCCCCCTGCCCATGAGACAAATGCTTCTTTTAGCTTGGTGACAATACAGCCTGAAAGTGCCACATAGAAGTCTGGAAAGTAAAAGAAAAAGAAAGGGGACAAGGACTCAATCACCAGTAAACTAAGTACAGTACTGGGGTGACAGGGGGTCCCTGTGGGAGGCAGAGGCAATGGCAGATGTCTTGAGCTTCTCTGGGCTGTAACCTCAACAGGGGCCTTCTTGGGTACCCCTGTTTCTGATAATGAGATGAAAAGATGGCTAATGAATTCTATCCATATTTCCTTTTCTCTTTTGTCGCTACTGGGCTGCTTTTCTTTATATCTAAACTGTTCCTCCAAATGAGTCCTGTTAAACTGAGGTCCCCTTAGATGGCACCATTAGGGGACAGTAGAACATGTATGAGGTGGGGCCTTGTGTGAAGTCTTCAAGTTACTGGGGGTGAGATTTGAAGAGACCGATGGAACCCCAGCCTCTCCTCGTTAGCTTCCAGGCTTGACCACATACTCTAGGTGTGATACACACACTCAAACAGTGGAGTCATTGGCCACAGGTAGAGACCTTCTAAACGATTGGAGTCTAAGCTCTCTCTTTACTTCAAGTCAGAATAGTTCTACCTAGAACAGTGGTTCTCAACCTTCCTGAGATGCGACCCTTTAATATATAACTCCTCATGCTGTAGTGACCCCCAGCCATAAAATTATTTTGTTGCTACTTCATAACTGTAATTTTGCTACTGTTACGAATCTTAAAGCAAATATCTGATATGTAGGATATTTAACATATGATCCCCAAAGGGGCCACAACCTGTATAGATTAAAACCTTAAGCCAAAATAAACATTTCTTCTTTACATGTTGATTGTCTTGGGTATTTGTTACAGTAGCAGAAAACTGACTGATACAATGGAGCACTGCCAGCTCCCTAGGGAAGAGAACTACCCTTAGAACAAAATTCCTGAGCTTTCCACTCCTAAGACAGGAGAGAAAAGAAGTACAAATGCGCAGATCTCAAGCCCTAGCTAAGAAACTATATTGAATGCAGAATGACGTCTCTCACACTCACTTAAGATCTAGCCCTGTGCCAAACCCTCACGGAGAGCATAGGGAAAGAAGCCTTGGTATGGAGCAGAGGAAAGATGACCACGTAAGGCTGCCATCTTTTGAAACATGAGTTGGAAACACAATCCCATTACTCATGCTAATGGCATTTGGAATCCAGGCCTATGGGAAATAATTAGGAATTAAGATCATGGTGAGGTCTCTGTGATGGCAGTGGTGCTTAGAATGACAACAGCCCCCATAGGCTCACCTGAATGCTTGGTCCACAGTTGGTGGAACAGCTTGGGAGGGATTAGGAGGCGTGGCCTTCCTGGAGGAGGGTGGGCCCGTGCCACTCCCAGCTCTCTCTCTCTCTCTCTCTCTCTCTCTCTCTCTCTCTCTCTCTCTCTCTCTCTCTCTCTCTCTCTGCCTGTGCTTGTGGATCAGACATAAGCTCTCTGGAGTCATACCTGCCTGCAGCTATGCTCAGTGACAGTGACATGGTGGCCACGGAGTCGCCCTCTACAGCTCTGCATCCCAGGAAACTTTTTCTCCTATAAGTTGCCTTGGTCATAGTGTTTTGTCATGGCAATAGAATAGTAACTAAGAAAAAGGGGAAGGGAGGCTTGGCTATCACACTTGGTGTGATGTGATGTCTTACTGTGTTATCATGCCACCTGGGGCCTTCATCAAAGGCTCAGCAGGTGCTGCTGGCACCACGCCCTTGCATGTCCCTACCT
Source organism: Acomys percivali (assembly GCA_907169655.1). Lineage (NCBI taxonomy): Eukaryota > Metazoa > Chordata > Mammalia > Rodentia > Muridae > Acomys > Acomys percivali. The sequence goes on from OU015750.1 coordinate 66,464,505, forward strand.
CCAGACTCAAGAGCCAAACAAACTATTATTCTTTAGAAGTAACTTGCTTTTGCTTTATTTTTTTTATTTTTTTTAAAACTATGGTAACAGAAAAGAGAATAAAAGAAATAATCCAGAATCAATTAAATCCAAACTACTTCTTTGGGAAATTTTTCTTAGTCTATTCCCGTGGAAGGAGGGGGTGGGTAGCCCAGAAAAGACAACATAGTGGCAGTGATGCTTTGAGAAACAGGAGGAGGGAAAGCAGTGAGAAAAAAACGATGCCATTGATAGAGAAACAGAGAACCCACAGGAACAAACTTCTGGGTAGACTCACACTCGGACCTTTGACCGTTATAGGCTAAGACATGCCATGGTTTGAATATGGAATGCCCTTCCCAACGGTGTACGGAAGGCTTAACTCCTGGGCAGTGACCTTATTAAACACTCGCTGCATCACAAGGAGGTTAAAGCTATGAAGAAGTGGTCCGCTACTGGACCGGCTGTTAGTTATACCAGTTACTTTTCTGCTGCTGTGATAAACCGTACAAGCCAAGGCAATTTAAACAAGGAGTTTATTTTGGCTTGTGGTCCCAGAGGGTTAGGAGTCTGCCATGCTGGGCAAGCATGTTAGCAAGCAGCAGGCCTGGCAGCCAGAACAGGAAGCTGAGACAGCATGTCTTATACAGCAAACGCGGGAACAGAACTTGAAGTGGGTGGGGCCAGGCTATGAAGACTCAAAGTCAAGCTCCAGTGACACACACTTCCTCCTCAAGGCTTCACCTCTTAAGCTCCCTCACACAGCGCCACCAGCGGGTGACAGGATGTTCAGGCCGCTGGGAACATGGTTTTGAAGAGTAGTTCTTCTCGGTCACCCCCTGCTGGCCAGATTCTTGGCAGTGAGCGACTCCCTGCCACAATGCTTTGTCTCAAAGGCCCAGAATCAACCAACATCAGCCAAAATACATTTTCCTTCCTTTAAACCGTCCCAGGTACTTTTATTTTGTCACAGAGACAGGAAGCTAATTAACGTAGGATATGTGACGTGATGCACTTGTTCTTTTGCAGATCCGGCACGAACCCACGTGGCAAGTGAGTCTTACCGCTGAGCCACACCCTCCCTAACCCCAGCCAAGAACTATTTTAGAAGCAAATAGACTCGCAGGTGGTGTTTCAGTTTACATCAACAGCTAAGTGGCTGTTTTCACGGCTCTCGGGCTCCTCTTGACTGATCCCAGAAGGGTTGAGCTTCCTTTGTGTTCTGACTTCAATCTGTGTTAGTCCTTTTCATGGGTGAGCCCAGTGAAGCACGCTTCCTGATTCACTCTGTCCTAGTTTCTTATTTTTTTTTTTTAATATTGGAGTGATGTTTTTGAGCACTGTGTAAAGGCTGTCTTTGTAAATGCAAATGCTGGCTTCTGTACTAGCAGAGATGCAGACAGGTCTTTGGTACTGTCAAGCATCACCTGTCTCGATGTTTTGTAACCACTGTTCTCCATCGCCTTCTGATTGGTTGAATAAAGAGCTGACTGACCTATAGCAAAGGCAAGAGAGAATGGGCAGGACTTCCGGAGAGAGGTGGGAAAGGATTCTCCCTATGAGACATGGAGGAAGTAGGAAGTATGAAACTGGGGAGGGGTAAAGTACCATGTGGCAGAAAGTAGATTAATATCAATGGGTCAGCAGAGGTCATAGGAGCTATTTGGGGACCACAATAAACTAAGGCCTAAACACTGAGGCACAGGGGTTAAGCAACTCGTCCAACGGTGGTTCCATAAACATACACTTTTGAGCCTGGCGGTGGTGGTGCACTCCCTTAATCCCAGGACACGGGCGGATCTCTGTGATCTCTGTGATTTCAAGGCCAGCCTAGTCTACAGAGTGAGTTCCAGGACAGCCAGGGATGAAACAGAGAAACCTTGTGTCCAAAAAAGCAACAAACAAACAAATAACCCAAAAAAGTACATTTCTGAATGCTGTCATGCTATTCCTTGAATTAAATGGTTTTTTTGTGTGTGGGGACGGGGGGAAGACATGGAAAAGAGCATTGCACATGCATTCTAGGCAAGAAGTAAGGGGGAAAAAGATTAAACTGAGACACAGTAACTACCGTATATGGGTGACAGACCTCGGGCCAGTAAGGTCTTGTGACATGAGCATGTTGGCTGGGGTGAGTTTGTGGACGGGGACTTGTGGATAGGTTTTATGAAGAACGGCTCCTCTTCTGATGAGATGTGCATGAGGGGCCGTTTGGTTGGTTCTGTTTTTATATAAACTCTCTTATCCACACTGACATGCATCAATTTTTAATCCCTTGCAATAAAAGAATTGTCTAGGACTTCGTTCGTGTACATCACATGTAGAATGGCCAAAGGAGATTGTCACAGAATAAAATGTTTCAAAGTATATTTACTGGCCATGCAATTTTCTACTCAGGAAAACATAGGTTTCCTGGCAGATTTCATATTAGGAGAGAAATGAAAGACCATGCCAGGAAACATGAAGTTCTCAGGAAGTAATTTAGTTATAAACATATTTCCTTAATAGGATACAATTCAATTCCCTCATTACCTTTTGACAAGAACAGTAAACTTAACACTGGTGGTTTGGTCAGTGATTCGTGGAGCTTTCTCAGACAGATGTGCACTCTTATGGGGGAACACAGCAGCTGTCACCATCCATCCTCATTTTGCTGATGGGACCCAAAGGGTTTAGCGACTGTCTGAGATCACGTGGACAGTGGGAAGCAGGCTCTGTCTACAGCTTCCTAGATCAAGGCTATGTCTACCACAGTTTGTGTTCATTGTCAGGGAGTTCTTCAAGGGCTCGTGTGTATCAGCAAGTCATTTGATTGAAGGACAGTTAGTTCCTTTAGGGACAAGAGTCCTATGACCTGAGGAATATTCTAGCTTTGGTAGTGTATGGAATCTTTTGGGTTTACAGAGACTACTGGATTCTCCTTCCTGGCAGCAAAGGGTTTTGCCCTCAGCTGTGGCATAGCACTCAAATGGCCAACTGGCTGGTATTAATTGCTTCTTCTGTTTATCCTAACACATTGCTCACAGCTTATACGTGCTGTCTCCTTAGAGAGTAGTAAGGCCAGTGCAAGCCTTATAAGGCCCCTCCCCAAGAGGCTTAGCCAACTTTTAAATTTATTGTGTGAAGAACAGGAAGAATGTCTATGTATGTATTTGTGTGTTCACATGCACCCACATATACATGTGGAGGCCAGGGACCAACATAGGCTGTTTCCCTCAGTCATACCCTGTCTTATCTTTGGAGACAAGGTCTCTCACTGGGCCTGGAGTTTACTAAGTTTGCTAGACTGACTGGCTAGGAAGCTCCAGGGATCCGCAGTCTGCACCTCCCAGCTTTTTTCCTGGGTGCTAGGATCTGAACTCAGGACCTCAGGCTTATGTGCAAAGCATTTAGCCAGTGGAGAGACACCTCCCCAACTCTGATGTTTGTGTTCTTTTGAAGTGTTTACAAGTTTAGATTATCACCGAAGAACTTTACATATGTCAACCACTCTAACAGGAGTTTAACTTTGAAAAAGAAAATTCAAAGATAGAAAAAAATCCTAATATCAGTTCAAGGGGCACATTGAATTGGGGGGAATGGCACAGCCTGTAACCCTGTAGTTTTATAAACATAGCTGGCCAGGAAATTGAGGCGGGAGGATTACAAATCGGAGCTCAATTTGGGCAACTTCATGAGACTCTGCCTCAAAATGAAAACATTTTAAAGTGAAGAATAAAGGGCTGGAGAGCCAGGTATGGTTAGATCACTCCCAGCATGAGGGAGGCAGAGACAGGAGGATCTCTATGAGTTTGAGGCCACACTTGTAGAGTGAGTTCCTGGACACCCAGAGCTACATAGTAGAGAAATCTTGCCTCAAAAAATAAGAAATGAAAATAAATAGTTTGGAGAGATGCTCAGAGGTTAAGAGGCACTGGCTGCTCTTGCAGAAGAGCCGTGGTCTGTTCTTAGCACCCACACAATGCTGTAGCTGCAGGCCCAGTGGATAACAGTGCCCCCTTCTGGCCTCCGTGGGCACTGTGCACATATGGTAAACAGACATAAATGCTGGCAAACACCCAGAGACATGAAATAAAAACAAATCTTTTAAAACTTGAATATGTGAGCCGGGCGTGGTGGCGCATGCCTTTAATCCCAGCACTCAGGAGGCAGAGGCAGGTGGATCGCTGTGAGTTCGAGGCCAGCCTGGACTACAAAGTGAGTCCAGGACAGTCAAGGCTACACAGAGAAACCCTGTCTCGAAAAACAAAAACAAAACAACAACAACAACAAAACCTTGAATATGTGAATATGTAGTTCATTTCTTCTGTACACCTCTATCACGCCCTGATTCAATTCTTGGTATTTCATAAATACACAAACAAACAAATAAATAAACAAATCTCACTGACCTTCCAGGTTTGATACAGGAAGGTCATGGGCCTTTCCCCAGGGTTTTCACCTCTGCTCTCCAGCCAGGTCTCCTCCAGCATCCTCCAACCTCATGGCCTTAGTCCTAGGACTGGATCCTTGGAGAACCCAGACACATGCCAAAGAGGCTGTGTATGTGGAGAGACAGATCACTGGTGTCCTGCCCCTTCGGGGTTCTGTGGCTGCCTCTCTTTTCTTGGATGGAGAGAAACAAGGGGCTGGCTCCTAGGTGCCCAGGGTACCAACCTCATGAGCCCAGAGCAGCACAGTGTTCCTTTTCATTGAAAGACCTATAAACGCTTCTTCCAGAAAGCCTGTGGAAAGAGCATCACAAGCCCACTGTGATGTGCTTGGCCCATTCTTCTCTTTTATTATGCCCTGACCTCAGATTGAATGTAACGCATTATCAGGACCTAAAGATATAGCTCCCTGGGCTGAAGAGATGGCCCATGGTAGCTAAGAACTCATACCGCCCTTTTAGAGGGCCCAAGTTTAATACCCAGCAGCCATGTCGGGTGGCTCACAACTGTAACTCCAGCACCAGGGCATGTGATGCCTCTGACTTCTGTGGGCATCTGTGTTCTCATGAGCATACATCCCCACATATACACACACGCACTCATAACTTTAAAATAAATCTTTTGAAAATCGATACTGAATGAGGTCCTGTTCACAGAATTCCTGAAAGTGTTTGCACTTGATTTACCTAAATCTAGGAGAATCGGCACAACTTAGTGTACTTCTTTGCATCAAAACAAGTTTTATAGAAGGATCCAGCCTGAACTAAATTTATTTCCAAATGGGCCTAAGGAATTACTACTTAAAATGCAACCCTTAGAGGGCCTGTGGGTTAGCCCAGAGGATAAAGGCAGTTGCTGCCAAACCTGATGGCCTGAGCTGAATCCCTTGAAACCTATATTTTGGAAGGAGAGAACTGCATGCACTGGTACACACACACACACACACACACACACACACACACACACACACGATTAAAAATAATAACCCCCTTAAAAATCACTATATGTGTACCTTAACCTCAGAGTCCAGGTCATAATACAAACAAACAAACAACAACAACAAAAATCTCCCTACTAAGCGGATCCTTTTAAAGAGAGTTCCACACCCCACCACACCCCACCCCACCCCACCCCCATCCCCCACCCGCGGCTCTCTCCTGGGAGCTTCAGGCTCCCATCTACTCATCGCTGCTGTTCTGAAAGCCTGGAACAAATGGCATTTAAATACTGGGCGAGGCTCTATCTCTAGCGTTAATTGTCAGGGTAACTTGCATCTGCATTTATTTCTTCCCCAGTTCCCTTTTGCCAATGGGTTTGGCCCATAGGGAACTGAGCTTTCTGTCTTACTCTCTTGAGACTCCTCTTACAACCTCTGTTAAAGCTACACAGCATGTCCTCAGCCCTCCCTAAGATGCTAAATAGACTGGGCATGGTCAGTGTATTATTTTAAGGACCTTGATACAACTGTCATTTCTGATCAGATTTGTGTGTGTGTGTGTGTGTGTGTGTGTGTGTGTGTGTGTGTGTGTGTGATCCTAATCAATGTTAAGCTCTTTGGCCTCTGTCCAGTGGCTGCCAACAGCCTTCCTCCACCTTCCCTCCTGCCCAGTTAATAGGCCCTGACTCAGGGTTCTTCACTTATGACTTGACTTTATGCACTCAGAAGCCATGCTTAGAAATTAGGCCCATAATGACCCTTCCCCGGGATGCCCATCCATGATGTTAGTGCCATCAGTGAGTCAGAGCTCACACTCAGCCACATGATCCCGCTCTTTACCAGGCACTACACACTTCAGAGCTTAGATATATTATACACGCTTTGAACTTGAGAGTACTTCTGACTTAGGACAGGTTCAGCGAGATGTAATTCCATGCACATGTCGGGGGGGGGATATGTAATGGCTCAACTATGGCAAATGTTCCCCCCAGGGACACATATGTTTTAATCCAACGGTTGTCAACCTTTGCAGGGGTTGGGGGTGTCAGACAACCCTTTCACAAGGGTCACCCAAGATCACCAGACAACACAGATACTTGCATTATGATTCATAACAGTAGTAAAATTACAGTTAGGAAGTAGCAATGAAAATAATTTTATGGTTGGGGGGGTCACTGCAACATGAGGAACCATATTAAAGGGTCGCAGCAGTAGGATGGTTGAGAATCACTGTTCTAGAGTGAAATTGCAACTTGGACTGCAGAGGGCCAAGACTCCACAATGCTGGCCTCTTTCCCATGGCTGTCATGGAAGTCCCCGCTGAGGCCTGAGTCTTGGGCCTACTTGAAGCAATTCCATTTATGCAAAGTAAATCCTACTGATTAATGGCATATTGAACATAATATATTTTTTAGTAAACGCTTTCATACATTCTTTCACTAACTCCTAGCAACAGAGGTATGGAGTTAGTACCTGTGTGCATGACCCCACTTAAGAAGGGGGAAACTGAGGCCAGTGGGTACCCAGAGAGCCAGCTGAAGAGCAAGAAGTGCAGAAGCAACATTTAGAGCCGTTCTCTCGACTGGCAAATTCTCCTGGCACTCTTGCAGACAATATGTTAGGCCAGGACTCATTACAACAGATAAAATCCAAACAGGCTTTGTGGGTTTAATGGCTTTTGAAGACTTTGTGAGCCCACATAAGTTGCCTCCTTTCATTTCATATTTTTACAAACGCCAGGGGAACAATAATCATTTGAACAGTTAAATTGATTCAGGGAAGTGAAATCCACTTTTTTTCCCCCCTAGTCTTGAAATTACTTCAAGTCATTTGCCACTCTGAGTGGACCCACAGTCCCTACAGCACCCACCACCCGCCGCCTCCCTGTGGCTTCCCAAGCCCCATTACCTGCCCTTAGATTTCTTTTTAATTTTCCAAATGAGATTGCATTTTATATTTCAGATATTACTCCAAACAAGAACAATGAGGAACTCCACAGCCAAAATGCTCAGAAGGAAACCAAGTGAATCAGGGAAAGAAGAAAGGTGAGAAAGAACAGCTGAAATGTAAGCATTTTCTAGACCCCTTGAAAAGCCACAGTGCCCTGCAAAATACCACATTTGATTCCTAGTTCAAAAGAAAAATCACTGGGCGTGCTTTGTATGCACTAGAAGAGGCACAGAAGACCCTGGTTATCCTCAGCTCAGGCCCAAGACTTTTATTTTATTTTTGGTTTTTGGTTTTTTTAGACAGGATTTCTCTGTGTAGCCTTGGCGGTCCTGGACTCACTTTGTAGACCAGGCTGGCCTCGAACTCACAGAGATCCACCTGCCTCTGCCTCCCAGAGTGCTGGGATTCCAGGACTGAGCCACCACACCTGGCTTTTAGGCTCAGGGTCTGGTGCCAAGAGAAAATTTCAAATGGGAATCTCTCCGTGTTGCCCCACTTGTGGTCACCAGTGAAACTCCCTCCCCGCCAGTAGCCATATTAGCATATCCCATAAGAATTCTTTTTTAAGGTGTCATTTACCAAATATCTTTTCACACAGAAAGAAACAATAGGGAGTTCTGAGCCTGGGCTCCGAGCTTCCTGAGCAGCTGAGCCGGGCTAGCGGCAGGTACAAACATGAAGACACTAATCGGGAGGCCACAGGGAAGAGCATCTGTGGGGAGTCCCTTGCCAGCCCTTGACTGCGTTTGTTTGTTTGTTTGTTTGTTTGTTTGTTGTGGTCAGAACTCATTGCCCTAAAATATGGCATCCTGGCATTTGTGAGAACAAATAGGCAGGAAGGTGGCCTACCCACTCCCTCACTTTGCTCCCTGAAGTAGGTTCTATAGGTTTTAGACTTTCACTCAAGAAGTCTCTCAGGACACAGGGACCCAAAGGTGGGTTTGAATGGCCAGGCCTTGCTAGTTCCTGCCCTAACTTCATTACCAGCGCATCGTATTCCCCTCACTCTGCCATGTCTGTCTCCTCATCACACTTAGCATAAAAGCCTGCGTGGCAACACGCACCTATGATCCCAGCACTTGGCAAGCCGAGGCAGGAGGATGGCAAGTTTTAGGACAGCCGAGTTATATTGTGAGACTGTTTCAAAAACCAAAACTAGCAAGAATCACATTTTCTTTTTTTCCTTTGGCTCTTTATTTCTGAAGGATCCTGTGTCCCATCAAACTCCCATAGATGAATTGATTTGCTTTCTTTTAGTGGTCCTCCTCTGGTTCTAGGTGCCCAGCCAAGGACCTAAGATAGGATAGAAAAGCCTATTTGTTCTCCTGCTGTGCCGGTGCGCTTGGACAAGAAGCCACAGCGACCCGACGCTCTGAGAGCTCATTTGTGGTCTGGAGCAGATGAAACACAGGCGTAGACTAAATGGCTGCAGAAGAATAAGATTAGGCTATGAAATCTCATTTACAATTTGAGAGCAACCACAGGATCCTGTACTTCATGGTGCACTACAGGACGAGGCACTACCATGCCCTGAAAGCCAGCCAGCCCCAGCCTCTGCCAGCCCAGCTTTGCTCTCTGCCGACATCATAAAAATACAAGGCCGACTTCTCCGAGGGAAGGAGGTATAAAATTTTAATGAGCTTACCTTGGATAGACTTTCGTGATTTTCAAACTAAGACAACTGCAACCCTTTAGAAGCCAGTAAAATCATTTTGGTCAGGTGCAAACAGCACTTTCAACTCATAAACAAGCAAGGAGAATAAGGGAATCCACATCAGGATTGGCCTGAAGCATTAGCTGTGTGGTGTGCCCAGGGAAATCGCCCTTGACTGCTGTCAGGGCGGCTAGGTGGGGGCACACAGAAGTCATTTTTAGTGTAAAAACTATCTAATCTAGCTGGAGTGGGGGTTGAGGTGATGGTGGCCAATTTGAGGTCAGCTTGGGATACAAAGTGGCACCCCGTCCCTAAACAGACAGGTAAACCAACAAAGCTGACCTCACTGATCTAGGTGTGACCAAGCTTTTCCCTAACAACCTAACTAATCTGTTTAAATATATTATACCAAGACCACAGCCTTCTCCAACATGCGTGCGAATGGATACATGGGCTTGGAGCAGTTTCCCTAGCTAAGACAGGTGCTCAGGAAAAGATGTCAGTAGTCAAATATATGAGAAGTGCTCTATTTGGCTCTTTCTTAGAGGTTCCTAATACATATTAGCCTGTGGGAGAACATAGCCAAGTGACTGGTTTAAAGTGGGCCTGGCAGCTCATGTCTTTAATGAGAGAGAGAGAGAGAGAGAGAGAGAGAGAGAGAGAGAGAGAGAGAGAGAGAGAGAGAGAGGAGACAGAGAAAGAGAGACAGAGAGACAGAGACAGACAACAGACAACAGACAGACAGACAGACAGACAGACAGACAGACAGAGACAGACAGAGACAGAGAGACTGATTTATCAGTCCCAAACATACTTGGCCCTGAAGCCCTTTGCTAAAGAGCCATTAACAGTTCCATGGCCCCTGACCCAGCCCTTGGCTGCTCCCCTCTCTCTTTGGTCCCCACAGCTAGGCTTGTACCCAAGGTTGTGCAGCCTCATCTGGCTTCTGATGAGGACAGAAGTGAGGTGTAACCAAGAACCCACTCCATAGCTTGATGGCTCCCAATATGGACATCCCCAGGCATGTCCCTCCCCATGGCATCCCCTCTTCCATCACAGAAAATGCCTGATTCTAGGGTAAATTCCACAGCTGCTGGTTATGGAAATAAGTGGAACAGGATCTGGCGTTTGGTTAGTTGATCACCAAGTGAAGTCTGCTTATTGCTTTAAAATGACTTTGTGTTTCCTTTCCTCTTTTTTCACGTGGGGCTGTGCTGCCAAGTGTGACGGAACACCTGCCTGTGTGTGCACAGCCTCGCTAACTCAACCGTTCAGCCACTTTCCTTGCAGGTCATGTAGACTCTTGAGGTCACCGACTAACTGAAATTATATATTGTTGTCACCCGGTCAACACACCTCCAGTCTGTCTGTTAGAAACAGGTGCCCAGGAGGAAATGTTTAATTTTTCCAGAACGCCATCGCTCTGGCAAACAGTTTTTTTTTTTTTTTTTAACCAAACTGTGTCTGTTTATGGAGTGAAATGAGAGGTCTAATTCTTTCTGCCTCAGGATATGTCTGCTGCTGGCTTGCAGCAACGACTACCACAGTCCTTGACCCTGCATCTTGACAGTGGCCCTGCCACTTTGCCGCTTCCTCTCCCAGCAGGAAACCCTGTTCTGGCTCCTTCTGGAGATCAGCTGCGTTTGGGCTATTTGAAACTCTTTTTCCAAGGAACACCCTTCATTTTAGCACTGAGTCCTGCTTTCCAGGGCCTGGGCTTGTGGAGTATGTGAGTCTATCTTCAGGGGGTGCCAAAGAGACACCCTGTCTTTCGGAGTCATCCTTGTCAGGGGACTGTCCAGGCACTTCACGTTCTAGCCCCACCACTCCCCTTCCCACAGTTCCCAACTCCTACCTCTTTGCATTTCTGCTTATTTTCTCGTGCATTTACACGGTCCTGACTGGTGGATAGAGAATGCCAGGCACAATGCAGAATCAGATAGCTCTAATTATCAGCTCACCAAAGGCTGCGATGCCCTGAAAAGTGAGGCTTAGTTCTCAACAGATTGCATTTGTTCCTTTTGTCCTAAGTATCAACTGTAACTGTGTACCAGAAGGTTCTAGGCCTATGTGCCAGGTGAACAATGACACAATCCCTGCCTTTGTGTTAATGAGGGAGACAGATAATAAATAAAACAAACAAAATCTATAGTGATCAATACACAGAAGAGAGAAAAGTCAGGGACTCTCTGGTGGAAGAGCTGAGGCGGCCATGACTGGGGCGGGCTACGCTGAGAGAAGGCCAGAGCACTTCTCTGAGGGATGAAAGAACAGGAGATCTGTGACAGATCCTAAAGCCCAGAAGGATTTTCTGATCTTTCTCCAGGGGGTCCTAACACTCTCATTCGAGAGATGCCCTGTTGTCTAAGAGGAAAGGAACATCCATTTCCCCTAGTGTCACTTACCAAGTCAGCCTCAGGTCATAGGCACAGACTCCACAGCTCGTGGTCCTATCTTATCTCACACAACTGTCCACCGCTCTATCAAGACAAGCCTGGAATTGCACACATCAACCCTTTTCTTTATGTTCATTTCCTTTCAATGCTCCCCGTGCATGTAACATATTAAATACTTTTATACTTTGTTCTTTGAATCTCCCTTTGTTCTTTGGCCCTCAGCCATGATTCTCAGGGGGCCAGAGATTCATCTTTTTCCCCTTATATAAAGAAGTTTGTCACAAGGTTCTAGGGTGACAATATGTTTCACATAGTTAGCATAAGGCTGCCGTGAGAATTTAAGTGTTTGTGAAGTGTCTGGCATTTAGCTAGCACTGAATGGTAGTGTGTTTGTCAGCTTTTTGTTACTATAACAAAGTGTTTGAGGAAGGTTTCTTTAAAAAGAAGAGAAGTTCATTTTAGTTCATAGTTCTGAAGGTGAAGAAAGGTCTAGGGGCCGTGCCAGGTGATGGTCTTCTGGCTGGCAAAAGTTTCAAGAAGGCATAAACATCACGAAACAAGAGACAAGGAATAGCATGCCTATTTACCCCACCCTACCCCTTTTTTTCCGAGACAGGGTTTCTCTGTGTAGACCTGGCTGTCCTGGATTCACTTTGTAGACCAGGCTGGCTTTGAACTCACAGAGATCTGCCTGTCTCTGCCTCCCCAAGTGTGGGGATTACATGTGTGTGCCAATCCCTCCTTGTAAAGCCAATAGGAGCCAGTCTTAAGGGCCCTACTCTATGCCCTTATTTGACTCTAAGCACTCTCAAAGGCCTCAGCTCTAAACATTCCAGTCAGATTGTTTCCATCCTGACGCTGAGGATGAAATGCCTTCATGAATTTGGAGGACGAGGGAGATGACACGGGCCAGATTTGCATCATAGCAGCCTGTGAGGGAGTTGGGGGTTGAGCCATAGAAAGGTGTGGGGTAACCAGGAAGACTCCCTGACTTCTGACTTAGACACACACACACACACATACACACACACAAGCACACACACATACACACAAGCACATACACCTGCACACACACACAAACACACACACATACACACAAGCACATACACCTGCACACACACATACACACACAAACATACATACACACATACACACACAAACACACACACACACATACATATACACACAAGCATACACCTGCACACACACATACACACACACAAACATACATACACACATACACACACACACACACACACACACATACACAGACAGAGACAGAGACAGAGAGAGGACCCAAGACAATCACCTGGAGCTATTGTTTAAAATTGAGCTTCGCCCTTCTAACGCGTACTAGTCTTCATGTTACTGGAACCGCAGGAAAGAAACTGCCTACACCTCATACTTCGCAGAAAACATTATTCTTCATGATGCAGGTGTAAAACACTGCACATCTTACTGTTTTCTATTTGCTGTTTGAATATTCACTTTTGTTTATTGGAAGGCTTAAGAGAAAAATCTTGCAATGTTTATGTCTGTAATTTGCATAAAACATTTAATAATAGCTGGGGATGGTTGCACCCGGCACTCGGGAAGCAGAGGCAGAAGGATTCTCGGTTCAAGGCTAGCCTTGGCTACGAGAGGTGAATAAGAAGGCAACTTGGGCAATTATGGAGATTCTGACTACAAGAAAATTCCTTAATTTTTAAAAATTTAAATTTCAATTTTTAAAAGAAGTCTTATTAAGAAGTTATAATAAAACTTGCAGTAAATACTTTCTAAGATACTTTTTTTGGTAAATTTAGTATTTTGGTACAATAAATTGTATTAACAGATTTTCTGCTATTGGCTCATTCTGGAATTCCTAGAATAAATTCTGCATGGTCTAGGATGATATGGTATTCTTTGGAAATGTTATTATATTTTATCTATAATATTTGTACCATTTAAAATGTTTAATATTTTTATTAAGATAACTAGTATGTGTGTGTTTATTCACTGAGAGGCAGAGTTTTACAGTGTTGCCCAGACTAGTCCGGAACTAATGTTTTTCTTTCTTTCTTTCTTTCTTTCTTTCTTTTTTTTTTTTTAAAGATTTGTTTATTTATTTATTTATTATGAATACAGTGCTCTGCCTGCTTGTACCCCTGCAGGCCAGAAGAGGGCCTCAGATCACATTCTAGATTGTGAGCCACCATGTGGTTGCTGGGAATTGAACTCAGGACCTTCAGAAGAGCAGTCAGTGAGTGCCCTTAACCACTGAGCCATCTCTCCAGCCCCTAATGTTTTTCAATATCAGCCTCACCAGTAACTGAGGCAACAGGCATATGAATGAACTTTTAAAAAAGAGACAAGTGTTTCCAGGAAACTTAACAATATAAAATATGTTTTGTTCGTTTTTTGTTTTTCGAAACAGAGTGTCTCTGTGTAGGCTTAGCTGTCCTAGACTCACTTTGTAGACCAGGCTGGCCTCAAACTCAGAGATCCACCTTTCTCTATCTCCCTGAGTGCTGGAATTACACTGCACCCAGCTAACAATACAAAATATTAGTCTATCTCTGTAACCATTTGTTTTCCTACTTCTAAATTACATACTTACATAGCTGTTTCCTGACATTTCTATTTTTAATATCATACAGAAACTTTGGGATTATGTCTAGAGGGATTTTAATCCAGCCATATGGCTGGAACACAGAAACTCCCTTAATAAATTTAGTTTGGAAGCCCAAGCATGGTGGCGCACACCTTTAATCCTAGCACTTGGGAGGCAGAGGCAGGTAGATCTCTGTGAGTTCAAGGGCTAGCCTGGTCTACAAAGAGAGTCCAGGACAGGACTCTGTTACACAGAGAAATCCTGTCTCAAGAAACAAAAACAAAAAACAAAACAAACAAACAGGTTAGTTTAGAGAAGGAAGCAACAATGTTTGAAAGGGATGTCTAATTGAGGGGCAGACAGAGCGACAAATCAAAGGAACATTTGACAGAATAGAATACATCCAACTCTGATGAGAATAAAGGAAAGAGAAGCTACGTAAGAGCAGTACAGTAGAGTTGCAAGAGTAGAGCAGAGCAGCGGGGTTGGGGAGGAGGAACAGTGTTACGTGGAGAGTTTTATAGAGATAGGTTGAAGAAAAAACAACCTAGACACAAGTAAAGACAGAATGAGGCAGAGAATGAGATGGAGCCAGAAGATTACCTCAGATTACTAGAGTTAGTTTGAAGCCAAGCAGAGCAATTCAGTCAGAAGCTGAAAGAAGCCAGTGTGAATCAGTCAGCTAAGAGAGAAGTTTGAGCCAGAAAACCTGAGTTGAACCAGCCAGCCAGAGTTCAGAAAGAGCTAGAAAGAGTGAGTTTATTGAACAGTTTATTTCAGTCTCAGAGGCTGAAAACATTCTAGGTCTAGATTAGATTGAACAGAGGCTAGAAGCTTCTAGGACTAGGCCTAGGTTAGCAGACAGAGGCAGTAAGTATACAAGACGACAATTTATACCAGGTGAATAAAAGTTATTTTTACAATTATGGGATGTAGTGTTTACACTGAGGTATACTCACAAATAGTATATACTTTTCCAATGTCGAGTAGCTAGTTTATCATAATTTTGTTATTGATATCTACTTTATATCATTATGACTATATAAATTAACAAGTCATGAAATGAACTATCATTAGATTTTCTTTTTGTACAACTCCTGGCTTTCTGTAGGAATACAACTTTTCTTACTTTTTAACTTTTAATTTTCTGTGTATCAATCACTAATTCACACTCTGAGGTGGTTTGAATATGACTGGTCCTCATAGGCTCACGTATTTGAATGCTTGGTCCCCAGTTCATGGAACTGTTTCGGAAAGATTAGAAGGTGTGGCCTTGTGGGAGCAGGTAAGTCGCTGGGGGAGGTATTGAGGTTTCAGAAGACCCATGCCCTCCCTGCCTCTTGGCTGTGGATCAAGATGTGAGCGCTCAGCTACTGCCGCAGAGCCAGGCCTGCCATGCTCCCCACCATGACGGTCATGGACTCACCCTCTGAAACTGTAAGCCTCCAGTAAACTGGTTTTTAATAAGTTGCCTTAGTCACGGGGTCTCTACACAGCAACAGAGGAGCATCTGAGATGCACACAAACTCTGTCTTAATAAAAACCTCTTTTCAGTGCTTCTAAGCATCATGTGTTCTACCCAACTCACTCTTTTCAGTCAGCTGTCCCACGTCCATCTTCTGTCCTTCTGCAGCCGGGGCTGGATTTCTCTTGACCTGCCATGCAGATGCCATCCTATAATCTCCGTTGAGCTCATCTACAAGCTCTCCCCCTTCCTCCTGTTTTATTTACATTTTTCTTGTTGTGATTAAACATGATTGAAGACAACTTAAGGAAAAAGTAGTTGGCTTCGGCATATGGCTCCAGAAAAAGAGTCCATAGTGTTGGGGGAATCATGGCTGCAACACGCAGAGCAGGAAGCTGAGATCAGATTTCCATCCAGGCAGGAAGCTGAGAGTGGACTGGGAGTGTGCTGCAGCAATGAACTCTCAAAGCTTGACCCCACCATACTTCCTCCAGCAAAGTGCTGCCCTCTAAAGCAGAGGTTCTCAACCTGTGGGTTGCGACCCCTCTGGGGTCACATATGAGATGTTTACATTATGATCGCTAACAGCAGTACAATTACAGTTGTGAAGTAGCAATGAAATAATTTTATGAGGAGCTATATTAAAGGCTCACAGCATTAGGAAGGGTGAGAACCTCTGTTCTAAAGGTTCCACAGCCTCCTCCGTAGACAGTGCCACTAACATGTGTTCAGATATGTGAGCCTGAGGGGAGCATTTCTTACTCAGACCACCACAGCTTCCTCTCTATTCCTCTATCTTACATCTCTCTCTCTCTCTCTCTCTCTCTCTCTCTCTCTCTCTCTCTCTCTCTCTCTCTCT
>OU015750.1:66500552-66516569 GCA_907169655.1 Acomys percivali
TCAAGTTCCTGCTCCAAATATTGGTTCATATCCATTAGCAAAAGAGAATTGAGACTCCATTCCTTTCTATAATCTTTTTGACCCTAGGTCTAAAGCTAGTCTTGGGACAGTGTCAGCCAAGCCTATAATCTTCCTTAACAAATGGGTGCTGACCTTCCCCATGCTCAACCACACATTTAGATGTTAACAAGGTCCTCACATGAGGAAGAGGCAGGCACCGAGATATTTTAATAGTAGCTCAGGTAGGCTTCCGGAACTGTCAGACAGCAAAGTCCCCATTATTAGGAACATAAGTGAAACCATTTTTGTTTGACTTGGAATAATGTAATGCTTTCTCCAATATGAATCAATGCCAAGGTAGCATTGACATTACAGTGAACTAGCCCTAAGCTGTGAGCCCTAATAGCAAAAAAACTAATGCCCACTGGAATAATAAAAACATAGAAGATTGGAAGTAAACCATTGTTTCTCTCCGCCACATTGCAGACATAGCCTCTGCACTGATCCGGTCAGCAAACAGACTTGGAGACCCTTTGACTCCAGGTTCAGCAACCATGGCATTTCAGGCACTATTGCTGAGTTCTTGGTGCCCACCTGTCAGTGCCAGCTGCTAGCCATACATTCTCAAGGACTGTCTGGGACCTCCAACAGTGCCATCCTCCTGGCCTGCCACAGCTGAAGGACCTCACAGAGGACGTGGAGGATGGTAGTCATGCTTGCAAGCTCTCAAAGCGTTATTACCGGAGAGGATTCTGCAGTGGAACTCTGCAGCTTTATCTACCTGACTGACTTAGCCTTGGTTTGGTGAGATGTCTGTTTAATAAGATTATTGTAACCTTTATAATAACATGTCGTTGTAAGGAATGTTTGTGTGAACAAACCAAGCATCCAAAAGTCAAATCTCGCAAGGACATCCTAAATGTCAAGCACCTCACAACCCACCAGCCATTCTCTCCTCACCCAGGAAGAACGATGGCGCCATCCTAAGTGTGCAATGCTTGCAGACTTGCTGAAGATATTCATCCCTCTTTCTGGCAAGGACTTGGGGGTCTCCTCAGAACATGGCTCATCTTCGTATCACTTATGCTAGTGGGCACACATCCTCTGGTTTGAGATTGCTGTAACGATATTTTTAACTTTTTATCTTTTGAGACAGGTTCTTGTTTTATAGCCCAGGAGAACTTCTAACTCATTATGCATGCTAAGCAGGCTTCAAACTCATGGCAATCCTCCTGCCTCAGCCTCTTGCGTGCGGGAATTACAGGTATGCACTCTAAGTTTTAGAAGAATGCTTCTCTAGTTGTGGATAGCAGATTCCTGGTTAACGTTCAGGGGAAAAAACAAAAACAAACAAATAAACAAAAAACCCACCGGAACAGAGTGAGAGATGGAAGAACGTGAAAACAAGGGGGGATCTAGAATGTAGAGACCTGGGTGCTCTCCTTTACTTGAATTATTTTAGTAAAGCAGATTTCTAAAAAGGACAAGGAGAGAGGGGACAGGGGAAGAGTTGGAGGCAGAGTGGGAGGGGCACCTCTCTGTGGTGGACCTTCTCGGCAGAGCCACTTGCTAGAACAGGGCTCTCCTTCACCGGCTTTGCAGATCTCACTCACTGTTGAACGCAGCCTGGCAGAGCACCACTCAGATAAACAACCTAGCCAAACAGCCAGTCAGCAAAATGGCCTTCCTCCCCCAGCGTTTACAAAGGGAACAAGCCCGAGTGCTTTCTCCTTTAATGACTGTTCTGTTTCATTACTAATCACTATTACTAATCTCTCATTGGGCTCAATGACCGTATGTGTGTGTGTGTGTGTGTGTGTGTGTGTGTGTGTGTGTGTGTGAGAGAGAGAGAGAGAGAGAGAGAGAGAGAGAGAGAGAGAGAGAGAGAGAGAGAGAGTGTGTGTTTCTTTCAAACCAAGTTTTTACCATTTATCTTTGCAAACAATTCAGGCTGTTTTTCTCTGGGGCAGGACACTGACTCTATCAATACTCCTCTTCCTTATTGATTATTATTTTTATAATGACGATGACGATGATGACCACGATGATGATGATGATTTATTAACTCATGTTTGGTCCTTGTACTCACTGTTGACATTTGCTCTGGACAGCAAATGAATAGAAGGGAAAGGCACTGTCATTTCATGTGGCAAAACCTGCAGAAACGCCTTCTTCGCTATAGCCTGTTATTTTATTTAATTAGCAGCTGACAGTGTTAGACTTTCATCTATGTAGAGAAAGGAGTGCAATAGGCTGAGTGATGGATCAGAAAAGAAAAACCCAGGTTCCTGTACAGACCCATTAGACGCAGAACAGCCAGCTCTCTTTTTTGAGTTGTGATGAGGCCAGGTGACCTTGAACATCTCTTCGATAGCAGTCCTTCCTTTAACTCATAGCCAGGAGAGATGGCACATGCATGTAATCTCAGGGTCTCAGGAGTTCAGGGGTCACTCTTGGCTACACAGCAAATCCAAGGTCAGTCTGATCTACAACGATGCCCTGACACAAAACATCAAAAACAAAGCAAAACCAAAAAGCGCAGTTACTTACAGAGCATCTCCTCCATGTTCTAAGCCGTATCCACGGTATGAATAAAAGGTGAAGTCTCCCACCTCATGGAACTTGCGTTCTGGTGGGAGACAAGAAACAAGAGTGTGCACAAAATATGCATCCATAGGCAGAGCCTGGGAAGAAGTACCTGTTGCCTAGCTATCCTAGGCAGGCTTTCCGGAGGAACAGAACCAGTGGAATAAAGAGATGTCATAGAGAGATGTATTCAACTTATCACGTTAGCTGGGTAGTTTAACAATGGCTGCTTGCACACTGGAGAATCTGAGAGCTTGCTAGCTTCTCAGCCCATGAGCTTGGAAGCTTCAGCTGGTCCAGGCTGGCACTAAAGGCCTGCAGGAATCCTGTGGAGCTACTGGCCCTGCCTGCAGTTACCATCAGATAAATCCCACGTGTGTTGCAGTAGATGGATACTTAAGGTAGATGCCATCATTTCTGCCTTCTGGCATACTTGCTCTCATGTGATGCACCTAACTTCCATGTGTGCAGGGGCGGGGCGGGGGGGTCCTGTGATGTGAACAGAATGAAACACAGGTGCTAAACGATGTGTGGTCACACATGTACACTTACGACTTTGTGCTGCATAAAGCCGGAGTGCCCTGCTTATTGGAATCTTTCTTTTCTTTGCTGGCTGTATTTGCAGCTTTCTCATTGTTGGGACCAAACACCTAACAAAAGCGACATAAGGAAGGGGTTGGGCTCAATTCTGAGGGTGCAGTCCATCGTGGCACAGAAGTCACGATAGCCAGAGCAGGAGGTGTGTGTCACGTTGCATCTGTAGTCAGGAAGCAGATCCCCATGAATGCTGGTGCTTGTCCTTCTCCTCCTCCTGCAGCTTGGGGTGCTAGCTGGCGGGGTGCCACTGGCCACACACTCGGCTTTAATTCAGGCTTTCCCATACTTCTGGCATCCTCAACATACTGCAAACTGGGCTTTACATTCAGAGCCTCACACAAAGGCCTCCCCAGGCCTCCTTACATGGCCTCAGACCTTGCAGTGTGCCTCACCTCAGCAAGGTTCTGGAGCCTCGGTGCACGTCTCTGTAACTCCCATACTGATGCATGTTTCATGCCTGTGGAAGGGTATCATACATGCAAGGCTGCAAAGATCTGCTGCCAGCTGGGAATGTAGCCTGTGTGCTGAGCCTTTGACATTCCCAGTTCACGATCTCTCCTTCGAAGTGAAAATGTGCACACTTAGAAGTTAGAGCTTTCCGTGAACTAGCCCTGGCCATCACCTTTGCTATTGTCTCTGGATGAAGAAAGGGGTTTCTCTTCATGGGGCAGATCAGTTTAGAGATTACAGATGCCTCCGGACTCTCCTTAGTCTCAACTTTTTTAAAAAATCAAATTTATTGTTACCTTGGGTGCTAAGGGCATGCATATGTGTGCATATGCCATGGCACAAGGGTGCAAATCAGGAACAATTTCATAACAGCTACTGCTCTACAGTTAAGAGCACTTGCTGCTCTTCCAGAGGACCAGAGTCCTATTCCCAAAACTGGGATCCAGTGCCCTTTTTGGCCTCCACAGGCACCTATAAACATGTCACACCTATACACACACACACACACCATATCCATGCATGCATGCTTGCACACACTGATGCTTAGACAAATAAGTTTTTAATCTTTAAAAACATTCTCAACCAAAAAAGCCCCTTATTCCATTACTTTTGAATTTAGCTGCATTCAAGAACTCAGGACATGAACAAAATAAAGCCAGACTTCTTACCAGAATATTACATGAGTAATCTCTAGCCTAGTTCCTGAGAGAGTTCTTTTATCTCTGAATCTGAGCAGACCTCTGATGTCCCCAGTTCTCGATATTCTAATTTTTCATGCACCCACCAAAATAGACCATTAGGCTGTGCATATCATGTCCCAGTGCCTCCCTAGCTTGCAGCTCCAAACTTTTCCATATTCCTCCCACAAACCAGTCCCAAGGGCCTGAGAATAACACCGTTAGGTGTGTCACAGCAACAGCCCTGCTCCACTGACATTAGTCACCTATTTCCCTGCTGTAACAACACATCTGACCAAAGCAACTTAAGGAGGAAAGTGTATTAGTTACTTTTCTACTGCTGTGGTTAAAGCAAACAAAGACAACAAAATCTACCACAACCAAGGCAACTTATAGAAAGAAGAGTTTATTTGAAGGTCACAGCTTCAGAGGGATAGAAGTTCATCACCATCATGGCTGGAGCATGGCAACAGTCAGGCAGGCATTCTGCTGAAGCAGTAGCTGAGAGCTTATATCTTATCCACAGACAGCAGGCAGAGGGGGGCAGAGGGAGGGAGGGAGAGGGAGAGAGGGGGGAGGGAGGGAGAGAGAAAGGAAGGGAGAAAGAGAGAGGGAGGGAGAGAGGGAGAAAGGGAGAGAGGAGGAGGGACAGAGGGAGGGGAGGGACAGAGGGAGGGGAGGGAGAGAGAGAGAAAGGGAGGAAAGGGGAGGAAGGGAGGGAGGGGGAGGGAGAGAGAGAGAGAGAGAACAAGGAGAAGGAGGATGAGTAAGAAGAAGAGGAGGAGGAGAGAATGGGCCTGGCATGGGCTTTTGAAACCTCAAAGCCCACTCCCAATGACACACCTCCTTCTACAAGGCCACACCTCCTAATCCTTACCAAACAGTTCCACCAACCAGGAGCTAAGTATTCAGACATATGAACCTATATAGGTGTCACTCTAATTCAAACCCCCACAGAGCTTATTTTGGCTCACAATTTGAGGATACAGTCTATCATGCCTGGGAAATCACTGGCTGTGAGACTGGTCATGTCCGCAATCCAAAGTGGCAACAGTTTTCTGTAGGAGTTGAGGGTCGTGTCTGGCAAACAGTCAACCCCAAACTGAATGTCTCAGTCCTAGAATCACAATAATCTGGATGTACAAGTAGCCCAGATCCACAGCTCCCCTAGCTTATACCTGATGTACAGACCCAAGGACAAGGAAGTCAAAAGAACTCAAGGAAGAGAGCTGGAACACAAACACATACTTGAATGAACACTTGATCCTGAAAAAGAAGACAATGTAAATTAGTAGGGAAAAGTGGTTGCTTAAATAACATCACTTAAATAATGTTAATAAGATATTCATATGGGAAACACAGAAACTTTGCCTCTGTCTTACTCTACATACAAGATTATAAATGCAAACCTGAAGAGTAAATCAATAAAGATTCTAGACAAAAATGCAGAAGGACAATCATATCTTTAGAGGTAGTCAAAGACTCTATTTATTTTCTTGTTTGTTTGCTTGTTTGTTTGTATTTAGCCCAAGCTGGCCTTGAACTAATAACACTTCTGCCTCAACCCCCCATGTAGGGACCAGGAACCAGGCAAACGGGGATGAGTGGCAACGGAGCCCAGGCAGAATCCCGGGAATAAGACTCCGAAGACCAGACTCACGGTGCTTAAGCCTTTATACTATGGAAGGGCCAATCAGACCATCCCATGCTAGCCTCAAGCACCAGCGGCAATCCATCAGGTTGGTGTAACTGTAAGGAAATATGGGGAGGGGGCAAAGTCACCCCAGGAGACTCCCATAAAGAAGGGGGAAGCAGTCACCCACCACACTAGGCTCAGATCCATTTTGAGACTTCACTAGTGTGCTAGGAGTCTCTAGGAGATCAACAGGGTGTGCCGTGGATCGGGATACTTCCGGAGCCTTGGGAGCTGCGGATGTCTCCCTTGCCGTGCCCTCTGGGCCTCTATAAGTCTTATCTCAACACTCTGCACACTCCCAAGTTCTGGGATATAGATGTGCACTGCTACATCCAGCCAGCCAAAGATTCCTTAATCATTAACTGCAAAGCACTAACTTTAAAATAAGATTGACGAAATTGGAAACGACCCGGAACTTGGGGTTTTTTGTTTATAAAAGACACATTAAAAGAACAAACCATAGAGAGGAAGAAATCAAATTCATGACATGTATAAGGAAGATCTTTCCACAAAGACTTGCCGATTAGTAAATTAAAAACCGACACAAAGGAAAATGGGCAGTAGACAGGTACAAGTGAGTAGACAATTTCAAAAGAAATCTTAAATGACTATTCATATGTGGATGTTGATGAACCACTTTTATCAGAAAGTGAAAATTAAAACTAAAATAAAGCATTTTTTAATATATCTAACCAAAGATTAACACTTTATGAGTCAAGGGTGAAATGTCCCCCACTCACCCCGTAGGCTCATATATGTGAATACATGGTCCCTACCCAGTGTGTTTTAGAAAATGGTGGAATTAAGAGGTGAGGCCTAGTTGGAGAAATTGGGTCACTTCGGGGTAGGCTTTGAGGGTTATAGCCGGGCCTCACTTCCTGCCCAAGCTGGTCTACCAGCTGTAATATACTGTCCCTACCACCACAATACAGAGCCCCAGCCACATATCTACCCCACCATAGTGGACTGTGTCCCCTCAAACCATGAGCTAAAAACAAAAAACAAAAAACCTTCCTCTCTTAGGTTGCTTCTGTCAGCTACACTGTCACAGCAACGAAAGAAACAGCTAACAGAGAGTGTGTGCAGCGTTGTGTCAGCACAAATGCACAGCAACTGGTAAAAAAAAAAAAAAAAAAAGCCCTTGAGATGTCTATGGCAGCAAAACACACACCGACACCCTGACAGAAATGAGTTCCTTTAGTTGCTCAAAGGCATGCACAGAAATGTCCTGTTTGTGAAGGTTAAAAAATAGAAAACAGCTCACATGTCCCTCAGCCACAGAATGGTAAACAAAGTCGGTTGAGTCTTAAGAGAAAATGAATGTTTGTCCCAGACAAACAACCAGTGTCCTCACTCTGCACTGAGGAATTTCACACGTCCAGTGTCAGCCAAAGAAGCCTTGTGGTGAGGTGCAGAACGGAGATGCCCTCGCTCTGTATAAAACTTAACATGTGGAAAGTTGCTAACCTTTGGAAAGCCTGGATGATGCACACAGGGACTTAGAAAACAGTCGTTGTACTTTTATTTTAATTGAAAATGTATGTGCCCTCCTCCAAACCCCCAAGCAAGCCAACATATAGCATGTAGCCAGAGTTGTGTGGCTGTCCACACTAAGGACCAGTTTTCTTCACTACTGAAGCGCCTTTAAAAAAAAAAACACCATAGGATTTAACATACGCTAACTAGTATTTTGCCTCATTAGAACTTTTGTCAACTCCGGTTGCGAACAACATAAACAAGAGCTTCACCAGCATGACGTCATTCCTCACAGCTCTGAAGGCTGGGGTGTCTGAGATCAAGGTGCCAGCAAGGTAGGCTTCATTCCGGGTCCTCTTTTCTTGGCTTCTAGACAAGCACCATTGTGCCGTGTGCTCACAGTTTCTTTGTGCACATTTCAGGGAGGTGAAAATGAGCTCTCTAGTTTCTTCTTATAAAGGTGCTAATCTCATCGTGAAAACCCATGATCTCATGCAAGCTTAATTACCTCCCAAAGGCCCCGTGTCCAAACACCATAACACGAAGAGTTAGGGCTCTAACTTGGAGAGGCTTGGAGAGAATACACACAGTCAGTCTATAACAACTGCCTAATGCTTCATGCATTCACAAGTCAGTCTGTAACCACTGCCCAATGTTTAATGCATGCACACAGTCAGTCTGTAACAATTGCCTGGTGCTTCATGCATGCACACAGTCAGTCTGTAACAACTGCCTAATGCTTCATGCATGCACACAGTCAGTCTGTAACCACTGCCCAATATTTAATGCATGCACACAGTCAGTCTGTAACAACTGCCTAGTGCTTCATGCATGTACACAGTCAATCTGTAACAACTGCCTGATTCATGCACATAGTCAGTCTATAGCAACTGCCTAATGCTTCATGCATATTTTTCTTGCTATGAAACTAGACTGCAAGTTCAGCTAACAGTAACAGAGCTACATCTCTCCAGCACTTCCCATGGGTGGCTCTTTGTATTATGGACAGCACATCTTGAAGTGATTAATAATATTCAAGTAATCTGTGACTGTTTGGTAGAAATACATTTACTAATGCCAGGCTAGAGAGTCAGTGTTTCGTGCCCATTTTACCCCTTTGTGTGAATTCTCCTGTGCACTTTCATATAAATCTCATTTTCCCCTAAGGTTTTGTTCTATTGAGCCTCAATAAATGTTTATTGAGCACATGAATTATTTTAGGGTCTATCCACACAAACTCACACATTTTTTCCCACAGGGCAGATGCCAAGCATCTGAGCTGTGCATTGTCCACTAGCTAGTCGGGATTTACTCTTTAGCATGAACAGAGAAACAAAGCGTTCTGACAGGAGTAATTTTGAGCTCTTGAAGTTTAAAGGAGCATAATTGTGAGGCTCACGAGGGAAGACTGAAGGCACCAAAGCGTGATATTACCTCCTTTGCAATTTTGTCTGACACTCAAGAATACTGGGGAGAAAAATAATAAAGTATAAACAAGTAGATGTCTCTTTCTTGTATTGGTTCATTGTGTTGATCTGAAGGGGACTGGTCAGTTCTCTAAAAGCTCTTTTGCCTTCTCCTGTGTCCATGTGATCAACTAACTGCAAAGGTGCCTGGCCCAGTTTGTTCCGTCTCTTAGCCTTTCAGGGTAAGGACTGGTTCATCCTTTAGCCTTTCAGGATAAGGACTGGTTCATCCTTTAGCCTTTCAGGGTAAGGACTGGTTCATCCTTTAGCCTTTCAGGGTAAGGACTGGTTCATCCTTTAGCCTTTCAGGGTAAGGACTGGTTCATCTTTTAACCTTTCAGAGTAAGGACTGCAAGTAGAAAGGGAGGCAGAGCCAGAGGGCCTCTGAGGCTGTAAATGGAGTCCCTGGACAGCCTCACACTCTAGGTTGTGATAACAGAAAGGGGATTTGATAGCCTCTCGCTGCCCCCTCCACCCACAGCGATTTCCTGGCACTCTTAAGGCCATCTGCAAGGCTGGATTCAGGTGCTGTCTACACGGGACAGGGCTGTCAGGGGCTGGAGAGGTCAGGGCTTCGGTAATTCTCACAAAAAGCACAAAAAGCACAGGATTCCCCAAGACTACTGTATCTGAGAACCGCACTCCTAACAAGATGCCCCAAGAACACGTACGGTGGGGCTGCGGGCATGCCGGAAAGGGTCCAGAATGAAAAAAAAAAATAGCAGTGTCTTTTTCCTTAAAAGACGGGGTGGTGGGGTGGTGGGGCTGTTACGTGTACAGGCAATTCTATTTGCCTACTCTCAGGGACCTAGCAACTGCTTATGTCATCATCTGTGCCATCCCCAACTGTGGCTCTTCCTGTCACCTCAGCTCTCTACACTAGCCCACCCTTTCTGTCCCTCCCTCCCTCCCTCCCTCCCTCCGTCCTACCTTCCCTCCTTGTTTGCCCTCTCTCTCTGCCCTGTTATGGGTATGACCTAAGCTATGGATCTCTTAGCAGTACTAAAGAAGTTAAGTATTATGGGTAATGTCATCTGGACTGGCCGTGAAGTGCCTGCCTTAAACATTAGTCACAGATGAATTTGTCAGGTGTGATATTTACTCTTATCAATATGACTGGGTGGAGAATTCCTAGGAACTTAGAGAACAGCACATCTTGTATCTGTTGTGTACTCCTAGAGAAAGAAAGGGGCAAGACTACCCCCCATGGATGGGCAACACCCTTTCATAAACTGGGGCCCAGATGGTGTAAGAGAAAAGGGTTTGTGGAGACAGTCGCTTGCTCAATCTGCCTCCCTCCATCTCTTGCCCCTACTACCTGCCTTTCTTCCCCCTTCCTGACCACCATGCATGAGCAACTCAGCCACCATGATGGGCGAAGCCTCAGAAGCTGAATGCAAAGTAAGTCCACCATCCCTTAACTTGCTTGGGGCAGGTGTTTTGACATGGGATGAGAAGAGGTGAGTTCACTGTTTGACTCCAGAAAGCAGGGTGCCCAGTGGGTGCACATCCCATAACCCACGGAAGGGCCCAGAGAAAACACAGGTGGAGGAAGAAGGGGTTTGCTCGCTTTGTCTACTCCTCTTACTTCTTCCTTCTCTTTTGTTTTTAATCATTAATATTTATTGATGAGATAAAGTACAGATTGAGAAGCCAAGCTGTTAATAGACTATTAAAAAAATAGTGATATCTTTGTTCCTTCCTTAAACATGTTTTTTTCTTCCCAGGGTTGGAAACAGAAGCCAGAGCCTTGCACATCTTAGCAACTTAGCTGCACTAAGAAAAAAGAGGGACTCAAAATTTAGTTGTGATGAATATTTAAACATCTTCTTTACTCTAAAACTAATACCTACCTACCTTTATTAACACTGTTGATATCATCATCATCATCATCATCATCATCATAATTTGGACTTTTCATACTCATGGTGTTTTAGAGTCCAAACCAATCCTAAAAGTTAGTCTCTCTTTTTAAAGCAGTGCTGTGATAATGGTCACTTACACCGTGTCACTTATACAGCAGTAGACATCTCAAGGGTATCACCAAAAGCTGAGGTGCCCCTAAGGAGAGCAAGGCAACACTGCCTGCTCTAAATCTGGGCATTCTCCTGTCCTCTTCCTCTGCCCTTGAACTGGCATTTACACTGCCAGCCCCACTGCTTCTCAGGCCTTTGACTGACTTACCAATTTTTCTGGATCCCCTAATTGTAGACTGCAGATGATAGGTCCATTCAGCCTTTAGAACTCAGAAAGCCACTTCTTCACAATAAATCCTGTCTACATCTCTGTCCTGCTTTTAGTATATATACACACAGACATATGGATAGAAAATATGGATTTTCTATTGATTGTGATTGTCTGGAGAACCCTGACCCATACATCACAGCATGGTTTTAGAAGCAAATACTGCACTAGCCATGACTCTATTCCCTCTTTATTTTTATTTTATCTATTTTACTTATTTTTTAATTGTATAAACTTTACTATATAATAAGAAAGCATGCAAATAACTAAAGGCATCACACATCCAAGTTAACCAGACCCAATGTCTATACAGCTCAATGGACAGTCAGAACAGGCATTCAGAGTGGAAGCTGTGGACTTCACATTAAACTTTACACTTTCAAGGGCATGGTGATGGCTGAGCAGTTAAGAGCACTGGCTGATCTTCCAGAGGTTGCTGGTTCGATTCCCAGTACCCACAACCATGTAGCAAATCCCATGTAGCTATAAGTCCAGGTCCACCAGACCGGATGGCCTGTTCCAGCTCCAAGAGCAGCAGACATGCACGTGTCACACATATGTACATCCGTGCAAAACATTCATACACATGTATTTAAGTAAGTAAAAATGTAAAAGTTTACACTTTCAGTTTGGCATATATTTTATTTACTTATCCATGAGCAAAGACTAAATATAATAATAGACACAAGTCATAAAAGAGAATGCTGTAAAGACTGATGACATGACAGCTCCGTGGTACAGTTAAGGACAAGGTTTTTATTTTAGGTATGAGAGAGAGAGAAAGAGACAGAGACAGAGACACAGAGAGAGAGATACAGAGTCAGAGAGACAGAGACAGAGACAGACAGAGACAGACAGACAGACAGACAGAGACAGACAGACAGATAGACAGAGACAGAGACCCGGAGGCATCTGAAAGAGTCCAGAGCAGAGATAAAAAGTAGCAGACTGAACAAGACTAAAAGACAGGACCTGGCCATGGGAGAAGCAGGAACAGAGTGGAGGGGGGTGGAGATGGGGGAGGGGCAGGAGGAGGA
This sequence comes from Acomys percivali, assembly GCA_907169655.1. Classification (NCBI taxonomy): domain Eukaryota; kingdom Metazoa; phylum Chordata; class Mammalia; order Rodentia; family Muridae; genus Acomys; species Acomys percivali. Next base: position 66,512,782 of record OU015750.1, read on the forward strand.
CAGAGAGGGAAAGACAAAGAGCTTGGGGGCAAAAAAGGAAGCATAGCTGAAATAGCAAGTTATAAGGAAAACGAGTAGCTGGGGACTGGGAGAAGCCCAGGAGGAGTAGAGAAGCTTAGTTAGGGTAGAGGAGGAAGTGAGAAGGGCTAGGATGTTAGCATGATTTCTGACAGATACTTCCGCCCCTGAGGGGTCTGGGAGGCCAGCACGCCCTTTGGAATGCCAGTTAGGTACCACAGGGAGCCACACATCCCTTCTGATTCTAACTGTGTTGAGGATTTCTTTGGGTTTTGGGTGGTGAAGTGTTTCCTTTTCCGTAAACCAGGAATGCAATACTGCTTTCACAGGCTTTGCCAAAGATGAAGTGAGGTGGCCTGCCCTCATTTGGAGGCGCCATCACTTGTCACTCAGGATGCACAGGGTCCAAGCAGGGAGAACTTCCTTCCTTTCCTCTGCGTAAGGCCCATCTTCTCCTCCAATTCCCCCTGCTCTCCTAGCTGCCATTTGGGAATGGGCGGAGTCTGGCCTCAACCCACATAGCCCTGACCCCACCATCACATACCTGAAACAGAAAGGGTTAAACCGAAATGTGCTCCTCCTGGAAATGAGATTTTTCATTTCCTCCCTGTCTTAGCCTCCTGCTTCTACAGGCATAATGGTAAGCATTGAACTTCTGTTCAACTTACAGCTCATCTCGCTCCGGGGCGGTTCATAAGGCCCTGGAGACGGTAAATCAGATTAAAGAAAGCTAGAACGTCTGTGGACTTTGCTGATTGATATCACAAAAAGACAGCCACCCTCTTCCAAGCCATTTCCCAGAGGCAAAGTTAGGTCAACAGACATTTAGTGAGGCTCTGCTAGGTGACCAGAGCTATATAGGTATGACCGGGTGTGGGGACAGCAATGCCAGATGGCCAAGGAGCTCATAGAAGGAGAAGATTCAATTTGTGTAAATACTAAAGCAGAAAGCATCCTTCGTAGAGAGAGCAAACACTGTGTAAGAGTCTCGGGACAACCAAAACGTTGTGTGGAAGTATCCTTGCGTTCTGTTCCTGGCTTTCTGGGAGGCATAAATCCACAAATTCTCTAAGCCTGATGTCTACCTTCATGATGTGGGAGGAATACTAAGTTGCTGTGAACACGCAATGCTCAGGGGCCCTTGGATTTTACGTCAGACCTCTCAGGTCTGTTTACCTCATGTTAGGAACTCATGGCACACCTGGGAAGCTTTGGGCTGTTATTTAACAGAAATCTCTAACCCAAATTTGAAAATGAGAAACATCATCTTCCCTTGCAGTAAGTGCAGAATTATTATAAGCAGCGGTTGGGGCTAACCTGGTCCATCCCTTTTGCCACTTAGCTAGTCTCTGCTGCCTGCCAGCTTCCCACCTGCGTATAAGGCTGCTGCCTAGGTTCCAAGCGAAGCCACCCAGCACGGCAATGTCCATCAGTGACAATAAAGAGACAGCTTCTCAGCAGACCCTCTACAACCCATAGTCACTCAGACCAGTCACAGGCAAGTGGGTAGAGCCACAGTGATTGACTGACCTCATCCATTGGGCTTTACCTTTAGGTGGGATCACTTTAGCCATGCCACGAGTGGAAGAGGGCCAGGTCCCTTTAGACAGCACTGAGACTCTTTGCTGAAGGAAAAGGGAGGCTGCCAGCTACAGAAGGGCCAAGGGAGGCCATTAAGATAAGCTTCCTAAACAAGAAGGCAAAGTAGAATGCACAAGTTAATATGGGCTTTGGATTTTTTTTTTTTTTTTTAGGTTGCACAGCCCAAAACTGCACGGTGTGTGGTGTCCGCAGGCCGCAGTGAGTTTAGCCTGGGCTAGAACTTAGAAGTGAAGTGCACGATTGTGTCAGGCCAGCTTGTGAAGAGCCTTGCTGAGCAAAAGGACTTCCTCTAACCAAACCCAAAGCAAGCCTGGCTGCCACCCTGGGGTCTCTGGAAGTGACCTGTGAGAAAAGAGCCATGTTGGAAGAAAGGCCTGGATGGAGGGACGCAGCAGCTTTAATATTTCAGAAAGTTCAAATTCACGTTAATGCTGTTCCTTTTTATGGCAAGCCTAGGGCACAGAACCGGAAGATGAAGTAGTTTGTGTTGTTTAAAGTAAGGCTGGCCTGTCCCGGACTGTGACGTGCAATAGAGAGGCATTAGCGCACACACTCTACACTATTCCGGTGGAATGTAGAATCTATTTGGATTTTGCTTAAGCAATGTCAGTTTTTTTTCCCCTTTCTGGTGAGTCTGAGTTTCCAACTGGCCAGGAGAGAAACAAATAATTTTCCCTCCCAGGCATAAATAAATACAGTCACCAATGAACCTTCAGGAAGCATGCCTCATACCTTCCTTTCCTCTCTCTTTTTAAACTGCTTTATCACACTCTGGCCCTGGCAGGACCTTTTGTCCTCCAGGTAACCCAGAGAACTGCTAAGCCCCATGGACAGCACGGGTGCCCTGTGTGCCTCCCTCGGGACTGTGGGCCGACCCAGCTTCTTCCTCGTCAGGCTTTAGCCCACTAGAATTCAGTGTAGGGCTAAACTCCTCACACCCTTGTAACCCTCTGGGATGGGTCCTGCCAGGGCAGAAACCTAATTTGAAAGCAATTCTGCCAATTTCATAGATTGCTGGAGCTTTGCAAATTAGCCTGGCAAAAGATAGCTTACACAGCAAGAGAAAGGTCTTAGCACAAACATAAAAGGTGCGTTGTTAACATGTACAGAGCATGTATGTAGAGGGATGTGGGGGAGCTCAGGAGAATTGATACAGAATCGAAACAAAACCCAATAAACTGGAAGAGAAACAACAAGAGAGGTGCAAGTATGGGGCAGGAGGGGATGAAGAAGATGCAGGGCTGCTTTAGTGAAATGGGTTACATAGATTCCTCTCAGTTCCTGCTGATCAAAGAACCTGGGTATAAGCCTGTTTTTAGGCAAATGGCCAGGAGGACAGTAGAGAGTTTTCTTTAGTGTCTACAATTTCTTGATTGTTTCCAGCTCAAAATCATCTCCATCCAAAATGGCATTTGAGCAGAGTGGGAGTGCGGTGGTCTGATCCCTGTGATACGCCCTGCTTGATTTAGGGAAACTGAGGCTTTCCTCTGTGTACTGTACTTCCTGTGGGAGCAAATGTTTCCGTCTCGACTCTCCCTCATTAGAAACTGTTTAAAGGTCTCTTGGGAAACTGGCAGCACAGAGAAGCTCAGTGTGGGGTCAGGGAGCAGGGCAAGCCCCAGCACACCCCAGCAAGAGCACCTTAGAGCACGGCGGAGCAGCTCAGTCCAAGCGTCCTCTGCTACAGACAGGCATGGGTAAAAAGAAACAAATCTGCAAAGTGTTACCAAATATCCCTTCTCAGTAAGTTCCAGCTGAGCCAGAGGCTGGGAGCGCCTTGACTCTGCTTACCGCTCTGATTATGTGTTTCTCTCAAAGCCTCAGCATGGGCGATGACAGGAGGCTCTAGAGCCTGGTTCTACCCACCCCTCACCACTGCAGGAGACCAAATCCAGACTCTAGCACATGATACCAAGATGCTCCACTGTTGAACTCCAGCCTATCTATGTGTATGCTTGCTTGCTTGATTTCTTTCTTTTTTAAATTTAGCTGGATGCCTTGCTAAGCAAGGGAACGCTAAAATAATCCTGTTAGCATACTGCCCCCAGCAGACCTATGACGTCATTATCTGCCTACCACTAGATGGGTTAGCTGCCCAGGATATAAGAACAAACCTACCTCGTGTGTGTGTGTGTGTGTGTGTGTGTGTGTGTGTGTGTGTGTGTGTG